>OU343223.1:132101132-132245509 GCA_910596185.1 Chrysanthemum makinoi | reverse complement strand
AATGCATACCTTTAGTAAAGGTCCTACTGAGCAGATGAGCGGATCCCAAAGATTGTACTAGACGGATCCCTACTCTTAGGGAACCGTGGGATCCGGCAAACAGAAAATGCAATTGCAAGCATTATATTTCAAACATATCCTTAGAACACCTCACACACTAAACCAAGCATAGTGCCTTAAGGCAAAATTAAGTCCTTATCAAGATAGGTTGATCTTTCTTACTCATACATAACTCACCTAGATTACACTCTAAGACGATTGTAAATCTACCGTTTCGTCCTTAATCCACTACTCTTCCGCTCTTAAACTCACACTTCGTTTTTCTTACTTGATCTCTCCCATCTAGCCTTTGAGATCTTTCGATTATGGCAAAATTGATCATAAATCATCCTCACCTCAAAATTGATCAAAGTTGATCAAAATCTAGTTTTCCCATCTCAAAGCTTCTAGGATATTTTCCAAAACACTATCCTAAGACACAACCTGATCTCTAGGATCATTTAGCTTCAATTGACACTCTAAATCTTTAGTGTCATCCTTGGTCATCCATTGGTACTCTTGAAAGTTCCAAATCCTTCCATAAATGACAATCATTAGCTACATCATTCATTACCTTCAAGTACTCAAGCATCCCTTCATTTAAAACACTTAGGAGGACTGAAACACTCAAGATGATATAGGTCTTAGATCTTAGAAACATCATTTCCACTCTTTCATAGCTGCTGAGAGCCGGATCCCTAGGATTAGCCTAGACGGATCCCTCTGAGGAGGGAATCGTGGGATCTGGATGGGAGTTTAGGTCAAATCTTGCTAAAACAATCATTTCAACTCATCTTCCTAACTCAAACACTCCATCTCATCTTAAATGAGTTCCTAGAATAGTGCAAACTCTGAAGTTGACTCTTGTGCATGTTAATCATCACATTCCAATGAATCTTAGTGGCTTAAAGCTTTAATGCACATGCCAAATCTCTTGGTTTATAAACCACCTTGTTAGGACCTCCATAGTCATCACTCTCATCCTAACTTTCAGCTCTTGCAACTTCTTGAAATCATCTCATCATGAGGAAAACCCCAAGTAGTAACCTATCCATCAAAGAACCACCCATGAAAAAGGCTCGTGTTATACACGAAATCTCTTCAACCGAATCATCTCCGGTCAAGCCAACAAATAATAGAATCCTTCATCATCCAATCAAACCAATTCCTAAAAGGATAGTACCCACAAAACTACCTATGCCAAACACCACCATACCTCCTAGGCCAAACAATATCATCTCCACCAAACCATCACCATTGGTTCCTAGAGCTATTTCATTTACATCCCCACAATCATCACCACACCTCTACAATTTAGAGGACTTGCCACCTAGGCCGTCTCATCCGCTTCCACCGACAACATTTTCCTCATTAGGAGGAATAATGGTTCAAAATCAAAGTGTTGAGTCAACACTTGCTCCGGCTTCCTTTTCGCTGTTTCCATCATATAATCCCATTTGAATTATGAGAAATCATCAAAGTCAACCAACCGACCATATGGATGTTGACACTTCTCTACCACCACCATCATTCTTGGTTGAGTCATTCACAAATGCACCTCCACCAATTCCTCCATCGTTTGAAGCTCCACAAGCCGCTTCACTTGATCCTTCGCATCAAGCCATTTCATTTCTTCCACCACCACTACCTAGCCATGACAAAGATTGCTATCATTGTCAACATGTTGAAAGTTTGATACATGAAGTATGAGAAGACCAACGTTTCATGTTCTATCATCTCCTCGAGCGTTTCGACGAGATCAAACCTAAACAAAACTTGAGCTAGAAGATTTTTAGTGGTGTCCTAGCATCAAGCGATAGTTGGTTTAGAAATTTCTAGTAATGTATTTTCTTATTTTCTTAGTTTTTAGAGTCATGTATATCATAACTCTAGTTTTATTAAATGGAATTACATGCTACTTGTTATTTTTCTGAGCATATGATTACCTTGTATTCATATCTCATTTATGTGATAACATTACTTGTTATATCACTTTTGCTGAAATTAAGCACTAAAGCGGATCCCTCAAATTGCCTAGAGCGGATCCCTACTAGGAGGGAACCGTGGGATCCGTGAGACAGAAAGCTTTCTTTCTACTAACTTGGACCACATTTGCAGAAAATTGTGAATTATACTTGCTTTCTAACCTTTGTTTTGTAGTTATTCAATTTACACATGAAGACTTTGACATCCCAAAGCTAGGGGGAGCTTTATGTCAAATCAATACATAGCAAATTACTTGGAATACTAGGTTTACATTTCGTGACATCCCCTTGCATAATTGCAATCATCAAGGGGGAGCACATTAGTCTCTTAGGCGATATCTTTGCAAACTTATTTGCAAATAAATTAGATTAGTATCACTTACTTGACACCCTTACATAGGGATGGACTCGTCAAGGGGGAGTAAAGACGAGATCCTTTCCCGTTACTTGCTCTCTATTTCTTTTTACTTTTAATTCTTTCACATGTTTTTCTTAAAAACAATGTGTTGCCTTCCTTCAAACACTTTTTGTTTCAACAAAAGGGGAGAAAAAGTAAAACTACAAATTCAAACTTTAAAAATACAATTTTAGATTTTCCTTAAAATAATTTTATGTTTTGTCATCAACAAAAAGGGGAGATTGTTAATACAAATAAGCCGTAAAACGTTTATTTATATTTTACGATCTTCTATTGTTTTGTCGATAACAAACGTAAAATCATATTAACGAAACAAATAAAATACGTAAATGGTTTGAACTAATAGTTTCTAACATATTCACATTTTCACATAAAACACTAAAACAAGTATAAGTGATTTTATGATTTAGTAATACATATGTACAACAACTAGTGTTTACATATTTGGATAAAATATACACATAACTAGTATGTAGTATATTGGGTAATATAAATGGGTAGAAACTTAAGTATCACAACCCATTGGGCAAATACATTGAATGTATTTGGGTACAACCCAAATCCCATAACCCATGGATCTTGACCCATTGCATGACATCATGCTTATATCACATATGGACAATACCCATAACCCATGGATCAACCCATACCCAAGTGACTAAGTGCATTGCACTCAAAGATACATTGTATCTAGCCAAATATCCATGGTTCAACCCATGACCCTTGACCCATGACCCATAACCAAAATACCCATGGGTAAAGAGGAGCGTTCCACGGATCCCTAGCTTTGTGCTAGCCGGATCCCAAGTGGAAGGGATCCGGGGAACAGTAGGATTTTTCCTCTATAAATAGTGAGCCATTTCTTCATTATTTTCAACCCCTTTCAATCCCTTTCAATCCCTTTCTAACATACTTTCTCCCCTGAGTTAAATCTCACTAACCTTAGATCCAAGAGATCTATGTTTGTAGTTTTGTTTTTGTGTGATATTTTAGGTTCCTCTTAAAGGCAAGATCACCACCTTTGAAGTCGAGCAAGCTCAAGTCCGTGAGTTGCCATGCTTCCTCATCATAAAGGATACTGAAGTCTTCTTGTTGATGATTCCTTTCTTTCTTCAAAGAAGTGTAGTGTTGAAGACATTAGTGAAAGATGTCTCAAGTGTCTAGACGAAGATATTAGTGAAGGGTATCTATCGTCTATAGGATAAGCACTTGTGGTAGGTGCTTAGAAGTCAAGACAAGGAAGCATTAGTGAAAGGTGCTTAGAAGTCAAGACAAAGAAGCATTAGTGAAAGGTGCTTAGAAGTGAAGACACAAGACATTAGTGAAAGGTGTCTTGTAGATCTAGTCAAAGGCATTAGTGAAAGGTGCCTTAGATGTACATTCGATATGGTGTGTTTCGATGTACAAGATAGAGTAGTATTAGATCCAAGGATATTGATATCCTTGATGATGTTGTAAAGGAGTAGATCTCCTTTGGGATTAGTCGTTGGTGTAGTGTGGTAGTAGTTCCTCCATTGCAATGGAACTAGGTGCTTAGCCTAGTACCTAATAAAGGGTAGGCGACGTTGTGAAGGTGTAATTCACCTTTGAGTGAAAGAACTAGGTACTTAGCCTAGTACCTTATAAAGGGTAGGCGACGTTGTCTAGGTGTGGTTCACCTTGGAGTGAAAGAACCCGGTGGTTAGCCTAGCACCGGAAAAAGGGTAGGCGACGTTGTGAAGGCTTCTCCGCCATAAGGAGATTGGTGTAGTGATTACGAACTCTCGAGTAGGTGACTCGGGGAGTGGAGTAGAGCAAGGAAAGTGTCCTTGTAGCCGAACCACTATAAATACTCGTGTTGTGGTTTTGTGCTTCTTACTCTTATCTTTTCATTACTTACCTTTATATGTTTGTTTATCAACATCCAACACACACATCCAAATAGATTGTCATAAGTCAATCTAAATCGATTAAAAGGAAGTTTTAATTGGCAAAACTATTCAACCCCCCCTTCTAGTTTTCCACAGACATATTCGATATCAAAATTTCATCAAAAATAACATTTATATGCCATTTTTGAGGGGGAGAAAAATTGTGTGATACTAATATGTTGTGAAAATTGTGATTGAATCCTCGTGCTAAAGACTTAACCCATGAATTGATGAGTTCTGAACTGTCATACATCGAAAATATTTGTCCTCAAAGACTTATCCAAGTAGATTGTACCTATTCGAGAAGCTCTTGATAGACATGAACTTTGACGGGTTTGACAACCTTTCGAGGTTTGTCCACACCTTCAAGGTAGTTATTAGAGCTAGTTGTCACCTAAAAGCTGACAATGTAACTCTTTAACTATGCAACGTAACCGTGTCTCGCGGAGAATTGTCTATCTTGAGTTGATCAATTAAAAAGTGCGCGCTCTTCTCTCACCTTGCAGATTTATGTCAAAACACTTAAGCACGTGTGGAGGGGGAGTATTTCTGCAAAATATAAAAACTCTCACAGTGGTAAAAAATGTTTTTACTCATAAACACTCTAAGAGATTTTCAAGAAAATGGTTTTATGGCAATGGTATGTGCTAAAACACATACCGTTTCTATATCAAAATAGACCCAAAATAAACCAAAAAAGAGCGTTTATGCCTAATATTTGCGTGTTTCTTGAGTTTATGCATGTGCAGGTACGAATATGACAAAACAGACAAAAGAAAGCCAAAACCAAAGAAAACCGAGCACGAGAGAAAGAAGAGCGCAAGAGCCGATGCCGAGATGCTATTTTATGGGATTTGGATGCTCAAGGATTTATTTTACGGAATTCTGTATCAATATTGGGAGTTTTCACATTTAACCCTGCACTTTCCCAAATTTTCACAAATTACCCTCAACTTCATCACACTTACACATTACACCCTTAACTTTCACAAATTACACTTTATACCTTTCAATTACCCAAGTTTCACAATCTACCCTTCATTTATCCATATTTGCCAAAAATGCCCTTTCCATTTCCAAATTAACACTATTGGACCTTAATTTGCAAATTACATAAATATTTCTTATGGTTAATTTCTGATTATATGTAATTAAAACCAAAACTAAGTTCATGTCCTTTGGCCCATCCAAAACAAAGCCCAAACCAATCCTTAAATCTTACCTATTTACCCTGAAGTCCATACCCGTTACCCATCTCCTATTATTAATCCAATACATGGTCAAACACCTTCCCACCCACGGTCAAACAAAAAAATAAGAAAAAACCAACACAAACAGAGCGCGCCAAAACCCACTTATTATTGTTTATCCTCCACATTTACTTTTACCCTGCAATACCAATCTTACCTGTTCACTTAAGTGAGTTTCCAGAAGGTTTTGACAACGTGTCAGAGGCATGTACGCTTGGGATTGCCAACATGGCATAATGGGGGATTGTGATTGGTTGAGGTGAGGTGTTCACATGATCCTAAGGTTGTGATTTATTTGAGTGACAAGATGGGTAATCAAAGGCTCATATTAGAAGAACGAGAAGCTTCCCAATGGTATCCGAAGGCTCCCTCAAAAGCTTATAAAAGGCCCTTCTACATCACAATTCGAATTGTCCAATTTTTCACAGCTTTTAGAGAAATTGTTACCATTAATTTTCTGTCATTTACTGTTTAAGTATTTTAATTCAGCTTGTATTTCTCTCTTAAGTTTTGTATAATTTCTTTTATCAATGAAAGTTGAATTTCCAATTTAAATTCCTTGTTAAATCGTTTTCAAGTTGTTACTGTTCCATATGCTCTAGTTACTGTTCTTTTAAACTCACATAAGCTTAGTAAAGCTTGTGTGAGATTGTTATTGAGTCTGATTGTTTTAATTTCAAGTTTTCTACAGAAGTCAACAAAAGTCAAACTGATTCAAAATTGAAAAGTCAAACTAATTTTTGATTCAAATCTGTTTTGAAATGGTTTTTAGGATGAATTCTAATGTTATTTGATCATCACTTTTGAGTTTCAGTCATTTTCCTTTAAGTTCTAGTTTTGAAAATTAGTTGAGTAGTTTAAAGGGGTGTTTGGTTTAGTCTAAATTTCTGAATTCAAGTAATGTAGAGGTGATAAATTTGGTTTAGCTCAGTTTTAGTACTGGTTTTAGAACTTAGTTAGTCAAAACTTTAAGGTTTCAAGTTTTGTTTATGGAATTTAACTTGTTTTTTCAAATATGCGTTATCTTTCAAATGTGATTTTTCAAATTTGTAATACCTGAAATTTCTAAAGTTCACAAAAAGACCAAAATACCCCTACAATCAAAAAGTATGAATAACTAATTTAAAGAATACCAAATGAGCTATGTAAATTCAGAAAATTTATAAGAAATACCACATATGATCCAAATAAATTTTAATTACTTTAAAAAGCTAATTTTAAAGTTTATGATTTTATAAAATCAGTTTTTGTATTTTATATATATGGCCGAATATAATTATTAACTTTTATAAGAGAATAAAACTAATAAAAGCCCAATATAATTTATATTATTTAGAGTCCATTTATTTTAAGTCCAATACATTATAAAGCCCACAAGAAAAATAGTAAAGCCTATATAAATACATTATTCGGTTCACATAAATCCCTAATTGTCGATTTAACCCAAACCGACTCCCAAAACCCTCAAAAATTCGACTTTCAGTTTCCAGAGCTTAAGACCATTTTTCTTGGACAAGTTTGAAGGTAAAGGAGGTGAGAAAAATCGTGTTCAAGGTCCTAAGCTACTGTTTTGATCGTAGTTAGTTTTTGGGTACATTAGGGTCTCGGCGAGTGAAGTTTTTGTGCCTCTTTTGTTCTAACGATCCAAGCTCATCAAGGGTATGTTCCTAATGTTGCTTTCAGTCCTAAAAGTCATATAGAACACGTAAAAATTAGTCATGCATAATTAATAAGTCGTATGGAATTTATTTGGAATTAAAACCCTAAAAGCGTATAAAATAACGTATGAGCGTATAATAATTTTTGGGACCATGATATTAATTTTCTAAAGACTCTTATATGACATACGACCTGTATAAAATACATATTTATGAATTCGAAGCTTGTGTGAATTGTCTTGAGTTTTATTGTTCGATTAAGCATGGAAAAAGGAAAGATTTATAAAGGAATGATTAGGGTTTATAAAAACTAGGGTTTTCTTGTTATCATTAAGGGTCATTAATGCAGTAGTAATGATGAATAAATGATGGGTTACATCTAGGTTTAGGGTTTGTACTTGAATTATGCATTATTCGGTTTTGGCATAAAAGTTTTGGGTTGGTTTTGTAAATTATGAAACTTAAAGGTTATTTTTGTAAACAGTAAAATGTAGGTACTAAACGTATAAAAATAAGTATGGGGGTTAAACGTGTAATTTTGGATATTTAAAGGGCCATTCGAATTGTTATCAACTTAAAAGGGTATGTTTTGTAAATTCTAAAACCTTTGGGCTAAAAGTGTAAAATCTGATAATAGAAGGTTAGATCGTATAATTAAAGATGTTAAAGGTGCAACATGTAATTTTGGATAATTATGGGTCAACATGTGTAAATAAATTACGTAAGGACATGCATGAGTTTTGAGGTAACTTCGGTTTGTTTCCATATACGTTCTGGGTCAAAGTGGAAATCATTAAAAGGAGTAACATGTTAATTAAATGTGTATTAAGTGATATTAAAAGTATGGAAACCCTAGAACATAAATAGGAAGTTGATTAGGGTTAAAAGCTAAGTGTGTAAATCCGTTATTTCATGTGAAGATGGCAAGTCGTGGAATTATTAATAACCTTTGATTAAGAGTAAATGAGCTAGTACTAAGTATGTCGTGAACATGCGTGAGTCATAATGAATAAAGTATTGCATGCATGGTCTCATTAAGGTTTGCATTCGAACAATGTTACGTGTGAGTTTTGGGTTAATCATGTAAGTTATAAAAGATTATGTAAACTATTTTGAAAGAGAATCTTAAAATCCGTCTTTGACATTTGTAAACCCTATACTATGAATGACGATCATATAAGTTCTCAAATAAGATAAGTATGCCATATTAAACCCTTAAATTTACCGTTTGTCTTTTGCAACCCATAAGTTGGCTAATTAATGACTAATACTCTAAAATGTTGGAATTTCGTCCGTCACTAAAAATGAGAATAATCTGACAACTCTAAAAGTATTAATGAGATTAATCCGTTATACTAATAAGTATTAAATAAATCATAATCCGTGTAGATTCGTTGGAGGGGACGCGACGTTACATCTTCGTATTCCTACATTCGTTTGCTTTCTTCTCATTTGCTCTAAGGTACAGATATTCTGACCTTTTCAGTAAAGGTTCCGTATGATGTTCTTTTCGTTCGCTTTCCTATTATGCTTATTAGGATTTCCGATGCCATTGCTATGAACCCTTTTTCCTGAATGTTTGATCTGTTGCTTATATGAACTTATGTTCTAGTGAACTATGCGATATCTGATGTGAACTTATGTTAGGAAGATTTTGATATGCACACTCGTTGAACTTTGCTATGGTTGATTATGAACTTCTGATTATAAACTTCTGCTTATGAATGTAAGATATGCCACTGTGATATGACTTCTGACTTCTGAATATCTGAATATGTACCTTATGATATGATGTTATCTGATAAGTTATCTGTGACCTTTATGATGAATTATGATATGTGTCATTTATGACAATCTGTTTGACCTGAGTTAGTTTGACACCCGAGCCAAATATTTCACTAGTCATGGGGGTTCCATGTCCAGTATCGTTGATGCACCTCTGATATGACTCTAGGGCAGTAGAGTGATGTTCTGCCACGTCTCTGGATGGTGAAGCATATTTGTGAATATGTAGGAAGGGGCGTATGGATGCATCCTAGATCTGATCTGTTATCTGATATTTTTTCTGGTGAATGATGTCGTGTGCAATACGCGTCTTCACAAAATTCTGGGAGCTAGCTACTCCATTGGTTACTTGAGGTCTCCCCTCATATTATATATGGTGTTCCGAGGTCACCCCTCCGAATAAAATGGTTACTTATGATATGTATGATCTGATATGTTTCTGGGCTCGTGGTAGTTGACTAAATCTTTATCTGTTACTTCTGTGTTAAGTATTCTGTATGATTCGGTATTTCGAGTGTTTATATTATGTATTCTGATATGATATGTTAGAGAATGTGCTTATGACGTATTTGTTTAAGTGATTATTAGTTGCCATGCTAGGACAGGATTAATACGTTAAAATATGATTCGTATATCTGAAATTATGACTTGTTATCGTTACGTGAATGTGTTGATCTGCGAGATTAATGTGCTAGTGTATAATTGAGTATTTTGAAGGTTAATTATCTGTCTGCGTATGTGACCTGCCATGTTGAAACTCTGCTAAGGTTAGGATTTGATCTGGGAACTGTTTAGTTATTATGTCTGCCATGACTTGTCTGATTATTCCGCTGCTATACTATTGCATCAAGAGTATTAAATGTTGATTAATTGATTTGTATGAATGCCATGTTTATTTGTTTAGAAGTGTTTTCAGTTAGTCTCTAGACATTTCGTTTGGCTTATACGTAATCTGTTATTTTGGTATGCAATGTGTTTGGTTGTTCTGATATGTTCGTGTTTGTGCCATTGATGTGCTCTGTGATGTTAAACTGTTATGTGGTTGTTTGGATTTCTGTATATTTGTGCTTCCGCAGAATCCTAAAGATCTCTCATTATTTTATTTTGATTTTCGTTATTCGTATATTTGTTTTGTTTAGCTTTTGTTTCGTTATATCCGTTCACTGGGCTTTGTAAGCTCAGCCGCACTTTTCTTTTCATGCGGCAGGTATTAAGCATTCAAGATGAGCTTATGGGATAGCTGATCTGGGTTTGAGAGTAGAGACGAGAGCAAGATTTGACCATAGAGATCTTAGATTTATTTGAATATTAAGTTATTTATACTATCTTTTGTAAGTTTTTGTAAAGGCTTCCGCTTTTGTACATTAGTTAAAGTTCTGATATGAAACCGTATTGTGATATCTTTACCCTTGTCGGGTCGGGGTGTTACAATTAATGGTTTCAGAGCTCTAGGTTTTAGGACCCTTAGAGCTTAGGCTATGACCTGTGAGAAGTGGGTAGACATTAGGTTTCCGTCTGTTCAGATATTTTTCGATTCCTTTTGATGGTCGTTCAGATTTGACTTCGATATCCTTTTTGCCTTCACTGAATTGGCCCTCCTTTGTTCGCATCGAATTTTGTTATTTTGTTTTCGCTCGTCCGTTTTTCGATCGTTAGATGGAGACTACCCGTGGAGCCGAAGAAGATGGTGCCGACCCTGCGTTGCTGCGACGGTTCCTGTGCTGGAGAGGTTCGTGAAGCAGAAGCCACACTCGACTGCTGTGCTGTCGGAGACATCTGGATGTTGTTGGAGGAAGTTGGATGGACCAACCAAAGGCGCAAGAGACGGAGACAAGATTCAACCGGTGGCTGAGAAGATTCATCTGCTTCATATGATTTGGGCGCGACTTATGTCACTCTGATTCGTTTGTCATGCGTTTCAAGACGGTTTGATATTCTGATAAGTGATTCTCGATCTGTATTGCTTTCTCTGATTTGTTCGGAACTCGGTGTGAATCGTGAAGTTTTATCGTTTAGCATTCTGGTATATCTCAGCTTTTCTCCCTGGATCGTCAGTAATAAGTCATGAGGAAGAATACGAGGTGGACTCGGATTTAGAATCTACGGCTACTGGTAGGTTTAATCCGACACAAGAATAGGAATTTCGCTTCTGATTAGTTGCCCTCCTTATGAGAAATTTCTGACATTTGATTTTGAGTTAGGTTCTTTTGTTTTCATTTTGACGTTTGAATCTCGGATTATTAAATTTCATTTTGGGAATTCATCTTATGTCGACTTTGCAAATTTTGTTTGATGGATGGAAATAAAACAAAATTTTGAAAGTATAATTCCTGTCTGTGGTTTCTTTCTGATAGATCCGTTAAGTTTCCGTTAGTCCTTATAAGTTTTGTCAGCTATTTTATTTTCGTAATGTAATTGTTTCATTTTACTGTTTGAATGAAGTATGGCCATCATGATGGTATACTCATGAGTATCTGGTTTGTTATAGTATGTTACTTGCTATTTGAGTGTTATCTGTATGTGGTATGTTATTAGTTATGTGTTTTGTCATGACCCGAGACCGAATATAGTGACAATAAGAACTTGTTATGTGATGCAAGTATTATGACGCCTGATCAACGTAATAATACCGAGATCACATAATCTGAACTTATTGAAGGTATATGACGTCTGGGAAATGCCTGTGGTTGATGTGTGATAGACTTTGACTTGTATATGTTATTTGGTGCTTCTCATGTTCGTTTGAATTCCGTCCCTAATTGTGAGATTTTCGTCGATATATGTTTCGTACAAGTTTTGTACGTTTGGAATCCGAAGTTGTTATGATCTGTGCGAACCTATAGATTTCTATGACCACCTTAAGCTTATACGTCTCCACATATTTCTACGACTATTGAAGCCGATAGGATTTATTTCGTCTATGCATATGATGTCCTCATCATTAGATATTTGAATAAGTTAGAAATTGTCGTTCGATTTTCTGCGTCTCATCTGTTCTTCGCCATTATTCTGATACGTATGTAATTATCTATTATAAGTATTTGACTATTGATTTAATTTCTGAATAAGTATGAGATTTAATATTCTGATCAGAAATCCATTTGTTCTGAGATAAGATTAACGTTCGATATATTCCTAGAAATTCTGAAATCCGATTCGTTTTCTGTTCTGTTCCGTCTAGTCCAATTTCGAGGACGAAATTTTCTTTTAGAGGGGAAGAATTGTAATACCTGAAATTTCTAAAGTTAACAAAAAGACCAAAATACCCCTACAATCAAAAAGTATGAATAACTAATTTAAAGAATACCAAATGAGCTATGTAAATTCAGAAAATTTATAAGAAATACCACATATGATCCAAATAAATTTTAATTACTTTAAAAAGCTAATTTTAGAGTTTATGATTTTATAAAATCAGTTTTTGTATTTTATATATATGGCCGAATATAATTATTAACTTTTATAAGAGAATAAAAACTAATAAAAGCCCAATATAATTTATATTATTTAGAGTCCATTTATTTTAAGTCCAATACATTATAAAGCCCACAAGAAAAATAGTAAAGCCTATATAAATACATTATTCGGTTCACATAAATCCCTAATTGTCGATTTAACCCAAACCGACTCCCAAAACCCTCAAAAATTCGACTTTCAGTTTCCAGAGCTTAAGACCATTTTTCTTGGACAAGTTTGAAGGTAAAGGAGGTGAGAAAAATCGTGTTCAAGGTCCTAAGCTACTGTTTTGATCGTAGTTAGTTTTTGGGTACATTAGGGTCTCGGCGAGTGAAGTTTTTGTGCCTCTTTTGTTCTAACGATCCAAGCTCATCAAGGGTATGTTCCTAATGTTGCTTTCAGTCCTAAAAGTCATATAGAACACGTAAAAATTAGTCATGCATAATTAATAAGTCGTATGGAATTTATTTGGAATTAAAACCCTAAAAGCGTATAAAATAACGTATGAGCGTATAATAATTTTTGGGACCATGATATTAATTTTCTAAAGACTCTTATATGACATACGACCTGTATAAAATACATATTTATGAATTCGAAGCTTGTGTGAATTGTCTTGAGTTTTATTGTTCGATTAAGCATGGAAAAAGGAAAGATTTATAAAGGAATGATTAGGGTTTATAAAAACTAGGGTTTTCTTGTTATCATTAAGGGTCATTAATGCAGTAGTAATGATGAATAAATGATGGGTTACATCTAGGTTTAGGGTTTGTACTTGAATTATGCATTATTCGGTTTTGGCATAAAAGTTTTGGGTTGGTTTTGTAAATTATGAAACTTAAAGGTTATTTTTGTAAACAGTAAAATGTAGGTACTAAACGTATAAAAATAAGTATGGGGGTTAAACGTGTAATTTTGGATATTTAAAGGGCCATTCGAATTGTTATCAACTTAAAAGGGTATGTTTTGTAAATTCTAAAACCTTTGGGCTAAAAGTGTAAAATCTGATAATAGAAGGTTAGATCGTATAATTAAAGATGTTAAAGGTGCAACATGTAATTTTGGATAATTATGGGTCAACATGTGTAAATAAATTACGTAAGGACATGCATGAGTTTTGAGGTAACTTCGGTTTGTTTCCATATACGTTCTGGGTCAAAGTGGAAATCATTAAAAGGAGTAACATGTTAATTAAATGTGTATTAAGTGATATTAAAAGTATGGAAACCCTAGAACATAAATAGGAAGTTGATTAGGGTTAAAAGCTAAGTGTGTAAATCCGTTATTTCATGTGAAGATGGCAAGTCGTGGAATTATTAATAACCTTTGATTAAGAGTAAATGAGCTAGTACTAAGTATGTCGTGAACATGCGTGAGTCATAATGAATAAAGTATTGCATGCATGGTCTCATTAAGGTTTGCATTCGAACAATGTTACGTGTGAGTTTTGGGTTAATCATGTAAGTTATAAAAGATTATGTAAACTATTTTGAAAGAGAATCTTAAAATCCGTCTTTGACATTTGTAAACCCTATACTATGAATGACGATCATATAAGTTCTCAAATAAGATAAGTATGCCATATTAAACCCTTAAATTTACCGTTTGTCTTTTGCAACCCATAAGTTGGCTAATTAATGACTAATACTCTAAATGTTGGAATTTCGTCAGTCACTAAAAATGAGAGTAATCTGATAACTCTAAAAGTATTAATGAGATTAATCCGTTATACTAATAAGTATTAAATAAATCATAATCCGTGTAGATTCGTTGGAGGAGACGCGACGTTACATCTTCGTATTCCTACATTCGTTTGCTTTCTTCTCATTTGCTCTAAGGTACAGATATTCGACCTTTTCATAGAAGGTTCCGTATGATGTTCTTTTCGTTCGCTTTCCTATTATGCTTATTAGGATTTCCGATGCCATTGCTATGAACCCTTTTTCCTGAATGTTTGATCTGTTGCTTATATGAACTTATGTTCTAGTGAACTATGCGATATCTGATGTGAACTTATGTTAGGAAGATTTTGATATGCACACTCGTTGAACTTTGCTATGGTTGATTATGAACTTCTGATTATAAACTTCTGCTTATGAATGTAAGATATGCCACTGTGATATGACTTCTGACTTCTGAATATCTGAATATGTACCTTATGATATGATGTTATCTGATAAGTTATCTGTGACCTTTATGATGAATTATGATCTGTGTCATTTATGACAATCTGTTTGACCTGAGTTAGTTTGACACCCGAGCCAAATATTTCACTAGTCATGGGGGTTCCATGTCCGTATCAGTGATGCACCTCTGATATGACTCTAGGGCAGTAGAGTGATGTTCTGCCACGTCTCTGGATGGTGAAGCATATTTGTGAATATGTAGGAAGGGGCGTATGGATGCATCCTAGATCTGATCTGTTATCTGATATTTTTTCTGGTGAATGATGTCGTGTGCAATACGCGTCTTCACAAAATTCTGGGAGCTAGCTACTCCATTGGTTACTTGAGGTCTCCCCTCATATTATATATGGTATTCCGAGGTCACCCCTCCGAATAAAATGGTTACTTATGATATGTATGATCTGATATGTTTCTG
Organism: Chrysanthemum makinoi; assembly: GCA_910596185.1. Lineage (NCBI taxonomy): Eukaryota > Viridiplantae > Streptophyta > Magnoliopsida > Asterales > Asteraceae > Chrysanthemum > Chrysanthemum makinoi. The sequence continues at coordinate 132,230,407 of OU343223.1, read as the reverse complement.
GGCTCGTGGTAGTTGACTAAATCTTTATCTGTTACTTCTGTGTTAAGTATTCTGTATGATTCGGTATTTCGAGTGTTTATATTATGTATTCTGATATGATATGTTAGAGAATGTGCTTATGACGTATTTGTTTAAGTGATTATTAGTTGCCATGCTAGGACAGGATTAATACGTTAAAATATGATTCGTATATCTGATATTATGATTTGTTATCGTTACGTGAATGTGTTGATCTGCGAGATTAATGTGCTAGTGTATAATTGAGTATTTTGAAGGTTAATTATCTGTCTGCGTATGTGACCTGCCATGTTGAAACTCTGCTAAGGTTAGGATTTGATCTGGGAACTGTTTAGTTATTATGTCTGCCATGACTTGTCTGATTATTCCGCTGCTATACTATTGCATCAAGAGTATTAAATGTTGATTAATTGATTTGTATGAATGCCATGTTTATTTGTTTAGAAGTGTTTTCAGTTAGTCTCTAGACATTTCGTTTGGCTTATACGTAATCTGTTATTTTGGTATGCAATGTGTTTGGTTGTTCTGATATGTTCGTGTTTGTGCCATTGATGTGCTCTGTGATGTTAAACTGTTATGTGGTTGTTTGGATTTCTGTATATTTGTGCTTCCGCAGAATCCTAAAGATCTCTCATTATTTTATTTTGATTTTCGTTATTCGTATATTTGTTTTGTTTAGCTTTTGTTTCGTTATATCCGTTCACTGGGCTTTGTAAGCTCAGCCGCACTTTTCTTTTCATGCGGCATGTATTAAGCATTCAAGATGAGCTTATGGGATAGCTGATCTGGGTTTGAGAGTAGAGACGAGAGCAAGATTTGACCATAGAGATCTTAGATTTATTTGAATATTAAGTTATTTATACTATCTTTTGTAAGTTTTTGTAAAGGCTTCCGCTTTTGTACATTAGTTAAAGTTCTGATATGAAACCGTATTGTGATATCTTTACCCTTGTCGGGTCGGGGTGTTACAAAATTTGTCTCAAGCAGTTTACAACATTTTCAGTTATCAATAAAATCTGTAAAAATCAAAAATTACAATTTCAATTGGTGTTTTCACTTTTCCCAAAAGGGAAAAAAATTGGAAAAATCTTTTGAGCTTGTTTCTCTGAGCTCAAAGTTGGAAGTCTGAGCATGTTCTTCCCTGTGCCATCAGTTAAGTAAGTTTACTTTTCTAGTATGCTTATTTCTGTCATAAGTGTGATTCTGGTTTCCCTTAGTATCCCATAGGTTAGAATTAAACTATCTAGACTTTAGATGCTTTTTAGAGTAGCTTAGCATAGGTCTGCAAGTAGCTTTTCTTCCCCTCTGATCTCTGCACATCAGATGCCATTTGTCCCAACTTGCTTATAGTTTTGATTTTTAATTCCTTCAGTTTAAGTCCAAATTAGTCGAAATTCTGGAAATAAGGACTTTGGTTGGTGATTGGTAACTGGATAATTTTAGTTTATTTTTGTGATTTTTATAAACTAGTTTAATTTAGGTTTTAAGTAGGACAGTTAGGGCCGTTTGGCATAAGCTTGTTAAAACCTGTTATAGTGCTTTAATGCTTTTAGCTAGTGCTCATAGGATCCATATCAGTTGCAGTAGCTTATTCTCAGATACTTTAGGTTAGATTTAGCTTGTGGAAGCTTATTGTAGCTTTTAGTGGCCTTTAGCTTATTTCCTTTAAGCTCCTCAAAAGCAGTTCTAGCCCAAATCATATCTCCTATGATCCCAAGTAGTTTCTGTTAATTTTCCCTGCTTCTCAGTATTAATTTTTGAATTTTCTAGAATTTTCATATTTTTCCATGCTCCTTTGCTATTTTTCTGCATTTTAATTCATTTTCTAGCATTTTTAAAAAGCATTTAATCCTTATAATTCAGAAAAAGTTCAGAAAAATACAATTTCAATTTTCCTAGGTTTAGAATATTCAAAAAGTTAGAAAAAGTATTTTTCCAGAATTTTCATAGTTTAAATAGTATTTTCTAATCATTTAATTAGTTTTAAATAGTTTTAAATTCATAATAAATAGAGAAAAGATCAGAAAAATTTGATTCCAGTTTTGAAAATTCTTTTTAGTTAAATTAGATTTTTGAAAAATAGTTTTGTAATTTTCTTGTTAATTTTCATAATTTTTAGTATTTTAATTCTATTTTAAATGTTCAAAATTAGTTTTTAATTCAAAATAAATCAAGAAAAACTAAAAAAAAAAATAGTTTTAAATTTCAAATAACTTTTAAATCATCTTTTTAGCTGTAGAAAATTATTAGATCACCTTTAGGAGTTAAATTAGCTTAGTTTGCATTTTATTTGCGTTTTATTAATTACGTTGTTCACGTTTTTAGTTGTTATTTGCGTATTTAGTTTTAATTCCTTGTTTGCATCATAGATTCAGTAGTTTTAATTGTTTTCCCTTATTATTCCTTGCACCATAGTTTAGAAACCCCTAAAAATCCTTTTTCCCCATTCGAATCCCGAATCACGCGACGTGAGTTGTTAAACTCCATTCATCCCTCGTTGGGAAAACGACCCGCGGAAAATACATACCTTTGTATTTTTTCGGAAAATATCTTGTACGAAAAACGAAATATCAGGCAACATAGGTTAGTCATGGAGTTATAAGGTGACTAAGGTTAGGAATAACCGTCCTATGATCCGCCAGAGTCGGAGGGATCTACCCAAGGACTTAGAAGTCCTTAGGTATGATAAAAAAAAGAGAAAATGAGAATCGGAGAAAGAAGGAGTTGAAGAATTAAAAAGAAAAGTAAAGGAAAGGGTGAAAAGAAATAGCCCTCCAATTATTCAACTTAGGGCAGACACCGGGTTCAATACATATGCTACTGGCTGTCACTAGATGACACTGGTATTGAAGATCAAAGTCGTCATTGACCCAGTGACGCATGCACTAAACCTTCTTAGCCACTCAAGTTTCTCCCAACAGAAGCTTGTTTCATTCTCACAGGGAACCCTACGTAAACTATCGGCTTTCCCTTAGAGATTGCTGGTATTGAAGAAGGAGATCCTCTCCCTAGTCTCCGCTTAGGAAAACCAAAGTGCACTATTGAGTCTAGAGCCACGAGATTCATCAAAAGATCTCTTAAGAACACTCGACATTTCATCACTTGTCGTTCAACAATAAGGACGCAAGTGATACTATTCTAGAGTCCTACACAGATCTTAGCAATCTGTCGAGAACATTTATGAGGGGTTCACAACTGTGATCCTCAGTGATTGAATGGAAAATCCTGCCAGGGTCAACATCAAATAGCCCTGACAGCAGGTCACTTCGGTAACTCCTCGTGGGTTACGCTTAGTGTTGTCTCAAACGGTCTACAGTCATGAAGTGTGATGAGTGTCTAAATACTCATCATTTTTGTACCAATTAAACTGCAAAAACATCTGAAAACACTCAGAAATGCATCAAAATGATAAAAATATCACAAATAAGTGTTTTATGTGTTTTAAATGCAAAAATATCAAAATCTGGTGAAAAACGTATAAAGTTTGCATAATTGGCAGTTTTAGTCCCCCAAGTTTCAAAAGTTGTCAAAAACAGTCCCTGGTAAAACCAAATAAAGAAAAATATCATTTTAAGTCCTTAGGGATTCAAAAGTTGTCAAAATTGGTCCTTGAGATTCAAATTTACAAAATTACAACTTAGGTCCCTGAACTTTGGAATTTGGCAAAAATAGTCCTTGGAAAATCAAAAATGTCAAAACTAGTCCTTGTACTATTAAAGTTTGTCAATTTCAGTCCTTGTGTTAACTTTGGAAAAATGGCAGGATTGGTCCCTCAAGATTGGAGTAATTGCAGTTTTAGTCCTTGTCATATTAACTAAAGCTAGCCTTGTCAAAATAATTTTGGACCCCCTGCCACTTATCCCATTTGGCCCTGTCTTTTCCTATTTTGGACCCCCCAGGTCAAACCAAAGTCAAAAGCTGCAAAGAGCCCGCCACCTCCTGTTTATCTTCTCCCACACACTGCCTCTGCAACCACTTGCCCACTGCCCTCTCCCATCACCTTTTCCACTTGCCCACCACCTCTTTCATCATCACAAACCACTGCATTAAATGCCACCCCCCCTACTAGCTAAATCAGAGCTCTACAAGTCAAACTATTGCTTCCCGCCAAAATGACAAAAACGGCTAAAATCCTCAAAACTCTCCCATTGGCCAAGCTAAGAGGTGGGATTTGCTCAAGAGGACACGTGGAACATTATTGGAGTATAAAAGAAGGAAGAGAGGCATGAGAAGAAGCACTCTTGGGCTAGCCAATTGTCAAACCTTGGCCTTAAGCCAATGTCACCTTAGACTAGTGTAATTTTTAATGCTTTCATTTAAATTAAATGTCATTTACAGCTTTAATTAGTGTAATGGAACTCATATTAGTGTAATGGAATTCTAATCTCAGTTTAATTATAAGTCTCTTTTACATTTCAAGTTCTTCAATATTTTCCTTTATTTCAAGTTATTTACATTTCTGTTGGATTATTGTTGTTTGATGGACTCATATAGGTCACTTAAGCTCGTGACAAAGCTTAATTAGCTTTTAGAAACCTTAAATCAGCTTAGTCTTTATAAAATCAAAAATCACTAAAAATAGAGAAAATACAATGGAAAATCAAAAATATGTGTTCTTGGGTGATACAGCTTGGAGCATGGTTCATAATGGATTGCCATGGTATTAGTGCCTCAGGGGAGGCTATAGGTATTGGTTTTGATAATTGGTTCCAAAGTCTCAGCTCATATCACCATGTAAGCAATTTTTCTCAATTTTGCATTTCTTAGTTTTAGTCTTTATTCTGTGGTAATTCTCATGTTTATGTGTTTATTTGTTGTTATGTAATGTAATTATAGCTTAATATAGGTTGTTTATGTTTTGGAATTGATTGTGCTTGAATATTGTATTTTCACTGTCATAAGCTTGATTTTTTGATAATCATAGGCATAAGCTTGTGTGACTACTTGTGTATGCTGAAAAAGATCCATTTTGACACCTTGGATTCTCTGGATTGTAAAGATTGGGTTTACACAGTAATTTGCTTTGAAAAGTTTAATTTATGTTCATTTAAGGGTTGTTTGGATGTGATGACTGATCTGAGTTATAGGCTATGAAGGGTGTTGTTCTTGTTTTATGTAGACTCAACATGGTCTAAGTAACTCATTGATAGTTTCAGTTAAGTGGTATAGCATGATAAAGGTCAAAATTGACACTTTGATCCTCTATTATGAGTATTGTGAGACTGTCATGTCTAATAACTTTGCATACCTGTTCACAACTTGTTAATCTTTCATAATTTCATGTCATTTATGTTTAATATTCCATATTTAGTCAGTAGGATTAGTTATAATTTCATATTAGTCAAAGTTGGATGTTCTTGTAAAAGTCAAATTTTCTGTTTTTCAGGTTTTTGAACAAAAGTCTGATTTTTGTGTGTCTTTATTAATCTGTTTCTGTCTAAAAGCTTGTAGGGTTTTGAAGTTTAGTTGCTTGTATTGCTTATGTATCTTTGTAAAATTTTATTATGCATGTTTTAGTGCTTATTTTAGGCTAATATTGCCCTGTCTCACAGCTTCAAGCCCAAAACCACAAGCTTGTAGCTTGTGGACCTTTGAGCTTGGGGCTGTGTTATTTGTTGTTATTAAAACCCTACTAGCTGTTTGTTATTACACATGCTTATTTTTCTGCTTTTTAGCTTATTTAGCCACTTTTTACCACCCATCTTTTTGTACCATTTTGCCCACTCAACTGAAGCAAACAGTTGAGTGGGCTAGTTACCAAAGCTTTTAACAAGCTCCTTACTGAGCTTGAGTTTGTGACACTTGGCTTTTCACAAGGCCAAGCTATCCATCTCAATGTCTCAATTATAGTTGAGTTTATTTTGAGCTTATTTGATAGGTCTATTAGGAGCTTGTATGTTTGCTCATTCACAACAATGGACTGCTTATGCAGTCCATTTACACCATTTCCTTCAAGCTCCTATAAGCTCTTTAGAGGTCATAAGCTTGTGAAGCTTGGTTTTTCATAAAGCCTAGCAACCCAAGTATAAAATCCTGTGCATCATTTTTAGATTGTAGCTTATTTGCATAGGCTGCAATCAGCTTAAACCTATCACCAAAGAGATAAGTATACTGTTCATCAGTATACTTACCTCCACTCACTAAATTTCATAAGCTCACAGAAGCTTAGTACTTGGCCCCAGATTGTGCAATTTGGTTCAATGTGGAGCTTATCCACTAGTTTCCATGATCCAAGCTTAATCCCAAGCTTGCAGCTTATTTATAAGAGCTTGCAAGTGGCTTCTTTTGTGTCCCATTTTGGTTTGTGTGCTGATACACAGTCACATGTAGTAAAATGGGAGGTTTTTCATAAGCTTTTTACAAACTCGCTAGTGGACCCCACTAGGTGAGCTTGGGCTTTTTGGAATCCTTGCCAACCCAGCTTGCAACCTCAATTCACAATTTTGGTTTTTAAGCTCATTTACTGAGCTTAATTGTGCCAACTAAAAGGCTGCAGGGGTGTTTGGCTTAGCTGTTTATCTGAGTAAAATTTATAAGCTTTTGTGAGCTTATTGGCCAAACTCAGTTAACAAGCTTGTTCATATTTGCTTATAAACATTGTACAACTTATCTTTTCTTTCCTTTTCAGTGTGGAACTCATTACAGGCTTTAGAGGCCTCAATTCCATCCAAGTCAAGCTTGTAGCTTGACTGTCTAAACCATGAGTTCACAAATCAGTCAAGTGTGCAATTTCATTGCACATATCTTGTTTATGTTTGCCATTTGACTATTTTTCATGTTTCCTTTTCTTTACAATCCTGTGTCCAACCTTTTTCATGGCCCTTGTGAACTTATGTGCATAGCTGTGAGCTTTTAGCTCAATGCATAAGCTCCTTGCCATTGACTCAGCTTGGTCCTTGATTGTAAAGTTTCTTTTTCCTTTTCCTTTGTTCATAGTGCATAATACTTGACCTTTCTTTTCTTATTTTGCAGCTTAGAATAAGCTAGTTCCAAGCCTAGAGCAAGCTGTGAGCCAAAATCTCACAGCCATAAGCTCTTAGCCTTGCAACTGCTTATCCCTTGGCTTGTATAGTTTCATGTTCTGTAAATATGTCTAATATTAATATATGTATGATCCAGAAATCAGAAAAACCAAAAAGCCCCTTTAACCATAAGTGCTAGCTTCTATTTAGGAGTTTGAGCTTATTTGGCCAACTGTTATGGAAATAAGCTGCCACAGAGCTTATTTCCATGTTTTGAAAAAGTTAGCTTTGTTAAAGTTATATATTTTAGCTTAATAAGTAGTTTTGTAAAAAGAAAAATCAAAAATAAAATAAAGTGCAAAAAGGTTGTGTGTTAGATTCGAACCTAGGTTCCATTGGTGACAAGTTCACTGCATAACCCACCTAGGCTAGCTCACTTCTCAGTTATCCTTTGCACATTTTATTTCTTATAGTAGTAACATTTTTTAAGTTTCAGATTTTTCTTCCTTCATTTATTATTTTTAATAAATAATAATAGTTGTTAGTAATTAATAATAGTAAATAATTAATAATAAATAGAATAATTGTGTAATAAATACATTTTCAATTTTAAAATTCATTTTATTATATTTTAGATTTTTCAGATTCTTTATTTTATTTATTTAAGTTAATTTTAGATTTTCTTATTATTTAATTCATTATTAAATACATTTAATTCATTTTTAATTTATATTAATTAATTTAATAATGTAAAAATTTATTTTAATTTTCTAATAATTTTCTTATCTTTTTAGAATTCTAAAAATATGATTTTCACATTTGTGAGATTTGTATTGGATCGAATTCAGTTTTTATTTTGTTACGTTTACGTAATTTTATTTAAACATACGTTTTAGATTTTAAACGTTCATCAATTTTAAAAATAGTGATAGCGTTTATTTAATATATTTTATCTTTTATTTCCTTTAATTTGCATTTAAGTCGCTAAGACATGTAAATCCCTACTATAGTTATAATCGTTTTGTTTTTATACGTTTACGTTTTAGTTAAACGTACGTTTGTATATCTTTAATATTTTTAGGTTTCTGATTGTACGTTTTTATTGACGTAGCTGTGACAGAGCTATTACTATTAACATTCCTAGTGTTAGTCAATCAGATTCCTGTTTTCCTATGCTAATATTATTTTCAACAATTCACAAGTCATTGTACCAGAACGTCACGCCTCACCAGGACATAAACGATCCAAGGATATTTTAATCCTTGGTAAACCACATTCCTCTACCAGGCTGTCTAGATTTTAGTATCAGCCATTCACAAGTGGTTGGGAAATAAAGTTAGTTAGTTTGGAAGGAATCAAATTTTGGCGCCGCTGCCGGGGAATCAAATTTTGGCGCCGCTGCCGGGGAGGCTGTGCTACGTATTATGACTTGTATTTTGTATTTTGTTGAAATACCTATCCTTGTTTGTATATTAAACCTTATCACTCAACTACCGGGCTGTCAGGACATATTTATTACAGTTAATCATTCACAAGTGATTAGCTAGCGTGGTAAACCTGACACAAGCCTGGGAGGTAGTGATTACTTATACTGTATCATATTTCTTTTCAATAAACAATATAAAATACAAAAACATTTTTCCTTTGCACACAACTTGCCCAGTTTGATAAGTCCCTCAGTTACAACATTTGGTTGTTGGCTGTTTACAGTTGCTGAGCTTTGTCAGACCCAGATTCCCTCTCGAGGGGCAGTTGTAAGGAATTTTCCTTCTTTTGTACATATATATATATAAAATTAAAAATGCAAAAACATTATAAAATTAAAAATCAAAAAGATTCTCCCTACCTTATCATTTATAATTATGTGAGTGGCAATCCCACTCCAATTTCTCACCCAATCCCTGAGTGGCAATCCCACTCAGCTTCCCTATGAACCATTTAATTCGGGGTCGAGTCAAGCTAGCGACTCGGTAATCAAAAACAGTAATTAAACATGGGTTTTCACCCGTGTGTACCACCCTAGTGTGGGGGAGATACCCCACATGTTGTATATAGATCTAAAAAATGAATGAAAATTGTAAATATTAAAAAAGAGAATAATTGTTGTGTTTCTACACTTAGCTAGTAATGTTATCTTTTTACGTTCTAAGTTTCGGCATAACAGCCGGTACTTTGAATATTGAGGACAATATTCATTTCTAAGTGTGGGGGGGAAATTCTGGCGAATTTTGATCATAAATGTACCCTTTTAGTCCCTTTTTCCCCCAAAATGGCCAAATTTAAAAAAAAAATTTAGTGGAAGTACTATGTACTAAACACAACAAATGGTAATCAGTCCACCATGTCTAACCCACAAAAGGATTGGCTAATCCAGGAGCAAACGGCTCTTGGTAAAGATTTCTCAAATCCGTTTATATGGCTTGCAATTTGCCCAAAATTGTATGGTTCTCAACTCACCATATCCTAAAAAGTGAAGAGTTGGCTAGCCCGCAAGATTATGGCTTGTGGTAAAGGCAGTGGAAAAACCATAATTGGTAATCAGCTCACCAAAGATAATATTGATAATTTATCTAAGAGTTGGCTAGTCCAGAAGCAAACGGCTTCTGGTAAAGACAAATCAAATCCGTTGAAAGCTGGTGGTTTGCTCAAAATCACTTGGTTATCAGTGTACCAAGGTTCTTACTTGAACTGAAACATTTGGCTACTCCAGAAGTAATGGCTTTTGGTAAAGAGATGAAATCCATTAATTTTTCTTAAAACATTGCTAGGGACTAGCAATATCTTAGTGTGGGGGATTGATGAGTGTCTAAATACTCATCATTTTTGTACCAATTAAACTGCAAAAACATCTGAAAACACTCAGAAATGCATCAAAATGATAAAAATATCACAAATAAGTGTTTTATGTGTTTTAAATGCAAAAATATCAAAATCTGGTGAAAAACGTATAAAGTTTGCATAATTGGCAGTTTTAGTCCCCCAAGTTTCAAAAGTTGTCAAAAACAGTCCCTGGTAAAACCAAATAAAGAAAAATATCATTTTAAGTCCTTAGGGATTCAAAAGTTGTCAAAATTGGTCCTTGAGATTCAAATTTACAAAATTACAACTTAGGTCCCTGAACTTTGGAATTTGGCAAAAATAGTCCTTGGAAAATCAAAAATGTCAAAACTAGTCCTTATACTATTAAAGTTTGTCAATTTCAGTCCTTGTGTTAACTTTGGAAAAATGGCAGGATTGGTCCCTCAAGATTGGAGTAATTGCAGTTTTAGTCCTTGTCATATTAACTAAAGCTAGCCTTGTCAAAATAATTTTGGACCCCCTGCCACTTATCCCATTTGGCCCTGTCTTTTCCTATTTTGGACCCCCCAGGTCAAACCAAAGTCAAAAGCTGCAAAGAGCCCGCCACCTCCTGTTTATCTTCTCCCACACACTGCCTTTTCCACTTGCCCACCACCTCCTTCATCATCACAAACCACTGCATTAAATGCCACCCCCTACTAGCTAAATCAGAGCTCTACAAGTCAAACTATTGCTTCCCGCCAAAATGACAAAAACGGCTAAAATCCTCAAAACTCTCCCATTGGCCAAGCTAAGAGGTGGGATTTGCTCAAGAGGACACGTGGAACATTATTGGAGTATAAAAGAAGGAAGAGAGGCATGAGAAGAAGCACTCTTGGGCTAGCCAATTGTCAAACCTTGGCCTTAAGCCAATGTCACCTTAGACTAGTGTAATTTTTAATGCTTTCATTTAAATTAAATGTCATTTACAGCTTTAATTAGTGTAATGGAACTCATATTAGTGTAATGGAATTCTAATCTCAGTTTAATTATAAGTCTCTTTTACATTTCAAGTTTTTCAATATTTTCCTTTATTTCAAGTTATTTACATTTCTGTTGGATTATTGTTGTTTGATGGACTCATATAGGTCACTTAAGCTCCTGACAAAGCTTAATTAGCTTTTAGAAACCTTAAATCAGCTTAGTCTTTATAAAATCAAAAATCACTAAAAATAGAGAAAATACAATGGAAAATCAAAAATATGTGTTCTTGGGTGATACTGACTTGGAGCATGGTTCATAATGGATTGCCATGGTATTAGTGCCTCAGGGGAGGCTATAGGTATTGGTTTTGATAATTGGTTCCAAAGTCTCAGCTCATATCACCATGTAAGCAATTTTTCTCAATTTTGCATTTCTTAGTTTTAGTCTTTATTCTGTGGTAATTCTCATGTTTATGTGTTTATTTGTTGTTATGTAATGTAATTATAGCTTAATATAGGTTGTTTATGTTTTGGAATTGATTGTGCTTGAATATTGTATTTTCACTGTCATAAGCTTGATTTTTTGATAATCATAGGCATAAGCTTGTGTGACTACTTGTGTATGCTGAAAAAGATCCATTTTGACACCTTGGATTCTCTGGATTGTAAAGATTGGGTTTACACAGTAATTTGCTTTGAAAAGTTCAATTTATGTTCATTTAAGGGTTGTTTGGATGTGATGACTGATCTGAGTTATAGGCTATGAAGGGTGTTCTTGTTTTATGTAGACTCAACATGGTCTAAGTAACTCATTGATAGTTTCAGTTAAGTGGTATAGCATGATAAAGGTCAAAATTGACACTTTGATCCTCTATTATGAGTATTGTGAGACTGTCATGTCTAATAACTTTGCATACCTGTTCACAACTTGTTAATCTTTCATAATTTCATGTCATTTATGTTTAATATTCCATATTTAGTCAGTAGGATTAGTTATAATTTCATATTAGTCAAAGTTGGATGTTCTTGTAAAAGTCAAATTTTCTGTTTTTCAGGTTTTTGAACAAAAGTCTGATTTTTGTGTGTCTTTATTAATCTGTTTCTGTCTAAAAGCTTTTAGGGTTTTGAAGTTTAGTTGCTTGTATTGCTTATGTATCTTTGTAAAATTTTATTATGCATGTTTTAGTGCTTATTTTAGGCTAATATTGCCCTGTCTCACAGCTTCAAGCCCAAAACCACAAGCTTGTAGCTTGTGGACCTTTGAGCTTGGGGCTGTGTTATTTGTTGTTATTAAAACCCTACTAGCTGTTTGTTATTACACATGCTTATTTTTCTGCTTTTTAGCTTATTTAGCCACTTTTTACCACCCATATTTTTGTACCATTTTGCCCACTCAACTGAAGCAAACAGTTGAGTGGGCTAGTTACCAAAGCTTTTAACAAGCTCCTTACTGAGCTTGAGTTTGTGACACTTGGCTTTTCACAAGGCCAAGCTATCCATCTCAATGTCTCAATTATAGTTGAGTTTATTTTGAGCTTATTTGATAGGTCTATTAGGAGCTTGTATGTTTGCTCATTCACAACAATGGACTGCTTATGCAGTCCATTTACACCATTTCCTTCAAGCTCCTATAAGCTCTTTAGAGGTCATAAGCTTGTGAAGCTTGGTTTTTCATAAAGCCTAGCAACCCAAGTATAAAATCCTGTGCATCATTTTTAGATTGTAGCTTATTTGCATAGGCTGCAATCAGCTTAAACCTATCACCAAAGAGATAAGTATACTGTTCATCAGTATACTTACCTCCACTCACTAAATTTCATAAGCTCACAGAAGCTTAGTACTTGGCCCCAGATTGTGCAATTTGGTTCAATGTGGAGCTTATCCACTAGTTTCCATGATCCAAGCTTAATCCCAAGCTTGCAGCTTATTTATAAGAGCTTGCAAGTGGCTTCTTTTGTGTCCCATTTTGGTTTGTGTGCTGATACACAGTCACATGTAGTAAAATGGGAGGTTTTTCATAAGCTTTTTACAAGCTCACTAGTGGACCCCACTAGGTGAGCTTGGGCTTTTTGGAATCCTTGCCAACCCAGCTTGCAACCTCAATTCACAATTTGGGTTTTTAAGCTCATTTACTGAGCTTAATTGTGCCAACTAAAAGGCTGCAGGGGTGTTTGGCTTAGCTGTTTATCTGAGTAAAGCTTATAAGCTTTTGTGAGCTTATTGGCCAAACTCAGTTAACTAGCTTGTTCATATTTGCTTATAAACATTGTACAACTTATCTTTTCTTTCCTTTTTAGTATGGAGCTTATTACAGGCTTTAGAGGCCTCAATTCCATCCAAGTCAAGCTTGTAGCTTGACTGTCTAAACCATGAGTTCACAAATCAGTCAAGTGTGCAATTTCATTGCACATATCTTGTTTATGTTTGCCATTTGACTATTTTTCATGTTTCCTTTTCTTTACAATCCTGTGTCCAACCTTTTTCATGGCCCTTGTGAACTTATGTGCATAGCTGTGAGCTTTTAGCTCAATGCATAAGCTCCTTGCCATTGACTCAGCTTGGTCCTTGATTGTAAAGTTTCTTTTTCCTTTTCCTTTGTTCATAGTGCATAATACTTGACCTTTCTTTTCTTATTTTGCAGCTTAGAATAAGCTAGTTCCAAGCCTAGAGCAAGCTGTGAGCCAAAATCTCACAGCCATAAGCTCTTAGCCTTGCAACTGCTTATCCCTTGGCTTGTATAGTTTCATGTTCTGTAAATATGTCTAATATTAATATATGTATGATCCAGAAATCAAAAAAACCAAAAAGCCCCTTTAACCATAAGTGCTAGCTTCTATTTAGGAGTTTGAGCTTATTTGGCCAACTGTTATGGAAATAAGCTGCCACAGAGCTTATTTCCATGTTTTGAAAAAGTTAGCTTTGTTAAAGTTATATATTTTAGCTTAATAAGTAGTTTTGTAAAAAGAAAAATCAAAAATAAAATAAAAAAAGGTTGTGTGTTAGATTCGAACCTAGGTTCCATTGGTGACAAGTTCACTGCATAACCCACCTAGGCTAGCTCACTTCTCAGTTATCCTTTGCACATTTTATTTCTTATAGTAGTAACATTTTTTAAGTTTCAGATTTTTCTTCCTTCATTTATTATTTTTAATAAATAATAATAGTTGTTAGTAATTAATAATAGTAAATAATTAATAATAAATAGAATAATTGTGTAATAAATACATTTTCAATTTTAAAATTCATTTTATTATATTTTAGATTTTTTAGATTCTTTATTTTATTTATTTAAGTTAATTTTAGATTTTCTTATTATTTAATTCATTATTAAATACATTTAATTCATTTTTAATTTATATTAATTAATTTAATAATGTAAAAATTTATTTTAATTTTCTAATAATTTTCTTATCTTTTTAGAATTCTAAAAATATGATTTTCACATTTGTGAGATTTGTATTGGATCGAATTCAGTTTTTATTTTGTTACGTTTACGTAATTTTATTTAAACATAAGTTTTAGATTTTAAACGTTCATCAATTTTAAAAATAGTGATAGCGTTTATTTAATATATTTTATCTTTTATTTCCTTTAATTTGCATTTAAGTCGCTAAGACATGTAAATCCCTACTATAGTTATAATCGTTTTGTTTTTATACGTTTACGTTTTAGTTAAACGTACGTTTGTATATCTTTAATATTTTTAGGTTTCTGATTGTACGTTTTTATTGACGTAGCTGTGACAGAGCTATTACTATTAACATTCCTAGTGTTAGTCAATCAGATTCCTGTTTTCCTATGCTAATATTATTTTCAACAATTCACAAGTCATTGTACCAGAACGTCACGCCTCACCAGGACATAAACGATCCAAGGATATTTTAATCCTTGGTAAACCACATTCCTTTACCAGGCTGTCTAGCTTTTAGTATCAGCCATTCACAAGTGGTTGGGAAATAAAGTTAGTTAGTTTGGAAGGAATCAAAGTGATGCTTCGATGTACCTCAACAACTTACCTGAACTGTAGGTATACTTCGATACATCGTGTTATCCTACTTGAGGGACTCCAGTTCAGGAACAGCCTTTGCTAGAATTAGAGATGTGTTTTCACACTATGTTGTTAACACGCTCGAAGTTCGAACTTGTAAGTGCTGGAAATCCCGCTAAGGAGATTCCTTTCAAGAATCGAGTCCTGAAAATGTGGGTCAGTACTTGAACTTGTTCAATGTACTGCCAACTGTCCCTTATGGGATTCGGATGGCTGATTCGCCCGACCAGGGTGAATGGAATCAAGACATTTATCAGAAGAACAATCGTAGTGGCCAATTCTCTAAGAAACGACCACAGTGATCGATTGGTGTTTATCACTAACCCATTCTTATGTTTTCTTCTTATGGATGCTCCTGGGAGATGATCGTGCAGATTCTCCATATGCTCATACCAACAACAAAACAAATTGAAGTTCTCTCGAAAGGCAACACAAAAGTCAGAATGATTCTTCATCAAAACCAAAGAATCTACAAAGTTTAAAGACTAAAGAGAACTACATCAATCCTGAAATCCAACGTCAAAGAGCATGTGAGCATTTTGGAGAAGGACATGGAGACACCTGAGCAACGAAGCAGACCTGATGCATATTACAACAACATAACATCACCATATCCACACCAGAACAAAGAACAAAGATAAATGAAGACGTTAAAGCTGAAAACTTCAAAGAAAACAAGATCCTCACACAGGGGAGATTGTTAGAATCAAGGCACCTCTTCTCACAAGAAAGAAGAATGTCAGAAGACGTCAAAGCAACTATTACATCAGCACCAACAACGTTTAAAGATTACTTAAGTCATTGATTACCAACACTTAGGGGGAGATTGTTGGAATCACTCATAAACTTTATTTCAAGTGTTTGTAATTAACATGTAATAGGTTGCTTAATTAGGCTTTTATGTTTGTATTTATTGCAAGGCTTATATAGAAAGCCCATAAGCCTTGACCCAAGCCCAATAAGGAAAGGAAAGGAACTTGTGTGTTGCCCTAGTTCCTTTCCCTATAAATAGTCTTGTAAACCTTCCTTAGAAGGTTGGTTGTTCACTTCATTCAATATTTACGCATAACACTTCTCTTATTCATATGTGTATTGTTTGTGTGTGTTCATCCGCTCTACAACTTATCTTATTTCTAACATATTGATGCTTGTGTTACAATATGGTGACCTAACAAACCATCAGGTCCAGGAGCCTTGTTATCCTAAATTTCAAATAGAGTTCTTTTGATTTCACCATTAGACACCTCTCTAATCATGTTTAAACCATCTTTATCAAAAAATATTTTAAAAAATAAGCATTCTTCATCAGTTCCCATGGTTCTCGTGTCAGGATTAATACCCAAGCAATTCTTAGAGTGTTTGACAAACTATTCAACAACCTTGTCATTTTCATAACTTGTCCCATCCTCAGCACAAATGAATAAAATTTTGCTCCTGTTTTATCTTCCTTTTAACATCTTATTGAAATATGTTGAGTTCATGTCCCCTTCTTTCAACCAAGTTACTTTAGCTCTTTGTGCTAGCAGCTATCCCTTATCATCAACTGCTTCTTTGTACTCTTTAAGAGCCTTGACCTCCTCTGTTATGTACTCTTTATTTGTTGGATCATCATCAATCTGAGTTTGGAGAAGGCTGACCTTTCTTTTCAAAATCACCACTTTTTCAGTCAGGTTCTCATTTTTCCATTTTAGTTTATTCAAAAGACATTTAAGAGCTTTTAGTCTCTTTACTGGTTTAAACATTGCATGCCCATGAATTTCCACATTCAGGTGATTATATTCTGCCATAAAATCATCACTTCCCATCACCCTATCAATCTTTTTAAGAATAGTAGCATTAGGATTAAGCAAACTTTTGTCCATGTGTAGTGTAATCCAGTTTATCCAAGATCTTCCATCTCAATATCATTAATGCAGGTTTGGAAATCAATCATATCTTGGGTAGAGTGGGACATACCTTTAGAATGGTCTTTTAAATTCACGCTTAAATGAACATCTCCCATTAACACCCATGCTTTACCATCCACAGTCTGCTTATACAAATTCAAATCCTTCCACGGTTCTCTTCTATCCTTCCCTTTGTTTTCAGCATAGATGAAAGAATATAAAAAATTCCTATTTGTACTCAATACTTCAATCAAATATAACATTGATAGAGAAGCAGCATGAATAAGGGAGCAAATCACATTACTGGCATCCCATCTAACTACAATTTTGCAACCTCTGCTACTTAGATTTTCATTGTGCTACCACTGCCAACTCCCAAATACATTAGTACAAACCTTATCTGTTATATCTTTCTTCATATGAGTTTCCAAGATAGCACAAACACTTAACTTTTCATTCCAAATCAAATTCCTTATTTCATCTTGCTTAGAGACTTTACCCAAGCCGCTAATATTCCAAGTTGCTATTCTGAGATCCATCATTGGGAACTAGAAAAGAGGTTCCTACTAAGTCCATGGACCTCATTTCAGTCATGAACTTAGCATTAGCAGAACAATCTTCATAAACTTCATTCGCACCCAATTCAGTATAACTTTCATTCTTAGATACATCCCCTACCTTCTTATTCTCACTTCCTACTCCCCATAGAGTTCTTCCTATTTATCTTTAAAATATCTCACCATAACAGAATCCCAAAGCCTAGTTTCTTGGATAGAAGGTTGCAACTTTTTGTTCAAAAATACACCCATTACATGCTTTTTCTTTAACTCGTCCAATTCCTGCACTTCCTTTCCATTCAAGTTGTCTAAAGCAGAAAACTTATTGGCACTTCTCTTCATGGCTTCTAGGATATCATTCTTAACAGTCCAACTTGTTAATACAAATTAACCGTAAAGAAGTTTATTTATATTTTACGATATTCTTATGTTTTGTCGATAACAATTGTAAAATAATTTAAAGAAATAAATAAAATACGTAAAGCTTTGAACAAATAGTTTACTAACATATTTTACTAAACATATAAACCATTAAACATGTTTAGTTAAATAGTTTATATAAAACCAAAACCATTTTTATAAAACACTTACAAGTAACTTTGGTTACTTACATTTTATAAAAATACATACTAGTTCAAATATATCTTGTAATATATATGTGTTGGGTAAACCATTCATGGGCATGGTCCATGCCCATAACCCATGCCCATGATCCATGCCCATGATGCATGTGCATTTACATCATACATGACATCATGTTGGGTTAAAACCCATGACCCATGACCCATGACCCATGATCCATTGTCTATATACATTGTATCTAGTTGGGTACCCATGACCGAAAGTCCATGACCCATGGTGTATTACCCAAAACCTATAACTCGGTTTGTAACCCAAGACCTGGACCGTTTTCATCAGAAAGCCGGATCCCTGGGTTTATACTAGCCGGATCCCTTTGGGAAGGGATCCGGTGGATCTGGGTGAACAGTAGGCATACTTGCCTATAAATAGTGAGCCATTTCTTCTTCGTTGCTCACCTTTTTAGACATATCTTCTCTCTATGTTCTAAACTCTCTAACCTCAGATCTAAGAATCTTGTATGTAGCTTTTCTCTTTGTGATTCTCTAGATTCCTCTTAAAGGTGAGATCACGAACTCTTGAAGACTTGCAAGCTCAAGGTTATAAGTTGCTAAGCTTCGTCTCTATCAAGACCACTGAAGTGAATCCTCTTGATGTTTCTTCTCTTCCTCCATTAGTGTGTTGTGTAGTTGAAGGTGTTGGTGTGTTTTACTAATAGGTGTATTCGATATGGGGTGTCGAAGTATGTTGTGATACTTGGTGTGTAGGTGTTGGTTCCTCCATTGTAATAGAACTCGGTATCTAGATTTGTACTGGATAAAGTGTAGGCGACGAAGGTTTGGTTCTACCTTGTGTGAAGAACCCGGTATTTAGCTTTGTAACAGATAAAGTGTAAGCGACATTGTGAAGGCTTCTCCGCCGATTAAAGGAGCTTGTGATGTGTAGTGAATACAAACTCTCAAGTTGGGTACTCGGGGAGTAGAGTAGGGCAATAAAGGCGTCCTTGTAGCTAAACAACTATAAATACTTGTGTTGTGGTTGTGTATCTCTTTCTCTATCATGTAGCGTAGTTTATATATTTGCATAACTATCACTATCCAACACACACTCAAAATAGATTGACATAAGTCGATTTAAATAATTTAAAATGAAGTTTTAATTGGTAAAACTATTCAACCCTCCCCCTACTAGTTTGGACAATCATGTTCTTCAGCTTCCTTTGTAACTTGTTCTTTTTTTTTAACTTCAGGTACCAGTTTAGTGCCCTTCACCTCTTTCTTCTTCAACTCAACTTTCCCCTACCCAGCTCTCTTACTACCCTTTATCTGTGCATTAGGTCCTCTACCATATCCACCCTTGAACCAGTTCTCACCATTGTTATTATACCTATGCAATGCTCCTAACCATCTTGCAAGGTTCATCTTTGTTTTAGATTCTTCTCCGTTCTCCTATGATCATAGCTTTTGCAACAAAGTTATGGTGTCATTGACCGAGGGAAGAACTACAAGGTTTATGGTGGAAGGCAAAAGACCTCACCCACCAACGGATTCCTCGGATGAACGGGAGAGACAAAGAGAAGGAGAAGGAAGTAGCAACCCCCTCGGCAACACTGATCTCGACCCTTTGGATTACATCAATCAATTGCCGAACATTCCTAGCCCATCACAAAAATGGCAACAAACCAAAGGGATCTTCAAGTGCTTCGCCAAATTCTTGAAGAAAAAGAAGTAGAGATGGTGAGATGAAGAGTGGAGGGGAGGATGAAGACGGGGAGTGATATGGAAGGAGATGGGGAAGTAAGGTAAGGTCATAGGACCTTAATTTGTGAAAACAATTTGAAACAATGGTTTGTAACATCTAAACAATACTTATGTAGAGTAGGATGTAGTATGTAGGTATTGCCATAACTTGGCATTGAACAATCTTAACTTAGGAACGAGTAGGATGAGATTTTACGACATCTTGAAATCATTCAAGTAGTCGTCGTCACTCATCTTTAGCTACCTTTAGTTCCCCCACACTTGCTATGCGTTATACTTGATGTGTTCTTGCATTTAGTCTGTGTAGAAACAACTAGGAGAAGCATTAGCTAAGAGTGTAAGAATTGCACATTTTCTGAAAGCCTTCTGATCTGCAGTAGCCGGATCCCAATATTATAACTAGCCGGATCCCTCCCAAGAGGGAACCGTGGGATCCGGGAAGACAGTTATCAGATACAGATCACCATACATCCAAGTTATCCCCTTAATCACATCATGATGGCTAAACATGATTCTTTAAATACCACTTGAAGCTTCCTCATGCATAGTAGGTCTCACATTCACCCGTAGGTAACTTAGGATCAATTTCAAAGTGCCTTTGATTTATCAAACTCACCAATATCCACCATATTTCCGCTCCAACGCTCACAC
Source organism: Chrysanthemum makinoi (assembly GCA_910596185.1). Lineage (NCBI taxonomy): Eukaryota > Viridiplantae > Streptophyta > Magnoliopsida > Asterales > Asteraceae > Chrysanthemum > Chrysanthemum makinoi. Next base: position 132,210,185 of record OU343223.1, on the reverse strand, counting down.
ATTATTCCTCACATCTCAAAACACTTAGTTTGATATTTCTATCAATTTTAGCAAATTGATTTTAGTCACTCTTACCTTAAAATAGGGTTAAAACTAGCTTTATATTTTTCTTTATTTTTTAGGATTTTCTCAATTTCATCTGATTTCTAAGACTAAGTGTCATCATTTTCCCATTTCAAAGCAAATTGTATCCTTCTCAAGCACTTAGTTATACTCTCTAAAGTCCACTTTCCTACCCCCAAAACCATCATTAAGCATCCTCACTCCTTATGGTTGAGCATTTAAGACATCCACCACTCAAGACATTTAAGGAAAGTCAAAACCTCAAGATTCATAGGTACTAGACCTTACAAAAAGCATAATCATTTTATCACATATCTGTCTGACAGATGGATCCCTGGTTTATAACCAGACGGATCCCTGGTGAGAGGGATCCGTGGGATCCGTGTCTACAGAAAGACTTTAATCAGCTTTTCACTTCAAATTTAAGCCACCTTTGGTAATCTAAACACTTTTAGTTACCATTTAATGTTTTCCTAGAGCTGAACAATATCTTAGTTGACCTTAGTGCATGCCTAATCCCTTTAGTGGTCATGAATTTAATTCCTTAATTCAAATTCATCCTTTATAAACCAAACACTCTTGAGGTTAAGTCATCACTCTTACCTAGTCCTCAAAAATCAGTAGTTAGAAGCTCATATTGCATCCTCACCATCATCATGACTAAAGCACTTAGCAACAACTCTTCAACCAAAGGTTCATCCAAAAGGAATGGTCATATGATTCATGAGATTTCATCCACCGAATCATCTCCTGTAAGAGATAATAGTGCTAGAATCCCACCTCAACGAACCCAATCAACAATTGCTAAGAGAACCGCAAGAATTAGCATTAGACCTTTTGGGCTAGAAAAGGGCTTATCAAGCTCTAAACCAAACGTACCTAGCTCTAGCAAACCGTCTGAGCCCTCATTTATAGAGCATAGACTACACCCTTTCAACGAGCCTATCTCTCACCCAAATCTCTATTCATTGGAGCATTCACCACCAAGAACTTCCCATTCACCAACTTTCTCGTTAAATAGGGAACCCCCTTCAACACCAACTAGTCCATCTTTGGAAACTAGGAACCACCAAGGACTTGCTCATATGGAGGAATTTCCATTACCACCACCTTCATTTTTAGTAGAACCTCATCCTACATTTCTCAATGAAACCCCACCAACATTTGTAGAGCCTCCTCAAAACATCCAATCTCCTCCGGTTCCTAATCAATACAATAATTGCTCTAATTGTCTAATCACCCAAGGACTTGTTCAAGAAGTACGAAATGAGTTGCATTTCATGTTTGATCATCTTCTTGAAAGATTAGACCAAATCAGCAAGTCTACTCATCCTTAGAGTCAAGCACATTGTTACTTCTTAAGTTTTGGTCACTTATTAGTATTAGTAGTATGTGTATCACATGGCTAAATCATTCTCTTAGTTTTAGAGATTTGTTGATTATCTCTTATGTTTTATTGAATGATAGTTTATTTGTCATATTGCTTTGAGTATATGTTTGTTGCTTGAATACATATATCTCCTTGATGTTAACATTATTTGGTACATCACCATTGCTAAAATCTGTCATCAGATAGACGGATCCATGAGATTTTCCTAGACGGATCCCTCTAAGGAGAGAACCGTGGGATCCGTGCAACAAAAGGCCAATTTTCTACTAACTTGAGTCTAATTTGCAGGAAATTATGCACTATATACTTGTTTTCTAACATTTGTTTTGTAGATTTTCAAAATACACATGAATACTTTGACACCCTAAGCTAAGTTGAGCTTTGTGTCAAACCATACTTTGCAAAACCATTTGCAGTATAATCCTCATATGGATTACATTTCGTTACGTCCCCTTGCAATGTTGCAATCATCAAGGGGGAGCATTATCGTCACTAAGACAAAACCTCTTGCAAACATATTTGCAATGCATTTGCGTAATAGTTTCTATTTACTTGACGCCCTCACAAAGGGATGGACTCGTCAAGGGGGAGTTAAGACGAGAACTTTTCCCGTCACTTGCTCTCTAGATTTTTTTTCTTCTTTTACATGTTTTTCTTAAAACATTGTGTTAGTTTCTTTTCGACACTCTTTTTGTTTCGACAAAAAGGGGGAGAAGAGAGTAAAAACTCCAATTCGAACTTTTACGAATTTTAGTTTTTCTTTAAAATAATTTTATGTTTTGTCATCAACAAAAATGGGGAGATTGTTAATACAAATAAGCCATAAAAACGTTTATTTATATTTTATGATCTTCTAATGTTTTGTCGATAACAAACGTAAAATCATTTTAACGAAACAAATAAAATACGTAAATGGTTGAGCCAATAGTTTTCTAACACACTTACGTTTTCACATAAAACACTAAAACAAGTATAAGTGATTTTATGATTTAATAATACATATGTACAGCAACTAGTGTTTACATATTGGGCAAATATATACATAACTAGTATGTATTATAATGGGTAATACAATTGGCTAGAAACTTAAGTATTTGACCCATTGACCAAATACATTAAATGTAGTTGGGTACAACCCAAATTCCATGACCCATACCTATGGAACTTGACCCATAGCCCATTGCATGACATCATGCTTAAGTCATACATGGTTTTAATCCATGGCCCATAGTTTTAATCCATGAACCATGGACTAGATGCATGGCATCTTGGAGATACATTGTATCTAGGTAGATACCATGATCCATGACCCATGACCTATGACCCAAAACCCATGGACAAAAGGGAGCGTCCCACGGATCCCTAGTATTACACTGGACGGATCCCTCAAGTGAGGGATCCGTGGGATCCGTGGAACAGTAGTTGTTTTTCTTCTATAAATAGTGAGCCATTTATTCCTTTTGGGTTGCCACTCCCACACATACTTTCCCCAAGTGTTGTAACCTTCTAACCACATATCCTAAGGGATCTTTCTATGTAGTTTGTCTTTTGTTTTTTGTGTGATTCTCTAGGTTATTCTTAAAGGCGAGATCACCACTTCTTGAAGTCGAGCAAGCTCAAGTCCATGAGTTGCCATGCTTCGTCATCATCAAAACTACTGAGGTTCTCTTGTTGATACTTCTTTCTTCCTCCATAGAAGTGTTGTGTCCAAGGCATTAGTGAAGGATGCCGAAATAGTCAAGACGAAAGCATTAGTGAAAGGTGCTTAACGTCCGTGTCAAAAGCATTAGTGAAGAATGCTAAAGAGGTCAAGACGAAGGAATTAGTGAAAGGTGCCAAGCGTTCGTGTTAAGGGCATTAGTGAAAGATGCCTAGGAGTCAAATCAAGAGGCATTAGTGAAGGATGCCAAGGTCGTATAATCGATGAGGTGCATCGTTATACAAATAGTGATAGTTTGTTTCCAAGGATATTGATATCCTTGATGGTGTTGTAATAAGGAGTGGATCGCCTTTGGGGATAGGTGTCGTGTAGTGTTGGGTAGTAGTTCCTCCATTGTAATGGAACTCGGTACTTAGCCTAGTACCGGATAAAGGGTAGGCGACGTTGTGGTAGGTGTGGTTCACCGTGGTGAAAGAACCCGGTGGTTAGCCTAGTACCGGAAAAAGAGTAGGCGACGTTGTGAAGGCTTCTCCGCCATAAGGAGTTGGTGTCGTGTAGTGATTACGAACTCTCGAGTAGGTGACTCGGGGAGTGGAGTAGGGCAAGGAAGGTGTCCTTGTAGCCGAACAACTATAAATACTCGTGTCGTGGTTATGTGCTTCTTACTCTTTATCTTTCATTACACTTTTATATATCTATCTATCAATGTCCAACATACACATCCAAATAGATTGCCATAAGTTGATCTAAATATTTTAAAACAAAGTTTTAATTGGTAAAACTATTCAACCCCCTTCTAGTTTTCCGCAAAAATTATCATTAGCTTGAAAAATTAGTTTTTTATTTAGTGATGATTTTTGTTTTTGAATTTTTGAAATTTGTGCTTCTAAGGTTTTAACTGCATTGGTATAAGCTAAAATTTGTGCTTCCTATTCTCTCAACTGAGTTAATTGCTCATCACTTTGTGTTTTAAGTTGGTTATATGAATCAACACAGAGTTTGGAACATAGAGATACCTCACTGTTTGAGCCAATGGCCATGAAGGCAGAGTGATTGGTAGACTCCTCTTTAGCATGTTCTCCCCAATTGATAGCACCTCCATCCATGGTCAGCAGCCCAACCTTTTGACTCTCATGTCAGCTTCCTTTATTTGATAGGGAGATTCCTTCTTCTTCCTATCAGTTGCCATAGGAGATTTACATTCCCTTGCAAAGTGACCAGGCTTATGGCAGTTATAGCACTCAAGCTTCTTTTTATCAAAGCCAGCTGGAGTCTTTGGATCATAACGAACTCTTCTACCATGTCTCTTAAAGAATCTGTTCATCCTAATAGCAATCATAGCTATCTGCCAAATTTATATCCATCTCCTCAATATCTGTATCATTGATCTGCTCCAAATCTTTATTGAGCAAATCCATCTCTTCTGATGATCTAGCAAAGAGAGAGTAGATAACCTCATCAGAAACTCCAGAAGGTGCCCCTCTTTCTTTAGTACTTAATGAGGAAGTACTATAACTACCACCAGACTTAACATGGTTTGTACTGCTCTTGCCATGTGAGACAAAAGCAACATTCTGAGAGCTAGAATAGGATGGTTTTGACACATTCTTGATTTCCTGTTCAAAAACCCTTAGGTTGTTGTACAGATCATCAATTGACATGATGTCAATTTCAGGTTTGGTCCTCATGGTCTTTCCACACTTGACCATTCTTGTGGCAAAGACTTGAGGAATTTGTGATTGGCATCCTCATTTGAAACACCAGCACTATAGGCTTCCAATTGTGACAATGGTTGTTGAAACCTGTCATAGCCCTTCTCTAATCCTTCAGAGCTGGAAATACTAAAGGCCTCAAAATGTTGTTTGTAGACAGCCTTTTGCATCTTTTTGGAGTTAGCATTCCCTCCAAATCTTACTTTGATTGCCTCCCAGATCTCCTTTGCATCATCCATCCCATGAAAACGTCTAATATGCTCTTTGGGAAGTGCCATTAACAAGATGTTCTTGGCCTTTCTCTCTTTCTCTACAACAAGAATTTCAGCAGCAGTAACAGGTGGCAACACAGAGTAAGTGCCATATTTTCCTTTGGAAACCCTCTTTTTAGAGTTTCCTTTTTATATCACCTTCCACACTTCATTATCAGTGTACTCTAGATAGTGCTCCATCTCCATAGCCCAGATGTCATATTCATCTTTCTTTAATGGTGGAAGCTTCATGTTGGAGATGGTTGTGGTATTTGTGATTTGGGGTTGTTTAGGTTGAGAGTTGTCTGCTCCATCTTCATGGTTGGATTCTTTATCACTGGGGTGGTCAGAGTAGGTTTCAGTTGCTTTTTCAGACATGTTTGATTTTTTCTAGTTTGGAATGAGTGTTTATGTTTGTGTATCTTCAATAACAGAGTCCTTCTATAGGCTCTGATACCACTTGTAGGTCCAAAGTTATGGATCTAAGTAGCCTTTATATGACTTATAGCAAACTTGAATAAATCCAAATTCACTATGTGAAGAACTCTTAAGAAATCCTTAATGTGCTAATGCGAAAACTTAACACAATAAGTATGAAGAACAAAATGATATACTAACTTCGTATTTTCTATTGATTACTTTGATCAATGGTTATGGCTTACCACTCTTCCCTTAACCTAATACATTAGGGATCCTTTTATACACCAAGGAAACCCTAATTGACTACAAAACATAGAAAAGATTTGAACATATATTTTCCAAAGATATCTCTACGCGTTATTATCTTTTCATACTTTCTCTCTATTCTGTTTCACATAAACAGACTTAACTATCTAACCCGTACTAACTTTGTTCTGCCAGACTTAACATCATTAGTACTTGCAAACTTAACTAACATAATTAATACTAACAGACTTAATTCTGACTTACCCGACTTAACTATTATACTACTAGAACTAATACTAAACAGACTTAAACAATCTTAAATCTGTTTTACAAAATATAATTCCCAACACACATACCCACTGAATGACCAAACACTTTAAAATGGTCACACACTAGTGGTTTCCAGACATATTCCACATTTACATATTTAACTCCTTTTTGCTTATTCTTACCATCTCTGTACACCACCTCAGTTTTATCAATGAAGTCTTTTGTTGCATTTACCTTCACTAGTATCTTGGCATATCCACAACTACCCTTCCGATTATGGCATACATTTTCTGTCATAGCATCCATCATCAGTGGTTTACCCAACCTACTAGCTAAAGCACTAATGCCCTTGATTGACCATGCTTCTACAAGTAAATTGTGCATCTTAATCCATAGTGGTAAGATAGTTGGTTCCACTTTGTCCAAACATACATGAGGATCCTACAATTGCACTATTAATGGGATGTTATTCACTAACCAAGATCCATTATCTAGTACATGATGCATTCCTTCACACTTTGTTCCCAAATTTTTTAAATGAAAAAAAAGAAGAGAAGAGTTAAAAATAGGCAGAAAAGAAGAGAAAATTAGTTGAAAAAGAGAGAAAAAGGTCAGGTTTGGATCTTTGAAAATTAGTCCTTTTGATGCATTAACAAAAGAAGAATGGCGATTATAAATAGTCTTTTTGTAAATCCATCACCATGAATAATTTTAGCAACACTATTGATACTCCAATCATAATTGCGGATGATATTCCTGTTGGCATATGAGTATTTTTATACTATATTATACTCTTTCACATTGACGTTTTTGTTTTAATACTAGGCGAGTACCCGCGTCTAGCGGCAGCGGTTTCTAGTGTCAGATAATTAATGATTTGTGATATTGTGGTGAGTGTTTTGTGTAGAATGTGAACCGATGAAAATGCAATTGCAAACGGTTGTACTATACGTTAACTAAAGTCTAGACAATATTCTTAACATCTATCAAACAACATATAAAAACATTTAATAGAAAATGAAAGTAAACATTACATCAGTTATGAGATAAAAACTAACAACACACGTTACTTGTCGCGTAAAAACTAACAAGGATGGGATTAATGGTGACCAAAATTAGCGTGAATGTGATTAGCCCAAAATATAAAAAATTAGGCTAATTTTGGCTATTTTGTAAAAGATTTGGGCACATTTAGTCCCATTTTTTTTAAATGGGCGTATTTAGTCTATTGAAAAGTTAAATGTGCACTAACGGCCACATATTTTCTCTTAATTGTAAAACATTATAATCGTTTTTGAATAAAAACTTATATACATATATAATATATTTATATAGCGACAGATCGTTTTGTGTTAAAAAAAGTTTATGAGTTCTAAACGAAAAATAATAAAAGTTTGAAGATTTTGGGATTAAACATAATGTTTTGAAACCCGGTTCGACCCGGGTGGTTCAACCGGTTGAACCGTTCCCGTTGAAAAACGGGTCGATTTAAACCGAGTCAACCCGACAGGTTGGGTCAAAACGGGTCAAATTAAACAGGGTCAACCCACCGGGTTTGAAGCGTCCCGGGTCAACCCGGTTTTCGATATGTATTAATAGTTTCAAATTTTCACTTTTTACTTTTTGGTTTTTCCTTTATATATAGTATATGAGGGTACCCGCGCGTTGCGGCGGCGGGTACCCTGTGACGATTAACCAGAGAAATAGATCTCGATGAGACCTGATTCATCAGTTTGTATCGGTTTCAACGGGTCCTCTCTAATTTGTTTTCGGATGGCTGTTATTGGTTAGCCGAACCGGTGGCGACACCGGTTTCCGGTTGAACCCGTTGGTCCGGTCCTATTTTCAAAACTATATGTACCATCAACTTGTTAGCTTGTATGAAGCTTTGGGTGTTTTATTAATTTGTATAATGTGTATAATAACATGTACTTTTCATTTTAGGGTGTTTTAAAAATAACATTAATTAGTGTGTTTAATTATTTTATATTTAGAATTATGTTGTAGCTTGTTTAAATTGTACATTCTGAAAATTTTATTGTACTTTTTAATAAAGGGTGTTTTAATTGGTTGTTTTTAATTTGGTAGATATGCTTTTAATTGGTTGTACAATGTAAATAAATTGTTGTACTTTTAAGTAATGGGGTGTTTTAATAAGAATATTAATTACACAATACATTTCTCTCACCTTTGACTTTCAACTTTTCACTTTTCAAGGTTTGACTATTTTTCTATTATATGTAGTATAGATATATGTTTGTAAGACTATTCTTATTATTCTCATATATTTTGAGATTTAATATCATTTGAGGACAAAAGATTCTTTACATACCAAAGGATCAATCTCCACCCTCCATTTTTATTTGATCTAATAGATGAGATTAATCCCAACAATTTAAAAAACCCACTTTCATCATTTTTTTTTTTTTTCAAATATTAATATCTTTCAAACTGTTAATCGTTAAGCGAAAAAAAATATATCATTGCGACGAACATTTAATTATCTTTCTATAGATAGGCATTTTGATATACTTTCGACAATTTTTTTTTTCTTCATATTTTTCACGTTTTTTTTTAAAGTTTTTTCGTTTTTTTACGTTACTGAAATTTGCATTAAAAATCATATATGATAAAACACTAATTTGAATATCACATGTGATATTAGTGTTAAATCATATATGATATAGTGTAATATTATATATGATATGTAATATCACATGTGATATTAGTGTAATATCACATATGATATTACATATCATATATAATTTAACACTAATATCACATGTGATATTCAACTTAGTGTTTTTATCATATATGATTTTTTTCATGCAAATTTTAGTAACGTAAAAAAAACGAAAAAATACGAAAAAACGTGAAAAAAACGATTTTTTTTTTCTTTTTTCGAAAGTATATTAAAGTGCCCGTCTATAGAAAGATAATTAAATGCTCGTCGTGGCGGTGTAAATATTTTCGCTTAACGATTAACGCTTTAATAGATATTTAAATTATAAAAAAAGTTGAAATAATAAAATGCTTTTAATCTCATCAATTGATTTCTTTTTAAATAGATGGTGGAGATGAGTCCCTTGGTATGTGATAAAAGTTTGGTATGTAAAATAACTCTCCTCATTTTGATGTAGTAACTATTTTTCTCATAACATTGCCGGTTGCCGCAGCGCGCGGATACTAAATTAGTTTTCATATGAAATATTTTGCTAATGCTTAAATCGATTCAACTTGAGAGATATTAATCGCGAAATTGAATGTCACCGGCCGCCACTATGGGCTGAGAGATCTACTGGTACGGGTAATTATGATTTATTTGGAAGGAGATGTCCTAAAGGGCACATAGTTAAATACGCATAAATACCCACATACAAAGAGCCAGATTGTTACATCAATTTTGTGAGGATGAAAGAACACACATCTTCACTTTCTCTTTTTCTCCTTCTCATTGCGTGGACGTAGTTTTGAACGACGTTGCTTAAACAAATAGATGTATAGTTGCAACCATAGAAATGGATAGCATATAAGAACCGCCTGGTTTAAGAAAAATAGTGAGAAGACGAAGAAATATAATTTGGTATACGAGTAAAGTATACACAAAAACGAAGTGCGTGTTGTTTTTCTTCATATTACTGCTAAAAGAGCAACGTGATTTATTTGATTTATGAAAAGGGACACATGGTTAGAGATACCTTGACAAAGGTATAGTAGCTGAATGGGATGGAAGCAAAGTAATCTGCATAGATATGTTTGTCCATGATAACTTGGAGCGATTTGTACATTGTCCACACTATTTAGCAGTACCGTAGCAGAAGAAGATTAAACAATTGTTCAATCATTATTTGCAATGTGCACAAGTTTAAACTATCAAAAAAGGTTAACACAGAAACCACTTACTTTCACCCGCGACCCCAGCCGGATAAATCACGATGAAGACTGTGTACCTAGAAAAATGATAACAATCTTATTTTAGACAAGTGAATATGAAAGTGTTTTGGTGTACATCCTGAACAAGTAAATACATAGCCTAATTTTAAAGGAATGAACTGAACCTGAGGTACGTAAGGAAAGAGGGGCAGTTTCCCACGCAGCTTAAAGCATAGAATGGATACCTAATTATCTGTTTACTTAAAATTGGTCAAAACAGCTTATACTTAATGATGCTTTAAGCAGCTTATTCAGAGTGCTTAATTACAGCTACGAGCCTAGTGAGAAGACAGAGTTTACCTCAATGAAACACCAAGCAACAAATGTAATAAAAACTGCAGGTAATTCTTGAACCTACATGAAGAAACAGCTAAAAGGAGGATATTTAGATATCGCGCACACACATACATGTCAAAGATGTTCAAAATTATCATACTTATATCTCCTTCATTCGTCAGTATAATACATTATGCGGCTCAAGTTAAGTGTTAACAATCTAAAATAGAGGATAAACATTCAGACCTCATCAATTCCACGAACAATTGCAAGCAGAAAATGCGTCCTCCCTGCCCATTGTAAGAGAGGGAAAAGAAATCCACTAGGAACGATGCCTTGAATATAAAAGAAATCCATAGGAAATAGTTATTAAATTAGCCCATTAAGAATAATATACCTTTACAATCACATATATCAACATTTGAGGACTTATAATGTTGCAGTACTCACCTATAGCTCCATGTAACACTTCTATGAATGCAAGTTTTTGTAAAATGCCTGTCTCGAAAACAAAAAGATGCACAAAATAAGGCCATAAAGTATGTAACAACACAAGTCCATAGTGCTAGAATGAAAAAAATAAAATAAAATAAGATTATAAGTTTATAACCATTGGCACCAATTTGAGAAAAAGATTAAATCATACTGTACTAAATAGGAGTGTCTCGTACACTTAAATTCCTTTCAAAGAACTTTTAGCAATAAATAGACGGTCTAATTTAGTGTACTTTGACATGTTTCCTCAAGTTTGGAAAGTTGACTTTTAGTTGTGACAAGGTTTGGGGAGTTGATATTTAGGTAAATCTAAGTGTTAAGATTTCAAATTCTGATTTTCGATAGTGGAAATACACAGTATATAATTAGACAAAATCTATCTATGTACCAGCTACGTGTATTCTAGATAGTGGTGGCAATTCCGTCACAGATACGAAAATGTTAAATATTCTGGATAAATGGGATCTATAAAGTTCAGAAATCCTCAAAAATCTGAATTGATGTAGATACATTGAACCTATACCCACAACTATATCTCCTAAGGGTGGTGGCAACGGCTTCGGGCTCAACTGCGGGTTGGCCTAGCCCGCGCGGCTACACCGCCGCAACCAACGAGGGATGGAGCGGGTTCACCATGCAGCGGGGAAGAAGGCCGAATCGGGCTAAGCAAAAAACAACCGTTGAACGGCTAGAATTTCGACCGTTGGGCAACATTTAAAAAAAAAAAAAAAAATTCCATTTCCTATATATAACCCATTTTATAACATATTTTTTCCCACAACAAAATACTTTATATCCTTTATCTTTTAATCAACTTTTATACCAATTTCTACAATTTTTATCATGGATCCAAGAAAATCAAAAAATGGTTCTTCATCATCCAATGGAAGTGGAACGCGGTTCCGATTTCGTCCACGAATTCAATCACAACCCGCTCCGTACATTCCACAAATGAGTCCACAACCCCAATATTATCAACCTCAAATGACTTCTCCACCGTACTTTCAACCACAATATTATCCGCAACCACCAACCAATCCAACTCAATTGACAAGCGAATTCAACCCGTTCGAGTACCGTGACGCTCCTTCGCGACGTGAAACAAGTGTCGAACGACAACTACCGCTATATAGTGTGGATGATGAAGAAGATGACATTGTTATTCCCGAAACGCAACCTCCAATCGGTATAATTTTTCTTTGTTAAAATATTGTTTGTAATAATTTTTATTTCTACTAATTTATTATGTTATACTTTTATTTGTTAAAATATTGTTTGTAATAATTTTTATTTCTACTAATTTATTATGTTATACTTTTATTTGTTAAAATATTGTTAAGAAAATGAAGAAGTTGAAGAAGTTGAAGAAATTGAAGAAGTTCAAGAAGTACGAAAAAGAAACCCAAATAGAGTGGAAAAGAAATCTTGGACCGGCCGAAGAGAGGGCGTTGGCAAAAGCTTGGGTTCACATCTCGACATGTAGAGCAGTCGGGAATGAACAAAATAGAGAAAGTTTTTGGAGAAGAATTCATGAGCATTTCAAGCAAAACATTCGAAACACTACGCGTACACATCACGGCTTGAACACAAAGTGGAAAAGTTTGAGCGCCGAAATGGGTGTCTTTAATGGGTTGTGGATCCAACAAGTAATTTTTATAATTATATACTTTTTACATTTATATGAATTAATATTTTGTAGTTATATACTTTTATCAATTACATATTAATTTTTACTTATGTAATTGTAGAATCGTCTTCGCGAGAGTGGTTGTAGCGATATTAACATCATGAAAATGCCTTGGCGATTACAAAACTAAACATGGCAAGTCGTTTAGTCATATTGACGCATGGGAGATTGTTAGGTACGAAGACAAATGGTTGGAACAACCAGATATAGCGCAAGGATCTTCGTCTCATTCCGACAAACGGAGAAAGTCGTCTGAATCCGGCCACTACGAGACCGCAAGTAATGACAACCTTGTGATTCCGGATCTCAATGACGACAACGATGCCTCGCATTGAAAGGGCAAAAAGGCGAAAGCGAATCGTCGTCAAAGGGTAGTGTTGCTATGAGCTTCGACAACTACACAACAAAGAAAACACAAATATTGGAGAAGAGGGCGGAGCAAAAAGCTTCAAAGGATGAGATGGCCGAAAAGGTTATGGCGACAAAAATCCGTGTCATGGAAGAAAAGGCTAAGTATAGGGCGTTGAAAGTATATCAAACACCGCACAATCACATAAACGATCCAAATATACTAGCGGTCACTCTTGCCCAAAAACGTGAGATCGCGGAGAAATACGGATGACCTTGTGATTTTTAGAAATGTGTTTTAGTATGTTTTTTAATTAAAGCGTTTTTAGGATGTAATTTTCTTTTAAGTAATAATAATAATATTATGTGTTTTTATTATATTGTTTGATATAATTTTAAATATAAAAAAAAAAAAAAGTGGTGAGGGGTAGGGATACATGGTTGCCACTAAAAATCTATGGTGAGGGGTGGTGTGGGGATGAGATGAGTTGGAAGAATGTTATTGGTGGATAGTGAGGGATGGTGAGGGATGGGGAATGAGGGTTGCCACCACCCTAAGGGGCTCGGCGTGTGACATTGAGCCTTGAAAATGATTGTCTTATCACTTACGTTTTCAAGTAGTAGATAATTAATTCCTAGAGTTTGGGTAGCAGCCAACGCTACTAATTCTAAGGACATTTTACAAGTTAACCATAAAATAATCAGTCAAGTGAATATACAATACAGTAATAAACAGTCAGCTTTTTTAAATGTACCTCAATTTTGAAAAACTTAATAAGAATACACAATATCTAATACAATGACTTACAAATTAGTTCTCCAGCAGAAGCATAGGCACCATTGACTGACTTGGTAGACAAGAAGTCAACTAAGATTCTAAACAAAGCAATTGCCCTGCATATTTTAACCACACAACAACGTCATGATCAGTCATCACAAAGCTTAAGTTTTTTTATAATAAGGTACCAGAGATGTAGACATACACACTTACCATCCTATAGCTTGAGCAGAGTTGTAAAAGAAAAGATAAAGATTCGACACACGACCCATTTGTTTGATATCAGTGGAAGACAGAGGAAGTTGGTTTTAATATGTAGCAGAAATTAATGAGCGGGTGGTGGGGAGTTAGCCATGTAAATCATGTGATGGTGGTGGCGTTGGTTGTTTGTTACACATTGGCTCGGGTAGGTTGGGTCATATAAATGGTACGCTATTTGAGATTCAACATAACAGATAACACTAGTATATTTATATCATATCTTTGTCTAGCAGGTTTACTCAAGTCTTTTTTTCTCTTCCTTCTACCGGTATATCCAAGGTTATCAAGATCGAAATCTTATTATGGATGGCTTTTATTTTTGCAAGATCAGAATCATAAAATTGGATCAACATCAAAAGATCGAATAACACCCAAAACGGCTACGGTACTCCCGTCTTATAGGCAAAATAAATGGGGCCCAATGGACACGTGTCCACCTTTTGGAGTCAAAATCACATCAAAAGCATGAACCTCATACATAAAGTAACATACTTCGAGGTGTGAGCCTTTAAGACACTAAAAACGGCTTCTACAGCCTGGAACACAAATGGAGGGAAATCTCACAATCTCCGGCCAGGAAGACTCCGAATGACTGGGACAGAGGCTATTTACGGCTAAAACAAAATTTCAGGCCACGCTAAAATTTAAAGCAGCTCACGCCTGGGACAGAAAAAGCCTGAAAACCTACTCAATCTTCACAATAACTCCCGACACGTATTAACATTAAGACCCGTACATGTATTCAATATGCAACCGTCTTGGAAATGAAAATATTCTTCGAGCATCACATCAAAAGACCCTGATGTATCAAATATACAAGTTGGCAAAAAGACAAGTCGACATCCTTGGATCCAGGAAGATACATCAAGCGGATCCCAGAGGACCTCGTCTTTTTAGCATGAGTCCATCATCACATTTTCCTGAAATCAGTCAAATATACTAATGGACTGAGGGGACTTGATAGTGTATAGGACCTTCAGCCCACTCGGCTAAGGCCCATACACTTCAGAATCGACACAAACATTAGCCCCAAAAGGTCGGAGTCTGACAAAAGGCCTGAGAAATACTTTCCCATGCAACATCAAATCATGCCGGATAAGCATATCCAGGCAAATGGTATGTCTGGAAAATCTCGCCAAGACCGCTGGGATGAGCACCACGTACTCTCCTCACTCCTTCCCTCGATGATCACCACGTGAACCATCATATTTCTTTTATGGGTTCTCACAACCCTAAAGGACCTCCTATAAATACTTGACCATTTCCCTAAAATGGTCCAAGCTAATCCCAAGCAACATATCTCAAGTCCGCCTTGGGAACTCCACATCCAAGTCGATTATCCTATCGGGTAATTGACACAATCCAACTGAATCGACTCGTGAGCGTTACCCCAAAATGTAGTATAAGTAAACATTTTTTTCTAAAGTTTATTTGGAGAAGGTGGGCCTTTTTAAGGCAGATATAAGAGAAAGTACACACCTAGCAAGGTTTGAACCTTTGATATCTAAGCCATTTGGTGATTGTAGATGTTAGGAAATGCTTATGTATTTGTATAATGGTTCATGCGTACGTAAATCAATTGGTTTGTTCTACTAATTCATTGCCTATTGATTAAAATCGGAATATCATACACGCATGTATTTAACTTTTGTTGTAAGGAGTCATGATTGTCTGAAAATTGATGGAAAATGTCACTTGCTAGAAAGTCTAAAAACGTTTTCTTAACCTAAAACGTGTCACGTATATTTCTCCAAATTGAATTATCAAATCGTCTTCTTTCCCAAAATCATCCTTATGTCGATCTCCATCTCCGTCCTCTTCTTCCCCAAAATCAATCATTAGATCTTCAACCTAATTTCAAAACTATTAACGATTCAACTATGATTCATCTTGTGATTTCAATTCATGGATCTATAAGAATCCAATTCATTTCTGATTTCAATTTTATTTTTTTAATCATCTTCCCAGATCTTGTTTCACTCGTTTATGGGTTTTTAGAATTTGATATTAATCTCTTTTGATATTTTCATTTATAATTATATCTTTTTTGGTTTTGCAATGTCACAATTAAGTAATTTTGTGATTTTAGAGTTTGGAATTGTTGATGCAATTATAAACGTTTTAGTAATTTATAAAAGTTTCAATATTTGATGAGAAAATAAAAGTAATTAAATGATGTTTACAACAAAACTTTGAACATGCAATTGCTCATCACAATATGTTCATCAAGCAAGTGTTCATCACATAATGTTTATTAGAGAATGCTCAAGAAAAAAAATTGTTTATCAAATAAATATTTATCAAAGAATATTCAGTGAGAAGTTATCAACCAAAGAATGTTGAGAAAACAAAATTATTCATCAAGTAATTGATTATCAAAGAATACAATTTGTTTGTTAAATTCATCTATGTATGTTTAAATCCATTTTTTTTTTTCATTATTTGACCTAAAAGTTCATCAATAAAAAATGTTAATAAATACAAAATGTTCATCAAAGACGATTTCCACCCTCGCGTTGCCGCGGAGTGTCTGAATATGATGCAGTTTTCCGGTTTTTCCGGTTTTCTTAAAGGATTTTTATTATAAATTCAACACTTACTGTTAATATGTCGAAGTCTATGGCATTAGTTTCAGTTTGATTTTTTAAAACTTTGATTATGAGCTAACTTAGATTGGTACAATGATGTCTTGTTTTGTGTATCCAATATTTAAAAATCACTCATCATTTGCACCAGAAAAAGCTATATAGACGTTAGTTTTTAGAAAAACTTAATATGCCTTAAAACGCCTTTTAAGACTTATAGTAGAAGATAAATTAAAACTGCACTTTTGCAACATCGCAAGTGATATACAAAACCATTAAACCGAAGTTTTAAAGTAGGATATGCAACACTAAAGAGCTTTTAGAACACGCATGCAAGGGAACACTACAACACAAACACTTAAATCGTAAATTATTAAGATAACACTGAAACGATATGGTAAAATCTATAGTTTTCATAAAATGAGTGTCTATGATAGAGAAACAATTACCTATTTTCTTCCATTGGCAATGTCACACATTTCCACACATCAGAACAATATAAGTCGCAATGTAGTTAGACTACTAAAGCAATTACTCTTCCATATGCACAACACACAACGATAGCTAAAACATACGAATGACATTGCAAAATTTCCAACAAAAAAATTGTTCAAAAACTTTTTTAACGATCCGATCATACACAACCTAAACATAGGCATGAATTATTCAACTACACAGCTTATCAAATAATCAGCATGACATGCATCACCCAAAACCCGAACAACACCACTTTCCCACAAAAATGACAGAGTGTAGAAACACAAAAAAAGTGATCACATTTGTACTGCCCCAACTACCTTTTTCCTCGCTTCCATTGGTGAGCTCGAGAAGGCTGGCCTTTTAGCGGATCTAGTCCAAGGTTCACTTCTAAACGCTGCTTTTCCCATATCTTTTACCTTAGCTGAATTAAATGATGATGGTGTACTTGAGATTGTAGAAAACCTAAAATGTGTTAACAATCAGCAAACACGAACATTTCGCAAGTGATATACAAAACACGAACCTTGTGATATCTTTTGCTGTTCCATTCGTTCCATTTGTCTCAATAGTACTATCCAGCACATCATCTAAAGTGAAATCAACAGCTCCAATTTTGCTCAAGGTATTGAAATGAAACTGGAATATGTGTCTCCCCTTCTATCGCCAGTATCTCAGCTGGTGTTTGTTGGGGGTCGGGTGCTTCAAGATTCTGAACCAACTAAGGAAATGGATATTTGATGATGACATCGGCACATAGGGTGAAAAAAATGCTCTTGCTATTTCATCTGGCACAAAGACTTTGAATTTATACCTACACAATCTGTAGCGATATTCAAAATGTGAACATCAAATTTCTAGGGTCACTACGATGTTCAGTTTATTAGGATATTACCTATAGGTGGGCTCTGGCAGAGGTCCATGATCTACACACTCCCAAACTCCATTATCATCCCTCACCTTGCTGGTACATTCAATGTATGATGTGTAATACCAATCCATAGATCTGTTGACACTAAGTATCGATG
The DNA here is from genome assembly GCA_910596185.1 of Chrysanthemum makinoi. NCBI lineage: Eukaryota > Viridiplantae > Streptophyta > Magnoliopsida > Asterales > Asteraceae > Chrysanthemum > Chrysanthemum makinoi. Next base: position 132,192,305 of record OU343223.1, on the reverse strand, counting down.
CTTCATAGGTAAACTTGACTCACTGTAACCATAAGTAACAATAAGCATTTTCTAAAATACAATGCCAAACACTACTTAATACATGTGACTAAACTGCCAAACAGGAAAAAACATAGGATGCAAGTTTAAAGACTCTTTATTTCATAATAGCTTACCTTATAGCTCAATGGGTTTTTCTGAAGCAGAAAGGCTAAAGGATATCGATTCCTTAGCCTCTCGTTTTCAGGATCTTTCAAACGATATTTTCACACGTTAAGTGGCAGATTCATGTTGTACTTTTTCCTGTATCTATTCCATAGCATATGTAAATATCCAACTTACATGTCAAAAACTACTGCTAAAAAATTATTAGGGTATATTCAATTCTAATGCAAGTCACTTACCCAACCTAAGATTACTCAGCAGCTGTAATGTCCGGGGCTAAATAATAATGAGTTTCCGATGCGGCAGATAATTGTAAGTCTGCAATGTTAACGATCAATGATGTAAGTGCACATTTCTTTCAATAAGAAAATGTTCATAAACTAATTTAAGTGTTAAGCAAATACCCCTGTAACGCGACACCCGTCATGAGTTAATAGCTATAATGATGGGCCTCTCCATTGTTTCAAGTGAGCCTTTTTCAAACTCTCGTGCCATGTCATCCCACATGGTAAATTCAATGATATTTCCACTGTCCATGAGATAATTTTAGCAAAATTTAAAAGAAATATATTTTATTCATTCTATATTCAAAATTTGTTGGGTATATGAAATTACTTACTCCAAATTTTCAATGTCAATGTTTCTGTTAATACAAATAAACCGTAAAAACGTTTATTAATATTTTGCGATCTCTTTGTGTTTTGTTGATAACAAATGTAATGTTATCTTAAGTAAAATTATAAGGATACATGTTATTTTTGTAAAGCATTTACATATAGCCATTTAAATACAAAATTGTAATAATTAAGCATTTGTTGTAATAGTTTATTAGGATGGGTAAAAACTATAACCCATGGATCTTAAACCCATACCAAATAAAACTTGATACAATGTATACTTAGATACATTGAATCTAGAGAAAACCCATGGACCAACCCATAACCCATGACCCATAACCAAAAAACCCATGGGCAAAGAGGAGCGTACCACGGATCCCTAGGATTACACTAGCCGGATCCCAAGTGGAAGGGATCCGTGGGATCCGTGGAACAGAGGAGAAATTTGCGTAAAAATAGAGAGCCATTTCTTCATTCTAACTCACCCCTCTTCTTACTAAATCTCTCATACACTCTCATTCTCTTCTAACATATAGATCACTTGATCTAGAGAGTTGTTCTTCTTTCTTTCTATTTGAGATCCTCATATAGGTCCTTCTCTAAGGCGAGATCACGAGCATTCTACAAGTCATCCAAGCAAGGGGTCCTTGATTGATTTGTCACTCCGCAAGATTTCTGTAGCGAAGATCTTGTATTTGATATTTCACATATTTGTTGTGTAATAGTTGTGTTGGTTTGGTCCACCGCACTACGGACTCGGTATCTAGCTTGTACCGGAAAAAGTGTAAGCAACGTTGTGAAGGCTTCTCCGCCGAGTGAAGGATTTTGTTGACATAGTGCTGAACTCTCGAGTAGGTGACTCGGGGAGTGGAGTAGGGCAAGGAAGGTGACCTTGTAGCCGAACCACTATAAATCGGTTGTGTCATTTCTATCCCTTAACTTTATCTCTTTGCTTGCATTATCATTATATCTATACGTTCTCAACATCCATACGATTTCACATAATATCGAATCTAAAGTTTTTGAAATCAACTTAAAATCGGCAAAACTATTCAACCCCCCCTTCTAGTTTTCCACAATTGGCATCAAGAGCTAAGTTTATAAAAGTTTTAAAATAAAATTGTATTTTAAAAACTTTTCGATCACTATGGGTTCTGAAAACTATAAGGAAGGGCAATCTATGCAACGACCACCACTACTTGAAACTAATGGTTTTATATATTGGAAAAATAGATTCGAAACATATGTGAAGTCTAAAGATATTGATCTTTGGTACATTATTGTTGAAGGTGATTTTGAGGCTACCTCAAATGATGATAAAGGAAATTTAGTTCACATACCTCATGATAAACTAAATGATGAAATGAAGAAAAAGCTTTCTAAAAATAGTGAAGCAAAAATGGTTTTATATAATGCTTTAGCGAAAAAGGAATTCGAAAGAATTTCTATTCTTAAAACCTCTAAAGAAATTTGGAATTCTTTAGTTGTAACTCATCAAGGCAACCAACAAGTTAAAAATAATAAAATTGATTTATTTGTTCAACAATATGAACAATTTTCAATATCGGATGAGGAAACTATAGATCATTCATTTGCTAACTTTAATACTATTATTACATATGTACAAGCACTGATGAATCTTTCTCTAGCCGTAACCATGTTAGGAGATATCTAAGGGCACTTCCATCGAAGTGGAGATCCAAGGTGACGGCAATCGAAGAGTCAAAAGATTTGACAATCCTCACCCTCGATGAACTCATAGGCAACCTAAAAGTCTACGAGCTTGTCCTTGCTAAAGATTCCGAAGCCTCAAATGTGAAAGAGAAACAAAAATCTCTTGCCCTTAAAGCCAAAAAGGCTTCGAGTGATGAGGAGAACTCATCTTCGAGTAGTGACGACGAAGAGTACACTATGGCGGTAAGGGACTTTAAAAAGTTCTTTAGAAGAAAGGGTAGATACGTCAAACAACCGTATGATGATAAGAAAGGCTTTCGGAAAAGCAAAGAGGACGAGAAGCCAAAGGATGATCGTACTTGCTTTAAGTGTGGGGACCCAACCACTTTATTAGTAAGTGTCCCAAACGGCATGATCAAAAGGCGTTCGTGAGCGGCACGTGGGGAATGAGCGACGAGGAGGATGAAGAAATTTGTCTTATGCCAAATGACGAGGTATGTGCTGAATACTATAGTAGCTCATCACTTGATGACGACTCATTGCATAATGAATATGATAAACTATGCAATATTAGCTTAAAACTAGTTAACAAAAACAAGCTTTTAAAGAGTCAAAATAAACGTTTAGATAAAGAAGTCATAGAATTAAAAAGCAAAACTAAAACGTTTAGAGAAAGGTAAAATAGCAATTGGTGAATGTGAAATTTGCGTTCAACTTCAAACACTAGTGGATCACTTAGATTCTAAAATTGCTAGAATTAGCACGAACACTTTAGATACAATACTCGATAGCGTTAAAACTGGTAACAATCAAAAGGGTCTAGGTAGTCAACAACTTGATCCATCAACTAGTGAAAGTAAAGAAACAAAATTTGTTAAAGAACTAGAAAAACCAGCCACTGTTGTGGCGGATCCCGCGGATCCTCTAAAAAGGGAACTGGCTAGTGTAGAAAAAGGGATCCGTGGATCTGCTGTAAGCAATAATGTAGCTTCTTCATCTAGAACTGAGTTTGTCATAGTTAATAGGAAGAAACCAAATCATGTCACCACTAGACAACCACCTCCAAAATATAATCCTACTTTTGCAAGAAACAAAGCTCTATCTTTTTCAAAACCTAATCCATTTAGGAGACCTAATAGCGTTTACCCAAAAAGTAACCATCAAATGGGATGGAATCAAAACATGCAAAACGGTTTTCCTTTTCAAAACTTTGCTCCATGGAATGCATACTCATCTTATCCATACATGTCTAACATGAATGGAATGTTTAACACTAATGGACCCATGAACAAATGGGGACCAAACTTTTGAGTTTATTATTGTTTTAGGTGTGCTTAAAGGTCGACCTAGACCCCGATGAATGGGTCAAGGATAGTGGGTGCACAAGGCCCATGACCGGGAATAGGGATTTATTCTCCACATATGAATCCATTAATGGAGGTAATGTGGTGTTTGGAAATAGCAAAAGTAGAATCATCGGTAAAGGTACGATTTCTAACAAATCTCTAACCATCAACGATGTGTGTCACGTAGAAAACCTAAACTTTAATCTCTTAAGTATAGGACAAATATGTGATAAAAGTGCAATGTACTTTTTACCGAAACCGATAGTAAGATTCTTAAAAATGGCATAACCATAGGAAGAGGAATTAGGAAACATGGAGTCTATGTCATTAAAATCGGTAATGAACCTAAAGACAAATTATGTCTTACCTCTATGGATGATACTTCGACCTTATGGCATCGAAGATTGGGTCACGTCAACATGCGACTTCTTCAATCGCTATCATCCAAAGATCTAGTAAGAGATCTACCTAAGTTAAAATATGAACATCATTTTTGTGATGCGTGTAATATAGGAAAACAAGCTCATTCGAGTCATAAAGCTAAAAACATGGTGTCCACAACTAGGTGTCTAGAATTACTACATATGGATTTGTAAAGCCCCTTTTATCACTTATACCTTATCACACAACAAGAACACGTATAACAAACACCCACGTTATACACAAACAATATGCGTAGAATAGAAGAAAAGGAAAAGATGAAGATAAGAACTTGGTGACTTGAATATGAATTCGTGTATGTTAGAGAGATAGAGAGAAGAAAGATGAAAACAATAAGTTGTATATTGCTTCAAGGAAAAACACACAAAACACACTCAAGCACACCCCTCAAATGACATACTTGAGGGGTATTTATAGTAAGAGAGATGATGCCCTAAGGCTTGGCCATGGGCCTTGTGTGGGCTTCGTATGGATTGGATTGGACTTGGATTTGATATAAGGCTAGCTTATCTAAACTAATACCCATTTAGCTTAGTCCAATCCACGAGCCCTTTGACTATTCTAGCACGATATCTAACACACGTTACAAAGTTCCTAAATGTGAATGACCATCACTTCTAATAAAAACTATTAAGGCTAACAATCTCCCCCTAAGGGGTGGTCATTCAAATGATGCTCCACTTGATTAGGATTTTTACTTTCCTTGAGCTTGAACTTTGCGAGTAGATATAGAATAGTCTTAATTCTTTGTTCCTTCATGCTTTGTGATCAGATAATGTGGTTGTCTACCGTTGTCAACTTCGTTGGTTAGGTGTCTCCACGTCTTTCTCCACCATGCTCACACTTCTATTTGACTTTTGGTTACCAATGATGTAGTTCTCGAGTCTTTAAACTTTGTGTAGCCTTTGATTGTGATGAGAACTTTCATGTGTTTTTGGTATGAGCATGTGGCGAATCTGCACGATCCATCCGCTCCGGAGCTTCCTTAAGAAGAAAACATAAAAACCGGTTAGTAATAAGCGGATTCCGGCACTTACAAGTTTGAATTTCGAGGGGTGTTACGGCATAGTGTGAAAACACGTCTCTAATTCTCACAAGGGCCGTTCCTGAACTGAGTCCCACAAGTGAGATAACGCGATGTACGAAGTACACCTCTTGTTCAGATGAGTGTTGAGGTACACCGAAGCATCACCTCACGACTGTAGACCGTTTGAGACACACTAAGTGTAATCCATAAGAATTACCGAAGTGACCTGCTGTCACGCTTGATGTTGACCCGGCAGGAATTTCCATTCAATCATGAGGATCACAATGTGAAACTTCTCATAAATGTTAGATTGCTAAGATCTGCGTAGGACTCTAGAATATATCACTTGTGTCCTTATTGATGAACAACAAGCGATGTCATGTCAAGTGTTCCTATGAGATCTTTTGATGAATCTCGTGGCTCTAGACTTAATAAGTGCATTTTGGTTTTCTTGAGCGGAGACTAGGGAGAGGGTCTCCTTTTTCAATATCAACGATCTCTAAAAGAAGGTCAATAGATTATGTAGGGTTCCCAGTGAGAATGAAACAAATCCTTTTAAGAGGAATTGAGTGGCTAGAAGGTTTAGTGCAGTGCGTCATTGGGTCCATGACGTCTTTGTCTTCAATACCAGTGTCATCTAGTGACAGCCAGTAGCAGATGAATTGAACCCGGTTTCTGCCCTAAGGTTGAATATGGAGGGCTATTTCTTTTCACCCTTTCATTACATTTCTTTTTAATTCTTCAACCCCTTCTTTCTTCTTTCTCACATTACTCCTTTTTCAATCATACCTAAGGACTTCTAATACTAACTATGGGTATTGTCCTTGGGTAGATCCCTCCGGCTCTGGCGGATCATAGGACGAATTTCCTATCCTTAGTCACCTTATAACTCCATGACTGTCCCATGTTGCCATAAAACCATTTTTCTTGAAAATCTCTCAAAGTGTTTATGATATAAAACATGTTTGAAACACTCGAGAGTTTATATTTTCGAAACACTCCCCTTCATATGTGCTTATAAGTTTTGACAGAAATCTGCACATAGAGGGTAGAGTTGGCACTTTTTGAATTGATCGGCTCATGATAGACAATTCCCGAGACACGGTTCACGTTGCCTAGTTAAAGAGTTCCATTGTCAGGTTTTAGGTGACAACTAGCTCTAATAACTAACTTGAAGATGTAAACACTCCTTGAAAAGGAAGTTAGACCCATGAAGGTGCATATCTATCACAAGTTTCTCGAGATGGTACATTTTATTCTTGACTTTGATTCCGTCAATTCATTGGTTCCGTCTGAGTCGAGCTCATTTTGAGATTCAAACAACGATCATTAAACTTTTTGATCACATTTTAATCACGTTTCTCCCCCTTAAAAATAGCATATCCATGATGTTTTTGAAACAAAATGATTAAAATATATGTTTTTTGGAAAGCATTTGGAGAGAAACTGATTTATCATGAATTTTGGAACAATTTTTTGTTTTATACTCCCCCTTAACGAAAGCATATTTTTCATACAGAAAATTTAGAGTCAATTAAGGGTTTAGAGGGAGTTATCTTGGTACCAAATGTGAGAGATTTTGAAAAATCTTTTTGAAAAATTTCGAATCAATGGTACGCAAGATGAGAAGAAGATTTTGAAAATCTTTTGAAGATATTTAGAGAAAAATTATCTTCATTTGTTTTAGGATAAGTGCTCGATATTTACGAAAATCGATTTTGTGTAGCACTTTCCTTTCTTTAAAGATCGGGTTGCAAGCGGAAATACTTACAAGCCATTATGTTTTTAGGAATAGTGCTTGAAAAATATTTAAAACCATTGATTTGGATAAGAACTTTCCTTTCTTTGAAGCGGGTCTGAAGGCTGATGTGTTCGAAGCCATTATTTTGAAGTCGGGTTTTAAATGAAGTATCGAAAGCCATTATTTGAAGAAATTTTGAGAAACGACATGTTTTAGAAAACATTTAAATAACTCTCGCTCAAGCATGTAATACCGTATCATTGTTGAATGACATTTCTAGAAACGTCTGAGAATATCGATTATAGAGACATGTCGTGAGAAGAATATTTTTGGATTTTGGTTTTATATTGTTTTTTGAATTTTTGAAAGTTTTATATTTTTATATTTTGCTTTTGTTGGTTTTATAAAAGAAATGGAAAATCAAAAATAGAAGATAGAGAGAATGAGAAGAAGAGTTTGCAGAATTGGAACCCTCATGAGCTGGGTTCAGAGATATTTGATTCACCTGCAACCAAAGAAGAAGAGTTTTCACAAATAACTGTGTTAGAAGTACAAGATTCCTCACGGTGAGGGAGATCACTATCAACGGTTGTAGTGGTTTCTACTTCCTTATCCTGATGATTTTCACTATTAATTGTGTTGGAGCAAGTATCAAAAATCTTTCCTGTAGGAATCCATCTAAGACCTACTTTGTTGAAAACTTTTCCCGTGGGTTTCCACTGAGGTAAGATCTAGGAGTTGTTTTCTTATCGGATCAGTGCAGCGGAAGACTCTTTTTAGAAAAACTACGTCCTGAAGAGATCCACCTATTAGGTTTCCTGTTCATCATGTCAACGGGTTTGTTTCTATTTGGTGTCTTAGTGGATTGTGCCTTGGCATGAGAATTATCTTTCTTGAGATATTGTAAGGCACATGCATCATGATTAGTTGAAAAGATACATTTTTTACATGTAGTAGAGACAAATTCAATATTCTTGTTTAAAACAGCAGCTTTAACTTTGTCACTACAGTCTTTTGGAAATTGATTCAGGTTCGAAAAATACTTAGAATTCCTAGAGTTGTTATCTAAGGGCATATCATTTTCTTTTGCACAACTACTCTTAGATGCAAGCCAATCCCTAGTCTTTTGTAGAGTGTTCCTAGGTAATGGTTTACTACTACTAGCAGTGCCTTGAAATCTTGTAGAATTCATCACCCTAGATGTTGTACCTAAATTCCGTCTTTTTGAGTCTGTGCCTTTTTCCTAGCTTCTTCTAGATAGTGATTGTTGACCATGTTGTTAGAACCAACAGATTCTTTAACTGGATTTTTGGTCACATTCCGTGTGCTATTCCTAGAAATGCCAGGTGAAATAACTTTTGGTTTTTCAAAAACCGCTTTTTCTTTTTCAAAAACTTTTAAAATTCTCTTTTTAAAGGGCAGGGACTGTGGAGTGACTGTTTTTGACAAATCATTTTTCTCATTGACTATTGGAGGAGGCTGAGAAATAGACATTTTTTGTTTGAAAACCGGTTTTGGAACATTTGTTTTCTCCTCAGACAATGGTTTTGCAAACTTAGTATCCACAGCCTTTCCTTTTAGACTTCCCAGTTGAGCACTCAAAAGATCATTTTTCTCTTTCATGTCCTTGTAAGCACGCTCATACGACAGTTTGTCATACTTGCATTCCTCAGATTTTCGATCAAGTTGTTTAAAATAGGACACGTTTTCTTTTTCAAGTTTTGCAAGAGCATTTTCATATTTTGAAACAATTGCGGAGGTCTCGGACTGGAGTCTTTCATGATCTTCAACAGAATATGTTTGTAAGATAATGGACATGATATCGGTAGTCATAACATCTTCGAAGAGAGAATCATTGAGTTTTTCCAAAACTTTTATGTGTTCAATACTTTCATTAGCTTGCTTTACCAGGGATTTATGGTCCTTGACAAAGTCACTCGTTTCTTTCAAAAGTGCTTGTTCAACATGAATTACCCTCGCACTGATGGCAGTTAACGGAGGGGCACTTTGGGTTTTAAAAACTCTTTTGTTTCGTCATCATGACGAGTAAACCAGATGTTAGTTGTAATATTGGTTTTAGATTTGACAGTCTCTTGAAGATACCCAATTCTAGTTTTAACGTCATAAACTAAAATGCTTCTAAAAGTATCACTTGTGTTAAAAGGATTGTTTGAAGACATTTGTTCGATTTTCGAAAGAGTTTTGGAAACTAAAACTTTGGTTTTGGTCGGTTTTGGCTTTTGGTGTTGACACTTTGTTTGAAACACTTGGTGTGGTGGAAAATGTTGATTGTTCTTTTTGATTAACAAAAGTAATTCCATTAATTTTGTTCCATTTGTTATAATCAATCGGTTTAAGATCTGGATTCTTTTGTTTCATTTTTGATCTACTCTCCTCGGATAGTTCCAACGTTTCAAGAGAATCACGAACAATTATGGGTTCATGCAAAGGTTTACCATTGTTCAACACATTCGAGATTTCACGAGCTTTCTTGAGGAACGAAGAAGGGTCGTTACCAAGTGCCATTTTATGTGAAGTATGAAAAAGCTGATTTACTTGGTTTGAAAGCATCTTGTTTGTTTTATCTGAATGACCCGTTGTGAGAAGCAAATTCTCCAAAGATTTAATTTTCTCATTTTTATCCAGAATTTCATCAAGAAGAGAATCTTCCGCGTTTTGAAAAATTAGCAATCAACTGTTTCTTCTCTTTTTCAAGATCAGAAAACAGTGCTTTTGTTTAGAAAGTTGGTCATTTAGATCTGAAATTTCCTTGTTTAAAGATTTAATTTTCAAGTGAGAATTCACATCAAGTGTGTTATACTTGATTTGCAATTCTTTTTCTCTAAAAACAGAATCTCGATAACCAATTTCTAATTCGGACATTTTGTTTGTATGAAATTCATAGGCTTTGGCGTGCTCCTTGTAACTCTCAAGCTCAGCGGTCAATTTGGCATTCGCGACCTTAACCTCGCGATTGACCTTACTAACTTTCTCAATTTCAATGCCACACTTATTGATTAATGATTCAAAATAAGCACGTGTTTCCTCATCAGTCTCAGTATTTTGTGCCACACAGCCTCCACTAGGATCCACATGGAGTTTGAGTTAGTATTGCTACAACTTCGGATTGTCCAGGTATGTATCATAAGTAGGTCTGGCGTCACTGAGAATGCTTTTATCATGAGTAAACACATCAAATATGACATTGTTATAGCATGGATCAATGATTGGTACCTCAGATTTGGCGTCATAGTGCAGGAGGTCGTGAGTCGATGTCGTACTTAGTCTCTGAAGATTTGCCATGAATATGCAGTTTACATTGAGTTCCTCGAGGTCTTCCAAATCATCCACAATAGCGAAGAAATCATTTTCCTCAGCACTCAACTGTATCCCTGCTTCTTGCTGTGCTAACAACGCCATAGCTTTAGAAGAAACTCAGCATTCTTCTTGTGCGGCTTAGTGGGACAGTTTCGTGCCATGTGACCCATTCCTTGACAGTTATAACACTTAACACGATTACCCTGATTCACATTTCCATAATTCCCAACGACTAGAGCTGCAACATTCCCATTCTGATTACCCCTTTGCTCTATTCGCAACATTCTGTCCCATCGATTTCCAACATTCGACCCAGTGATTACCACTGATACGGAACCGCTGATTACCCATGCGATATCCAGTAGCATATCCCTGCTGATTCCCAATAACTCCAACCATTTGACCTTGATTACCCATACTCACACCCGGACTGTGCAATTTGCTGTTGCGAGTGTTTGATGAAATCGTTGGTTGTTGTTAGTTGGTGTGGAATAGCGACTTTTGATGCCTTACCCAATAAAGAGTATATCATTTGTAAGTTCTGGGTCGATTTCAGGATCAGTGATTCCTTGTTCTGGTATTGTTGATGCGGATAGAATTGTTGTTGTGGTTGTGGAATGTATTGCTGCAAGTTGTTGTTGTTGGAAGATGATGAAGCTTGTTGTTGTGTATTCACTGAAGGTTGAGTCTTTGCAATAAGTGCCAATTGATCATGATTGTTTGCCAATCTTTCTTTCGACTTCATTGACTTGACTTGGTTTTGTTTCGAGAAAAAAATCGTTTAGTTGATCAAAGTTCACTTGATGTAAGTCTTTTGTTTGGTTGACAATAGTGACATATCGTCCCATTCTTACGGAAGATTATTCAGGAACTTGATGTTTTGAATGATTGTTCTAGGTGCCAACTTGTTTCCGATAAGCTCATTCATCAAAGTGCAAAACCTTCCATAGTAGGATTCAATGGATTCTGTAGATGTAAACTTTTCCCATTGGTTAGTAGCTTGTTCTCCATGTCTTGTTTACCAATTTATGTTCCATAACATAGTCGTCTAACACGTTCCCACATATCGAAAGAAGTTTCACAACTGTCTCAGCAGCAAAATGTCTATTGGTAAACTCAGTTGGACAATATGAATTGCCATGTCATCTGCATCGACTTGTTTGATCCTCTTCATGTATTACGATTCGGTTTGAAGATGAGAGGATGGTGGGATGGGAGGTGTTGCATCAGCATTTCCAGGGACATGAACTTGTCGAGGCTTGAAGGGTCCATCCTGAATGGATTTAATCATGAGTTTGCCATTAGGTTTGGTCTTGATGTAGCGAAGCATACGACTTGTCCATTGAAGATAACCACCTTTTGCCAACATAGGAGGTCGGTTTTCGGCACCGACTGCATGAATGTCTTGTTGAGTTGCCATTGATGAAGGTATGATATGATAAAGTTGATGTAGGATCGATTCAACGATAAAGGAGTTGAGGTTGATGAAGATTAAGCTCGGTTGAGGTGTTTCTGAAAGTCGTACTCGTAACCTTTGGTTCTAAAAAATTTAAGCCCAAATTTGAAATTCGCTATAAAAATCAATTCTAAGGTCGTATGAAAATTTTGAGTTATGACAATTTTGCGCCAAATTTGACGAAAAAATTTGAATTTAGGCCCAAAAATTTGAATTTTTGACCAAAATTTTCACAGTTAAACCAAAATTTGAATCTCGCGTAAAAATTGAACGTTTAGTATCCTCAAAATTTTTTTTTTTAAACCTTTATGCAAGAAAGAGCTTAGGTGTAGAAACATAAATTACGGTAGGAAATGGTTACGAGTAGGATGGCTTAGGCGTAGGATATTATGCGTAGGAAGCTTAGGCGTAGGATCTTATGCGTAGGATCTTAGGCGTATGATTCCTTAGGCGTAGGATCTTATGCGTAGAAAGTATCTTTGGCGTAACCTTAGGCTTATCGCGTAGACAAAAACAACTTAGTCGTAAAACCTTACGCGTAAGTGTGATCTTATCGCGTAGAGTTCTACCGTAGAGTTTATGCTTATGCGTAAACTTAGGTTAAAACCAAAAATCCTTTACACTGTCACAGCGTAAGGGATATCCACAAGTCGAAGTGTTCCACACACTTATACAAGTGAGGGAAGCAGCGAGTAACCGTTATCTCGAAGATTCTTCACAAAAAGTTATGAGTAGAAAACTAGGGTTTTGACTTTTTGACTTCTACTCGTAAGAAATTTCCAATGATTCAAACGAAGTCTATTGCACAGATATCCTTAAAAACACTCGAATAACCCAAAAATGTTGACCTTTTTCACCCAAAGTGCTTAGAAAAGTTACGAGTAGAAATGACCAATGAACCAAAATCGAGTTCAAAATTGATTTTAAACACGTAAAGTTTCAAACTTTTTGCAAAAACTAGAATCTTTAACACTATATAAACCTTAGACCATAAGAATCTTGAAGATTTAAGTGCAAAAATTAAAGCTTGAAGCGTGACACTCTTGAGAGACGAACTAGCGTAACACCACAAAAAAAACTTCAACCAAAACACTCCTAAACCATTGTTAGGCGATTGATACCAATTGTAAAGACCCTTTTATCACTTATACCTTATCACACAACAAGAACAAATTATAACAAACACCCGTTATACACAAACAATATACGTAGAATAGAAGAAAGGAAAAGATGAAGATAAGAACTTGGTGACTTGAATATGAATTCGTGTATGTTAGAGAGATATAGAGAAGAAAGATGAAAACAATAAGTTGTATATTGCTTCAAGGAAAAACACAAAAACACACTCAAGCACACCCCTCAAATGACATACTTGAGGGGTATTTATAATAAGAGAGATGATGCCCTAAGGCTTGGCCATGGGCCTTGTGTGGGCTTCGTATGGATTGGATTGGACTTGGATTTGATATAAGGCTAGCTTATCTAAACTAATACCCATTTAGCTTAGTCCAATCCACGAGCCCTTTGACTATTCTAGCACGATATCTAACACATAGCGTTACATAAAGCTAAAAACATGGTGTCCACAACTAGGTGTCTAGAATTACTACATATGGATTTATTTGGTCCATCCGCTATCCAAAGTTATGGAGGCAACTACTACACTTTGGTAATAGTGGATGACTACTCTAGGTATACATGGACAAAATTTTTAAAGAACCAAACGGAAACCTTTAACTATTTTGAAATATTAAGCAAAAAGATCCAAAGACAACTAGGAAGTCCCATAGTGTCTATTAGGACGGATCATGGTAGGGAATTCGATAATGAAGTGCAATTCGGAGCTTTTGTGACGCTAATGGTATTACTCACAACTTCTCGGCTCCACGCACTCCACAATCGAATGGGGTAGTAGAAAGAAAGAATAGAACTCTACAAGAAATGAGTCGAACCATGCTTAATGAACAATCCATACCTCAAAATTTTGGTGTAATGCCGTTGATACTTCAACGTATATACTCAATCGAGTCTTGATTAGACCAATCTTAGGAAAAACTCCATATGAGTTACTTTGAGGCAAAAAGCCTACGTTAAATCATTTTAGAGTCTTTGGTAGTAAATGTTTTATTCTTAACACTAAAGATTACCTTACAAAATTTGATCCTAAATCAACCGAAGGTATCTTTTTAGGTTATTCGCCAAATAGCAAAGCTTACGTCATATTAAACAAAGAAACAATGAAGGTAGAAGAGTCATTAAATATAAAATTTGATGAAAGTCCACCCAAACCCTCTCCACCTCTTGTCGATGACGAGATTATAGAAAGTGAAGCCATAGTAATAAAGAAAAAGATAAGTGAAGAAGAAGAACCTCTAAGTGATGAAATAGTAAACATTAAAGAGTCCAAAGATCACCCCGTAGATAAAGTCATAGGAAAACTAAACGAACGAACATTAAGATCTCAAGTTCAAAACCAAAGTAGCTTGTTTTGTTTCGTTTCAACCTTAGAACCTAAGAATACACAAGAAGCCATAAAAGATGAAAGTTGGGTAATGGCTATGCAAGAAGAACTAAATCAATTTGTTTCTAATGATGTTTGGACACTTGTCCCTCCACCTAGTAATCAAACCATAATAGGAACCAAATGGGTTTATAAAACAAATTAGATGCAAACGGAGTAGTGTCTAGGAACAAGGCTAGACTCGTTGCTCAAGGGTATAACCAACAAGAGGGAATAGACTTTGATGAGACCTACGCGCCCGTGGCTAGATTAGAGTCTATAAGAATACTTCTTGCGTATGCTTGTGCTAATGATCTAAAGCTTTATCAAATGGATGTCAAAAGCGCTTTTCTAAATGGTGTCATAAATGAAGAAGTATATGTAGCTCAACCTCCGGGCTTCATTGATTTTGAAAACCCAAACATGTGTATAAATTAAAGAAAGCCCTTTATGGTCTTAAACAAGCTCCAAAAGCTTGGTATGATAGACTCAAGTCATTTCTAGTTAAACACAACTACACCATGGGGTTAGTTGACAACACACTTTTACTAAGAAAAGAGAGTCACATATAATCATAGTACAAATATATGTAGATGATATTATATTCGGATCCACTTGTCAAGACATGTGTGATGATTTCTCTAAAATCATGCATGACGAGTTCGAGATGAGTATGATGGGAGAACTTAGTTTCTTTCTTGGTCTACAAATAAAACAAGTAGAAGATGGTATCTTCTTTAATCAATCTAAATACATCAAGGAGATGTTAAAGAAATTCGGTCTAGAAGAGTCAAAACCAATTAGGACTCCAATGTCATCCGACACCAAACTCACAAAAGATGAAGACGGAGAATCAGTAGATAATACTAAATATCGTGGCATGATAGGTAGCCTTCTCTACCTCACGGCAAGTAGGCCGGATATCATGTTTAGTGTTTGCTTATGTGCTAGGTTTCAAGAAGACCCCAAAATATCACACCTAGAAGCCGTAAAAGGATATTTAGATATATTAAGGGTACAACACAATTAGGATTATGGTATCCTAAGGGCACGGGAGTAGAAACAATTGTATATGCAGATTCTGACCATGCCGGTGATTACGTTGATAGAAAAAGTACAAGTGGGGTATGTACTTTTATGGGATGTTGTTTAACATCATGGTTTTCTAAGAAACAAACGGCACTTGCAATATCAACAGCCGAAGCCGAATACGTCTCGGGCAAAGCATGCCAACAAGCACTATGGATGAAACAAGCGTTAGTAGACTACGACATCCATCTAAGCAACATAGCCATCCTATGTGACAACAAAGGTGCAATCGATCTAAGCAAGAATCCGGTATTGCATTCTCGCACAAAGCATATAGAGATTCGTCATCACTTCCTAAGAGACAATGTTCAAAAGGGAACATCTCTATTGAGAAGGTAGCATCCGAAGACAACATAGCCGACGTCCTCACCAAACCGTTGAAGCGGGAACAATTCAACCTACTTCGTCTTGGTCTTGGTCTAATGGAACAAACGTCGTAATTTAATTGACTCTACAAGGTATGTAAACACTAGCCTTCTTCTTTTCGAGTCTAGGATTTCTATTTCACGCACAACTCACAAACAATACGGGAATTTTCAAAACCCAAGATGAGTTTTTTTTTTCACTTATAATTTTCTTATTTTTTAAGCCTACTTTCACAATGTTTTCTAAAAAGATGATACCTTCCAGTATCAATTTCACAAAAGCAATTTCTCACGTCTAGGACAAATCGCTTTTTCATTATTAATACAAAGTAAAAACCGTTTTCATTGCATCTCATGTCTTTTGAATGCTAAAGGGGACACATAACTAATATGTGTTTTCGGGTACATTCATTTAAGCAACAATGAATTAGGAGCATTGATAACACAAAATTACGTACTCATGTACTAAATATGTGTTTTCGGGTTATCTCAATAGGATGCTTTTACACTTCTAGTTTATTTTCTATTCCTTTTAAGGGTCGAGATAACCGAAACTCCAAATAGTTTGCATATAGGCACACACTAGGCAAAAATGTTTCCTAAAGGAAAATTTTGTGTCTTTGCTGAAACACCTGACCCACGGATCCCAGCCTTTATGCTGGACGGATCCCTCAAGGGAAGGATCCGTGGGATCCGTGTAACCGAAGCTGTTTTCAACTTCTATTTTTTCACTTTGGATGAAAAATCCACATTTGCTTCATTTTTGGGAGTATGCTCTTTAATGCTTGTGTTCTCATGATCACATGCCTTGAATTCATATCTAATCATTAGATTTTAATCCACATTTTGGGTCAAGCATTCATTACAATGCTTTGTTTTTCTATATATATACCTCCCAAAATGCTTGCATACTTCATCTCCTTCTCACAAACACACTTCATCATGTCATCCAAAAACCCTTTAGGAGAATCATCTAGTACAAACAATCATGATATCCAAACCTTTGTACTTCCACCATCCAAAATACCACAATCAAATGCTAGGATATCCACACGGATTAGTATCCGATCTTGTTGTTTAGCAAAACCAACCTCAAATGGTTCATCCTCAACAAATAACTCACCACAAGATGCTTCCATTATAGCACCACCCTCATCACCAACAAGTACACCAACTTCATCACCACCTAAAATAACTCTTTTGGAACTCCTTAAGACTCCAACAAGATCTAACCAACCTAAAGAAAAACAATTAGTCTTTTCAACACCCCCCACATCTCCAAATACTATCTTTCAAGATCATGAAACATCACCACCATTAGCTCCCATCACATTACAAGAACATCTAGGTTCTTTTCCACCACCACTTATTAACATTCCGGATAGTGATCCATATTTTCCTATTTTTCCACCACAACTTCCGCAAAACTCAAATCAAAACAACCCGGAAAACTTCCGCACTCATTACCCACATCATTTACATTGTGAACATTGCCAATCCACTAGGGAAATTGCAATAGAAGTTAGGGAAGAAATGCGTTTCATACTCAACCTCATCCTTGATCGCATCAATACCATTACTCATCAAAATCTCCATCCATAACCTTATGCAAGCATGGAAGGAATCACTACTACTACTTTTTCTACCTTTAGTATTATTTTTTTGAAGTCATTTTCAAGAACAAGTCTTGTTCTTATTTTTACATGCTTGTAAGTGGCATACATACCACTACAATTTGTTGTTTTATTACAAGGCCTTGTTTACATACCTTGGCTCCTAATCTTGATTCTCGACAACCACAAGATTATATAAGCATGTTACTAACCTTTCTTTTTTATAGGAATTTTTATTTTTCTTCTCTTGACGCCCCAAACAAGGGGAGCTACCGTCAAGGGGGAGTTAGGAGTTTGTTTATTTCTTCCAAGGGTTAACTTTTGTTTTCGACAAAAGGGGAGAAGAAGTAAAACTTAAGGGCTTTCAAAACTTACATCTATTTTTAAGTTTTACTCATCATAACATTATGTTTTGTCATCAACAAAAAGGGGGAGATTGTTAATACAAATAAACCGTAAAAACGTTTATTAATATTTTGCGATCTCTTTGTGTTTTGTTGATAACAAATGTAATGTTATCTTAAGTAAAATTATAAGGATACATGTTATTTTTGTAAAGCATTTACATATAGCCATTTAAATACAAAAATGTAATAATTAAGCATTTGTTGTAATAGTTTATTAGGATGGGTAAAAACTATAACCCATGGACCATAACCCATGGATCTTAAACCCATACCAAAGAAAACTTGATACAATGTATACTTAGATACATTGAATCTAAAGAAAACCCATGGACCAACCCATAACCCATGACCCATAACCAAAAAACCCATGGGCAAAGAGGAGCGTACCACGGATCCCTAGGATTACACTAGCCGGATCCCAAGTGGAAGGGATCCGTGGGATCCGTGGAACAGAGGAGAAATTTGCCTATAAATAGAGAGCCATTTCTTCATTCTAACTCACCCCTCTTCTTACTAAATCTCTCATACACTCTCATTCTCTTCTAACATATAGATCACTTGATCTAGAGAGTTGTTCTTCTTTCTTTCTATTTGTGATCCTCATATAGGTCCTTCTCTAAGGCGAGATCACGAGCATTCTACAAGTCATCCAAGCAAGGGGTCCTTGATTGATTTGTACCTCCGCAAGATTTCAGAGGCGAAGATCTTGTATTTGATATTTCACATATTTGTTGTGTAATAGTTGTGTTGGTTTGGTCCACCGTGCTACGGACTCGGTATCTAGCTTTGTACCGGGAAAAGTGTAAGCAACGTTGTGAAGGCTTCTCCGCCAAGTGAAGGAGTTTGTTGACATAGTGCTTGAACTCTCGAGTAGGTGACTCGGGAGTGGAGTAGGGCAAGGAAGGTGACCTTGTAGCCGAACCACTATAAATCGGTTGTGTCATTTCTATCCCTTAACTTTATCTATTTGCTTGCATTATCATTAGATCTATACATTCTCAACATCCATACGATTTCACATAATATCGAATCTAAAAGTTTTTGAAATCAACTTAAAATCGGCAAAACTATTCAACCCCCCTTCTAGTTTTCCACAGTTTCTTCTAACAGTCTATCTACTGTTGGGATTTTCGAAAATAGCTACATCCCCAACCGATCTTACAGAACCTATATAATTTGTGAACATAAAGCATGTTTAACATAAATCAGTTGTTTAAAGAGACGTGGTAATATATATATATATATATATATATATATATATATATATATATATATATTTATATATATATATATGATGCTGCAAAGCGCGTTCGGGGTCAAAGGAACTTCCTTTTCGTCGAGCAAGTTTTTCAAGACCCTAGGCAGTGAACCTAATCGTTGTAGTGTAGTATTGGGTAAGCCTCGGGGATTGATATCGTTCTCTAGGGTAATAGGAATGCTAGCAAGAAATGTATTACGCTAAGGTGGGGTTGAGGATGATTCTTTTTTTATCTTTTATATGTTTTTTAGAAAGCTAAGGGTAAAATCTCGGGGTAATTGATTTGGGGGGTGGTACTTCTACCGATTACTTCTACTATTCTAATTATCTATAACTACGGGTAGCTATGTCTATTTGATGTGTGCTCGTATGATGATTAAAAATGTGTTTACCTAGATACTATTAATCCATAGTTATCTTTTATTGATGGTTGAATTGTCACACCCTTATTCTTAACGCGTTGTGCTTCCTAAAGTCGTAGGGTGTGCATATACCCTAAATCTTTGAGGTTACCTTTGGGTTTAGCCTACAAAATCCGCTAGATTAATCATAAACTAACTTTCAAAAAGATTATTTAAGCATTAAACACAACGATAGCCTAGTTACACTCCTAAGCCAATAACAATTAAGATAAGAGACAACCTAACAATAATTAATGACTAGGTTTCATAGATCTAAGAAAACACACAAGAAATTTAGCTAGACATGTTAAACAAACAAGCATACACACAATCAAATAAAGATATAATGATACTATTGGATTAAAACACTTATCTTGATGTGTAAAATAGGGTTTTGGGACCCTAAGATACTGTCCAAGTCAGACTACAAACGTCTAGGGTTTTTACTCCAAAAGTCTACCTCTTTAAATGAAGAAAAATCAAATTCAATATATAGATTTACAAGTGCGACGGCGTCGCCTTATAGGTGGGACGCCGTCAGATCGCCGTCATTAGGGTTTTCGTCTTGGCCAAGTTATCGATGGGACGGTGTCACCTTGGAGTTGTGACGCCGTCGGGCTTCAGATGGGACCGTCTTCTTGGTTCTGGATCTGGGCCGTCTGAGATGAAAAGTCTGAGTGACGCCCTTCTTCTTCAAAGCCTGACGCCGTCAGGTGTTATGAGCAAAAATTCCACTGAGCCGTCTCGTGCATGTTTTTATCAAATCTGTATAGAGGGACGGCGTCGCCCTTTGATTGGGACGCCGTCAGGTTCAGTTCGATCTTCATGTTTTCACTCTTTTTCGTCCAAATGTGCATCATTCTAGCATTTTTCTTCCAAGAGACCTAAAAAGTGAAAAGGAACGAACTTAAGCAGTAACGGATATAAAAGTGAGGATTAAGGGCTTGAATTACCCCTTAAGAGTGTTCGTTTTAAATCCTTATCAAATATCCCTACACTTGGTATTTGCTTGTCCTCAAGTAAATGTGCTTTTGGCTAATCAATTTATAAGTTAGGGGGCATGAAGCATGGGTTTAAAATAATTTACAACAAGTAAAAGCACCGCAATAGTTATAACAAGCACGGAAATTATATACTAGCACCTCACAAGGGGTGTTTGGATTCTCTCATCTCTCGGTTTTATAAGAAATATAGTAAATGGAAATAGAAGATAAACACTCATTACCTGGCATAGTACATAGATTACCATAGGCTTGAGACTAGATCAAACCTCCACCGCTTTGGCGTAAGCACCTAGGAACAACTATCTAAGAGGTCTTTTCAAGGGTTGTAACGTTAGGCTTACGGTAGGGAAACAAAGGGTTTTGTTGGATAGGCGATTTAGTGGTGGAAAGTCAAAAATCTTATGGTAGCCCGTATGTTTTTTTCTTCATTTTTTTTTTATACATTTTTACTCTACCATCCTCTACGATAACATCAAAATATAAAGGATTTATAGGAGCATCCCTACACTTGAGTTTTTATTACTCTAACACTAATTGACCCGATTTGAAAAGATCACAACACTTGGAGTATTTAATTACGAAGACCAAGGGAATTTGTGATAAGGATTTAAAATGTACAGTTTTAAGGGGTCATTTAAGCTCTTAATTGGTCACTTTTATATCTGTTACTGCTTAATTTCGTTCCTTTTCACTTTTTAGGTCTCTTGGAAGCAAAATGCTGGTATGATGCTTATTTGGACGAAAAAGAGTAAATATATGAAGAAAATGGCTAAGTCAAGATCGAAGACACTCAAGCTGCTGAAACTGAAGCTGACGGCGTCCCAACAAAAGGGCGACGCCGTCCCTCTCTACGGATTTAATTAAAATACACCTGACGACTCAGTAGACTTTTTGCTAAAATACACCTGACGGCGTCAGGCTTTGAAGAGGAAGGGCTTCACAAAGACTTTTCATCTCGACGGCCCGGATCCGAATCGAAGGCGTCCCTGAAGCCCGACGGCGTCACAACTACAGCGTGACGTCGTCCCAATGATAACTTGGCCAAGACGAAAACCCTAATGACGGTGATCTGACGGCGTCCCACCTATAAGGCGACGCCGTCGCAAGTGTAAAATTATATATAGAAATCGAATTTTCAGAATTTTAGGAGGTAGACTTGTGGAGTAAAAACCCTAAAAATTTGTAGTCCGACTTGGAGAGTGTCTTAGGGTCCCAATCCCTATTTTACTCATCAAGATAAGTGTTTTATTACATTGATTTCATTATGTCTTCCATTGAATGTGTGTATGCTTGCTTGTTTAACATGTCCGGCTAAATTTCTTGTGTATTTGCTTAGATATATGAAACCTAGTTATTAATTATTGATTGGTTGTCTCTTATCTTAATTGTAAATGTCTTAGGAGTGCAATTAGGCTATCGTGGTGTTTATGAATCACTTAGCGGATTTCGTAGTCTAAACATCCAAAGATAACATTAAAGTAGTTTATGAATCATCTAGCGGATTTTGTAGGCAATAACCTTAAGGTAGTCTTAAAGAGTTAGGGAAAAAGGCACACCCTACAACCTTAGAAAACACAACGCGTTAAGAATAAAGACGTGACAATTCAACCATTAATAAAAGATAACTAGGGAGTAATAGTATCTAGGTAAGCACATGATTAATCATCATACGACCACACATCAAAAAGACATAGACTACCCGTAGTATTAGATAATTAGAATAGTAGAGTAATCTGTAGAAGTATCACCCCCCAAATCCAAGCCCCGAGATTTTACCCTTAGCTTTCTAAAAAATATAAAAAGATAAAAAAGAATCTTCCTCAACCTCAACCTTAGTGTAGTACACTTCTTACTAGCATTCCTATTCTCCTAGAGAAAGATATCAATCCCCGAGGCTTACCCAACACTACACTACAACGATTAGGTTTACTGCCTAGGGTGTTGAAAAACTTGCTCGACGAAAAGGAAGTTCATTTGACCCCAAACGCGCTTCGTACGCGCATTATGTTTTTGGCGCCGCTGCCGGGGAATAGAATAGCTAGTTAGATTTTTATCTCGTTTAGGTTCCCTTGCTTGATTCCTATCAAGTGAGATTTTTTTTTCTCATTTTTAGCTTCCTTGTAGTCTATCCCCCTTCTTCGTGAAATTGTTCGTAGCCCCATCACTTTTCATCATGGAAGGTGATAACCCGCCACCACATCCACCACTCATTGAACCACCAAGAGGCCGTACTCTTGGTGAATACTCTAGACCAAGCCACCAAGGCTATAGGAACACCATTAAGCTCCCCGATTAAGCTCAAAATAAGGCCCTGCGATACGACACCATCCGGTTGGTGCAAAAACGGATGTGCATTCCTTTGACTTCGTTTCGAAGATCCTAATCAGCATCTCAAGGACTTCCTTAAAATCGTTGATTCCATCGGCCTTGATGCTACCACACGGGAGACCACGCGCTTGCGTCTCTTCCAATTCTCTCTATGGGACCAAGCTAGTAATTGGCTTGAGCGAATTCTCGACGGATCCATCTCAAGTTGGGATGATCTCACCATTCGTTTCCTTGCCCAATTTTTCCCACTAGGGAGAACTACTAAACTTAGGAATGAAATCTTGATGTTCCAACAACGTCAAGGTGAATCTCTCTACGAGGCATGGACTCGATTCAAGGACTTGCTCCATAAATTCCCTCATCACGGCATCGATCTTTGGCTTCAAGTCTAAATCTTTTATGATCATGTCAACTTCTCAACTAAGAAATCCATCGACCAAGCGGCCGGTGGCAAACTTAGTGATCTCACAGTGGAAGAATCGTGGGGTACAATAGAGGACCTTGCCCTCTATGACAACGAAAGTTGTAATGACCCCCGTGAGTTGCCCCAAACCATCAAGGCAATCTCCTTGCCTCCCATTGACTCACAAACTTCCAATCATAGGATGCTTGAGCTTGAAGATCAAGTCAAATTCCTAATGAGCTCTTACGAGAATCCTAAGTCTTCACACCAAGTGAACAAAGTCTCTTCCTTGTGTGAGCTATGTAGTGGTCCCCATGACACTCGTACTTGCACGAGACTCCCCAACCAAGCTTCCGTTGACTACGCATCCTCGCGTACCAATGGAATGGGAGGGAGATTCCCCATAACACCCGGACCTAGGACTTTCAATGATGCCCGAGAAGCATGGAGGGGCAAACCCAACTACAATTGGGGACAAACCAAAGAATTCACCTCTAATGATTCCCCATGGTCCTACGGCCCTAGCCAACAAAACATAGAAGGGATGTTGCAACACCTAGTTACATCCCAAGAAGCTCAAATAGCCAAGCTTTCAGACCGCTTTAACCAACAACAAGCAGAGATGGATTGGAATATAGATAACCTTTTAAAAGCCATGACTAATAGTGATAGGAAGACCACCGAAAAGGTTAATGCCATCTCGACTCATTCTCCCGAAGCTTCCAATGTGAAAATTAAGGACCTAAGTAAGTTATCCAAGCACGTTCAATTCGTCAATGCCATCACTTTAGTGAAACCAAATAGGACTAGTGATGAAGCAAACCATGAGACTATGCTTGAGGTTAGTGAAACTCATAAGGAAGAATCGACAAACGAAGTAGACGAAGTAGGTGATGAATACTTCAGTAAGTTTCCTACGGAAGAGGAATTTTCACGCCACCCACACTTAGTACGCGACCTTCGTCACATGTATGTTAGGAGAATCCCTCGGATCAAATTTGGAAATCCTTGGAATCTCAACATACCATGTTGCATAGGACATCTTTTCATGGCAAAGGCCTACACTGATCGGAAATCCCCAATAAACATCATGACTAACACATACTATAATTGGGTAATGAAGAAACCTATCCCAAATAGGCGAGATCCCGATGATCCTAGAGTTAGTTGTAATTTTCTTGGTAGAGTTAAGGGATTTCCCGTATATGTAGGTAGTTTCACGTACCTTACAGATTTTATAATTGTGGAGGATATTAGTACGGCTATAGATCCTAGCTTGTCCCACGTAATTCTAGGAAAGCCTTTCATAGAAAACACCGGGATGACTTATGATCCGTCGTTAGGAATGGTTAGATTCAAAGATGAGACCGATGACGTATCTTACCAAATGCCATTTAAGATTGAGAAATTTTCATCACTATCCAATGATGAAAAGGAACTTAAGCTATCGGTCTACTATAGGAATGAGGAGGATAAGGAGAAAGGAGTAGATTATGTGATGTATAAGATTTTTGGGTTCTATAAGGATTGTTTGAAATTAGGACCGGAATATAGAACCGATTGGGGGGGGGGGAATGACTTCTTAGAAAGATGCATAATAAGACATTACTATAACATGGAAAACCCCAATAGAGATCATCATGATGGAGAAGGTGACGGCAATGAAGTCACGTAGGAGCACGACTTCGAGTCTAGCTACAAGACTCATAAATAAAGAAAAGGTGGGAGGCAACCCATGCTTAATTGTTTGCTTGTTTGTGTGTCATATATCTTTTCATTATTGTATGTTCTCATGTTTGAATTTGTGAAAATGTTTTATTTTGTCTTTAACCTCGTCTTAATTACATATTTACATATAATGGTATTTTACAATAAGATAAGTGTATGGAAGATAACATACATTTTTAAAAGAACGTGAACATGAGAATTAAAATTAATGAAATTGATATATATATGTGTGTTTGTTAGAGTCAAATGCTTGTATAGAGTCATAATGAATGTTTTGCAGGAATATTTCTAGATTTTAAAGGTGTAATTTTTCAAGAATTTTTCCAGGAAAATGCAGCAGACCAGTTTCTGTCAGGACAACCTGACGGTGTCAGGATTAGAACCCGACGACGTCAGGAGGAGCAGAAACAGCTTATAAATTTTTTCTCGTTTTCTGTGCTAAGTATAATTTTTTGGGAAATCTCAGGTCTTAATTTTCAAGAAAAACTGCAAACAACCATTCCACAAGCATTATATCCTAGTGTAGTTGAGTCATATATAGTTTTACCATCGATTTTACGCTAAGGTTTCGTCTATTTTCTTAAAGTGTGCAGGTTTTATTTATCAAGAAGAAACATAATATTGGATGAAGCTTATCACGCATACATTCTTCTTGGGAAAGAATTTAACCACTACTTCACACGTATCCTACCGAGCTAATCAGGGGAGTACTAATTTCTTTCTCTTTTAATTACCTTCCTTTATCATAACTTTGATACTTTCAGGGAACATTGGGGACAATGTTCAGTTTAAGTGTAGGGAGGGAGAATAAAACGGGAATTTGAAACTATGCTTATCCTTGATTATTTGTCTTGTCCTATTTTATTTGTGTAATAAGCTATGAGAAATATTTGTTAGGGCAATTTTAGCACCAAATTAATTTTTTTTTGACATGTACGAGTGGGAATTTAGTCTTAATAAAGCGTCTCATGGATAGGAGTTATATGACTAGCACAAAACCGTTTACCACTCAAATTCCACTCCAAAAATGTGAGGTTCGCCCCTAGATCTATAGGAATTAAAGCATTCACTTTTAATGCTTCGAGTGTGTACTGGTAGTATAATAGATTCTAGAACTTGTTTTGTGATGAATTTTGAGATCGCTAGTGAGACTACACTTGTGTAGTTAGGAATAACTAGATGATAAGAGGCATTAGGATAACCCTTGTTTGATACCCGTATTATAGTTACTTCTTCCACATCGGTCGAGTAATTACCCCTGATGAGTGTGTAAATACTCATCATTTTTGGTCAAATCTGAACTGCAAAACATCTAAAAACGCTCAGAAATGCATCAAAATACTGAAAATATCTCAAAATTATATTTTATATGTTTCAGATGCAAAATGTTTAAAATCAGATGAAAAATGAGCTAAGTTTGCATAATTGGCAGTTTCAGTCCCCCAAGTTTCAAAAATTGTCAGAAATAGTCCCTGAGCACTTATTTTAAAAGAAAAGTCACCAAAGGTCCTTTTGAAATCATAAATTGTCATAATTAGTCCTTTGGTGAAAAATGTCAAAAGTTTTGAGAAATTATAATTTTAGTCCTTGAAATTTCAGAAATTGACAGAAAATATCCTTTGAGTTTCAGAAATGACAATTTTGGTCCCTTGATTATTGGATGATGGCAAGAAAGGCCCTTGGATTACATTTTCAGAAGTTACATGTATGGTCCCTGGATTTCCAGCTTTTACACCTTTGGTCCCTAAAATGCATCATGTTAACACTACTAATCCTAAATCAAATAACTAGCCCAAAGCCCAATCCAAACCCGGTCCAGTCCAATTCCCCAACCCGTTATCCATACCCACGTTTAAATAATAAAACCCGCCCCTTGTTTTTCCATCTCCTTCAACAACTGTCTGCAAAACAACTCTCCCTGCAACCAACCCTGCCACACACCAACCCTCCTCCAAATACTCCGCCTCACTCATGTCCAAAACCCATTAAACCTTCCCCCTCCTCACACGTTTGCAGACCCCAATTGATTTTTTTTCCAAGTATATAAGTTTTTCCCGCCAAAATGAAATTGAAGGCTGAGATCAATCCAACTCATCCAATGGCTCAAAAGGCAAGTGGGAAATGCTCAGATGATGTGAGAGAAGGCCTTTTTCTATATAAAGAAGAAGAAAATACAAGAGTGGGAGTTAGACTTTAGTTAGTTTTTTCGTTTTATTTTAGTTTACCAGCTTTAGTCCAGTTTCTATGTTTTTCAAGAAGTTGTAACCATTTTAGATTCTGCTGTCATCACTGTTAATGTTTTAATCCTGTTGTACTCTTAAAATTTCATTAATAAGATTTTAGTTTTCATTTTAGAGTTTGTCTAGATTTCAGTTAATCTAAATTCTGTCAGAAGCTTTTCTAAAGCTGTTTCCATTGCTTACTTAAGCTCATATAAGTTTAATAAAGCTTATATGTGCTTATTGTTGTTTACATTTACTTAATTTCTGCTTATTTAAAAAAGTCATAATAAAGTCAAAATCAAAGTCAAAACAGTTTTAGCATAATGTCTGGTTTTAATTTGCTTTATGGTTAAGATTTATGTTTGGTTGTTCATTCCAATTCAGTTTTAGTCCAGTTTCAATAAAAGTTTTAGAGTTGAGTTGCTTTTCATCATTCTAAAAGGGTGTTTGGATTTAGCACATATTTAGAGTCTTAATCATTTTTGTTAATTGAACCTGAGTTTTATAAGTCTACAAATCAGTTTTGAAGATTTCCTAGTCATAGTTTCAAGGCATTCAAGTCTATTTGGTGTTTGCAAGTGCATTCTCAAATCTGTCCAAAAGTACCGAAACTATATTTTCTCAGTTTTTAACAAGTAATTTTCATCATTTTCAGTTGTAATAAAATTTATAAAAAGTAAAAATGGACATTTCACCAGCTTGTGTAACTGTGGTTAAGAGAAAAAAATTCACAAAAATGTTTAACTAGGGCTGCAGTGGGTTCAAAGTGGGTGGCTTGGGCTTTTATCTGTTCTGTGCACAGGGTACCTTGCCCAAACTCATTTTTATTCAGCTTATTTATAAGCTGAACCAGCATATCTTGGACCAGAAAGGATGGGGGCAAAAGGTAGTGTACTTGGTGGACTCTAAGTAGCCAAGAGCTCATGACTTAACTCACACTCTAGCTTATCCAATATAAGCTCCCAAGGTACCCCTTTGGCCACTGTTACACTGCTGCTAGCAGGATATTTCTTTTTTTTTTTATTTATTTATGTGCTTATTAGAACTTAATCACTGCTTATTTAGATTCCTTAGGTGACTTGTGTTGTATCGAGGTTTGGATAGATCTTCATTTTGCTCATTGAGCCTATTAGGTCCTGTATTGCTTATCTGCTATTTGTCTTTTCTAGTTTGGATTCCCCCATGTTTAGAACTTATAGCCAACTTCTTATTCCCCTATTTGTTGCACCTTATTTCTTTTGCTATGTGTTTGTTTTGGTTTTAAATGACTTATTCTCTCATTTGTTTGCTGAGTAACTGCTTGTCCATGCTTATTTGGTGCTTATTAGTTCAAATAGGGGTGTGTGTTTGTTCTGTCCCACTGTTGGGAAATAAGCTGTGAAAACAGCTTATTTAGGTGTTTTTCATAAGCAAAGTTTTTACAAAACTTTCTCGTTTTGATTGCATCTTCGACTTCTGAAAGAAAAATCAAGAAAAAATAAATAAATAAATAAATAGCAAAAAGGGTGGGAGGAAGGCTCGAACCTGAGACCTCCCAACCTTGAGAGTGATAGTAGGTACCTGTAATGTCAGCGCCCTTGGGACTTTTCTTGGTTTAGGTTTGCAACATTTAATACTTAAAGTAGTAGGTTTAGTTTTAGCTTATTGGCTTAGCTTATTTTAACAGCTTATCAGTATAAGTTGTTGATCCCATTTTATTTTTCTTAGGTCACCCATAGTGTAAAGTAATTTCTGTGATTTTTGCTCATTTTTATAAATTAGTTTACTATTTTTAATCATTTAATTAGAGTAAATTAGTTTTTAATTCATAATAAAAAATATAAAAGTCAAAAAAATATAAATCTTTTTTCTAAAATTTTCTTTTGTCATTCAGTAAGTAAGAAAATTGTTTTTACATTAGTAGGACTTTTATTTTACAAATTTTACGTTTTTACTTGCGCACTCGCGTAATTTTTATACTTAACGTGCGTTTTCATTTTAAGTCACGTTTTTAGATAATTTAAGTTTACGTTTTAATTAAAATAGTTTATTTAAGTTATTTTGTTTTATAAGAAAAATCAAAAACATCATTTTGCAAATAGTGATAGCGTTTATTTAATATTTTTTATCTTTTTAATTTTCTTTAATTTGCATTTAAGCCTCTGCAATTTATATACTTTTTCTTTAGTTATAATCGATCATATCTCCTTCCCGTTCAAATCCTCTCGATCACTATACGCTTGGTAATTCATCGCATAGCTCGCTGGGACATAACGACCCGGGGAAACACTATACTCTCCAGATCTTCATTGCATTCGTTTCCAGACTGTTTTAAGTTTCTTACGGTCGGCCATTCACAAGTGGCCGGCTTGTGTGAGAAAACTTGACCGTTTGGGAGCGAATCAAAATTTTGGCGCCGCTGCCGAGGAGCTGTGCTAATTATCTTACGTTTAGCAGATTAGTGATTTGAATATTCACTCCTTGTTCATACCATCTATATATGTTTATATTTTCTTATAAAAATCCAATAACCCAAAAACATTTTAAAATCAGTTTTCAACAAACACAAAACCCAAAAAGATTTTCTTTCTTATTTTTACAAAATGTTTATCCAAAAATCCAAAAATATCCATCTTTACCCTCTCACATCTTTGATTCTTCATCCCTACCCCTCTGAAAACATTTGATTCTTTCTATGTCTTATCCTCA
This sequence comes from Chrysanthemum makinoi, assembly GCA_910596185.1. Taxonomy (NCBI): domain Eukaryota; kingdom Viridiplantae; phylum Streptophyta; class Magnoliopsida; order Asterales; family Asteraceae; genus Chrysanthemum; species Chrysanthemum makinoi. The sequence goes on along the minus strand of OU343223.1, from coordinate 132,162,535 downwards.
CCCTCTTGGTTGTCAATGGTGTGGTGGTCCTTATAATGGTGGCAATTGCCCCAATTGTAGCATGGTGGAGTCGGGGAAACGGTCGTCCATAACCAAGATCCCTATTCTTACCATAACACAACCGATTTATTCCATCAGCTACCACGTGAGACTCAGCTTTATGACATTGTGAGTACTCGTGGTGGTTCACACTCCGTTCGATTGTCAATCGGAAACACGCTTGTCTATGAGCAGGTTCCTGATAACAATTATGACTACCACACATATAACTCATAGCCACATCAGTTTTCATGTGTGAGTATTGTGGAGGTCCACACTATAGCTCTGATTGTCAAACAAGGAATCCATTTCCTTGTAACAATTACGACTCTTCGTATCATAACCAACTTCTACAGTACCAAATAAATCGAGGCACCACCTCAGCTGAGCCACTTCCTCAAAATCTTCTCCTTGATCTTTTGGATTTAGTGAAAGATTTAAAGGAATGTAAACATTCCCAAGATAATCCAAATCAAAAATCCATGGAAGAATTGTTAGTGAAGAGCAGGTGCTAAAATAAATTCCCAAATTGCGTTTGAAAAATCTATTAGGGAATCAATTGCAAAAGAAAAAGCAGCCAGATCTAGCTCTCAATTTCGTTTTATTTCTGATGACAGTGATGATGAGGATACACTTGATATCCTTCAATTCTATAAAGATTCATCAAGTTCATCAGTTGATATCCCAGCAGTTGAGATTCATTCTCAAACAACTGCTATCACACCCGATATTCCCACTCACTCTCTGAACATGGGGGACGAGCATCTTGACACTGTTCCTGAAAAGGAATCGGACGAATTCATAAAGTCTAGTGTTGAGAACCTTGTCCCAATCCCAAGAGAGTCACAGGGAACTTCTGATCATATGTGTGATTCTTTTTCCCCTCTTGAGTGTTCAAAAGATCATTTTGAAACTTTCTCTGATCTTAGCGACGATTGTGCTTCCTATGGAAACATCGAGTATGTTGAGGCATCACTCCCACAGTCTGATCCTCTTCTTGAGGAGTTCACCGATGAACTCACTCACATCAATCCACTTTCATCGGGAAGTGATGATGGTCTCTTTGATTTCGAAGTCGATCTGGGAGAGATTGAAAGTCTCCCTTATAATGATCGTTCACTAACTTCTTATCCCAACAGTCCAATAGAGAATGTTGATCACTCTGTTCCTGAAACGTTCAAAACAACTCTCACCAATCCTCTATTTGAATTCGACTCTGAATTCACTTTAATTTCTGAGAATCCACTCTTTGATACTCAGATTGAGGATAGTGATGAGTCTACAGTGGAATAAGAATTCACAAATTCACATCATGTGAATGATTCTCTTCATGAGAAGTTCGCCGGTGAACTCACTCATATCATGACTACCGAGTATGATTGCTTGGATGGCAAAAATCATGATCGGGGGGAAAAGTTCTCAATCATGAGAGTTTGTATTTCTATGACAAATTTTCCAACCCTCCCTCCCGAGATGCTTTCCAAACCAAAGAGCTCAACCGAGTGCAACTGCACTTGATCCTGAGGAAGAAGATCTTATCATGATCGTCATCATGATTTTCCTTCTTTTCTTCACCTACCTGGTGACTTCCTCTCTTCTTCACTCCTTCGGGAATGAAGACACTATCTTTGACCCCGGCATTTTCATTTATCATTTTTGAGCCGGTTCTATGTATATCTCATCGGTGTGGAACTTTCACGTACTTCAAATGTTTATACAAACATCTTGAATGAAAGTCCGATGGAGATTGTCTCTTCCACTTACTTCCCCATGAACAAATTAATGCGGGGACCGAGTCAAGCTAGCGACTCGGGAATCAAAAACAGTAGCATGCCATATGGGTTTTCACCCATATTTCTGTCTTCTTTCTCTGTTCTACCACCCTAGTGTGGGGGAGTTGCCCCATGCTGTTGTTTATAAATCTTTTCTAATATAAAAAAAAAAAAAAAAAAAAAAAAAATTTCAAAATAATGGCCGTAGTATTTCCCTTTTCTGTTCTTTGTTTCGGCATAACAGCCGGTACTTTGAATATTGAGGGCAATATTCATTTCTAAGTGTGGGGGGGAATTCTCACGAATTTTATCATATAATTATACCGCCTAATTCCCCCATTTTTGGCCAAAATTTTTTTTGGAGTAAGTGTTTTGCACTTACTCAACTTACGGTTATCAGTCCGCCTTGTCTAATAAACAAAAGGATTGGCTAATCCAGGAGCAAACGGCTCTTGGTAAAGATATCTCAAATCCGTTGACGGCTTGCAATTTGCCCAAAATTGTATGGTATTCAGCTCACCATATCTTTAATTAGTGAAGAGTTGGCTAGCCCGCAAGTTTATGGCTTGTGGTAAAGGCAGTGGAAAAACCATAATTGGTAATCAGCTCACCAAAGATAATATTGATAATTTATCTAAGAGTTGGCTAGTCCAGAGCAAACGGCTTCTGGTAAAGACAAATCAAATCCGTTGGAAGTTGGTGATTTGCTCAAAATCACATGGTTATCGGTGTACCATGGTTCTTACTTGAACTCAAACATTTGGCTACTCCAGAAGTAATGGCTTTTGGTAAAGAGATTCAAATCCATTAAGTTTTTTCAAAAGATTGCTAGGGACTAGCAATAGTTTAGTGTGGGGGATTGATGAGTGTATAAATACTCATCATTTTTGGTCAAATCTAAACTGCAAAACATCTAAAAACGCTCAGAAATGCATCAAAATACTGAAAATATCTCAAAATTATATTTTATATGTTTCAGATGCAAAATGTTTAAAATCAGATGAAAAATGAGCTAAGTTTACATAATTGGCAGTTTCAGTCCCCCAAGTTTCAAAAATTGTCAGAAATAGTCCCTGAGCACTTATTTTAAAAAGAAAAGTCACCAAAGGTCCTTTTGAAATCATAAATTGTCATAATTAGTCCTTTGGTGAAAAATGTCAAAAGTTTTTAGAAATTACAATTTTAGTCCCTGAAATTTCAGGAATTGACAGAAAATATCCTTTGAGTTTTAGAAATGACAATTTTGGTCCCTTGATTATTGGATGATGGCAAGAAAGGCCCTTGGATTACATTTTCAGAAGTTACATGTATGGTCCCTGGATTTCCAGCTTTTACACCTTTGGTCCCTAAAATGCATCATGTTAACACTACTAATCCTAAATCAAATAACTAGCCCAAAGCCCAATCCAAAACCGGTCCAGTCCAATTCCCCAACCCGTTATCCATACCCACGTTTAAATAATAAAACTCGCCCCTTGCTTTTCCATCTCCTTCAACAACTGTCTGCAAAACAACTCTCCCTGCAACCAACCCTGCCACACACCAACCCTCCTCCAAATACTCCGCCTCACTCATGTCCAAAACCCATTAAACCTTCCCCCTCCTCACACGTTTGCAGACCCCAATTGATTTTTTTTCCAAGTATATAAGTTTTTCCCGCCAAAATGAAATTGAAGGCTGAGATCAATCCAACTCATCCAATGGCTCAAAAGGCAAGTGGGAAATGCTCAGATGATGTGAGAGAAGGCCTTTTTCTATATAAAGAAGAAGAAAATACAAGAGTGGGAGTTAGACTTTAGTTAGTTTTTTCGTTTTATTTTAGTTTACCAGCTTTAGTCCAGTTTCTATGTTTTTCAAGAAGTTGTAACCATTTTAGATTCTGCTGTCATCACATTAATGTTTTAATCTGTTGTACTCTTAAAATTTCATTAATAAGATTTTAGTTTTCATTTTAGAGTTTTTCTAGATTTCAGTTAATCTAAATTCTGTAGGAAGCTTTTCTAAAGTTGTTTCCATTGCTTACTTAAGCTCATATAAGTTTAATAAAGCTTATATGTGCTTATTGTTGTTTACATTTACTTAATTTCTGCTTATTTAAAAAAGTCATAATAAAGTCAAAATCAAAGTCAAAACAGTTTTAGCATAATGTCTGGTTTTAATTTGCTTTATGGTTAAGATTTATGTTTGGTTGTTCATTCCAATTCAGTTTTAGTCCAGTTTCAATAAAAGTTTTAGAGTTGAGTTGCTTTTCATCATTCTAAAAGGGTGTTTGGATTTAGAACATATTTAGAGTCTTAATCATTTTTGTTAATTGAACCTGAGTTTTATAAGTCTACAAATCAGTTTTGAAGATTTCCTAGTCATAGTTTCAAGGCATTCAAGTCTATTTGGTGTTTGCAAGTGCATTCTCAAATCTGTCCAAAAATACCAAAACTAGATTTTCTCAGTTTTTTTTAACAAGTAATTTTCATCATTTTCAGTTGTAATAAAATTTATAAAAAAAATAAAAATGGATATTTCACCAGCTTGTTTAACTGTGGTTAAGAGAAAAAAATTCACAAAAATGTTTAACTAGGGCTGCAGTGGGTTCAAAGTGGGTGGCTTGGGCTTTTATCTGTTCTGTGCACAGGGTACCTTGCCCAAACTCATTTTTATTCAGCTTATTTATAAGCTGAACCAGCATATCTTGGACCAGAAAGGATGGGGGCAAAAGGTAGTGTACTTGGTGGACTCTAAGTAGCCAAGAGCTCATGACTTAACTCACACTCTAGCTTATCCAATATAAGCTCCCAAGGTACCCCTTTGGCCACTGTTACACTGCTGCTAGCAGGATATTTCTTTTTTTTTTTATTTATTTATGTGCTTATTAGAACTTAATCACTGCTTATTTAGATTCCTTAGGTGACTTGTGTTGTATCGAGGTTTGGATAGATCTTCATTTTGCTCATTGAGCCTATTAGGTCCTGTATTGCTTATCTGCTATTTGTCTTTTCTAGTTTGGATTCCCCCATGTTTAGAACTTATAGCCAACTTCTTATTCCCCTATTTGTTGCACCTTATTTCTTTTGCTATGTGTTTGTTTTGGTTTTAAATGACTTATTCTCTCATTTGTTTGCTGAGTAACTGCTTGTCCATGCTTATTTGGTGCTTATTAGTTCAAATAGGGGTGTGTGTTTGTTCTGTCCCCTTTGTTGGGAAATAATGTGAAAACAGCTTATTTAGGTGTTTTTCATAAGCAAAGTTTTTACAAAACTTTCTCGTTTTGATTGCATCTTCGACTTCAAAAGAAAAATCAAGAAAAAAAAATAAATACCAAAAGGGTGGGAGGCAGGCTCGAACCTGAGACCTCCCAACCTTGAGAGTGATAGTAGGTACCTGTAATGCCAGCGCCCTTGGGACTTTTCTTGGTTTAGGTTTGCAACATTTAATACTTAAAGTAGTAGGTTTAGTTTTAGCTTATTGGCTTAGCTTATTTTAACTGACTTATCAAGTATAAGTTGTTGATCCCATTTTATTTTTCTTAGGTCACCCATAGTGTAAAGTAATTTCTGTGATTTTTGCTCATTTTTATAAATTAGTTTACTATTTTTAATCATTTAATTAGATTAAATTAGTTTTTAATTCATAATAAAATATAAAAGTCAAAAAATATAAATCTTTTTTCTAAAATTTTCTTTTGTCATTCAGAAGTAAGAAAATTGTTTTACATTAGTAGGACTTTATTTTACAAATTTTACGTTTTTTACTTGCGCACTTTCGCGTAATTTTTATACTTAACGTGCGTTTTCATTTTAAGTCACGTTTTTAGATAATTTAAGTTTACGTTTTAATTAAAATAGTTTATTTAAGTTATTTTGTTTTATAATAAAAATCAAAAACATCATTTTGCAAATAGTGATAGCGTTTATTTAATATTTTTTATCTTTTTAATTTTCTTTAATTTGCATTTAAGCCTCTGCAATTTATATACTTTTTCTTTAGTTATAATCGATCATATCTCCTTCCCGTTCAAATCCTCTCGATCACTATTCGTTTGATTGTTCTCGCACAGCTCGTTGGGACTTAACGACCTGGGGAAACACTATACTCTCCCGATCTTCATTGCATTTGTTTCCGGCTGTTTTAAGTTTCTTACGGTTAGCCATTCACAAGTGGCTAGCTTGTGTGAGAAAACTTGACGGTTTGGCACAGATCAACCCCACATCCTTGCGATGTACTCATCTTAGTACACGATACCCCTAGTTAACCCCTCAGAGCCTATCCTTTTCGCGGTTCTCGTGATGTTTCGGTTTTCCAGAATATCAATAAAGAGCATTGTTTACAATCCACCCCCAAATGTACACCCAAGTCGCCTTAGCCTACCTTGTATGCACTCACCTTTAGTGCATTATTGTTATCATACTAAACCATTAGTTCAATTATCTAGTTACTTGCATGGTTGCTAAGTCGAGTCATATCTTTTGTACACAGTTTTGGGATGATTGGGACTCATGGGTAAAAGTAATATTTATGGAGTGTCGGGAAAGAACGTTAAATTCAAATTCCCTTTATTTACGTAATTAAATACTCCAAGTGTTTTGATCTTTTCAAATCGGGTCAAATTAGTGTTAGAGTAATAAAAACTCAAGTGTAGGGATGCTCCTATAAATCCCTTATATTTTGATGTTATCTTAGAGGATGGTAGAGCAAAAGTGTATGCAAAAAAAAAAAAAAAAAAAAAAAAAAAAGGCTACTATCCTACATCTATCTTTATGTATATGTTTTTCAATTTATGTATGTTTATTTCAGGTTATCTAGAGTTTAGTGAGTCGAGTCTTGGCTTAGCAACGCCATTCTTTTCATGCTTGTAACATAAGATTTTTGACTTGCCACCACTAAATCGCCTATCTAACCAAACCCTTTGTTTCCCTACCGTAAGCCTAACATTACAACCCTTTTAAAGACCTCTTAGATAGTTGTTCCTAGGTGCTTACGCCAAAGCGATGGAGGTTTGATCTAGTCTCAAGCCTATGGTAATCTATATACTATGACCAGGTAATGAGTGATTATCTTCCATTTCCATTTACTATATTTCATATACACCCGAGAGATGAGAGAATCCAAACACCCCTTGTGAGGTGTGATTTACGCCCACAGCAGCCAAACCGTCAAGTTATCTCACACAAGCTAGCCACTTGTGAATGACTAACCGTAAGAAACTTTAAAACAGTTCAGACACTGATTCGCTGATAATGAAGGCTTAAGGGTATGTGTGTACGGATAAAACCTCAATATCGATATCAAAAATAATCACGAAGATAGATTCAAAGTTCCTTTAGGAAAAAGAATATTAAATCAAATCCCGTGTGTGATCGTTGAATCGGATTAGTCAACCCGAATCGTTTCCCAACGAGGCGTGAATTGCCAACGTCGTTATTGGTTTGGAATTTAATGCTCGATGTTTTGATTTGTGATATTTTGATTTTATTAAACTACGGGAATGGGGAAAGTAATTAAGGGAATCTATTCTACGGGAAATCCTAAGTGCGAATTAACTAAAACGTAATGAACGAAACGTAATTAAAATGCAAATACGTCTAAATTATACCCTAAAAATGCCTAAAAATACTTTTACTCTAGAAATTCAAATTGAAAACTATTTAGGTTTAAAACTATTTTTTTAGATTTTTCTAGATTTTATTAAAATTAAAAACTAATTTTTAACTATTAAAACTAAATTAAAATACTAAAAATTATGAGAATTAAGGAGAAAAATATGAAACTAATTTTATAAAATCTAAAATACCATAAGAGAATTTTCAAAACTATTTTTTTTATTTTTATGATTATTTTTCTATTTTCTACTAATTTAAAACTATTTAAATCTAATTTAAATTGTGAAAAATACCAAATAAAAGGGGAAAAATAGGGAAAATATTTTTATGCTTTTATATTTTTATTAAACTGGGAAAATTGAAAAATTATTTTTGGAACTTTTTCTTAATTATTTGCAATAAAAGCTATTTAAAAGTACCTAAAAAACCGCTTTTAAATAGAGAAAAATAGCAAAAACAGGACCAAAAATTATGAAAAACTCAAGAAAATTCTAAAATGTTATTCTAATTCTATGAAAAATATAAAATATGAGGCTTATGTGGAAGAAATAAGAGCTGTAGTGTAAACAGTTATGAAATAAGAACTTGAGAATAAGCAAACTATCACAATAAGCCACCAAACTTTTACAGAAGCTAAATTATACTATAACCATTCTAAATCAACTAACTACTGCTACTCCTAACCTCAAATAAGCAGTTTACTAAGGTTTAAGCTAACTGAACTTTACAGCAACCTGACCCCTTCTGTTTGAGCTTATCCACAGACCAATCAGAGAAGCTTAAGTGAAAAACAGATATGTGGTCTTCAAGACCACCTAGAAAACTACAATTGGACCAAATTTGAGACCCTAATAAGCTGTATTGAACCTTGTGCAAAGGCTGCAATATTTGAAGAAAACTGGTTTTGACATAGTTTTTGACTTTTGAAAACAGTTACAATGTTTGACTTATTTGAGATTTGAATGCAAATTAAGGACTGATTAAGATGAAATATGATGTAATAAGACCCAAATAAGCTACCATAACAGATTCTACACCTATCTGCAAGATTTTAGCAACTGGTTCCAACTATTATGAGATCAAGAGCAGATTCAAGCTAATGTTGACTTACACTGATTTATTAGGCAAAAGAGTGACTGATGTAAACCTTATTATCCCTACTGATGCAAATGAGACAGATCTAAAACACAAACTAAGCCATACTCTTACTAAATCAACTGAACCAAACACTACTTAATAAAACTGTTATGCAATTTTTTTTAAACCAAAACACAAACTCAAGCCTGCTCTATCATTAAAACAGATTCAAATCACCTAAATAAAGCTAGATAACAGTATCAATCACTACTTATAACAAATCCAAATGAAACAGTTACTTCTACTCAATATTAAGCTAGAAATGGGATTAAGTCTAAACTTACAAGAAGTCCAGCCAAATTTGAGTATAGTAACAGTATTATACTTATCAAAATGACCAAACAACAACCCAATCCATCATCATAATCAACCCATATCCATTTCTGAACCAAATTAGACACCACAGTTGACTTTTGTTGACCGAAAGCTTTTGTTAGTAATGATTGTAATGAGACAGTGAAGGCACAATATAAGCTCACTAAAGCTATACCAAGCTTAAATGAGCTTATTCCATTATTCAAACTAGCTTATTGAGTACTTAAAATAAGAAATGCAAGATTAATTTGAAAACTTGGAAATTTGATTAAAACTGAAAAGAGGATTACAATGGATTAAAATTACAATAAAAACTTTAAGAAAACATTTATAAACTACTGAAATATTGAAATACAAGAAACAATAAGCTAAATTGAAACTAAGGAATTGCACGAATACAATGGTGAGCCAAGGGGTCTTTTTATAGCCAAATTGCAGCTTGGGATCCCTTTCAGAAGATGCTAGAAGTCTATCCACAGCCACAAATCATTCCTGAGTCACCATAGCCAATCACAATGCTCCATTTCACCAAATGAGGTGTTGCGTCCAATAGGAGAGCTCCAATTAGCCACGTTGGTGATCTTATCCTGACATGTCAGTGCTTTTAGAAGCCTAGGAGATGCTTAGTACGAGGTTTCAGGTGGGTAAATGGTGGTAAAAGTGAATGGGTAAAAGGGGTGTTTGGTTTGGGGAAGGCAGTGCGCGTTGGGATTGTTTATTATTATTCAAGTGAGTGTTGACCGGGTACATGGGTATTTGCCTCGGGTAAAATCCGGGTAATGGGTTGAGATTATTAAACGTGGCTGGGTTGAAGTATATTGGGCGGGTGTGGTTTATTGGATTGGTAGAAGGTTTTTGTGAATTGGACTTAGGATATATTGGATTAGTTAAATGATCCAAGAGCAACCATAGGGACCAAAGTTGTCAAATCTGAAATTCCAAGGACCATTCTTGTAACTCTGAAAATCTCTTTCAAGGGCTACACTTGTCATTCTTCAAATAATCCAGGGGTTGATTTGCAACTTTTGAAACTAGAAGGATCACTTTTGCCAAATACTGAAACTTGAGGGGCCATTTTTGACATTTCTTCAAACTTGAGTATATCTTCCAAAATCATCCTCGGAGAATAAAATCTTCATAAATGCACAATTTTGATCTTCCGGCTCAGCTTAAGCTCTCTTAATCTCTCGTGCTCGGATTTTCATCTGATTTGGCTTCTTTTCGTGTGTTTTTACATATCCGTACCTGCACAAGCACAAACTCAAGAAAACAACAGATATTAACAATAAACGGCTCTTTCTTGGTTATTTTGGGTCAGTTTTGATAATGAAAAGGTATGTGTTTTAGCACATACCAAGGTGCTAGTATATAATTTCCGTGCTTGTTATGATTATTGCAGTGCTTTTACTTGTTGTGAATTATGTTAAACCATTGCTTCATGCCCCCTAACTTATAAATTGATTGGCCAAAAGCACATTTTATTGAGGACAAGCAAATACCAAGTGCAGGGATATTTGATAAGGATTTAAAATGTACACTTTTAAGGGGTCATTTAAGCCCTTAATTGCTCACTTTTATATCCGTTACTGCTTAATTTCGTTCCTTTTCACTTTTTAGGTCTCTTGGAAGCAAAATGCTGAAATGATGCTTATTTGGACGAAAAGGAGTGAATATATGAAGAAAATGGCTAATTCAAGATCGAAGACACTCAAGCTGCTGAAACTGAAGCTGACGGCGTCCCAACTAAACGGCGTCCCTCTCTACGGAATTAATTTAAATACACCTGAAGACTCAATAGAGTTTTTGCTAAAATACACCTGACGGCGTCAGGCTTTGAAGAGGAAGGGTGTCACTAAGAATTTTCATCTCAGACGGCCCGAGATCGTAATCAGATGACGTCCCCTGCTGAAGTCCAGCGTCACAACTACAACGTGACGCCGTCCCAACGATAACTTGGCCCGGCGAAAACCTAATGACTGGCGATCCGGATCGGCGTCCCAGCTATAAGGCGACGCCGTCGCAAATTTAAAAATTATATATAGAAATCGAATTTTCAGAATTTTAGGAGGTAGACTTGTGGAGTAAAAACCCTAAACGTTTGTAGTTCGACTTGGACAAAATCTTAGGGTCCCAAACCCTATTTTACTCATCAAGATAAGTGTTTTATTCCATTAATTTCATTATGTCTTCCATTGAATGTGTGTATGCTTGCTTGTTTAACATGTCTGAATAAATTTCTTGTGTGTTTGCTTAGATCTATGAAACCTAGTTATTAATTATTGATTGGTTGTCTCTTATCTTAATTGTAATTGGCTTAGGAGTTCAATTAGGCTATCGTTGTGTTTAAATGCTTGAGTAATCTTTGTGAACCTTAGTTTATGAATCACTTAACGGATTTCATAGTCTAAACATCCAAAGATAACCTTAAAGTAGTTTATGAATCATCTAGCAGATTTCGTAGGCAATAACCTTAAGGTAGTCTCAAAGAGTTAGGGAAAAATGCACACCCTACGACCTTAGAAAACACAACGCGTTAAGAATAAGGACGTGACAATTCAACCATCAATAAAAGATAACTAGGGAGTAATAGAATCTAGGTAAGCACATTTTTAATCATCATACGACCACACATCAAAAAGACATAGACTACCCGTAGTATTGGATAATTAGAATAGTAGAGTAATCGGTAGAAGTACCACCCCTCAAATCCAAGCCCCGAGATTTTACCCTTAGCTTTCTAAAAAATATAAAAAGATAAAAAAGAATCTTCCTCAACCTCAACCTTAGCGCAGTACACTTCTTATTAGCATTCCTATTCCCCTAGAGAACGATATAACTCTCCGAGGCTTACCTAATATTACACTACAATGATTAGTTTCACTGCCTAGGGTGTTGAAAAACTTGCTCGACGAAAAGGAAGTTCCTTTGACCTGACAGCATCTCTGTACGCGCATTATTTTGAATTTAACGTTCTTTCTCGTTACTCCATAAAATTTTACTTTAACCCATGAGTCCTAATCATCCCAAAACTATGTACAAACGATATGACTCGACTTAGCAACCATGCAAGTAACTAGATATTTGAACTAAGGGTTTAGTAATGATAACAACAATGCACTAAAGGTGAGTGCATACAAGGTAGGCTAAGGCGATTTGGTTGTACATTTGGGGGTGGATTCTAAACAATGATCTTCACTGATACTCCGAAAAACCGAAACATCACGAGAACCACGAAAAGGATAGGCTCTGGGTGGGTTAACTAGTGGGTATCGTGGTACTAAAGATGAGTACATCGCAAGGGTGTGGGGTAATTACTCAACCAATGTGGAAGAAGTAATTATAATATGTGTTTCAAACAAGGGTTATCCTAATGCTCTTATCATTTAGTTATTCCCAACTACAAAGTGTAGTCCAACTAGCGATCTTAATGCATCACAAAAACAAGTTCTAGAATCTATTATACTACCGGTACACTCAATAAGCATTAAAGGTGAATGCTTTTATTCCTAAAGATCTAGGCTTAACTTCACATTTTGGGGTGGAATTTAAGTGGTAAACGGTTTTTGTGCTAGTCATATAACTCCTATCCATGAGAGGCTTTATTAAGACTAAAGTTTTTGCTCGTACATGTCATAAAAATTTGAATTTGTGCTAAAATTACCCTAACAAATATTTCTCATAGTTTATTACACAAATGACCAAGGACAAGACAAATGATAAAGGATAAGCATAGTTTCTAAGTTCCTGCTTATTCTCCTCCCTATTAATTAAACGACGTCCCCAATGTTCCCTAAAAGTATCAAAGTTATGATAAAGGAAGGTAAGTAAAAGAGAAAGAAACTAGTACCCCGGGATTAGTTCTGTAGGATCCATGTGAAGTCGTTAAATTTTTCCCAAGAAGAATGTATTGATAAGCTCCATAATGTTGTGCCCTTCTTGCCAAATACATTAACAAAATATGGAACGAAACTAAGCGGTAAAAATATAGATGACACAACTACACTAAGATATAATGCTTGTGGAATGGATGTTTGCAGATTTTCTGGAAAATTAAGACCTGAGAATTTCCAAAAATTTATAAGTAGCATAGAAAACGTACTTTTTGATAAGTCAGTTTTAATCGACGCCGTCTGTTTTTAATCTCCGGACAGTTGCACTGAAACATTCATTATGACTCGACAAGCTATTTGACTCAACAAACGACATATACATCAATTTCTTAATTAATTGTAATTTTACCGCTCACGCTTTTGAAAACGATGTAATCTTCCCTACACTTATCTTTGTAAAATACATTTATATCTAATTAAGGCGAGGTTAAAGACAAAATAAAGCATTTTCACAAAATCAAACATGAGAACAAATGATGCAGGTTTTATTGACCAGGTTTTAATATTTATAAAGTCTTGTTATACCTATGGTCTACCTTAATGCACTAATGGGCAGTGCAAAATTCGATCGTGTGTAGTGTAGTATTCGGTAAAACCGAGGTCGTCCCATGAGCTATGTGTGCGGATTTTAACTAAGTCTAGGTGTCACAGATTTTAATTGGTTTTAAAGTTGAAATGATTAATTATCTACCAAAACAAGAAAAGCAAAATAAAGAAAGCAAATAAAGGCGAGGGTTGTGATCAATAGAGGAGAAGTATGCTAACCTAGTTACTCATCCTATCAAGTTAGGTTTATGTTTAATTACTTCCAATTGCTTCAAGTGGGGTAAAAAGGCTAGGACAAGATTTGGTCACCTTTAACCTATCGCAAGAAAGGCTTCCAATCAAGAACAAGCTACTACCCTTGTAAGTCCAGTTGTTTTTTAGTCCCCTAAGCCAAGTCATCAAGTGCCGCTACATGCAAGATTCATAACAATGAGTGCCCGGGCACTAGCAATTTAAACACTCATCCCTAACTTCTTAAGTTCATCCAAATGGTAAGTGATCGCTTGGACAAATCTGACAAGCTGGAATGCGTTAGTTGGTCAATTCTTACCCCTTCCCACTCAGTCTACCTAGTTAGGGTCAATTGGTCATATCTCCTAAGTAACTAGCCACTACCGCCATTCAAAACTATCAAACAAGGGTAGCTACCAAACAAACTATGCATGCTTACACTAGAAACAATTATACGGAATATTGTAAACATAAACAAAACAATCAAGGAATCATAACTAAGCCCAGCACCGAGAGGTGCTTAGCCGCTCATATTAACTAAAACAATCGATTCAATGTTTAACATATCAAAATACATGAATTGAAAGCAATGAAATGATAAATTGCTAATGCTTATCGTAGAGGAGTGATTTCTCCCTTGGAGATGGCTCCGTATGCTCCTCAAGATCTGCCTTCAACCTTCTACCCGCGTTCTCTGATTTGTTGTGTGGAGTGAATGAATAGAATTGCTGGAATTTGGGCGGTATTTATAGGCCAAATCTGGTTACGGCGTAACTTAAGTTGAGAGTTACGCGATAACATCAATTTCTTCGTATTTTGCTCTGGAAAAGCAGGTTACGGCGTAACATCTGGAATGAGTTACGCCGTATCTTCACTAAATCATCATTACACCGTATTTGTGGAATGAGTTACTGGCGTAACTTGTGAACATCATTTGACCTAATTAGTTACTGTTTAATCCAAAGATAGATTTACGCCTGTTAGGAATTAGAAAATTCAGTCGTTAAAGAATCGATCACCTCAAGTATATGTATTCGATATAAATCTCGTAGTCGTAGTCATGTTATGTTAGTAAGTAGTATGTTAAGTAACACCGTGGAGGACGGACGGGTCTTTACCCACTGTATGCCGATCCACGGCCCTAGGTGGCGTTTATTTGTAAGACACTATAAATACCCTCTACCTCCCAAGGTAGAGGGTTGGAGCTTCAATACCATTTTTTTTGTTTCACATAGTTTCCAACTCTCTTCCCTTTCTCTCTCTAGCACTTTCTCTCTCTAAACTACTTATACGCCCCATTGTGATTATGGTTTAGTGTGTTTGTGAAATCCTATATCTTACAATTGGTATCAGAGAGCCAAGGTTTGATCACTCATCTTTTATGTTCTTTGTTTTGGTGGATTTCATATGGTTTTTGGGGTATTAAGTGTTTAGGAGAGTTTGAATCATTTGGACAAATTCTAGTGTTAAAGTTTGAATCTTGCTTGTACTTTTGTGTTTAGGATCAACATATGTGTTTATGTTTTGAATTGGAAGGCTTAAATCATTGTGGTTTGGCTGTTTTTGATTGATAAAGTGGTTATTTGTGAACTTTGTACAAAGCGACTTGAGTCTCGGACTTTTGTTTCTTCGAAGCGAGTTGCTTTGTTACTGGATGCGAGTTGGTATATGCGACTTGGCTATTTAGCGAGTTGACTTTTTATGCGACTTGGGTTCTAAGCGAGTTGTTTCTTTAAGCGACTTGGGTTCTAAACGAGTTGTTTCTTTAGCTAATTTGAGTTGTAAAGCGACTTGGCTATTAAGCTTTAGTTGTATAGCTAGCGAGTTAGTTTAAGCGACTTGGTGGTTGCGAGTTGTGTCTGCTTTTGCAACTTGCTATTAAGCGAGTTGTCTCTATATGCGACTTGGCTATTAAGCGAGTTGATTCCTTAAGCTACTTGTTTCTTTAAGCTTTAGTTGGTTGTTTAGCGAGTTGATAACTAAGCGAGTTGTGTGTTTAGCTAGTTGTCTATTGAGACTTGTTACTTCTTCGTGCTACATTCTCATGGTTGTTCTTTTGGTTTAGTAAAATTTTGTGAAAGAATCAATTTCCCGGTTGAATCAAAGAATAGTAAAATCCCGTAGAACTTGTAATCATGGCAAACATCGTTCCAACTATTGTTTCTTCTGTAGCTGAGGACGTTCAAGCAGCGGGATCAGATACTCGTCCACCTATGCTTGACAGAATTGATTATGACTCATGGGCTCAACGAATCCGATTGTACTGTTTGGTAAAAGAAAATGGAGTCAACATTCTCAAGTCAATCGATGAAGGACCTTATCAGATTGAGACTACAAGAGACATAATTGATACTGATGCTGATGGAACAATGATCTTTGGATTGGACAGACCAAAGACGTATGATGATCTTAATGATAAGGAGAAAAAGAGATTCGATGTCTGACATCGGGCTTCCAACATTATACTTTAGGGTCTTCCAAAGGATATCTACAAGCTCATCAATCACAACACTGAAGCTAAGGCAGTTTGGGACAATGTCAAGATGCTTCTCTCAGGTTCTGAATTAACCAAGGAAAACAGAGAATCACAACTGTATCATGAGTTTGAGCACTTCAAGATGAAATTAGATGAGAGTGTCTATGAGTACTACGTGAGATTCCATATGCTTGTGAATGACATGAGGAACATCAAAATGACCATGCCAAACATTCAGTTGAACTCAAAGTTTGTGAACAACATGAATCCCGAATGGCACAAGTTTGTCACCTCTGTGAAGCTTACCAAAGGATTGAAGAACACAAACTATGAGCAATTGTATGCCTTCCTTCTTCAGAATGAGAGGCATGCTATGTTTGAAAAAAGGATCCTGGATTAGTTCAAAACCAATCAGGGAGAATCAAGCTCACCAAATGATTCTACAGCTTTCTACACCAATGTTGGTATTACCACCAAAGCATCTCAAGTCATACCCATGGGTAATGGTAACCACAAACTCATTCCCGATCTAAGGTTCAAACAAGCTGATGCTGATGCAGCCGTGGTACACTTCATTAATCAACTGGCCCTTACGGTTAAACAAAACTTGACTCTCAGTCCACATACCAACAGTCTTCACACTAATAATGAGATCAGAACTGCATCTAACCTTCACAATCATGCGGCCGCCGAGATGGAAAAGTTATGGTGCAACCAGCTCAAGGTAGGCAATATGAACAGGGAGGAGGTGGAGTAGGTGGAGGTTATGTAGCAAATCAGAATCGTGGAAGGAATCCAAATCAAGGTAAAGCAAAGCCAATTAAGTGCTACAACTGTGGTGGTGAGGGACATATTGCTAGGAACTGCACATCTCCAAAACGTCCACATAATGCAGAGTACTTCAGAGACAAGATGTTGCTTGTACAAGCTCAGGATAATGGTGCTGCTTTGGCTGAAGAGGAGTTGTTGTTTTCGCGAGGGCAATGCCAAGACCTATGATGCGGATGTGGATGAGCGGCCAATTCGGAGATAGGTCACAATCATCAGAATGCCTTCCAAGTCGCTGACTGTGATGCATACGACTCTGACGTCAATGATGAACCTAATGCACAAACAATTTTCATGGCTAGCATTTCTCCAATGGTCTCTCCTAAGGTCTCATCATCACAGCAAGCTGGTCCATCCAAAGACAAAATCATTTCTGAGGTATTAAAACTATATGATAATGTTGATGGGCAAAAGATGCATAATAAAGTACAAAATCTTGAAACTTATGAATCAAATATTGATGATGTGGGTAATAGAAATATTGTCCCATATGATCAATATGTGAAGCAAAGTGAAAGTGAGGTTGTACCAAGTAATGCATCTTCCGCAGTCAATGAGGACTATGTCTTTGATGAATACACTGCTTGTGCCCCTGATGATTCGTTATCTCGAACCTGAATGCCTATAAAGAACAAGTTGCTATTTATGAACAGCGAGCTAAGTTTGAGTTAACCACACGTGAGCAGGAAATGGATGACCAAATGCAGCAGTTATTGGAAAAAGTAACTTTAGAGAAGAAGTATTAAAACAAGAGTTAAACTCCTTACAAGAAAAGCTTTCTAAAACAGCTAAGCAAAAACAAGAACTTCAAGAAAATGTTAAAATGCTTAAGCAAGAATTCAATTATAAGGAATCAAAACTTTTGAATGATTTTTCCAATCTAAAAACTTTGAAAAACAAGCTTGAAAATAAGTTGTACGTACAAGGGAATACCATTCAGACCGCTCACTTGATCACTAAGCATAGAGTTTTAAGCGATAAGCATAGCATTCCCCTTGTTGTGGAACCTAATCCTGAGGTTGTTAAAAAGGCTAGAGCTGCCCATAATGTAATCTATGATGGTAATGAGATTCTTGAACCTAGACAGAAACCTAGTTGCGTTGAGTGCACCGAGGAAGATAGAAAATTAGATGATGCATCTAGGGAGAAAATGAATAAGAAGTCGGATGATCTTGAATGTAAAAAGAATAACATAACGATCAAACCCCATGATTACAAAAGGAAAATTGGATCTCCTTGAACAAGTTTAAGCCTCAAACGTTGTTAACACCCGAACAAGTGTTTTGGAAAAAGGATTTAGATAAGCAAAAAACAGAGAATCTTGTTGTAACAAACCCTCCCCTTAGGAAAATTGCCTTCACGACTGTGTATCCTCCAAATACACCAATGCATTTAGTTCCTAGAACTATTGCCACTAAAAGCAAGACCTTAATTAGTCAATATGTTATCTTTCAATTATTTGTTGATTTTGAGAAAACTTGTAAGAAAAGGATTACACCCACGGAATAATGAAGGGAAAGGGGTTTTGAGCAAACTAAAGAATGCTATTTAACTGAGATCATGCCAATTTCAATTTGAGAGTTTAAAAAGGGGATGGACAATAAAGAAATGGAAAAGGAATTTAATTGTTGAAGGTGAGCAATTTGAGATGAGAGGAAAAAGTCTTAAAAAGGATGGTTTACTTATTGATCAATTTCATAATTATCTCGTTGAAATGTCAGAAAAAACTAACTCTAAACCGCATGATAAAGTTGAACAGATGATCATGATAACTGTAAAATAGTTTTCTAAATTAGAAGTTGAGCATCTTGCTTTGCAATTAAAATATCAACATTTGAAAGAAAATGTTAAAACCTCAAATATCAAGACATCCTTGGATGTTCCTGAATTTGATGCAGCTTTTGAAATTAGCAAACGTGATGAACAGATTCGAGCTCATTGTAACACGATCATAAAGTTGAAAGCCCAAATCTCTCAATTAAAGGGTGAAAAGAACAATGTGATTGGATCCCAAATGCCTCCTCCTTTAGATTCTCAATATTCTCAAACTTTTCATCTTCAAAACTTAGTTAATGCCTTAAAAAAGGAAAACGAGAGTTTTCTAGAAGAAAATGAAAAAGTTAAACGACACTTTAAAGAGTTATATGATTCAATGAAAGTCACTCGTGACCAAAACAACGAAAAAATAACGTCTTTACAAAAAGAAATGGAGAATCTGGGGAGTCAGGAAAATGGGAACCGCCACTTGTTTTAATGATAATGTTGCATCAAAGTCATCCTCGACCGCAAATACATCATGTAAATACATTCCTCCTCATCTTAGGAATAATGAACATGTGTTTCATGACTATTGTGCTCACCTTAAAGATAGTCTAGAATGTCTCCGTGAGATTGTAGAAGAGGATTTCATTAACAAACCTCTTGATAGAGAAATTAGGTTTGCTTGCATTCAGGCCAAACGATGTCAAGAGCTGCTAGAATGTGTAATTGCAACATGTCCTAAATCCTTAGGTGCAAAAGGTAAAACTGTGATGCCTTGTTCTATGCCTAGTGCCAAGCATACAAACCACTCTGTGCCAAGTAATATGAAAGTGAATTCTAAGTTTCCTTCTAGTAGTGCAGATCCTTGCACATCTAGTTCAGGAATGCAAAAAGTAGCTCAACCAACTAATGTTCCCATAATTCCCTCTACAGGAGTAATCAATGACATTAAAGCAAGCGGGTCAAAGCCTCCAGGAAATACCAAGAATGATAGGACCTCGCAAGCTAAGAATGTGCATTGGAAGAGAGTAGAAGATCACCCTAGGAATATTAAGTTTGAGTTGAATAAAATGAATCGTGTTGATTCTAGTGTTAGCTTTAAGCGTACTGTAATTAATGCGAATTTCGCTACTTTTGGCAAAACATGTAATGATGATTGCGTGGTTTCTGTTACTAATATTGAATGTTGTGTGAATGATTTGTCTAATGCTGTTAAACGCCCTGATAAAACTGTTAATGTTAAAATTCAAGCTAAGAAGGCTAAAAGGCAAAGGCGAAAGAAAGTTAGAAAACAGTGGAAACCCACAGAAAGGAAATTTAGTAATATAGGTTATCAATGGATACCTTTTGGCCGTAATATTAATGAGCTTTGCCCTAAAGTTGCTAAATCAATGGCCACTAGAAAATGGATGCCTACTGGTAGAACTATTCCCTTAAGAAGTGAACATACTTTGAATAGGTCAAATACGGTCACTAGCACTGCATCTATTTCTAATGATTCCATTGTTTCTACTTCTGATGTGGGTGTTCCAATCACTGTTACTAACCAAGTGAAACCCATTCTTTCATGGGGATCCCAATTATCCAGTTATCCATTCCTGTCTGTGTTCAACTGCACATCGTTCAAATCGTTCGTGGTACCGGACTCGTGTTCCAAGCATATGACTGGAGACCGGTTGCGGCTCATGAACTTCATGAGTAAATTCATCGAGACTGTTAGATTCGGGAATGATCATTTTGGTGCTATTATGGGTTATGGAGATTATGTTGTCGGTGATAGTGTTATTTCCAGGGTATATTACGTAGAAGGTCTTGGTCATAACTTATTTTCTGTCGGTCAATTCTGTGATTCTAATCTAGAAGTGGCCTTCAAAAAACATACTTGTTTCGTTAGAGAACTTGATGGTAAAGAACTTTTAAGAGGAACTCGTGGTTCAAATCTATACACCATCTCTATCGAAGATATGATGAAGTCTTCTCCAATTTGCTTGTTGTCAAAGGCTTCAAAACAAAGTCATGGTTATGGCATCGTCGTCTCAATCACTTGAACTTCGGCACCATCAATGATCTCTCCCGAAAGGACTTAGTTGTAGGTTTACCTAGACTAAAGTATGAAAAGGATCATCTTTGTTCAAAGATGCCAATTAGGAAAAAGCAAGAAGTATGCCCACAAACCCAAACCTACAAACTCCGTTACAGAAGTTCTTCATACAATTCACATGGACTTATGTTGACCCATGAGAGTGCAGAATATCTTTGGGAAGAAATACGTGTTAGTTGTGGTTGATGATTACTCTCGATTCACCTGGGTTAAGTTCCTAAGGACAAAGGATGAAACTCGTGATATCATCATCAAACTTATCAAACAGCTGCAGGTTCGACTTAACAAAACTTTCAGAATCATCCGAACAGACAATGGAACTGAGTTTGTTAATAAACAACTTAGTGAGTTTTATGAAAGTGTTGGAATCAGTCATCAAAGAAGTGTTCCACGAACTCCTCAACAGAACGGTGTAGTTGAAAGACGAAATCGAACTCTTGTGGAAGCCGCAAGAACAATGTTGATTTACTCAAAGGTTCCAATGTTTCTATGGGCTGAAGCCATTGCCACTGCATGCTACACTCAAAATCGATCCCTAATTCACACTGCTCATGGAAAAAATCCATATGAACTTGTCCACAATAGAAAACCTAATCTGTCATTCCTTCGTGTGTTTGGTGCCTTGTGTTATCCAACTAATGAGGGCCAAAACTTAGGCAAACTTAAAGCTAAAGCGACATTGAGTATTTGTAGGATATGCACCAAACAAAAGGGATACCGAATCTACAACAAAAGAACCCGAAATATCATGGAAACAATTCACGTTACGTTCGATGAGCTGACCGGTCCTATGGCTCTAGGACAACCCAGTTCTGGACCCGCATCATCTTGTAGTCCCATGGCTTCTACTCTTGTTTTCGACTCCTCGCCAAAGAACTCCTTATGTACCTCCTTTAGAAGATGACTTGAAGAAACTGTTCGATCCAATGTTTGATGAACATTATGAGCCAACCGCAAATGATTTGCCAATTCCTTCATCGAGGTCGCTTATCCCTGTCAATGAAGTTAACCCTTCGTTCTATGACGCTAAGTCAAGAAGCGCGCTGCGATCACTGTCTCATCAACAAATCATCAATCATCGAGTGTACATCATGGAAATGTTTCTGGCACCATTGATGGAGAAAATCCCTTTTCTACTCTTGAAGATGCTCCGTTTGATAACATATTTGCTCAATCATCATCGAACCATCTTCATCGAGAAATCGATTCGCTACTTCAGTTCCTCAACAACAACCACATGAACACCTTAGAAATGGACACATGATCATCTATTGGACAACATCATTGGAAACCCTCTCCCAGTATCAACACGAAAACAACTTGCAACCGATGCCTTATGGTGCTTCTTCAACTCCATACTCTCTAAGGTCGAACCAAAAGATGTTAAAACCGCCATGAATGAAGACAAATGGTTCAATGCCATGCAAGAAGAAATTCATGAGTTTGATCGACTTGATGTATGGGAATTAGTACCTGCTCCAGATTGTGCTATGATCATTGCCCTAAAGTGGATCTTTAAAGTGAAGCTTGATGAGCATGGCGATGTATTAAAGAGCAAGGCTAGATTGGTTGCAAAAGGATACCGTCAGGAGGAAGGTATTGACTTTGAAGAATCATTTGCTCCTGTGGTACGCATCGAGGCAATCAGAATCTTCCTGGCTAATGTTGCAAGTAAGAATATGATTGTCTATCAGATGGATGTAAATACGGCTTTTCTTAACAGAGATCTTAAAGAAGTCGTATACGTCAGCCAACCTGAAGGTTTTGTGAATCCAGAGCATCCTACTCATGTCCATTGCCTGAAGAAGGCTCTTTATGGCTTGAAGCAAGCTCCAAGGGCATGGTATGATACGCTATCAAAGTTTCTTCTATCTTCTGGATTCAGCAAAGGAGCAGTTGATCCGACATTGTTCACCAGGAAGTCAGGCAAACATTTAATTCACGTTCAAATATATGTTGATGATATCATCTTTGCCTCGACTGACCCCAATGAATGTGATCGTTTTTTAAATGAAATGGGTTCCAAATTTCAAATGTCAATGATGGGACAAATGTCATTTTTCTTGGGATTACAAATATCACAAAGTCTCGGAGGTATTTTTATAAATCAATCTAAATATGCTAATGAGATTTTAAAGAAATTTGGATTTGATTCTAGTGACCGTGTTGACACTCCCATGATAGAGCGTACTAAACTGGATGAGGACCACTCAGGGATCATGGTAGACCAAACGAAATATCGTAGTATGATTGGATCCCTGATGTACCTCACAGCCAGTAGACCTGATATTTTGTTTGCTGTATGCATGTATGCTAGATACTAGGCTAAGCCTACCAAAAAGCACCTTGAAGCGGTTAAAAGGGTCTTTCGGTACCTCCAAGGAACCATCAACATGGGACTTTGGTACCCGAAGGACACCGGTATGTCACTAACAACATATGCAGATGCAGATCATGCAGGGTGTCAAGATACTCGTCAAAGTACGTCTGGAGGTGCTCAGTTTTTGGGTGATAAGCTTGTGAGTTGGTCTTCAAAGAAGCAAATGAGTACTTCTATTTCCTCTATAGAGGCTGAATACATAGCCATGTCATCCTATTTTGCTCAAATCCTATGGATGAGATCTCAATTAACTGACTATGGCTTTGACTTCAACAAAATCCCTCTGTACTGTGATAATAAAAGTGCTATTGCTCTCTCATGCAACAACGTACAACACTCAAGAGCAAAGCACATCGACATTCGACATCATTTCATCAGGGAGCAAGTAGAAAACGGTGTGGTGGAACTATACATTGTGAGGACTGAATACCGTTAGCGTAGACATCTTCACCAAAGCCCTTCCTAGAGAACTTTTTGAGTTTATCCTTCCACGACTTGGTCTTAAGAGCCTACAACCGGAAACACTCAAACGTCTTCAAGAGGAAGAAGAGGAGTAAAAGGTTTTCCTTCATATATCTTTTATATATTTATTCAAAAACCAAAATACAAAATTTAAAAAACCCTCAAAAGAAAATATAAAAATATTAAATTCTATAAAATCCATAAAAATTTGAAAAATCTTGAAAAATTCTAAAAAATTATTGTTATTTTGTCATGTTTTTCCTTATTCGATATCATCTACGGACTTTGTGTTGACATTCAAAGAATGTCACGGGTCTTTAGATGTTCTTCGAATGTACATAGTTTTTGTTAAAAAAAAAAAAATGAGGCGGAGAAAAATGGTGGTTTATTGTCATTTCAGGCAGTAACCCGTTTTAAAAGTAAAGAACAGAGCCATGCTTTATCTTATTTTCCAAATCTCATGCTCTGATTCTTAAAACAAATGTTTGTCATCAAAAATACAAATGTTTCTCTTTCCAAATATTTTTCCGTCTAATGATTCTTCTGAAAAATATTTGCCATCTAATGAAAACTAAATTGCTTTGAAAACATATCGTACTGTATTATTCGTGTATATCATTAGTGCTTATCATCTGTCAAAATCTCTATGTCTCAATCAACAACTTGTGTCATTGATTGAGGGGGAGAATGATTTTATTCGAATTAAAAAGGTTATTTTGAAAGGTCTCTTTTCAAACAATTGGCACGTAAATGAGCAAGGTTTATTGTTGAAAAAGCAAAAAGAATAATGTTTTATACAGTTCAAAACCTTTGCTAAATGTTTTGTTTTCAAAAGACAATCTTGCATGTTTAAAACAATGGAGTTTAAAGTCTGAAAATCTGATCCTTATCAGTTAAAAGGTTGTTTTCAAAAAGCAAGTCACTATTCTCCTCAAAAGCTCTCAAAATTTAATTTAAATCAATAGAGATCACATCTCTCAAAGGATTTGGAAAGTGTGATCGGGGGAGAATTTGTGATTTAAATTGGATTTAAACTGATAATTTGATAATTGGGTTTATAAGTGTTTAGCATGCTTTCCTCCCCACATGTGCCAAACGATTTCAAAGTTTTCATGCACATGTTGAGGGGGAGCATCTATTTCAAGATGTGAAACGTGATCAATTTATTTCAATGTGCAGTCTTTTCCTAATATGTTCAAAACATTTTCAAATTTCTATGCACATATTGAGGGGGAACAACTATTTTGAAAACCACATTCTTTATATAACTACTCTTAGATGCAAGCGAACCCCTCAAAGATGAAAATTATTTCTATTAAAAAATGATGCTTGATGCACATGTTGAGGGGGAGCTCTTGTTCTAAAAATATCTGGATTTATTTTAAAATGGTTTTCAATTGGTTCCAACGGCAGATGAACAATACCAAATAGACCGACCAACTTTACTTTATGTATGGTGATATAAGGATGATAAGGTTAGGTATTTGTTCCCATGATCCGCCAGAACCGGAGGGATCTACCCAGGGACAATCCACTAGATAGTGTAGAAGTCCTTAGGTATGATGAAAAAAGGAGAAATGTGAGATATATGGGAAGAGTGCAGACGAGACGAGCTAGTAACTGGAATAAACCCAACAAGGTTCTAGTTATGAAGTCTCGGTAAGCAGTGAAGGGGTTGAAGAATGAAAAAGAAATGAATGTGAAAAGGGTGAAAATAAATAGCCCTCCAATAATTCAACCTTAGGGAAGAAACCGGGTTCAATACATATGCTACTAATGTTTACTTAGGTAACACTGGTATTGAAGACAAGACGTCATGGACCCAGTGACGAACTGCACTAAACTTCCCAAGCTACTCAAGTTCCTCTTAAAAGGACTTGTTTCATTCTCACGGGGAACCGACATTATCTATCGACTTTCTCTTAGAGTTTGTTGATATTGAAGAAGGAGACCCTCTCCCTAGTCTCCGGCATAGGAACCAAATGTGCACAATTGAGTCTAGAGCCACGAGATCATCAAATAAATCTCTTTAGGACACGGTCATTGAAGACTCTCTGTTTCACACAATGTGAATAGAGAGATTATATCTTATGAGTCCTACGCATTATCCTTGTGGTATTGCCAGAACATCTGAGTGATATGCAAACATATTCACAATGAACATGGAAAGCCTTCTGGAGCCAACATCAAACAAGCTCCTGGTGGGTGGCATGTGAGATCTATCCAATAGATCAACCATGTGACAACTGAACAGAAACAATGGGGAGATTCAATTTCTTGAATCAATCCTGGTTCAGGTTATGGATTGACGGATACCTTTGAAAAACCGGTCGTTGTGCTTAAAAACCCTTTTCTTTAGCACATCGACTTTGTACTAATATTTCAAAATAAAAGGTGTTTATGATTGATAATTGATTTTCATTAAAACCTTCGTTGTATTGCAAAAACAATTTCTATTGAGCGATACACGATTGTTTTTCAAATCTCTTTTCATCAATCAGTGAATCTCTATTCGCTGGTTCACTCACTCCGTGTTGTCTTCTTTGAGACGTTCGGTTTGAGAACAGCTAGAGCAACTGCGAAACCCTGTCAAGGAAATTCTTGAATTTTACCGAGAACGACTAGGCAGTACTTGTACTGATCAACGGGAACCGTGGGCCGTGTACCTCAATTCAACGAAAGTGATCAAAGACACTTTCGTGCCGTATTGCTAACTGTTGTATGCAGGTACGCCCGACGTTTGAAGCTGATCAGAATGAAGCGGTCAATCCATAGCCGCATGCTCACACTACACATTCATCTTAAAAGAATTCATGATAAGTGCTTCAACGACTCTGATACTTTCACTCCATGCTTCTGCTATGCTGCTGCAAATATCATGATCCAGTAAAAGCTTTCGCTACTCGATAAGAATATATCATGATCCAGAATGTGAGCATGTCGGTCCAAATGTCACAACAACACTTAATACCAACACCACAAAGGAAGAGTCAGAGATTTATGTTGCTGATGATCTCAATGCTGGCTCAAGAAACTCATCATCACGTGGATCAGTTAAAGAACTCCAGTTGAAATTATCCAAATACGCGGAACATGAAGAATCAAAGACTACGTGCTACTGAGCAAAGAACTGAATCAAGAATCCTAGAAAAATCTAATGTAATATCTGTTTGTATTCATTGTAAATTGAGGAGGGGGAGATTGTTAGGACTTAGAAAATTCAGTCGTTAAAGAATCGGTCACCTCAAGTATATGTATTCGATATAAAGCTCGTAGTCGTAGTCATGTTATGTTAGTAAGTAGTATGTTAAGTAACACCGTGGAGGACGGACGGGTCTTTACCCACTGTATGCCTGATCCACAGCCCGTAGGTGGCGTTTATTTGTAAGACACTATAAATACCCTCTACCTCCCAAGGTAGAGGGTTGGAGCTTCAATACCATTTTTCTTTGTTTCACATAGTTCCCAACTCTCTTCCCTTTTTCTCTCTAGAACTTTCTCTCTCTAAACTACTTATACGCCCCATTGTGATTATGGTTTAGTGTGTTTGTGAAATCCTATATCTTACCAACCAACTATGCATGCTTACACTAGAAACAATTATACGGAAGCAATGTAAACATAAACAAAACAATCAAGGAATCATAACTAGGCCAGCACCAGAGGTGCTTAGCCGCTCATATTAACTAAAACAATCAATTCAATGTTTAACATATCAAAATACATGAATTGAAAGCAAAGAAATGATAAATTGCTAATGCTTATCGTAGGGGAGTGATTTCTCCCTTGGAGATGGCTCCGTATGCTCCTCAAGATCTGCCTTCAACCTTCTACCCGCGTTCTCTGATTTGTTGTGTGGAGTGAATGAATAGAAATGCTGGAATTTAGGCGGTATTTATAGGCCAAATCTGGTTATGGCGTAACTTAAGTTGAGAGTTACGCGATAACATCAATTTCTTCGTATTTTGCTCTGGAAAATCAGGTTACGGCGTAACATCTGGAATGAGTTACGCCGTATCTTCACTAAATCATAATTACACCGTATTTGTGGAATGAGTTACGGCGTAACTTGCAGCGGCGCAGAACATCATTTGACCTAATTAGTTACTGTTTAATCCAAAGATAGATTTACGCCTGTTAGGAATTAGAAAATTCAGTCGTTAAAGAATCGGTCACCTCAAGTATATGTATTCGATATAAAGCTCGTAGTCGTAGTCATGTTATGTTAGTAAGTAGTATGTTAAGTAACATCGTGGAGGACGGACGGGTCTTTACCCACTGTATGCCTGATCCACAGCCCGTAGG
The DNA here is from genome assembly GCA_910596185.1 of Chrysanthemum makinoi. Classification (NCBI taxonomy): domain Eukaryota; kingdom Viridiplantae; phylum Streptophyta; class Magnoliopsida; order Asterales; family Asteraceae; genus Chrysanthemum; species Chrysanthemum makinoi. The sequence goes on along the minus strand of OU343223.1, from coordinate 132,134,698 downwards.
TGGCGTTTATTTGTAAGACACTATAAATACCCTCTACCTCCCAAGGTAGAGGGTTGGAGCTTCAATACCATTTTTCTTTGTTTCACATAGTTCCCAACTCTCTTCCCTTTCTCTCTCTAGAACTTTCTCTCTCTAAACTACTTATACGCCCCATTGTGATTATGGTTTAGTGTGTTTGTGAAATCCTATATCTTACAACGCCGTAAGCTTTAGTTGAGTTGGTTTTCTGAGTCGCGCTTCTCTTACGGCGTAATGTGAGAGAAGAGTTACGCCATAACATCTTCAAAATACAGATACTATCATATATCTTCAATAAATTCTCCAAATCCCCGTCTCCTTAGCTTCAATGCTCGTAATTTACCTGAAAGTGAAATATGGAGGAAAACAAGCGTAAATCCATATAAACGATATAAAATACGAGCATTATCGGGGGAAATTGACACTTAATATTCAGGACTATTTGATGTTATCAAATATCCCCCACTTGAGCTCTACTTGCCCTCAAGTAGACCTTATTAGATAGATTCCTAAAAAGATATCTCCCATTACCTAGAAAATATGAGTTTACAAATCCCTTATGCTAGAATAAAACAAAGCCGAACACCTCACGAAATGGGAACAAAACACTCAAATCTCTCAACTATTCTAAGTGTCAATTTCGGGGTGATCACTCAACGCACATTCATAGCATGTATTCTATCATAAGCTTGGCGGTTACACAAATCTCCACCACTAGAGTTAAGGACTAAACAATTCTCGAAGGCAATATGGGTAGACACGACAAAGGTTAAGGGTGAGTCGTCATTACTAACATGTCACGGCGAACTGGACAAAATCAATGATACATGACCAAATCCATGGCCAAGACACCAAAGATTTCTCGCTGCATCACCTAGACACGCTTCATGTCTAAAGGGTAGGATAAGACATGGGATAAAATTGGTGTAAAATTAAATCGTATATCAAAATGACTTCTGGCATCACCGAAAGGATCAAAACCACATTCGTAGGCCGACAATTTTTCTGGATAGGTCAAACTGTTGGAAGAAAATGGAAATAGTCTAAATCTATAACCAAGTCATCACCACTAACCGTTCATCCAAATTTCAAGTTTCAAAGTCAAGAAACCGAATCATGATAATACCAGGTAGATGTGCCATTAGAGGACCTCATGATGGGCACATTACCAACTCCATTTTTCAAATGTGACCGAGGTGGCCTCCTCGATACTAAATCTATAATAAGCTCATAACATATTGCTTATAACTTCGCACTTTACAATCAAATAAATAACTATAACTTCTTCTTTTTTTATTATTTTTTTATATATATTTTTTCGAATCTTCATTTTTTTTCAACAAACATAACAACTAAACATAGCATCCCCCCACTTGAGATGAACAATAAGAGAATTTAAGGGGTCTTCACTGATCTTTAAAAATATGTCGTCGACGAAAGCGTGATTCCCGAACATTTCCACTTGAACCTTGAACTGAGGCAAACAATGATTTCCCAATTACAAATAAAGACTACAGGATAGGCTCAGGTGTAAGGGTGTAACGAAACAATATGTTGGGTGAAAAAAATGAAATGAATGGCTCAGATGGGTGTATTTAGGGGTATCTTGCACTAAAGGTTTAACATGGGGGTCGAGAAGCCGAGGTGACTAATCGATAGACACACAATGATAGGCTATTTGGGTGATAATCCTATAATATTGCCTTCTTAAACTGATAAGTCCAAATACATCGAGCTAACTCAACATACCTCGTCTATGGTCTCGAAATGATGCAAAGGCCAAGTTCTAAAGTTTACAAGCTAGCGGCACACTCATAATTTGGGGAATTTGGGGTAAATAATTGGAAACGGATAAGGCTAATCTCACCATATAATATCAAGGGTTATAATGTGCTCAGCTAAGGTATAATCTAGTTAGGTTAAGAAAAACGTGTCAAAATTTTAAAAATGGCATAATTTTTAAAAATAAACTAGAAAAACGAGGGCAAAATAAAGTTCAAGAGATAATTCTACTCCCGTCCCCCCACTTGAAATGTACAAAGTCCCTTTTGTACTAAGCGTTAAATAAAGGTGAAGAGAAAACTAGAATTAGAGCGAGAACTTCCCTGAAATTTGCTCCAAAAAGAAAGAAGGCTCACGAAAAGAATCGTGCATTCGCATAAGCATCCACGAGCAAACTTCATTCCCTGAAATTACACTACCGACAAGCAAAATTCTATAAAAGAAAAAGAAGAATGAAAAGAAACCTAACTCACTTTCGTAGGAATCACGGTTGCATTTAGCGTATGCAACAAGCCTTTTAAACCACTTGGTGTCCCAAGTGGACGAGTGTAGTCTCGTGAGGGCTTACAGGGAACATACCCACAATGTTCATTTAAAAACTAATACAAGGTTATTGTGTTTAAAAATAAAGAAGTGTCACAGAGGATAGTTACGTCGTAACTCCTATAAGGAGTTACGCCGTAATTAACGCAAAGCCTGGCAGACGCTACAGGAGTGTAGCTACGGTGTAACCATTGTACGGGATTATGCCGTAATTGGTAATGCTCTGAGAAGAACTACTGCAAAAAGTATGTTACGGCGTAACCATAAGAATGAGTTACCCCGTAACTGTGGAAAGATCAGGTCCCCGTTCAGCATGCTGCAGCAACTTTCTCCATTTTCTTGCAAAAATGGTTAAAAGCACAAAACCCAACAGAAATGGAAATAAAACAAATGAAAGGGATAATTCGGGTTGTCTCCCGAAAGAGCACTTTTCTTTATTTACGAGTCTTTAAGTTAGACTCAAGGCCGTGGGGTTTTATGGTGGCCTTTGGACTTGGCCAACTTCCTCCATATCCTTTATCAAGTTATGTCTGACCCAAGCAACATTTGTAGCAGTGTGGAGATATTCCTTAGTCTCGATCTTCCGAATTTTACAAAACTTTTCGTCCGGCCCCAAGTGGTATCTAGTAAACTCATATTTTTCAGCTACAATCGGTGGCGACCTCTTATATGGAATGCCAAGAAGTTTGCACCTTCTTTGCTCATATGCTTCATCGTCGAGGTCAGTGAATCCATCTTCACCTTGTAGTTCAAGGTAATCCAAAATTCCTTCTATATCATCATCGTCGGACTCGGTACCTTTAAACCATTTATCGTCGAGTAATCTTCCACTAGTACCCGTTTGCATTCCTCTTTCTCATTTCTCGTCAAATCTTTGGTATCTTCATCCGTTACTTCACTTATGTCGTTTGGAACTTCTTCGCTCGGGTCTTCTTTACTCATACATCATTTCCAGATCTTCTCCTTAGTTAACGCATCTACCTTCCCATATTTGATTTTGACCGAATTTTCAAATCCCAAGTTGTCTAGCCAAGGTAACTCTGTTCTTTCCGCATCAATGGTTGAGGTCCATAAGAATTCATCCTCCCCAAATCTCTCTATATTGCTTCCCCCGTTACATTTATCATCACAAGGGTTGCAAGATGCCCAAAAAACTTCGCCAGGTGTTTTTATCTTCTCAAACCAATGACTTCGAGCAACCTCATCATTGGTTGTTGGGATTCATGATTTGATGAGACAAAGTAAATAAAAGAATGAAACAAAGGGACTTAAAGTGACAAAGATGAAACCTACAAAAAGATGGAGGGACTTGCTTGCAAAAGAAGATTTACTTATTAGTCCTTTGTAGAGATTAGTAAACCCTAATCCTCTAGTATATAAAGAGGACATGGGGTGTAGGTTTTATTAATTAAGTCTTCCATAATGTAGTCAAAGGTGTGTGTGTGTGTGTTGGATCGATATACTCTAACCAAACTAACTTATGTAGCTTGTAAGGGCTTAGCAACCTCGGATAAATCCTAAGTCACTAACAATGAAATACTGATATAACTTTACAAAGTATGCGGAAACTACTTCAATATAGCTAAGAAGAATAACTTTAACTTCAACGATTTTATTAATACTATAAACCTGATTGATACACAGATTTTCTAACAACCCTAACAACTCTAATATCTTCTCTAAAATCGTACTTTGTAAAATCTAAATCACGTATCTCTAATGCCAATCTAGGGATCCTTTTATAGGCATAAGGATAACCCTAGTCGGTTTACAACTCTAATCCTTGTACGACAAGTAATTCTAAACTAAGAATATTCTATAATAACAAAGCTTTCCATAAACGATATAACAGTTCTTTAAGCTTTGCAGTACTTTGATGTTGAGCAGTACTTTGACTTTCTTCATTAGCAGTACTTTGACTTTCTTCAAAGATTTTAAATTTCTTCAGTACTTTATCATTCTTCAGCACTTTATCTTTCTATATCCCAACAGTGTGTAACCTAGGGGGTGTAGGTTATTGTAAACGCCTAGGTTATTAGTTAACCTCCAAGATCTGAGTTGTCTTAGATCCCTGTTACAGTTAGGTAGCACGTTATTATTCTGATCAAATAATAATTGGTGGTAATGGTGAATGAAAAACCTTGTGTCAATAACATAGTTGTTTATATATTCTGCTGTGCATGATTCTTTATCTATGTTATTGTTTAACCCTAAGGCTCAAAACGATCTCATGGAGTCCTAACGGATTCAACAATTGGTATTAGAGCTCGGGGAGCTCGTTACCTAGGGATTCGCAATAGGTTTTCCACATGATACCAATAGTCTATGGTATTTAAGATAGTAACAGGACACCCAAAAGCTTCAAAATCTTCAAGGTTGCTCCCATCCCATGTCATGTGCCCATAGCAACCACTATCAAAGCTTGTGATCTAGAAATTGTAAACAAGAAGAAGTGAAGTTAAGTTCTATTCAAGAAAAGTTAAGATGTCTAACGAAACTCATATGGTTACTGCATCAAAGGTGCCCATGCTGGAGCAGGGTGAGTATCAGGTATGGAGAATGCAAATGAGGCAATACATTCGCATGATTGACTACAACATCTGGGATGTTGTTGAGCAGGGTGATAAGCTACCAACCATGGGTCCTGATGGAATACCTGTTGCAATCAAGAGTGAAACTGACAAGGCCCAGAGAAAGTTGGAGATTAAAGCTCACAGTATTCTCAGTATGGGAATACCTAATGAGTATGCTTTGGATTTTGAACAATATGAGACTGCTAAGGAGTTAATGGATGCGATTGAAACAAGGTTTGCTAGTAATGAAGCTACCAAAAAATCTAGGAAGAACATGCTCAAGCATCAGCTTGAAAACTTCACTACACTAAGTGGAGAAAGTCTTGATGGAACCTATAACAGACTACAAAAGCTAATCAGTCATCTGAAGTTAGTAGACTACAAAGTTGCTCAAGAAGATATCAATCTGAAGTTCATCAGAAGTTTGTCACCTGAATGGGCTGTGCATACTGTTGTGTGGAGGAACAAGGATGACTTTGAGAAGATGACTCTGGACAATCTCTACAACAATTTGAAGGTTTATAAGTCTGAAAAGAACATTGCTGGTTCATCTTCAACTACTCAAAACATTGCTTTTGTTTCTACAAATCACAAAAGCTCTCAGGATGCATCCACTGCTGCTTATGGGATATCCACTGCCATTGCCAACAATATCACTGTTAGTGATGGGGCCATTTGTGCTTTTTTAGAGGATTTAACAACTAGTGTCATTGTGTTAAATCAAGATTTGGATCAAATCGATCCTGATGATCTTGATGAAATCAATCTTCAGTGGCAAATGGCAATTTTGACATTGCAAGCCAGGAGATTTCTAAAGAGAACAGGCAAGCAAGTTAAGTATGATGGTCAAAGGAGAGCTGGGTTTGACAAAAGCAAGATGGAGTGTTACAACTGCAAGAAGAAGGGACATTTTGCTAGGGAATGTAGAGCTCCCAAGAGGATTGGAGAAGACTACAAGAAGGCTACTGAAGATCCAAAGCCTTCTTCAAAGATTGGTTGCTCAGGATGGATTGGGAGATTATGACAGGAGTGATCAAATTATAGAAGGTCCTAATGCAGCTTTTCTTGCTAGTGAAGCTTCTAAAGAGCATAACTTTGCTCTCATGGCATATTCATCATCTTCTGGTTCAGACTCTGAGGTATCTAATGAGTCAAATAATTCTACTTGTTCATTTAAATCATGTCAAGATAATTTAGAATCTCTTAAAGCAATTAATGAGAGTCTAAGAAAAGAGGTAGAAAGACTTTCATTAGATAACTTAGGATATAAAGTTAGTCTTGAGAGTGTTGAAGAGAAACTTAAATTCTGTATTAAATGTGAGTTTGAGTATGTAGATAAGATTAACATACTAGGTGGTGAAATTGATCTTAAGGACAGAGAAATTAAAGTCCTTAAACAGAAATTAGAAGAAGCAGAGAGTGTAAAACAAGAGGACTTAAAAGAAAAAGAGAAACATATTGTTAGAGTTGCAGCAACACAATATGCTTCTGATTTACTAAATAAGCCAATTGGACAAAAATTGTTCAAAGATGGTACAGGCCTAGGTTACAACAATATGCCACCACTCCCTCTTATGAAACATGCACCACCAACTAAAGAATTGTCATTTAGTAGTGAATTCAGTTTCAACAAACCTGTAGGAGAGATAAGTACGTCTGAATCACCTAAGATAGGTTCTGATAAGTCATTTGATGCTCCAACTATTGAAGATTGGGAATCAGATTCTGAGGAAGATAGATCTGAATCAACATAGTCTGAGAAGATAGATAATGTTAAATCTGTTGATTCTAAACAAGCCAACCTTATGCCTAGATTTGGAGCACCAATTTCTAGGAAAGTAGTAGACTACAAGGAGATACCTAGGGAACAAATGAAAAGATACATACCTAGAGGTAATCATAGAAACTTTAATGGACTAATTTCAAATAGGTTAGGAGACGAGTTTCAATGTGTTAAGAAGGCTTGTTTTAAGTGTGGTAGTTTTGAGCATCTACAGAGAAATTATTATAAAAACCAACCACAAGTTTGGAACCACTGGAGGAGGGTAAATCATCAAAACTTTTCAAAGAATACAATCCCTCATCCTAAAAAAAACATGGTTCCAAGAGCAGTGCTAATGAAAAATGGAACTACAAAATCAATAATCACTGCTGCACCCAAATGGGTTCCAACCACTACTAAGCAAAATGTAAACATTGCTAAGCAAAATCTTTCCATTGCTAAGCAGAATATCACCACTGATACAAAAGAGGTTTTCAAAATTCCAAAGGTGATAACTGACACAGTGGTTAGAAACCATTTTTATGCTGTTAAGGCCTCAGATAGCTGGCAATGGAAGCCTAAGACCAAGGTTTTACATCATGCCAGTTGTGCATCAATGGACCTAAAGATATTTGATTATGTTGATGCACAGGGCATACCCAAGTCAGTATTGGCTTGGGTCCACAAAAGGAACTAACTTGTTTAAAATCATGTGCAGGGCAATCAACTAGAGGATTAGGGTTTACAAATCTCTACAAAGGACTAATAAGTAAATCTTCTTTTGCAAGCAAGTCCCTCCATCTTTTTGTAGGTTTCATCTTTGTCACTTTAAGTCCCTTTGTTTCATTCTTTTATTCACTTTTGTCTCATCAAATCAAGAATCCCAACAATCTTCCCCTATTTGATGATGACAAAATAAACAAAGTCATGTACGAACTTCCCTAGACGAAGTAGCAGAAGTTGAGATGTAAACATCTCCCTAACTAAAACAAATCATGTCTTCCTTTGTCTTCCCCTTAATTCATGCCATTGCATTCCAACATCTACAAGAGGAGCTACAAGACAAAGGAATTTTTTATAGTGGTTGCTCTGGGCACATGACATGGGATGGGAGCAACCTTGAAGATTTTGAAGCTTATGATGGAGGACATGTGGCATTTGGCAATGATCCAAAGGGAGGAAAAATAGTTGGAAGAGGAACTATCAGAACAGGAAAGCTGGATTTTGAGAAGGTTTATTTGGTATAGGGACTAAAGTATAATCTATTCAGTGTTTCTCAAATGTGTGATAAGAAAAACTGGGTACTTTTTGGAGAAACTGAGTGTGTGGTGTTGTCTCCTGATTTTAAAATGCTTGATGAAAAATATGTGCAGTTAAGAGTACCTAGGAAAGAAAACATATATTGCTTTAACATGAAAGATGTAATTCCTAATAGGTCCTTAACTTGTTTGTTTGCTAAGGCATCAGTTGATGAGTCAAAATTATGGCATAGAAGGCTAGGTCACCTTAATTTCAAAACAATCAATAAACTGGTAAAGGGCAACTTAGTGAGAGGGTTACCTTCTAAGGTTTTTGAGTGTAAAGAACTTTGTGTGGCTTGTCAGAAAGGAAAACAACATAGAGCCTCTTGTAAGACCAAGACTGTAAACACCATTACACAACCACTGTTTATGCTTCATATGGAGTTATTTGGCCCTACCTTTGTTAAAAGTTTGAACCATAAGCAATACTTCCTAGTTATTACTGATGATTATAGAAGATTTTTTTGGGTATACTTTTTAGCTGCTAAGAGTGAAACTAGTGAGATCCTCAAGAGTTTCATTACTAAGATAGAAAATCAAGTAAACCATAAGGTCAAAGTAATTAGATGTGATAATGGAACTGAGTTTAAGAATGATGTGATGAATCAGTTTTGTGTGGCTAAGGGTATAGAAAGACAGTTTAGTGTTACTAGGACACCACAACAGAATGGTGTAGCTGAAAGGAAAAAATAGAACACTAATTGAGGCTGCTAGAACAATGTTGTCAGAATCTAAGGACCTGAGTGGCTGTTTAATATTGATATGCTAACCAAATCCATGAATTATGAGCCTATCATTGCAGGTGCTTCCACTAATGTTGATGCAGGTATACAAAAGAATTCTGAAATAGAAACAATTTCTAAGGAAGCTGATTCTCCAAAAGAGTTCTATTTAGTTTAAAAATGGAAAGCTGGTTCTGTCTCACCCAACATTGAAAAGAAGAGTTCCACTGATGATGATGTTTTGGATTATGGAAACAAGGGTGATCATCATCATGATAAGGAAGAGTTGTTGCAAGATAATTCAGTGTCGGTAGAAGAAATTGAAAAGAAGAAGAAGAATTCTGAAAGCACTGCTAAGCCAAATTCTACCACTGCTAGTTCCAGTGCAACCACTGCTGCAGATTCTGATAGCAGTACTTTCTTTGGAGCTACTGCTAAGCCACTATTTGGTGAAGATGAGTATCCAACTGATCCGGACATGCCTGATTTAGAAGAAAGGGATACTCCAGCTGATGATGAGAATCTGGATGACTACTTCAATGATGCAGATTTTACAAATTTGGACACAGTCATCACAGAGAGTCCAATTTCTACTACAAGAGTTCATAAGAATCATCCCAAAGAGCAAATACTTGGAGATCTGAATACTCCAGTTCAAACAAGAAGCAGAGTTTTAAACAATAAAACCTTTCCTGAACAAGGTTTCTTTGCCAGATCACTTCACAAAAGAAATAGTCATAAAGATCTGCAAAATTGTTTGTTTTCCTGTTTTCTGTCTCAAAAGGAGCCCAAGCGAGTTGAAGAAGCTTTGTCAGAAGAAGGATGGGTTGAATCAATGCAAGATGAGCTACTGCAGTTTAAGCTTCAAGAGGTATGGACATTGGTTGATCTACCTAATGAAAAAAGGGCTATTGGAACAAAATGGGTGTTCAAAAACAAAAAGGGATGAAAGAGGAATTGTGGTAAGGAACAAATCTAGGTTAGTTGCTTAGGGATACACACAAACTGAAGGTCTGGATTATGATGAAGTATTTGCACCTGTTGCTAGAATAGAGGCTATTAGATTGTTCTTGGCTTATGCTTCATTTAAGAATTTTGTGGTATTCCAAATGGATGTGATGAGTGCCTTTCTGTATGGTACTATTGATGAGGAGGTCTATGTTTGTCAACCTCCTGGTTTTGAAGATCCTGATCATCCTGATAAGGTCTACAGGGTGAAAAAGGCTATGTATGGTTTGCATCAAGCTCCACGGGCATGGTATGAATGCCTTTCTACTTATCTTATGGACAATGGTTTCAAGAGAGGACTAATTGACAAGACTTTGTTCATAAGGAAGCTCAAAGATGATATATTACTGGTTCAGGTTTATGTTGATGACATCATTTTTGGCTCAACCAATAAGGAGCTATGCAAAGATTTTGAGAAACTTATGCATGATAAGTTTCAGATGAGTTCTATGGGTGAACTCACTTTCTTTTTGGGGCTACAGGTTCAACAAAGGACTGATGGTATTTTCATTAGCCAAGACAAGTATGTAGCAGATGTTTTGAAGAAGTTTGGGTTTCAGGATGTAAAGATTGCTAGTACACTAATGGAGACTCAGAAACCACTGCTACCAGATGATGGAAGTCCCAAAGTTGATTTAAAGTTGTATAGGTCCATGATTGGATCTTTGATGTATCTCACTGCATCTAGGCCAGATATTATGTTCTCAGTATGTGTGTGTGCCAGGTTTCAAGTTACACCCAACAAAACACATTTGAATGCTGTGAAGAGAATTTTTAGATACCTTAAGGGTCATCCTAAATTGGGCCTTTGGTATTCTAAGGATTCAGCATTTGATTTGGTGGCCTATACAGACAGTGATTATGTTGGAGCTAGTTTGGATAGGAATTCTACTACTGGAGGATGTCAGTTTTTGGGAAGCAGGTTAATCTCAAGGAAGTGTAAAAAGCAAACTATTGTGGCCAATTCTACAACAGTGAGTATGTGGTCGCCTGCTAGTTGCTGTGGTCAAGTGCTTTGGATTGAGAATCAATTGTTGGACTTTGGGTACAATTTTATGCATACTATGATTTACATTGATAATAATAGTACAATATGCATAATTAAAAATCCTGTTTTGCATTCTAGAACTAAACATATTGACATAACACATCATTTTATTCGAGATTGTAATGAGAAAAGGCTGATTCAAATGGTAAAAATCCATACTGATTTCAATGTTGCTGATCTTCTCACTAAAGCTTTTGATGTGGGGAGGTTTCAGTATCTTGTAGTCAGTATTGGAATGATAAATCTCTAAGTCTCAAATTTGTTTTGTAAAAGTTTGTAAAAGTCAAGTACTGTTATTAGTTGATCTTAGTATTGCTTGTTTTGGTCTATCCACTATTAGTATTGTTCTATCCACTGCTTGTTTCTTTGTGTTCCCACTAACTATTTTGCAGAGAAAAGGAATTAAAATAACAACCAGTATGTTGGAATGAACTTAAAATACAAACATGGTATTATTAAAACACTGCATACTGAGATGCAGTTATTACAACCATGGTGAACATACAACCAGCAGACTACTTCAAAAGATAACTTCCTAACCAAACCCTCTAAGGACACAAGCTTCACAACTTCCCCCACACCACCTAAGGCTTCTTAGCAATGCCCCACTCTGGCATCTCCTTCTGAACCCTTGGACCACCAATCACATCCCAAACCTTGGGGCATGCAAGCCCAATCACCCTACCTCTGACAGGTGGTGATGATGATGATGGACCCTCTAGTGGTGGAAGTAGTGCCTGCACAGGAGGGGCTTGAAGTTCTTCTGGTGGAATTACTGCAGTAAGGGGAGGCACAACAAGGACTCTTGAAGAAGTTTCATCATCTGTACCTTCATATGGAGACACATAACTTGGCATGGAGCTTAGGTCTGAACTAGACTCTTTCATGATAGCATCTTGAGGTCTTGGTTGGATTAAAGAAGGTCCAGCAGCTGAAGGGTTTGTCTTCATACATGAGATGGAGGTGGACTTTGGTGGAAAGTAGTTGTTCCAACCACCTTTGGAAGAACCTGAGTGAGTTCTTTTCTTTGATGACACTTCCTCCTCCACTTTGCCTGTCTTCAAAAATTCTTCCCAAACACTGTCTGAAGAAGAGCTGTCTGTTGAAAGATTGATAGGGTTTAAGTAACTCATGATTTTTGGAGAAATTGGGTTTGCAAGTGTTCTTAGAGAGAGAATTTTGGGAATATGAGTGATATTTGTGTTATGTGAGTAAGATGGTCTTTAATAGAGTAAATATGAAATTAGGGAGTTAAATGTCGGGAACGTGTAAGTTGTTGAGGAGTAAATGAAGTCTTTGACTTTGGTGGACGGATAATGACTTGGAGTTGACCTTTTGACTGGGTGTTTAGATGTATTTTAACCACTACCAGTACAAATTTTTTAAACCACTTCTAGTTATTTCTAACCACTGCTAATCTTAATCATGTTGCAAGTGTTTGGTTTGTGTTTGTGATGTATAGGTATGAAGGACTTATGTACAATTTAGAGCTTTTTGTAGCTGTTGCTGTGTTTAGTATTAAAAAAAATGTGAATCTTTTGAAATCCTTTATATTTATGCTTGCTATCACACTATTTTTAGTTTGGATTTGGTTGTTATGGTATTTGTCACAGATTGGAGAGTGATTGCTGTATTAACTGCTAGAGCATTTCAAACCACTGCTAGTGGTTTTCAATCCACTGTCATAGTTTTGTTGCTAATGGATACTTGAGGGGTTGTTTTGTAACTTTGGTGATAACGTATTTATGTCCCCAAATCACTGCCAGATCATGTACTTGATCTTCAAATCACTTCCAAAATTGGCGCCTATCACAAACCCTAACCACTCCCAACTGCTTAATTCACAATCCCCTATCATATCACATCACCAATCACAATGCCGTCGCTGTATTCCAAAACCCATAACCTAGTTGCTTACTTGATCAAAAACAATCAATCAGACGATTTTCATGAGATGATTGATTTCCTTACCCATAGTCCTATCCACTTTGCATTAACTGTGGCACCCACAATCTTTAAAACATATGTTCATCAATTCTGGTGGAATGCTGAGATCCAGGAGAGAGATGGGTTAGAGATACTTAGGACTGTAGTGGATGAAAAAGAGATTTTGGTCACTGAGGATGTAATTAGAGGTGTTTTGAAGATGGATGATGCTGATGGTGTGGTTAATCTTTCTGATGCTGCTATTTTTTGAAGGGTTAGAGAGATTGGGTTATGAAAGGAGAGAAAGTAGAACTAAATTTCATAAAGGTATGTTTTCACCTCAGTGGAAGTTTTTGATCCAAACTTTGTTGATGTGTGTGAGTAATAAGACCACAGGGTTTGATGAGTTTCCATCCAAAATTGCATCTGCAATTATTTGTCTTTCTGAAGGGAGGAAATTTAATTGGTCTGGAATGATTTTTGATGGGTTTTTGAAGAACATTAGGGAGAAGGGAAAGTATTATTTGTATCCAAGGTTTGTTCAACTGATAATGGAGAGTCAAATTGAAGAACCTATTGAGCATACCAGACAGTATGATGTCCACTTTATGCTACCTAAGGTGTTTGCTCATATGAGGCACAAAAATCCACTTTTTACTGGTAGAGTCACACCATTGTTTCCTTATATGATTCCTTTGCCAGATATTCCTGATTTTGATGATGTACCTGAACCCCTACCTTCCCAATCCACTGAAGCTGAAACCCCTGCTACTCCAACTGAAACCGCGGCTATCACACTTACACCCACTGCCATTACAACTGAACCCACTGCTGGACCCTTAACTTCATCCTCTGAACCCACTAGGATTTTGTATACTAGGAGAAGGAGCAAGGGCACCAAGCTACCTCAGGCTGGTGTTAGTGGTGTAGCTGATGAGGCTGTCACAAGGAGTGGAGGTGACATGACTGGAAGGGCTTCCACTACTGACTCATGCTTAGATGCTGGTCAGGACAGTGGAATCATCACTAAGACCCAACCTTTGGCAACTCCTAATGTGGAGAGTTTCTTGGAACTCAACACAGGTGGAGGAATCCCTAGCCAAATGGCTACTTTAGGGTGCATAGATGATCAGGCTCGGTCTGATGCTGTGTTTTCTTTACCCAAGGATTCACCTCTCAGAGCAGGTTACACTGCTCGAAGTGATGAGGGTAGTTTGGAACATGATATTGAATTGACGGATCCTACTCAGGTACATGATGACTTTTCTAATGAAACACCTCTCGGACCAGTTAACACAGGTCGAAGTGGGGAGGATATAATTGAACATTTAAAGGAATTGACGAATAAGTGTACCAAAATGGCGGGAACAATCTCTAGTCTTCAAGAACTTGCTGTGTTTCAGGGCAGACAAATCAAAAATTTGAAGCACAGGGTGTTTGTCTTAGAAAAGGTTAAGAGACCAGGGATTGCAGTTGTGAAGAAGGTTAGACAAAGAAAGAAAGAAGGTGCACTCCTCTCAGGATGTGACTTTGGAGGATGTAACCAAACAGGGGAGGAGTGAGTGCATAGATTCAGGGGAGGCTATTGTGAACATGGATGATGATTTGGATAGTGGAGATCAAGGAGGTGCTTATGTGGTGTCTGATAAAGATGGAAATGAAGCAGTACTTGAAACTGTCAAGAGTGTAGCAGAAGACAAGGAGAAGGAGGTGGTGCAGGACACAACCACTGCTATTGTTGCTGCAACCACGGCTAGTTCAAATTAAACCACTACTGCAACTTTATCTAAGGTAACCACTGCTATTTTAAACACACCCATAGCTATAATTACTACATCCACAATAGTCACAACCACTGCTAAATCTCCACCCATAACTAAAGAAGTAGAGAAGGAGGTTGCTGGTACTTTGGTAAACTTAAGTAAAATTCCTGCACCAATCATAACACCTAAACCCTTAAGTAAAAGTTTGACTATTAGTGAACCTTTGAAGACTAAGGAGGTTTTACCAGACATTGGAAAGGGAAAAGGTATTTCTGAGCCATTTTTGAAATTTAAGAATAGACAAGAACAGATTGCTTATGATGAAGAGTTTACAAGAAGATTGCAAGCTGAAGAAGAAGCAGCTGCAGATAAAGAAAAGCAAGAAGATGAAGAAGCTACTCAGAAATGGTTAGCAGAATGGAATGATAGACAATCTTATCTTCAAGCTTGTGATGGGATAAAGGATGAGTACACTACACAAGAATGGGCACATTTATCTATTGATGAAAGGTGTAAGGTGTTGGGTGAATGGGCAAGAAAGATAAGGTAGGAGAAAAATCAAGCTAAAAGAAGGAAACCTCCTACTAAGAGTGAAATGAGAAATGTTATGATGAAGATTATCA
This sequence comes from Chrysanthemum makinoi, assembly GCA_910596185.1. Lineage (NCBI taxonomy): Eukaryota > Viridiplantae > Streptophyta > Magnoliopsida > Asterales > Asteraceae > Chrysanthemum > Chrysanthemum makinoi. The sequence goes on along the minus strand of OU343223.1, from coordinate 132,119,629 downwards.
AGAGCATGGATATGCATACTAGTGAAAATTTAAGAAAGTGTACATATGAAAGAATTGAAGAGATTTATTTGAGATGTATGAGGATAAATGATGATCTCAATCCAATGAATTCTGAAAAGGAAGAAGAGTGGATTAAAAGCAGACAAAAGAGAAAATCTGAGATTCAGGAGACATCTGGATCTAAGAAACTGAAAGAGAATACTGAGAAAGACTCAGGAGGAGATGATACAGTACTTAGTATAGCTGATCAAAAAATTATCTCATATACATTTGAGCTTAATGGAAGTGAAGGATGTTGGAAAATTCAAAGAGCCAATAATGAAGTCTCTGAGTTTGATAAATTTTCTCAAATGCTTCAATATCTGGATAGAGATGATTTGATGAATCTTTGGAAGCTTTACAAGGATAAATTTGGTGCTGTATGTCCAGATGATCTTCATGAGAGAATGGTGTATCATAATCTGAAGATCTTGTTTGAACCAACTCATGATGAAACTGAATGGAAAGGACTCTACAATAGAAGTGTTAGAAAATGGTTTTTATATCAGTCTTGTGGAGTTCATATGTTAACTATTTCTGGAGAAATTATTCATATGCTTGTAGAAGGTGATTATCCTCAGTTGAATAAATATCTAGGAGTTATTACTCAGATGGTCAAGCCTGGTGGTTTAAAGATGCTGATGCCCTATGATGATCAAGCTTACAGTTTGTTATTAAAGTATGAGCAAATTCTTAAAACTGTTAAGTGTTTGGATACATCCTACAAGACAGATGATTTGATCTTAAAGGAAACTTGACAATTCTGTTTGAATGTATCAAGTTTAGGGGAGGATTGTTGGGTTTTAGGTTCCACTGATCAAGAATTATTCTAAGTATGGAACCACTGCTAGAGTAAATGTAACCACGGCAAGAAGAAGGAAACCACTGCTGAGTCAAACCACGGCTAGTAGTATTTGTGTAACCACGGATAATGTTTTGTAACCACTGCTAGTTGATAAGTCGGTTTGATATTTTGTATTAGATAAATATGGTAAAGATATTTATCTTGTAGGTTAAGTATTGTATATTGTAAAGGACTCCTTAGCCTATAAAATGAGGTCCTAGGTTAGATTAGATATACGTGTGTTTTGATATATCTAAGGTCGATACACTTCAAGGTTGTAAAACCCTAATACTGTTGAGAGTATTCGTTATTAATATAATTGAGGTGTTTAAGTGTTATTACTGTTCTTTTTCTTAAGGTTAAATATTATATTCAGCTTAGTATTTAACAAGTCATTGTTAAGTCAGTTTCTATAAGGATCGTTTGCTCAACTGGGATCAACAATTGGTATCAGAGCTCGGGGAGCTCGTTACCTAGGGATTTGCAAGGTTTTATAGGTCGAAGAATGGCGAAAAGATGAAAAAATTCGAATCTGAAAATCTTCGCAAAAGTTTCTGCAGCACTGTTTTAAAAACGTAATAACTTTTTTGTTAACCGTTGGATCGTGACAAAATTTTTGGTGGATGTTCTCTATATATCAATATAACTTTTCACCGAAGGGATCATCGATCTGAGCTTCCAATAAAAATTTATTAATTGTCGAAGTCTGCTGCAGAGGGAAGTTTTAAAGTTCGAATTTTAGGGTATTGTTTTCTGATTTCCTTATCCGTATTGTTCTAATTCTCATGGAAGTCGGTATGTATTGTTAGAATTCATGCTCTAAACGTGTTTTCCAAGCTGCTTTGGATACATATGCTATGGGATTTTAGGGTTTTCAATGAAGTGTGTATTAAAGTATACAACCAAACCCTAATTGATGTTGTGACCCTCTACACAACGATCTCTTTGGTGACACCAAAACACAAATCGATTACACCTTCATGTTTGTCGTTTGTGTATTGTTTTATTGGTTATATGAGGCTTCACATGTTTCGCTACTTTAATTCTTCATATGTTCGCTTGTGGTTTCTTGTGATAGCCTTGGTTTTATGCTTGCACGTGACTGATATCATCTAAAGGAGTTTTGATTAGCTGGGTGAATGAATCTATCTCTTACTACAAATTGTTTATTCAATCAAAGTGCATTAGTGGAAGATAAGAAGTACAAGGATAACAAGTCAGTTTGTTTGCATGTGTCAATTTGTAAAGTAAACTATGAGAGATTTTCATGATTCTAGTTATGGTGCATGCTTATATGATTGGTTGAATGATGAATGGACTAACGAGGGTGATGATTTCATGATTCCACTGCTAAGCTATCTCGTAACCACTGCTACATTTTTTCGAAACCACTGCCAAGCTTCTCAAAACCCCTGCTAGCATAATGTAACTACTGCTCGAGGTTGTAGCCACTGCCTTTGATACGGTTACTCTTGCTAGTTATCTCATTCCACTGCTACGTTACTATGTTACCGCTACTCGTTTTTTGACTGCTGCTACGGGTGAAGTATACTGCTGTTGTGAGTTTGTAATGATCAACATATGGTTCAATTCTACTGCTACTCGTCGTTTGTCACATGGTGTAATTCAAGAAGTTACTACTGGTTCTTTGAAAGAAAGTAAGTATACTGTTATCCATTAAAAGAATATGCTACTAGTATCTTATCTGCTGCTATTGGAATGCACGCTGAAATCACTATTGTACTACTTATGTTTCTACTACTCGGTCATTCAACATTTACACTGTCAAGAGAAGGGTAAGTAGTCAATGTTATAGTCGACTTGGTTGGTCAATCACAAGGGGTGATGTAATATTAAATTGATATTCATGTATTGATTTATTAGTGATTTTCAGGTGCATGATCATGGGATGGTGCCTTCTTGAGATACTGGTCGGTGATTAAGGTTATGGACGATTTCATTGTTGAGATAATATTTGTGATTCTGCATGTCAACCGTTTTCATCGGTCGGTAGTAGATAGATTATTATGGGATGACACGTGTGTGCTATGATATAATATCAAGATTGTAGTGACACTAAAGTATTAATTGGTATTGTATTGGATATTGTTTATCATGGGACGATCACAACATGGTTAGTATTTTTTAAGGTCAGTGAGTTGTTCGCATCTCATACTGATTGGTTGAGTTGTGTTCCTACTGCTAGCAATCTGCTGCTCGTTTATTCGTTTCTACTGCTAGTGGTGTCTGAGAAAGTTTTTCTACTGCTAATGTTATCCGATATATGTTGTTGATATCGGATGCTACATGATTTTTGGTTCTCTAATAGTTTTGCACTCAAGGGGAAGTTTCTACTGCTTATATTCTCTATTTGTTGATAACAAAAAGGGGAAGAAATGTTGGAGTACAATGGCATGAATTAAGGGGAAGACAAAGGAAGACATGATTTGTTTCATTTAGGGAGATGTTTACATCTCAACTTCTGCTACTTCATCTAGGGAAGTTCATACACGACTTTGTTTATTTTGTCATCATCAAATAGGGGAAGATTGTTGGGATTCTTGATTTGATGAGACAAAGTAAATAAAAGAATGAAACAAAGGGACTTAAAGCGACAAAGATGAAACCTACAAAAAGATGGAGGGACTTGCTTGCAAAAGAAGATTTACTTATTAGTCCTTTGTAGAGATTTGTATACCCTAATCCTCTAGTATATAAAGAGGATATGGAGTGTAGGTTTTATTAATTAAGTCTTCCATAATGTAGTCAAAGGTGTGTGTGTGTGTAACCTAGGGCGCGTAGGTTATTGTAAACGCCTAGGTTATTAGTTAACCTCTAAGATCTGAGTTGTCTTAGATCCCTGTTACAGTTAGGTAGCACGTTATTATTATGATCAAATAATAATTGGTGGTGATGGTGAATGAAAAACCTTGTGGCAATAACATAGTTGTTTATATATTCTGTTGTGCATGATTCTTTATCTATGTTATTGTTTAACCCTAAGGCTCAAAACGATCTCATGGAGTCCTAACGGATTCAACATTGGTGTCGCTTGAGGGATCCTCCATGCAGTAGATATTATCATTTATGGACTCTCTCTGGAAACAATACTCCTCATAACCAATCTTGAGCTTTCTTAGAAGATTTGGATTAATTTTAGCATCCTCGAATTGTACCGAATACCAATCGTTAAAGGATAAATCTCCAAACTTCACATTATGTCTTTCGAGCTCATGAGGGCATGTCCATTCATCGTATTTTATATTACTACCCCCGTTGCAATATTCGTGGAACGGATTGGATGTAGGCTATGCTCGTGTGGACTCGTCATCAGTAATAACTATCGGAGTGCAATAGTGCATAATAGGTGGTTCCTCCTCTTCTTCGAATGAGAGCTTTGCCAACCTTTCTTCATCAGTATATGCAGGCCACATGTATTTGTTATCCTTGACCCTTTCATTATCATCTCCTCCGTTGCAAACTTCGTTACGAGGGTTGCACGAGTCCCAAAGATCGTACCATTCACCATTAGATATGAGTAATTTTTTTCACCAGTGATACTTCCTTTTGGATGGAGATTGAGGGCATAGATTAGTATCTTTTGACCATCCGTTAATAACATGCGTCCTTGAGGGTTGGTTACGGCGTAACTCACTTCCTTCAGAACCATCAGTATCTTTCTCATCAATTGTTCCGCGATCGCTATCTAACCCCTGGTTACGCCATAACTCATCATAAGTGTTACGGCGTAACTTCAAACTGTCGGCGGAATTATCAGCAGCATCCGAATTGTTGGTGGTAGAATCAACTTGCAACTTTGCATCTTCATCAGAAAAAATGGCCTTGCACACCACCATAGGTTTTGTCTCTTCTGGTTTAGTGTTATTTTTCTTTACCTTTTCACTAAGCTTCTCCACCATTTTTTTAAGGTTTTTTAAGGTTGTGTCGTGATTGGAGAGGCTTTTATTTGTGTTTTCCTGGAAATCTTTTAGCCATTCATCTTGTTCTTTTTGTCTTTGGGCTGAGGCTTCCAAAAATTTGTTAATGGTTTCTTCAATGTTGGGATTTCTTCCTTCATAAGGCCCACGGTTGTAATTTTCAGGAGGTCCTCCACGATAGCCATTACTATTACGATTATCCCCATAAAATGGTCGATTTTCTCCATATTTAGCTTCTCCGACTGTGCTATCTTCCTCACTGTGAGGACAATTTTTGGTGAGATGTCCTCCTCCACAGCTTTCACAACCTACTTGGATGGCATGAACACATTCTCTGAGTTTGAGCATGTCCCGACCAAGATTTTTTAGCTTGTTAGTGTTGGCGGCAATTCCATCAAGGTTTCCGCCTAGGTTTCTCTTGCTTCCTCCATCGTGCCACTTTTGGGAATGATCAGCCATTTTTTGGATGGCTTCAATGGCAAGAGTAGGATTCATGTTTGGGATCGGTCCTTGGTAGTCCAGCATCTGTCTTGTAGTAACGTTAATACCTTTGTACAAGATGTTGACCTTTTGCTAGCTGTTCAGGTCATGAGTCGGACACTTGTAGAGGAGATCGTTGTATCTATCCCAGGCTTGATACAACGTTTCATTGTCATCTTGCTTGAAATTATGGATCTCCATAAGCTGATTAGATATCTTCGACGGAGGTCAATATCTTTGGATGAAGTGCTTTTTTAGTAGAGCCCATGTATCAACTGCCCTGGCGGGCAATCTTTATATCCATCTTCTTGCTCCCCTAGTAAGAGTCATGGGGAACACTCGTAGCATAACAACGTCATGAGACACACCAGGAATGTTGAAAAGGCTTGCAATGTACAAGACATTCTCAACGTGCTCATACGCATCTTCTTCCCTGTTTCCTGAAAAAGGTTAGCACAAAGCTCCCTTATAAACTGATCTTTAATCTCGAAACGGACATTAGCTCTGATTGCCGGTCTTACGAGCCCCGGCCCTTGTTCTTCTCTTGTCAACTCCAAATATTCCTCAAGAGTGAGGTCATCAATGTTAACAACTTCCATGGTACCTGAAACTTGAAAATAAATTGTGAGAAATAGAGAAAATTTAAAACAAAAAAGAAATGAAAGACTTAATGAAAATCCTAATGTAACTCCCCAGCAGCGGGGCTAAAAACTTGCTGCAGGTTTTACTGACCAGGTTTTAGTATTTATAAAGTCTCGTTATACCTATGGTCTACTGATAACATAAAATTTGCCTGATATTTTATATATCAAATTCCAGTGTTTATGGCCTCATTTGTATTAATATGGTACTTAATTCGTTCATATTTGCATTTCAGGATAAATGAGGCGTTGAAGCAGAAAAGATGTGATACAAGGTGCAACATATTGGATTTCATAAACACATCATAACATATCAAATGGGGCGTATCATTTAGAGGTTTAGAGAGAGAAAGTAGGATGCGAGCCTTTCTAGAGAGAGAAAGTGAAAGAAAACATGGAAGGTTAGATTAGAATGAAAGGTCCAACCCTCTACCTTAGGAGGTAGAGGGTATTTATAGTTACATACTAAACGTCCTCCTTCGGACTGTGGATCAGGCATACAGTGGGTAAAGACCCGTCCTTCCTCCACGATGTTACACTAAACTATTCTATGCTACAAACTAACTAATTAACTACTAAATAACGTAAAAAACGACATGTCTACGAGCTAACTTATGATAGACCATAATTGGGGTGACCGACAATTTAACATGGAATTTCCAATTCCTAACAGTCTCCCCCTAAGGGAGGTCACCCCATGAAATACATTTTTCATCCTAGCATTCTATCTTTGTCTTTAGTTCTGAGCTCGTAGACTTCTATTCTTCAAGTTCCGCAATCTTTGTGCTTTTGTTGCGATTCTTCAAAGTCCGATTATTTTGTACTTTCAGTGGAGGTCTTTGAATTGATCCACATCTTGATGATCTTCGAGCTTTCTTTGAGATCATCAGCCACAGTAAATCTCTAGATCACCCTTTATTGTGTTGCCATCATGTGAAGTTGTGACTTTCGGACCGACATGCTCACACTTTCTGGATCATGACATCTTTCCATCAGAGTAGCGGAAGCTTTACTGGCCCATGATATTTGCAGCAGCGTAGCGGAATCATAATATAAAAATATCAGAGCCAGGTTCTGTAGATATGCACTTGTCATGATTTCTTCAAATTAAGTGTGGATGCTGTGAGCATGCGGCTTTGTAATGACTCCTCAATTCGATCACCAACCATCCAAATGTACCTGCAAACAACAGTTAGCAATAAACACACGAAAGTGTCTTTGATCACTTTCGTTGAATTGAGGTACACGGCCCAAGGTTCCCCGTTTATCAGTACAAGTACTGCTGTGATCAGTTGAATTCCGAAGAATTTCCTTGACAGGGTTTCGCAGCTTCTCTAGCTGTTCTCAAACCGGAACGTCTCAAAGAAGACAACACGGAGTGAGTGAACCAGCGAATTGAGATTCACTGATTGATGAAAAATGATTTGATAAACAATCGCGTATTGCTTAGAAGAAAGAGTTTTGCAATACGACGAAGGTTTTATGAGAAAGATCAATTTTCAATCAAAATACCTTTTGTATTTGAAAATAGTACACATTCGATGTGCTAGAGAAAAGAAGAGATTTACACATCGAATGGTTTTTCCAAAAGTATTTTTCAATCAGAGATACTTTTTGTGTTTGAAAATGAATACACATTCGATGCGATAGAGAAAAGAAGATTTGCACATCGAACGGTTTTTCCAAAAGTATTCGTCAATTCATTTCCTGGACCAAGGTTGATTCACGAGTGAATCGCCCCATCGTTTCTATCCAGTTGTCACAAGCTTGATCTTTTGAAAAGATCTCACATGTCACCCACCAAGAGCTTGTTTGATGTTGGCTCTAGAAGGCTTTCCATCTTCATCGTGAATATTTAACATATCCCTCGGATGTTCTGGCAATACCACAAGGATAATGCGTAGGACTCTTAACATTGTGTGAAACAGTAAGTCTTCATTAATTTTGTGTCCTAATTATATATTGTGGATGATCTCTTGGCTCTACACTCAATTGTGCACATTTGGTTCCTATGCCGGAGACTAGGGAGAGGGTCTCCTTCTTCAATATCAACAATTTCTAAGAGAAAGTCGATAGATTTTGTAGGTTCCCCGTGAGAATGAAACAAGCCCTTTTAAGAGGAACTTGAGTAGCTTAGGAAGTTTAGTGCAGTGCATCACTGGGTCCATGATGTCTTGTCTTCAATACCAGTGTTACCTTAGTAAACCCCAGTAGCATATGTATTGAACCCGGTTTCTGCCCTAAGGTTGAATTATTGGAGGGCTATTTCTTTTCACCCTTTTCATATTCATTTCTTTTTCATTCTTCAACCCCTTCAGTGCTTACCGAGACTTCATAACTAGAACCTTGTTGGGTTTATTCCAGTTCTAGCTCTATCTCAGTCCGCACTCTTCCCATATCTCACTTTTCTCCTTTTTTTTCATCATACCTAAGGACTCTACACTATCTAGTGGATTGTCCCTGGGTAGATCCCTCAGGATCTGGCGGATCGTGGGAACAAATACCTAACCTAACCATCCTTAATACTCCATGCATAAAGTAAACTGGTCGGTCTTTTGGTATAGTTCATTATTTCTTGAAACCAATAGAAAAATCATTTGGAAAATCAATCAAGGTACTTTAGATACGAGATCAAAGCATTTTGTACCTTAACAGTTTTGATCATTTAGAAAACCTCCCCCTCAACATGTGCATATGATTTAGAAATTGTTTAGCACATGGAGGCAAGAGGGCTTTGAAATATTTTCTTTGATCACAATTTTCATAGAAAAAGCCATTTGATTTTCTTGGTAAATTCTCCCCCTCAATATGTGCATAGGATATTTGAAATCATTTTATCACATAGAGGAAAGATGTTTTTTTGAAGTACTTCCACGATTGCATTGCCATACAGAAAACCATTAGAAAATCACTCAAGGTACTTTATGATGAAACATAGAAATCTTTGTACCTTGATAGTTTATTTTCTTTTGAAATGCTCCCCCTCAATATATGCTTCGAGATTCGAAAGTATTTAGCACATATGGGAGAGCAACATGCACTTTTGAATCAAGTCGATCATCATTTATCAGATTTCATTATTAAATAACAAATTCTCCCCATATCAAAAATATCAAACCCTTTGAGATTTTGGATCCCAAGTGATTTAATAAGGTTTAGAAAACATGGGAGAAAATGTGGCCTTGTTTAAATACTCATCTTGTTTTTGAATAAATGCTCCTCCTCAATCATGTGCATCATATATTGAAATCGTTTGACACATGGAGGCAGGAGTGCCTTTAAAAGACTAAAACATATTTGAGATTTAAATCACGATCTCTCCCCCGATCAAAAATTTCAAACCAATTGAGATTTTGGATCCCGATTGATTTAAATCATTTGGAAAATTTTAAGGGAAAGACGTGGCAAGATTTAATTTTGAAAAATGACAGATGAGGACCAATAACAGACATTAAAGATTGTTAGTGTCAGGTATGATAGTTTTTAGGAGATATTTAAGTAAAATAAAACAATTTCACAATCAAACAAGAACAAAAAAAATTTCATTTTGAAAGATCTTGATTCTCAAAGAAAAATCATACCATGAAATAACATTAAATCTTTAGATCACCACTTATTTTGTACAATCCAGACTTTTATGAAGAAATATTGTTTGAAAATAATTTATTTTAAATCACTCTCCCCCTCAATCGATGACCGTAGTCGATGATTGAGTGACTTATAGTTTTGATAAAATGAAGTCCGGTGATTTTCAAAATTTAGTCCAATTTATTTTCAAAACCAATATTTTTCCATTTTTCAAAACAATATTGAAAATTGTTTTAAAAAAATGGTATCAAATTTCCTGCACAAAGATACGTTAGGTGGTTGAGAAGCTTCTGTTGTTGCTGTAGGGCTGGAAGAAAACCATCTGCTGAAGCAGTGAGACTTCATACGTTGCATTTTTTCATGCCAACTGAGGTTAAATTAAGCTTCGTTTCTTCATTTGATGATGAAGAAAAACCATCTGCTGATGCAGTGAGACCTCTTACGTTGCATTTTTTCATGCCAACTCTCCATAAAAGTCAAATTAAGCTCCGTTTCTTCATTTGTCAACCCAAGATATAGTTACCCTTTCCTTTCGGCATCCAATCAACTTCAATTATGGGATCTGGATCGGGAACATTCTTATATACCATGATATCTGCATATGTTAGTGGACACAAACAAATATATGGTGGTCGACAACACCCAAACAGCAATCGACTAATAAAAGTCAATTCAACATATCAATCAGTTCATACAAAGCATGGGAATAATGTGTTTATCAAACTCTAATAATCTAATCCTAACAATCATATCCTAGGCACCTAGTCCTTCAACGTAGGTTAACATGATTTTTAATTAAGCATATAGGATAATTAAGAAAGCCCATTAGATGATACAGATTTGAAAACATTCTCCCCCTCAATCAATGACTCATTTTTTGAAAAGTTTAAAAGCGCTGAAGTCATTGATTGAGTTTTCAATTTTTTCGAAAACTCTGAATTAGATTGATTTTCAAGCAACTCATTTACCACCAATTTTGAAAAACAACAAATACTTTCCTGAAGAATTTTAGACGGAAAAACATTTGTGTAGGAACAGCAGCCTTTTTGACGACATGCTTTCCTTGTTTTGTTTTAGGATAAGTGCACGAGATTTAAGAAAATTGTTTTAGCGCAACACTTTCCTTCCTTGAAGAAAGGGTTGCTATCAGAAATAATAGCAAGCCATCGTTTGAAGCACGGGTTACAGTCTGAAGTAACTGCAAGCCATCATTTGAAGCCCGAGTTACAGTCTGAAATAACTGTAAGCCATATTTTGTGACATGTTTTGGAAAAAGAATATTTACACCTCCTGCTCGAACTTCATCTATGGTCCCGTGCCATTGTTGAATGACATTTCTAAGACCGCAGATGTTATCGATACCAGAAGACATGTCTTGAGAAAACATATTTTTGGAATTTTTGAATTTTCTGATTTTTATGGATTTTTTGTTGGTTTTATATTTTTCTATTTTCTTTTTGTTGGTTTTATATTTTTGTATTTTGATTTTCTGATAAATAGTTACACAGATAGAGTAGATGCTATAGTTTAAGAAGATGATGATACGAGTACCGAGATAAGGATATCGAACAGCCCCGTTGTAGAAAATAGAAATCGTCATCTCTTAAACATTCACCACCAAAGCTTCTAATGCTCCAGAATTGAAGATAGAACCCGAGCCTTTGAGAAAGAGAGACTTTGGCAGCTTCCCCCCAAACCGAAAATCCTTATGATGAGCAGATTCGAAGCTCTATTTCAAGCTTTCCTTAGCCAGGTGCACAGAGAAGCCCACCATTATCATAAAAACCCGCTGCTCCTTTTAAGAACGATAATCGAGATCCTTCATTCGGGGTTATATCATCAACAAGAACAGCAACGTATCATCCCACACATAAATAACTATTCTCAAATTTCATTACCACTGAAGTCTGAAGCAATGCATCCCCAACGAGTTGTCAAGAGACCGCTTCCCCCAAGTAGATGAATTGATGCAGTCAGTCTCTTAGACTAGAGCTCACGGACCCGAATATACATACCCGAGAAAAGAAACTTATACCATCGAGGTAGCAGATTAAGTCCAATAGCCAAAGAATAACCCCGATGTATACTTTTCTCTCCCTGAAGAAAGTGTATGAAGCTCAAGAACCCGAAGTACCTGAATGCCCAAAGAGAGAATAACCGATAATATTGAAGAAACAGCCAAATCACCGATTATCTCTGCTGATGACAATCTCGCGGATGTCCACTCGTGAATAAGTGATTATATCTCTCGAATCATGATCAAGCCCTCAAGTAAAACAGATGAGCATCCCCAATGTACACAATCTCTCTCCCCTGATGATTGTGATAACATCAAAATCATCACCTACTTATGTACCTCTTTCATCTTCAGAAACTAACTCTTCCATCTCTTCCCCACATAGTTGGAATAAGAACACTAAACGCCATGAGATAAACATTGAGTTTCTCTGCGGTAATGAACTTTGTCTTCCCGGGATATCTTCAATCACTTAGAAGTATTAAGTTCATCAAGTTTACTCTCGTTTAGATGCGTGTCTCCTTCCCCTTGCTGGTTTTGACACTTCAGAATCAGCAACATATTATCAGCCCAAATACTTGAAATCTATTGAGAAGATCACTTGAAGTCTTTGTGAGAATCAACTTGCTGAAGAACAGAATGAGCAAGTCTAATTGGGGATTAAATCTGACATTTCACTCTCCCCAATTAGTGCTCTCCCCTAAACCGACAATCTGTTAGATAAATGCCCAGATTCAGAAGAAGTCTTTAGATCGTTAAATGCAACACGTATTTAGTCTTCTAACATGTAGCAAAAAATGTAGAACCGACTATAGACTCGACCTTCTTCAAGATTGTCCAGTTGGGGATTAGATAGTTAACATCTTCATCTCACCAAATGCGTTCCAATTACCTTATATGTAGCAAATCTCCTTAACTAAAATCCCTGCCAATCAAACTAGAACAGAAAGATGTTCATCAAAGAAATCATCCCAAAGAACTAGAAGCACTTTGTCATTTAATCATATCAACCCATGTGAAGATGTCAACCAACGGCTCTTAGAAGAAACTACATGTGAAGATGATCCGATAAGAAGAAGCTCGGTTCTTACATGAGTTAGGAGCCGTATGACCATATATTTACATATGTCAATCAACCATGCAAAATTATCACACTTCTTCTCCCCCTCAAGAATTGCATACGGAGTTGCCATTCTTGACTGAATAAGTAAACATCATCCAAATGTATTCTATTCACACTTCTCCCCCGCAAAATTAGCACATGATGTCGCCATCGTCATTATAGTTGAGCAAGTGGAATAAGAAAACAATCATCGGTAGTTCGGTTCACTTGATGAATTAGTGCATGAAAAAAGTATGAAGCATGTTGATGAGAATGGTCACAAATGAGAAGATTTCTCTTCTTTATAAGATAAAGCGTACTGAAGCGTACACTTTTCTTTTCTTTAGGTAACGAGGCATGAACTGTTGTGTTCATACGTCATAGCCGATTGAATATCAATGTTGAGTAACTTGAACCCGTGAGTTATGAGATATCAATCCTTTTGTTATCCATACTTTAAGCCAATCCATGTATTGAAGGATCGAAGTATTCTGCGAATCGAGTAAGGACTACCTGCACTAATATTACAAACTTGATTGCATATATTTTGGTTAGTGACATCAGTATCCAAACCCTTTGGGGTTTCACAGTCAACTTTGAGATTTCCATTGGTAAACATCTTTCCTGTAGGTATCCACCTAAGTCCAGCATCCTTAAAAATTCTACCAGATGGTATCCACTTATGGCAAGGTCTAGGATTGTTAGGCTTCTTATGCATAGTGGAAGACTTGTCCTTATTCCTAGTTTCCAAAGATTTTGCAGTTGGTAACCATCTAGGCGAGGCTTTTGGTTTCATTTGCTTCATATGCACTGTGGATGACTTAGTGTAATTCCTAGACTTAACAGGTTGTACCATTGCATGAGCATTTACTTTCTTCAAGGTTTTTGTGAAACATTTATCATGATTAGCATTAAAGATACATTTCAAACACTTTGAGCAAATAGCTTGTTTGGATTCAGAAATAGATCTAGATTTCTTAGAGTGATCTGCTATTGGAATAGCTTTAATCGAAACGCAACTACTCTTAGATGTAAGCCAATCCCTAGTCTTTAGATAAGTGTTCCTAGGTAATGGTTTAGAACTACTAGCAGTGCCTTGAAATCTCGAAGAATTCATCATCCTAGGTCTTGCACCTAAAATTCCGTCTTTGCGATTCTGTGCCTTCTTTCTAGCCATTTCTAGATAAGAGTTATGATACAAGTCATTCATATCTATTTTCCTAGGCAAGTGAGGTGAAGTGACTGGTTTTGTCAAAACTTGTTTCGCATCAACTTAGGAGGCATACCGCGTTTTTGAAAATTTTGGTCGTTCATATCTAAACGCATTCGGTTGTCTAATAACTGGTTTCCCCAAGTTTGATGGTTTTGAAAACTTAGTGTTCACACTATTCCCTGTTGTTTTTCTGAGCTCATTTTTTAAAGCAATAATAGCGAAACTCTTTTCCTGAAGTTGAGCTTTGAGATCATCAATTTTTGCTATCAAAGAGTTTGTTTCCATTGACTTAGTTCTAGCTTCTTTGATAGAGTCACTTAGTTCTATGTGATTCTTTCTCAAAGACTCATTTTCCTTTAGTAATTTGGCCACACAAACCGCTAATTCATCATTTCTCATTTGAATATCATCAATAGCACTAACATCAGAATTACTTTTAACCAAATTTCTTTTCACATGCATACCAGAAATATGTTTCTTCAAAAAGTTGATGGTTGAGTCTTTGTCTTGAAGCTGAGCTTTCAAAGTGTTCATTTCAAAATGTTCACGGAATTCAGGAAGTTCCGGATTTTACATGGTTTGTTAATTTGGAAACTTTCTTCTTTACTTTGTATCGCAATTTCAAGTGAAATGCAATGTTTTTCAAGATTTGAGAATTTGTTTGAAAGTTCATCAAAAGCCTTTTTATCAACCATATTGTTTGTGTTGACACACTTAATCTCAGACTTCGCCATGTGACATTTATCGAGTCGGTTCAAAGATCATGATCAGTTTGTTTAAGTACTTTAGCAGATGCACTATATTGAACAAGAAGGGTACCTCATTACATGACACTGCTCAATTTCGTCCGATACCTGCATCCACATCATGTGTAACAAGAGTCACCGGACCGCTGGCTGTGTCAAGCTTATCTATCTCTGAGCCTCTCAGATTCAGTGTGTCAACTGATCCAACATCCGAGTTTTACCTAACTCAACACTACAATATTTTGATTGTGCCCGACATTTATTCCCATTTCTCGATTTCAAAGATCTACTTCTTGTGTGTTAAGAGTAATCAAGAGCGGTTACATCATTAATTGTTGTCTCCGACATTCTCGCATTTAGCAACACCCGACCTTTAGCAGATACATTACCCGACTCATCACAACTATCTCTCAATTGCACCCGACTCTCATCTACTTTTTCATCTTTTTGAGTAACTTCCTCAATATACTTCTCCACATTATCCATGAGATGGATAAGTGTATGTGTGAACACGCTAATTTCCATTCCAGTGTCTCTTGAAGGACATTTCAGTCATGTCTTGATCATAATCTGATGTGAATTCCTTTCTAATGAATGACTGAAAGTGTTTGTAGATCACTTGAAGTGCAACACTGGAACTATCCTTTTGAACCTTCTCTTTGTCAAGTTGTAGCTCCAATTGCTCTAGGTTTAACAACAAAGTTCCTGTTAATGTGGATAAGTCCTGACGGAAGAGGGCAATACATGTTCGTTCCATTGATATGGGTAGAAGTAACATGAGGTGAGAGTGAAGTTGTTGATAAGGTTCAATGCCGCTTTCCTTTTGCATGGCATTCTGTAGGGTGAACAGGTGCAAATCTTTCTCATTGGACTCTGAGCATGAAGAACTCAAATCATCATTGATTGATTCCATCATCTGTAACCGTTCAATATAGCTAATATTCTCATGGTTTTCTACAGCATCATACATTGAGTACTTCGAAATCACTGAATCGAGTGTAAGACATGATGTTGATGAATCTACGGATTTTACAAGTCTATGATTTAAACCGAGAAATAGAATCTTTCGCGGGATTTTACTAAAATCAAGACCAAACCGTTAAGCAATGACCAATGGAACGAGTTAAGATGACTGATGGATTGTCACAATGATAGAAAATTGTGTGTTAGGACTTATGATTGTTTGTAGGATTAGCAGAGATGTTTTTTGGTTGAGATTTGGATTGGTTTATGCCCGTTTTTACGGAGAAATTTAGGTCAGAAAACATCAAAACCTCAATAACTTCTGTTCGGAACGAATTTAGGCCTCGAAGGTTTTAGTTCATTCGGCGTGCCATTCTCCTCGTTCTCACGGTCGTTTTGATGGGTAGAACGCTGAAAACGGAGTTACGGTTCAAAAGTTATGGCCGTTTGAAGTTTTGTCGGGAAAAGTCAACAAGTCGCTAGTAAGACAAGTCGCTAGAGTCACCAAGTCGCTAAGTAGCAACTCGCTAAAGGCTCAAGTCGCTGTGGATCAAGTCTCTAGACAAAAGTCGCTATGAACCAAGTCGCTAAACAGTCATGTCGCTAAAGAGCAACTCGCTAAGTATCCAAGTCGCTAACACCAAGTCGCTAAGAATACTAAGTACAAGTCGCTAACAAAATTGAAAGCAAGTCGCTAACTTCACCAAGTCGCTAGCCGTAGTGGATAATCCACTAAGTTGTATCTTTGTCGGCTTGTCTCAATAGACAAGTCGCTAGGACCAAATCGCTAACAATTAACACTACAACTCGCTACGATGAAAAACACTACGAGAACCAAGTCGCTAGCAAGAAAAACTTCAAAAACACACTTTTCAATCCAAAACAAGCCCAACCACAGTGATTCAAACTTTCCAAATCAAAACCTAAACACTTATGATGATTCTAAACACAAAAGTACAATCAAAATCCAAACTTTAACACTAGAAATGATCCAAATGATGTAAACTACTCTAAACTCATTCAAACCCAAAAACCTTATGAAAACCACTAGAAATCTAAGAACATGAAAGATGAGTGATCAAACCATGGCTCTTGATACCAATTGTAACATATTGGATTTCATAAACACATCATAACATATCAAATGGGGTGTAGAGTTTAGAGGTTTAGAGAGAGAAAGTAGGATGGGAGCTTTTCTAGAGAGAGAAAGTGAAAGAAAACATGGAAGGTTAGATTAGAATGAAAGGTCCAACCCTCTACCTTGGGAGGTAGAGGGTATTTATAGTTACATACTAAACGTCCTCCTTCGGACTGTGGATCAGGCATACAGTGGGTAAAGACCCGTCCTTCCTCCATGGTGTTACACTAAACTATTCTACGCTACAAACTAACTAATTAACTACTAAATAACGTAACAAACGACATGTCTACGAGCTAACTTATGCTAGACCATAATTGGGGTGACCGACACTTTAACATGGAATTTCCAATTCCTAACACAAGGCTAAATATATGTTCCAAAGACAGATTTACGAGGGCCTATGAATTCAGCGTGAAGATTACGTCGTAACTCGTTAATTATGTTACGGCGGCGTAACCATTTCCTATGGTTACGTCGTAATTATTTTTGTGAAAGTTACGGCGTAACGTAGCAATTCTGTTACTGAATTATTAACTTGGGCGCGAAGGAGTTGAAGTCCAGGGGCTAAATGAAATTTATTTACTTCAAGGACTTGTTATAAAAATATGAAGTACGATGAGGGGCCAAAAGCATACACAAGACTAATTAAGTTTCAAGAAAATATGTTAACTCTGAAAAGTACGAAGTTGCAATTAAGGCGTAATTCATTTTATTTAGTTACGGCATAACTTTAGTTATGACGTAACTAATAATTTAGTTATGACATAATTGTTCGAGATCCAGATTTCGTTGAGCCAACATTAGTTACGGCGTAATTTGCCCTTAAGGTTACGCCGTAACCATGTCGGGGCCTATAAATACATCCCTAAATCTGCATTTTTAAGTATCTCTCTTCACCCCTCTCCTAGGGGTCGATTAGGCACCACCTGCAGGCATTTTCCAGCCAGTTCAAGCCGTTTTGAAGGAAGAATTCACTCGCAATCATCATCATTATTAGCTCTACATCAAGTAATTTGTATCAAACATTATGTTCAATTCAATTCATGATTTATTCATTTTTGTTGGTATGATTTACTATATGTTTGGCAAAGCACCCTGGTGCTGGCCTTGTTATTATTCCTTAATTGTTTTGTTTGCGTTTACATTGCTTCCTGTTAATACAAATAAGCCGTAAAAATGTTTATTTATATTTTACGATCTTCTAATGTTTTGTCGATAACAAACGTAAAATCATTTTAACGAAACAAATAAAATACACAAATAGTTTGAGCCAATAGTTTTCTAACACACTTACGTTTTCACATAAAACATTAAAACAAGTATAAGTGATTTTATGATTTAGTAATATATATGTACAACAACTAGTGTTTACATATTGGGCAAAATATATACATAACTAGTATGTATTATAAATGGGTAAAAACTACAACCCATGGAACATATCCATAACCCATGGTATTGACCCATACCCATTTGACTAGGTGCATTGCACTCATTAGAAACATTGTTTCTAATAAAAGACCCATGGATCAACCCATAATTCATGACCCATGACCCATAACTAAAATACCCATGGGCAAAGAGGAGCGTCCCACGGATCCCTAGTTTTACACTAGACGGATCCCTTGAGGGAGGGATCCGTGGGATCCGGGGAACAGTAAGCATTTATCCTCTATAAATAGTGATCCATTTCTTCCTTTTGGTTTGCCACTCTTACACATACTTTCCCCAAGTATTGTAACTCTCTAACCACTGATCCTAAGGGATCTTTCTATGTAGTTTGTC
>OU343223.1:132057733-132101032 GCA_910596185.1 Chrysanthemum makinoi | reverse complement strand
TAGGATGTGTTAGTGAAGAGTAAATAATAAGCAGACAATATATAATAAGTAAATAAGGAAAGAAACAATCAAACCACGATAAAAATGTTTATAGTGGTTCGGTCTACAAGGACTCTTTTTCCTTGCCCTACTCCACTCCCCGAGTCTCCAACTGGAGAGTTATCTTCACTAATCAACAAGCTCTTTTAACCGGCGGAGAAAACCTTTACACGTCGCTTACACAATATTTCCGACACAAAGCTAGATGTCGAGTTCTTTTACAAGGGTACAACCACTCCCAACACACTATGTATTTTGAGGACTAAAATACTAACCACTCACACTCAGAGGTTTAAGATGGTTTGGTACAACAATGATGTATGAACAATACTAGATCACACAACAACAAAACAAACAAGCCTTCCAACTATTTGTTGAAGCTTGATTATGCCTTGATCTTCTTTGCTACAAAAGATGATCACTAGAATGAAATGAAACTGAGTTAGATGTAATAGAATGATAGAATGTATGTGTTTTATGCTAAGAAGGGATGAGAAAACAACTTGGGTTGGCTTGCTATTTATAGGCCAAATGAAAAGCAGAGCCACGGACCAGACGGAACCAAAAAAAGGGTTCCGTCCTTGTTAATTTTTGGTTCCGCCGGTCTGACAGTAAAGATTACAAAAATCTTTTCAAGATCATCCAAATCTAACCAAGATCATATAAGATATGATGAGTGAATATCTAACCAAAATATTGCATGAAATCTTTCAAAGATTTCCAATGTGATGCAAGCCATGATGTAATATGTTGTTTTCTATTTTTAGAATACATATGTGATGCTATATTTAAGAAACTAAAACATACATATTCTAAAAATGTTGATGCACATTATGGTTTAGAAAAATATCAATGTTAATTGATACATAGCTAATCAAAATGTGATAAGATGTAAATACTTAAGTGATGAAGACTTTATTTAAAGAAAGCTTGTTTTAATGTCTATTAATCTTGACAAGCTTTATACTTTACAAAAATAAAATTTACTTTCGTCGTTAACAAAACAAGGTAAAGATCATAAAATATAAATAATGTTTTAGGACGATATTTGTATTAACAATCTCCCTTTTTTGTTGAGTATAAAACATAAATTTTATTTTTATCAAAGATGTAAAGATGAATAAGAGTTATAAAAATATGAGATTAATTTGGACTTGAAAGAACTAGTTAGTTAGATAAAGTTGACAATAAGAAACTTATTTTATCTTTTTACTAGTTTATCCAATTATTTAGTTTTTAACAATTTTGACTTTTTGAAAGTCAAAGCATGATGTTGACTATTTGAAAGTCAATGGTCAAGTTCAATAATATTCTCCCTTTTTTGTCAAAATAAAAAGAAGAGGCGAGGCGGAAAATGCAATGAGCCCGAGCCATTTTCTCCCCTTTGGCCAATGCTCCCCCTTAATTGGGTTCTAAGAGAGAGATACATGGATTGTGAAAAGCTACAAAAGAAAGGTTAGTATCAATCATCATCACAAGTATACAAGTAATTCCAACAAGTAATAACCATCAACCATATAATAAACATCATTCATTTGTTAAAATTCTTATGACTTAAAAGTCATAAAATGGAACACAATGGAAATGTTGATACTTAAAAAAAATAATAAAAATAAAAAAAACCTTAGAAAATAAAAAGTCCTAAAGATAAAACTAGAACCATCCTATTGAGGAGGTGGATGAGAAAGAGTGTTGATACGCTCAAGGATGTGATTGAGGATGAACCTCAACTCATCTTGTAACTCATGGACTATCATTCGGGTCCTTTTGCTAAGGTGGGCGGTGCGCTCACAATGGGAGCAACCGTGTCTAGGTAGGAGAGTAGGATCATTACTAGGTGGTGGCGGATTGGTGGAAGTGTTGTTGGTATTTGATGGAGTGATGAGGGAGGAAAGCAAAGCATTTTGCATTTCTAAAGCCTCATTTAGGTGAGAATCCACCATATTGGAGAAAGTTTGGAAGTTTTCTAGTTGAGCTTGTATCTCCATTTGAGATTGTGGGTGGTCTTCCCACATTGACTCATTAATGTCATCTATATGAGGAGAAAAGGATGTAGGTGGTAGAGCATGGTCTCCATACAATGGTCTATGAGTGTCATTATGGATTGGGTGGAAGAGACGAGGTCTAGGTTCCAAAGGGGCGTTTGGTTCAAATGATGGTCATGGTGGTTCATGAGCGATACGCTCAATGGTTCCGAATAATGGAAGTGGAGGTGGATTTGCGGGCCTAGGAGGTAGATCTTCTATGTCTTCTAAGAATGGGTTTGGAGATGTTGGTGGAGTTGAGAAGAGTTATAAAGGTACAAGCTTTGGAGATTTTGGTGGTGATGGTGATTTGGATGTTTGGATTGGAGCCGGTGGTGGAGAGGTGACAATTGGTGTTTTAGTAGGTGGTGGAGTGGTGATGATAATGGGTGATTTTGGAGGTGGTGTTGGAGTGCTTAGAGTAAGGAAGTTTTCATCTCTTATTGGGGATGAAATGTTTAAAGGTGATGATTCGGAGGAGGAGCTAGGGTTTATAAAGCAACAAGGTCTAACACTTATTCTTGCGGTTTTCTTACATGGTTTATTTGATGGTGATGATGTGGATGACTTTGTCATTTTTGCTTAAACCTATTCTAAGAGAAGATGGAAGAATTTGTTGAGGTGTGAGGATGATCATCTTTGAGGTTCTTAATTTATAGGATTATGAAATTATGGAGAATTGTGTTTGATTTGATGTTAAGCCATACAAGTGAAGTGGTTTCTAATGATTTGAAAGAGTTTAAATGCATGTCAAATCACCTAAGTCAATCCATACAAGAAGTGTTGAGTAAAATGACCAAGATATGCAATAAATGAGTCTTAATGATTGCAAAATCTTGAAGTTCAGATCATCTACGGATTTCAAGGAACCAAAATTTTGGTTCCTTCCTTTATAGAAAAGGGTTCCTTGGGTGAATTTTGAGAATTTTTGAATTTTGGTGGGAAATGGATATCATATATATCTAAGTGAGTTAAACTAGTTCTAATATTCATAAAAAGCAGTAAAAACTATCCTACAAACAAATTTTGGTAAATTAGAATGGGGGAATGAGCGAAATTAGGCAACTTACCTGGCATCCCACGACACCAAAATTTTACAAAGACGGATCCCAATTTTTGGTCCGTCTGGTCCGCCAGTACAAAACGGCGGCACCAAAAATTAACACGGACGGAACCAAAAAGTTTGATCCGTGAGATCTGTGATGAGCAGAAATTTTGGCAGTGGCATTTTTTGACCCCCGGGGACTTTTCCGAATCCTGAATTTTTTATTAAAACATATGGAGATAAATTATTTCTAGTTAGGAACAAGCAATAACACACATATAAACATAAGGGAGCATGTATTTCCAACAAGGGCTATAGATTTTCACTAAAAAGTAAACGGGTAAAATTGGATAACATCCGTATGCTATCCCCCTGCATGAAAATTTTAGTTCACATCAATGTTTTAAGTTTGTTTATCGTCCTAGAATGCGAGAACACACAAATAATATCATACAACATTGTTTTTGTCATTATACCAAACACCCTCTTAAAACCTCAACTCACTTATCCAACTTCTTGTAAATCTTGGTCATCATCCTACCAAGGCATTTGAATATCCCCTTGGTTTGCTTGAACTCCTCCGTTTGGTTCTCAATCTCTGGAAGTGAGGCGTAGTACTCATGAGGTTGAAGCCTCCAGTTGAGGAGACCGTCTTCGGAGCTATTTGATGAGGATGAAGGAGTTGGAGGTTGTGGCCTTTTTCCCTTGGTCTTAGTGTTGGATACTCTTTCATCACTCAAGGGCGCAAATATGTGAGGGATAAGGGGATAGTCGAGTTTCAACCCACTAGGACTTGGCGGAATGGCTGCATACGCTCTAAAAAGACGGGTAAGGAGCATCCCGTATGGAAGAGCAACGGAGCCTTGAGTAGGAATGTTGTAAAACCAACAAATTTGAATTCGTAATATTTGTTTCGCACACGATATTAATATAAGAATTATAATTATTATGCAAAATTAGAAACTATATGATAAATTATATAAGTTATGACAAATTAATATTTTTGAATTAACCTAAAGTTAAGTATACATTTTACATTTTAATTTATTTTGTGCCTACACTTTATTTAATTAATATACATTTATATTTACTAAATAAAAATAAAATAAAATAAAATGAAGGGATAAACTTAAAATCTCCCCCCCCCCCTTATTTTTGGGAAATTAAGATGAATTTGATGGAACCATACCATATTTAAAAACTTGACATATTCCAAAAATTTATACAAATCCGGTTATCTCTTTTTTTCAAAACCGATTAAAAGAAATCCTCCAAAACCCTAAAATCCAATATGTTGACGCCTCTCTTCCTGCTCCATAAAAAACGCAACTTTTGGTATTTTGGTGATTGCTTGGAGTGTATTCAAGGTCGGAAAAAAAATCGTTTAAGCCTCTTGCAACCGGATTCCATTTAACCGCAACTAGGTAATTGTTTTCCTATTTATTTTAATTGATTCGACTCATGAGAAAATTATGTGGTAAATTTTTATGAAAACCATAATCTATGTGGATGATAAAAACGAATTTGTATTAATTTTATAGCGCTTGAATCAGTTTATAAAAATTGTGGAAGTCGGGTTAGGGTTTTTAGGTCAATTAGGGTTTTCGGTGTGGTTTTACATTTTTAATTTGTTATACATTGGGAAAAAATGAATGAGACCAATTTTAGGGTGTTTAGGGGACTTTAAAACATGTACATGATGATCGGTTTAATTATTGGTATTGGATTGGAGTCGTTATAAATTGTTATGTATCGTGGGTCAAAACTGTGAATTCATGTAAGTTGTCCTAGAAATTCAGTGTTTTGAAAACTATATAATAAATTGTTAACGACACATATTTGGGTGGTTTTTGATTCTAGAATTAAGTTTAACCTTTGTACTACTTGTGTGTCGAGTTTTGGGGTCATTGGTGGTCGGGAAGACACCGTTTTGATTTTTCAAAGTTAACATGCCAAAACTGCTATATGGGTTTGGGAATTCATCCAAATTGTGAGATTTTTCATAAATTATTGGTGATGTCTGGGAAGCCCTAATTTTTATATGATGCTAATTAAAGTCTTAACTAATTTCTGGAATTTCTGGGGAATTTTTGGAATAGTTTAAATACGGTTTAAAAATATAATATTTCAAGGTGTCAAAAGCTGAGAAATCTGGGACAGTTTGTGAAAGTCAATTTTTATTAAATACTTAGACATGTCTATAAATTCTGGGAAAATTCACATAGATGTAAAGTAAATAAATCTGAATATGACTGGAATACATGTTTTAATAATTGGTTTGCATAAGTGTTTGTAAATTAACCCGGGATGCTTGTAACATTATGAACTTTTGTAAACGACTACTAAACCACTAAAATGATATTTGGTGACCTCTAATGTACATTTGGACCTTTGTATGATTTATGATTTACGAAACCCTAATTAATTAATTACGAATACGGGTAAAGTTTACGTGTTTTGCAAATAATAACATAATTGCACGTTAAACCCTAAAATTTGTTTAGTGACACTTAAAACCCTAAAATATGATATGTTGTCATATTTGATTCTAATTTGAAGAATTATGAATTATACCTTAACTTATTCAATTTGAAAAGTTACAAAAACAGGAAACCTGCTAAAAGTGGAAACCTACTAAAAATGGAGAGCCGTCTAAAATGGATAATCTGATTATAATAAACGTTATTTAATTCGTATAGGTTTCGTGAAGCGGGAGTGATCATCTTGTGACCTTTCTTTTACTATTTACTTGCTTTGAATAAGGTACTAATATTCTGATGTTTCTCTTAAGGTTTCTCATGATCTCTTACACATCTTTTGATCTTTAGCTATTTTGATTATGAACCTTGAACCATTTGATGTGAACCTTTGAATTGAGCCTTTGTCATGAACCATTTCTTTGAACCTTTGATTATGCTATTCTGATGACTTAGACATTTTCTAAACTTTGACTTTGGCTTTTGACTCTTCAGTTTGATACCCGATCCATTTTCCCTAGCCATGAAGGTAACATGGCCATGTCATTGACGCACAAATGGCATGACTCCTGGGTGGTCGAGTGATGAACCATCCCGTCCCTTTTTTGTTATATATATTATGAGCTCAAGATTATTATATATGTTTGGCCACTAATGTCTTCGCAGGGGCGTATGGATGCATCCTAAATTTGATTTTTATTTGATTTGGATATGATATGATTTATTTGGTGACTGATGCTTGTGTGCAATACACGTCTTTCACATTTTGGGAGCTAGCTACTCCATGGTTACTTATGATATGATATGATTTGATTTGTTTGGGCTCGTGGTAGATTACTGACATTTTCCATTCATGACCTTTTATCTTTGTTATGCCTCATGTTATTCCACAATGCACCATATTCTATATTTCTCTTTTTTAGTTTTCCGTTGATTACTCATTCATTTATTATCCTTGTGTGATTCATCTGACTACCATACTATACTCTATTTCATTGATTTGTCATACTCTCATTCCATTTTGGTTGACTACCAAGCTTATACTTCAGATTACCACTTCATTCGTTTACCCTGCTATTATATGATTAATATGTGACTAATAGTTTACCATGCTATTATGTGACTAATTGATTCACCCGTTTGCATGCTAGTATATAATTATTTGACTCATCCGTTTACCCTGCTATTATATGATTAATATGTGACTAATAGTTTACCATGCTATTATGTGACTAATTGATTCACCCGTTTGCCATGCTAGTATGTAATTATTTGACTCATCCGTTTACCATGTTATACCTCGTTCAGTTATTTTTGTAGGCTATGATTATCATTTAGTATTCCTATTTTCTATTTGTGACTACCATTCTTGTACTTTTGGTTGGTATTTTTCTGTTGCTTACGATATTGTTTTGGCTTAGTAATTGATGTTTACTTGACTTGTTGATCTACCATGTTTACACTTGATGCAGGTTTTACTGACCAGGTTTTAATATTTATAAAGTCTCGTTATACCTATTGTCTACCCTAATGCACTAACGGGCAGTGTACCCGGTCGTATGTAGTGTAGTATTCGGTAAAACCGAGATCGTCCCAAGAGCTATGTGTGTTGGATTATTACTAAGTCTAGGTGTCACAGTTTCAATATGATTTCGATAAGGAATTAATTAAATAACTACTAAAGCAGATAAAAGGCAAAGGTTTAATCAATAGAGGAGAGTGGTGCTAACCTAGTTATTCCTCCTAGCTAGTAATGTCTACGTCTACTTACTTCCAATTACTTCAGGTGGGGTCAAATTTGAGAGGACGGCATTTGGTCAATTCGCCCTAACCTATCAGCAAAGATGCCACCACTGGAGAAGTCAGGTTTCCCTTCATAAGTCCAGTTGTTCCTGGTCCCCTAAGCCAAGTCATTAAGTACCGCTACATGCTAGATTTATAATAGTGAGTGCCCGGGCGTTAGCAACTTAAACACTCACCCCCTAATTCTTAAGTTCATCCAAACGGTAGGTGATCAGTTGGTCATATCTTACCCTTCCCGTCTCAGTCTACTCACTTAGGATCAGTTGGTCATATCTCCTAAGCAACTAGCCTCTACCGTTATTCAAAACTACCGAAATAAGGGAAGCTACCAATAAACTATGCATGCATACACTTAGAAATAATTATACGGAAGTGAAGTAAATGCAAACAAAACAATTAAGGAATCATAACTAGGCCAGCATCAAGAGGTGCTTAGCCGCTCATATTAACCATACAAATCAATTCAATATCCAAAGTTACGAAATACATGAATCAAAAGTAAAGAAAAGATAAAATGCTAATGCTTATCGTAGGGGAGTGATTTATCCCTTGGAGACAGCTCTGTATGCTCCTCTAGACCTGCCTTTGGCTTCTTCCCACGTTCTTTGGTTATGGTGTGTGGAATGGGATGCTTTGAAATGCTGGAAATCGTGGGGTATTTATAGGCCAGATCTGGGTTACGGCGTAACTAATATAAGAGTTACGCCGTAATCTTCAATTCCTTCGTAATTTGCACTAGATCTGCTGGTTATGGCGTAACCTTATAAGTGGTTACGTCGTATCTTCAATATTACTTGGTTACGCCATAGTTGATGAAATAGTTACGGCGTAGTTATCAGCGGCGTGGAACCTCATTTGACCTAATACAGTTATGTCGTAGTCTTTGGGGAGAGTTACGCCGTAACCTTATGATGAGTTGGTTTTCTGAGTCACGCTTTAGTTACGGCGTAATGTGAGAGATGAGTTACGTCGTAACTTCTTCAAAGTCAGCATACAATGATAAATCTTTGATATTTCTCCAATTCCGCGTCTCTTTAACTCCAATGCTCGTAATTTACCTGAAAGTGGAAAACAATGGAAAACAAGCGTAAATCCATATAAATGATATAAATTACAAGCATTATCAGCGGAAATTGACACTTAATATTCAGGACTATTTGATGTTGTTAATACAAATAAGCCGTAAAAACGTTTATTTGTATTTTACGATCTTCTAATGTTTTGTCGATAACAAACGTAAAATCATTTTAACGAAACAAATAGAATACGTAAATAGTTTGAGTTAATAGTTTCCTAACACATTTACGTTTTCACATAAAACACTAAAACAAGTATAAGTGATTTTATGATTTAGATACATATGTACAACAACTACTGTTTACATATTGGGTTAGAATATGCTTAAACTAAGTATACTAAAATGGGTAAAAACAAGTATATACTAAATGGGTAAAAACTAGTATATACTAAATGGGTAAAAACTAGCAAATGGTATTGACCTATAACCCATGGTTTTATATATACCACTTAACCAAGTTTATTGTATCTAGAAAGAAAACCATGGATCAACCCATAACCCATAACCAAAAATACCCATGGGCAAAGAGGAGCGTTCCACGGATCCCTAGCTTTGTGCTAGCCGGATCCCAAGTGGAAGGGATCTGTGGGATTCGGGGAACAGTAGAGAATTTTCTCTATAAATAGAGAGCCATTTCTTTCTTTCTAACCATCACTTCACACACATACTTTCCCAAAGTATTATAACCCTCTAACCTCAGATCCAAGTGATCTATGTAGATTGTCTTTTGTTTTTGTGTGATCTTCTAGGTTCCTCTTAAAGGCGAGATCACCACTTCTTGAAGACGTGCAAGCTCAAGTCCATGAGTTGTCATGCTTCGTCATCATCAAGACAACTAAGGTTCTCTTGTTGATAGTTCTTCCTTTCTCCATAGATGTTGGGTCAAAAACATTAGTGAAGAATGCCGAAAATGTCAAGATGAAAGCATTAGTGAAAGGTGCTCTTCATCCGTGTCAAAGCATTAGTGAAGAATGCTAAAGGTGTCAAGACGAAGGCATTAGTGAAGGATGCCAAGCGTTGTGTCAAAGGCATTAGTGAAGGATGCCGATGAATCAAATCGACCCACATTTGGGAAGAATGTCTAGGTTGTATAATCGATGAGGTGCATCGTTATACATATAAGTATTTATTTGTTTCCAAGGATGGTGATATCCTTGATGATGGTGTAACAAGGAATTGATCTCCTTGATATTAGATGTTGTGTTGTGAAGGGTAGTAGTTCCTCCATAGTAATGGAACTAGGTGCTTAGCCTAGTACCTAATAAAGGGTAGGCGACGTTGTGATAGTATTAGTTCTCCTTGGTGTGAAAGAACTCGGTGGTTAGCCTAGCACCGTATAAAGGGTAGGCGACGTTGTGTTAGGTGTGGTTCACCTTGGTGTGAAAGAACTCGGTATTTAGCTTTGTACCGGAAAAAGGTTAAGCGACGTTGTGAAGGCTTCTCCGCCATAAGGAGATTGGTGTAGTGCTTACGAACTCTCGAGTAGGTGACTCGGGGAGTGGAGTAGGGCAAGGAAGGTGTCCTTGTAGCCGAACCACTATAAATAACTTGTGTCGTGGTGATGTGCTTCTTACTCTTTATCTTTCATTACACGTTTTATATATCTATCTATCAACGTCCAACATAAACAACCAAATAGATTGACATAAGTCGATCTAAATATTTAAAAAGAAGTTTTAAATTGGTAAAACTATTCAACCCCCCCCCCTTCTAGTTTTCCACAATTGGCATCAGAGCTTCGTTACCAAGTTTCTTAAAGTATGTTGTACTTTAAAGACTTGATATGATCCATGTATGTTTGAAAACTACAAAGAAGGATTTTTTTTAAAATCATTTTGTTGGACATTGATAGATGATTCTAACAACTTTTGCTCTCATGAAATCTTCATGCTAGAATCTCTCCAAAAATCTTCATTCAAAGAATAATGAAGTCGTACACCAAGTACAAAGGATTATTTTAAAAGCTCATGAAGTATTTTTGGTATTATACCAAACCAAGAAGCATAGAGGTATGTTTTACTTTTCATTAGATAGGTTACATGAGCTCAATTTATTTCATAAGTTTATTAATCACTAGCATCGTTAGAAGTCTCTCTCGTCACTTTTTCCGTCTCTTTCATCATCCGGAATGATATTCCTGTTGATTCGTCAAACTAACACCGTCATCACATATGAACACTCGATATGGGATTCTTCAAAAGCCGTCATCCAAAAATAATCCTTATCTAATATCTCCGAACTATTTTTTAGTAAGTTAATTTATAAGCCTACTACAAAAAATAATGACAAACAACTCTTTCTCTATCCACAATAGCCGGATCCCAAATACAAATGATCCGGGGGAACCGTGGAACAGAACTCAGCTATACGCTTTCAAAAATCACCACTGATCATTTTCCCTCTATTCATATAACACAAAAACGACTAAGCTACTGAATTCATCCCTATTGACTTCCATATTCTCAAGTAATCCTTCCTAGAACACCATTGTAAGTAATTACATTAACTTGTTCTAATTTTCATTCATCCTCATCCTAGGGTTTATGGTTTCTTAATTTCTAATAAATTAATTTAATTAGGGTTCTTCAAATTAATCATGTAAAAGGGCTTTTAACAAAATCACATTGTGTTCACAACATTGTTAATACAAATCAAAACCATAAACCCATCTTAACTAAATTTTACCTAATTTGAAAATTTGTATTTTTAGGACCAATCATGCCCAAAGCCACTCAACAAGATCATCATGACACCGTTCATTACCTTACTCATTACTATCGTAAAAAGGGATTGACCAAAGCCAATCGTAAAATATTCAAAAGCCTTGTAAAACGACTTATCCACGAAGGTCGTGTAGTCAAGGAATGTTTCCTTGAAGATACCGACATTCGTCAAGTTTTCTCGACAATTAACTTTGATTGTCTCCTTGACATAGATGAACAAATTTGTCCGGTCTTCATTTTTGAATTTTACAAAAGCTTTAGGATCATTAAAAACACCGACAATAGCATCTCAATCGCTTTCATCATCAACAAACAAAACTTTACTTTTCCTCTCAACACCTTTGCTCAAATTCTCCGCATTCCTTGTGAAGGAATTTTTATGTACTCTCAAGATTGGGCAATTAACGCTCAAAACCTTGCACTTGATCCTAAGCCTCTCTATAACACTCCACTCGACAATCCCGAAACCATTCGAGAAACTATCTTCAAAGTTAGGACCGACCAATCCCGTTACAACCGTAACAAAAATCTCATTCACCGTGATCCCTTTCAAATGGAACTTTTCGAAATGCATCCCATATTTAGATAATGGGAAGAAATCCTTAGGGAAAACGTCATTAGTCTAGTTGGAAACAAAGATCATCCAAACGCATGTCTTGTGCAAATGATCTATTGTCTTATCCACCAAAGGCCATTTAATATTGCCTATTACATGTTAAGGAGGATGGCTGGGGTATTCAAAGCTTCCAACATGGTACTTCCGTATGGTATGCTCCTAACACGACTTTGTAAGTATGTTGGTACATTACAACCATCTCCTATCAACGATGATCATTACCTTTCCGATCATGTCATGGTACCTCTTACCAAACAACCCTCTATACGGTTCATGGTCAATGGAGAGAAACCGGAAGCTCTCTCGGACTCCTCGGCCGCTGAAAAAGAAGAAGATGAAGAAGATGTCGACTACATAGCCAACATCAAATTAGAAATCCTTGAATACGACAAACAACTTCCAACCATTCCAAACGAGACTGCGGAATTTAAACAATTGAGGGGCATGATTCAAAACCTCGCTTACAACCTCACTAAGCCGTCAAAAAGGAAAAGAAAGGATTGAAGAAAGAGACAATAGGAATATGTTTATCTTATGTTTGGATGATTATGTTTTAGCACTTTTGGTTTATGGTAACCTGGATATTGTTACTTTATCATGCTTTTATAAGTAGTGTTTTTGTGATGACATGCTTGCTTCTATTGCTTTATTTTAAGAATTATTAGTGTGCAAAATCTGCACATCATTTTTGTACAGATTCTGATCTGCAGATGCCGGATCCCTAGGATTAGCCTAGCCGGATCCCTCCTTTGAGGGAACCGTGGGATCCGTGACATCAGAACAGCAATACAGCATTACTTGCATCAAGGTAACTTTCTAGATAACATCTCATTAGCTAAGCATATGATTTTAGAATCCAACTAGAACAACTTCAAGGATAAGAGAGGTTTAGACTCACCAAAAGATTACTTAAAATCTTAGTCAAAATGCCTCTAGATTTATCAAACACATCAAAACTCACCATATTTCCGCTTCAATACTCACAAACTGCTTCTTATCTTTTAAAATACTTAAGTGGGCAAATTAAACAATTTTAGGAATTTGTTTCTAATCATTTTATCTCAAAGTGAGACAAAAATTAGTTCCTTTAATTCTTGTGATTTTTAAGAATTTTTTAAATTTTACCTCAAGCTTAAATCTGATCACTAGGATCATTTATTATGACTTGACACCACAAACGTTCTAGTGTTATCCTTGGACATCCATTGGTAGTCATCTTGTCCCATCTCCTTTCCATAAGAAGCAATCATTTGCTATAACACTTATTATCTTCGATCATTCAAGTACCATTTCATCTTAAAACACTTAGGAGAACTGAAACACTCAAAATGAGATAGGCTTTAGCTTCTAGAAATCTCATTTCAAACATGTCATAACTGCTGAGAGCCGGATCCCCAGGATTAGCCTAGCCGGATCCCTTCAAGGAGGGAACCGTGGGATCCGGGTGACAGTTTATGCCAAACATTGCTAAAACAATCATTTCAACTCATCTTCCTAAATTAAACACTCCATCTCATCTTAAATGAGTTCCTAGATTAGTGAAACTCTGAACCTCAACCTTGTGCATGCTAATCACCACATTTCCAAGAACATTAGTGGGTTCAGTATTAAATGCAATTGTCAAGTTCTTCCCTTTATAAGCCATGTTGCTAAGAACACCTTAGTCATCAAACACAAACACAATTATCAGCAATTACAACCATCTCCCTTAGTCATTTCATCATGAGAAAGGCTCCTAGTGCTAACTCATCCACTCAAGAACCACCCAAGAAACTTGCTAGAATCATATACGAAGTTTCCTCAACCGAATCATCTCCGGTTAAGTCCACCAATGCTAGAATTTCCCCTACACCTAGGAAACCAATCAAACTAATCCCCAAGAAGAGTGTTCCCACTAGGATTCCACCACCAAACTCTACTATACCAAACATACCCTCCACAACTCAACCAACATCATTAGTGCCTAGAGCCACCTCACAATCATCTCCACATTCTCACAATGTAGAAGATTTACCTTCTTGGCCATCTCACCTTTCACCATTACCAACAAATTCACTTGAAAAGATTGAGCAACAAAATCAACGTGTTGAATCAACACTTGCTCCAGTAGCAAACTCTCTCATTCCACCCAATAGTCCATTTCAGATTATGAGAAGACATCAAAGGCAACCACCCGACCACATGGAAGTTGATGCTTCTTTAGCTCCACCCTCAAACATTGTAGAGCCATCACCTAATGAGCCTCCACCAATTCCTCCTTCATTTGAAGATCCTCAATCCACTCCACTTGAACTTCCACTTCAAGAAATTCAAAACCATGACAAGGATTGCTATCATTGTAAACATGTTGAAAGGTTAATACATGAACTACGTGAAGAACAACGTTTCATGTTTTATCACCTCCTCGAACGTTTCGAAGAGGTCAACAAGCCTAAACTACAATGAGCATCATAGTCACAAGCTCAAACTTAGAATGTTTAGGAAAACTCATCACATCCTTGATCATCATTAAGCTTTTAGTTGAAATCTAAAGTTTGGACAACTTATTATCATTTGTATGGCTAAGTTCATTCTCTTAGTTTTAGAGATTTTGTTGTTTATCTCTTGTTTTATTGAATGAATACTTATATGCTATGGTTATTTTGCGTGTTGTGCTTGTTACATTGCACATACATCTCATTTCCTCATTAGCATTGCTTGACATTTCTTCACTGCTGAAGAAACTGTCACCAGATAGCCGGATCCCTCCAAAACGCCTAGACGGATCCCTCCATAAAGGGAACCGTGGGATCCGTGGTACAGAAACACAAATTTCTACTAAGTTGAGTTTTATTTGCAGGAAATTTTGCACTATACTCTTGTTTTCTAACCTTTACTTTGTAGATTTTCAAAATACACGTGAAGATTTTGACACCATAAAGCTAGGGGGAGCTTTGTGTTAAACGCAATTGCAAAAACATTTGCAACCTAATCCGATTGTTTCATGACACCCCATTGCAACTTTGCAATCTTCAAGGGGGAACACGTCTTCGTCACTTAGACGAACCATTTGCAAACATAATTGCAAACACAATTAGTTTATTTTACGTCATGTCCTTGACGCCCTTTCAAAGGGATGGACTCGTCAAGGGGGAGTTAAGACGAGTACCATTCCCGTCACTTGCTCTCTTTACATTTTTTTACATATCTTTTCTTATAAAGTGTGTTAGTTTCTTTTAACACTTTTGTTTGACAAAAAGGGGAGAAGAAAGTAAAAACTACAAATTCAAACTTTTACGAATTTTAGCTTTTCCTTAAAATAATTTTATGTTTTGTCATCAACAAAAAGGGGGAGATTGTTAATACAAATAAGCGGTAAAAACGTCTATTTATATTTTACGATCTTCTAATGTTTTGTCGATAACAAACGTAAAATCATTTTAACGAAATAAATAGAATACGTAAATAGTTTGAGTTAATAGTTTCCTAACACATTTATGTTTTCACATAAAACACTAAAACAAGTATAAGTGATTTTATGATTTAGATACATATGTACAACAACTAGTGTTTACATATTGGGGTAGCATATGCTTAAACTAAGTATACTAAAATGGGTAAAAACAAGTATATAATAAATGGGTAAAAACAAGTATATACTAAATGGGTAAAAACTAGCAAATGGTATTGACCCATAACCCATGGTTTTATATATAACACTTAACCAAGTTCATTGTATCTAGAAAGAAAACCATGGATGAACCCATAACCCATGACCCATGACCCATAACCAAAAATACCCATGGGCAAAGAGGAGTGTTCCACGGATCCCTAGCTTTGTCCTAGCCGGATCCCAAGTGGAAGGGATCCGTGGGATCCGGGGAACAGTAGAGAATTTTCTCTATAAATAGAGAGCCATTTCTTTCTTTCTAACCATCACTTCACACACATACTTTCCCAAAGTATTATAACCCTCTAACCTCAGATCCAAGTGATCTATGTAGATTGTCTTTTGTTTTTGTGTGATCTTCTAGGTTCCTCTTAAAGGCGAGATCACCACTTCTTGAAGACGTGCAAGCTCAAGTCCATGAGTTGTCATGCTTCGTCATCATCAAGACAACTAAGGTTCTCTTGTTGATAGTTCTTCCTTTCTCCATAGATGTTGGGTTCCGAAAGTGTCAAGATGAAAGCATTAGTGAAAGGTGCTCTTCATCCGTGTCAAAGCATTAGTGAAGAATGCTAAAGGTGTCAAGACGAAGGCATTAGTAAAGGATGTCAAGCGTTGTGTCAAAGGCATTAGTGAAGGATGCCGATGAATCAAATCAAGCCACATTTGGGAAGAATGTCTAGGTTGTATAATCGATGAGGTGCATCGTTATACATATAAGTATTTATTTGTTTCCAAGGATGGTGATATCCTTGATGATGGTGTAACAAGGAATTGATCTCCTTGATATTAGATGTTGTGTTGTGAAGGGTAGTAGTTCCTCCATAGTAATGGAACTAGGTGCTTAGCCTAGTACCTAATAAAGGGTAGGCGACGTTGTGATAGGATTAGTTCTCCTTGGTGTGAAAGAAATCGGTGGTTAGCCTAGCACCGTATAAAGGGTAGGTGACGTTGTGTTAGGTGTGGTTCGACTTGGTGTGAAAGAACTCGGTATTTAGCTTTGTACCGGAAAAAGGTTAAGCGACGTTGTGAAGGCTTCTCCGCCATAAGGAGATTGGTGTAGTGCTTACGAACTCTCGAGTAGGTGAGTTGGGGAGTGGAGTAGGGCAAGGAAGGTGTCCTTGTAGCCGAACCACTATAAATAACTTGTGTCGTGGTGATGTGCTTCTTACTCTTTATCTTTCATTACACGTTTTATATATCTATCTATCAACGTCCAACATAAACAATTAAATAGATTGACATAAGTCGATCTAAATATTTAAAAGGAAGTTTTAAATTGGTAAAACTATTCAACCCCCCCTTCTAGTTTTCCACAGATGTTATCAAATGTCGCCCCACTTAAACTCTACTTGCCCTCAAGTAGACCTTATTAGAAAGATTCCTTAAAAGATATCTCCCATAACTTGGAAAATATAAGTTTACAAATCCCTTATGCTAGAATAAAACAAAGTCGAACACCTCACGAAATGGGAACAAAACACTCAAATCTCTCAACTAATGTAATTGTCAATTTCAGGGTGATCACTCAATCGCACTATCATAGCATGTATTCTATCATAAGCTTGGCGGTTACACAAATCTCCACCTCTAGAGTTAAGGGCTAAACAATTCTTGAAGGCAATATGGGTAGACACGACAAAGGTTAAGGGGTGACTCGTCATTACTAACATGTCACGGCAAAGTGGAAAAAATCAATGATACATGACCAAATCCATGGCCAAGACACCAAAGATTGCTTGCTGCATCACCTAGACACGCTTCATGACTAAAGGGTAGGATAAGACATGGGAAGTATAAATGGTGTTAAATAAAAATCAGGCAAGTAGTCTAAATCTATAACCAAGTCATCACCACTTACCGCCCAAAGTTCAAGCTTTAAAGTCAAGAAACCGGATCATGAACTACTAGGTTGATGTGTCATTAGAGGACGTCGTGATGGGCGCACTACCTTTTCTCCAATGGTTGGCATAATTATCAACTCCAATCTTCGAAAGTGACCGAGGTGGCCTTCAATGACATAGTGCTTATAACAATGCACTTTTACAATAACTAAATAACTTAACAATTTTTTTTCAACATAACAATAACAACTAAACATAATATCCCCACACTTGAGATGAACAACGGGAATTCAGGGGGGAGGGGGGGTCTTCAATGATCTTCAAGAATATGTCCTTGACGAAAGCATGATTTCCGAACCTTTCCACTTGAACCTTGAACTTAGGCAAATGATGACTTCCCAATCATAAATAAAGACTACAGGGTAGGCTAAGGTGAATCGAAACAATATATTGGGTTAACAAAATGAAAGGAATGACTCAGATGGGTGTAAGTAGGGGTATCTTGCACTAAAAGTGAGTGCAACAAAAGGGTTTCACATGGGGGTCGAGAAGTCAAGGTGACTAATCGATAGACACACAATGGTAGGAAATTTGGGTGATAATCCTATAATATTGCCTTCTTAAACTGAAAAGTCCAAATACATCGAGCTAACTCAACATACCTCGTCTATGGTCTCGAAATGATGCAAAGGCCAAGTTCTAAAGTTTACAAGCTACCGGCACACTCATAATTTGGTGGATTTGGGGTAAAATATTGGAAACGGATAAGGCTAATCTCACCATATAACAAGGGTTGTATGTGCTCGGCTAAGGTCTAATCTAGTTAGGTTAAGAAAAACATGTCAAAATTAAAAATGGCATAATTTTTCAAAATAAACTAGAAAAAACGAGGGCAAAATAAAGTTCAAGACATAATTCTACTCCCGTCCTCCCACTTTAATTGTACAAAGTCCCTTTTGTACTAAGCGTTAAATAAAGGTGAAGAGAAAAGTATAATTAGAGCGAGAACTTCCCTGAAATTTGCTCCAAAAAGAAAGAAGGCCCACGAAAAAGAGACGTGCCTTCGTATAAGCATCATGAACAAACTTCAATCCCTGAAATCACACTACCGAAAAGCATAATTCTAAAAAAAATGAAAAAATAAAAACAAACCTAACTCACTTTCGTAGGAATCACGGTTTCATTTAGCATATGCAACAAGCCTTTTAAACAACTTGGTGTCCCAAGTGGACAAGTGAAGTCTCGTGAGGGTTTACAGGGAACACACCCACAAAGTTCATTTAAAATACTAATACAAGGTTATTGTGTTTTAAAATAAAAGAGGTAAAGCAGAGGAAGGTTACATCGTAACTCCTTGAGGGAGTTATGCCGTAACTGGCAAAACCTGACATATGTTGCAAAGCGAGTGGCTACGGCGTAACCACTGAGATGGTATTACGCCGTAATTGTTAATGCATCTAAAATTCTTCTGCAAAGGGTTGGTTACGGTGTAATCACAGAGATGAGTTACGCCGTAACTATGGTCAGATCAGTAAACTGCAGCAGCAATCATTACCTCGTTTCCTGCAAACATGGTTAAAAACACAAACCCTACAGAAATGGAAATAAAACAAAAGAAAGGGATAATTCGGGTTGTCTCCCGAAAGAGCACTTTTCTTTATTTACGAGTCTTTAAGTTAGACTCAGAGCCACGGGGCTACCAGTGCTTGTTGGTCATTTCGTGGATATGGCAATCTCCACGTTGGATCCAACATATCAGATTCTCATCCCGTTTGTAATCATCCCCTAATTCTAAACAGCCTGAGTAGAAGCTCTTGATTTTCTGGTAAGGCTGGTCAATACCTTTTTCCTTGTCTTCCTCACTGATATTGAGCAATGGTTGGGCTTGGCTTAACTGCCTCTTGGTCTAATTTTTAAAATTCTTAATGGTTCTCGGCATTTTGAAGATAGTCTTATCATCGTTTATATTTAACCATACTAACCCTTCTTTTTCATTTTTATCTAACCCTGCCATTTCCTGAAAAGGTTTTCCTAAAATTACTCCCGTAAGTCCATCTTCCACAAAGTCGCTTACGTCGTTCAAAACCATAAAGTCCACCAAAAATGAATGAGTTCCAACGAAGACATGGATGTTAGTTGCAAACCCAAGAAAGTTATTCCTCTTATATTCTAATTCTTTCTTCATAACTCAGTTGTAGCACTCTTTTGACATGATGTTGACTGGGGAAGTTGTGTCAATAAATGGGTGGAAATCATTGAACCCGATTTTGCATGAGATCTTCATATAATAAGGGTTTCTATGATGTATGCGGGGTTCCTACCTCATAAAATCTAGGTTGATTGTTTTGCGAAAAAGCCTTCACAGAGTTGTCTTGCCAATGGGCCATTTCGACGTCACTTGAGAAGTCGTCAGTACTGATTCCTAAATTATCCTCTTCCTCGAAGTTGATGAAAACATCAAAATCTTTCCCCGAATCTATCTCGCCAGGATCTGGGGGGTCACAAAGAAAATTTTCAAGAGCGTCACCAAAACTGCCTACTGGGTCAACCACACATACCTTTTGAGGAGTAGACAGGAGTTCATTTGGTTCGAACGTTGCAATTTCTCCATTAGCTTTAAGAGTTAGTTTCCAGCAAAGACATCTACCTTAGTATGGACAGTGGCAAGCATAGATCTACCTAAAATGACAGGTATTCTGTTGTCTTCCGGAATGTCAAGAATCACAAAATCTACTAGGAAAAGGAATTTCTTAATCTTCACCAACACATTTTCACCGATGCCCAACGGTGATTGCATAGATCGATCGGCCATTTCAATTTTAATCTTGGCTGGCTTCAAGTCACCAATCCCCATATGTAGGAACATCGAACGAGGCATTAGGCTAATACTTGCTCCAAGATCAGCTAGGGCATTATACATATTGAGACTCCCCGATCAAGCAAGGGAGAGTGAAACATCCTGGATCTTTTTCCTTTTGTGGTAGCTCGTTTCTCAAAACTGCTGAACATCTTTCGTTGAGTTGAATTGTCTCATCATTGCTTAATTCCTGTGGAATATCATCATGATTAGTTTTAATGGAATTATTAATAGGGGAGTTTACCGGTAAAGCTTGGTCCAGAAGTGATTGTATTTCCATGTTGATTCGTCGCTTAATTTTTTCCGAAAAGGTCGTCGGTTCTTCAAGGATAGTTTCCACCGTGTTGACAACTTCCTCTTCCCGAGCCGCAAGGTAATCAGTGATGGCTTGCAAACATGAGCTCACACTCTTTTCCAATCCCTTAATCCTATCTTCATGAATTTTGAGAGAAGAGACTGTATTATCCACGAATGTCTTCATCATTTTTTCAATTCTATCATCTCGTTCCCTTGATTCCTTGATGTGGTCAAGAATCTTTTTTTCAAGATTGATCTCGGTTTTGGTCCCAAATACACTCTTAACCTTCTCAATCCTACATGCTTCAGCTTCTCTTTCTAACCTTCGTTTTTCAAAAATTTCCCCATAATTGTATTCTTGTTTTGTTAACGTCTTCATTACCTTATGATCAAAATTGTCTCTTGGTCCGTATCCTGTATCCATATGCCATCTGTAGCAATGTTCAGAAATCCATTGAATACATTCCAAGGCTTGGTCAGGGGTCATGCTAGGAATAGGTCTCGGAGAATCGAGTAGTTCTCGTGTTAGCGCATTAATTCCCCGGTAGAAGATGTAGACAATCTGATGTTTGTTCAAATCATGAGTGGTACATCGATAAAGTAGCTCATTAAATCTTTCCAATTCCTGGTAAAGCATTTCTTCTACAACTTTGTGACAATCCGTACTTTCAGGTCATTTCTCGACACAATTCATGTCTCATTATTTCAACATTTTTAGTAAACTTGGTTTACTTGTTTCAAATTCGCGTAACCTTGGAGGTTTAGCGGCGAATTCATGATCATGACATCACGTACATTTCATATGGACTATGATTAGTCTACATTTCATTGACATCATTTGCATCTCATTAATTCATTCACGACATTTCATTTCATATTTTACGCGTAATTTTTATATTTTATAATCTTTATCGCGTGAGTTATTATTTTAACATTTAATCCGTTACTTTCAAAAATGATCCCGAGGTATTTTTAAACTTACATTTAGTTCATAAAAACTATATTTTTAGTTTTCCTAGTGTTTCAAATTTATTTGATATATTAATCGTTAAAATTTAATTATTACGTCGTTTTTCTTAAAAACTACTCGATAATTTTTATATCACTCAATTTTTACAAGGAAAGTATTTTTACAATTTTTATCATCTCATTACATTATATTTTGACCTAATAAAAACTTACTTGTACCAAAATTATACCTTTTACCTTACAAGTCACAATTTCTTACATTTCCTTTACAAATAATACAAGTTTATACAAAATTTATACAAGTAACAATAAAAAAAAAAAAAAAAAAAAAAAATTTTGGAGGGACAACCCTCCCCTAAAACCGGCCAAGGGGGAGGGGTGACAATTAATATGGAATGGTGTTGTGTCTTCTAATTATTTCATTCAATGTATAAGTCTTTCACCTCAAATAATTTCTCATACATCTCATTTCTTCAAGTGTTAAACAAAAACTTTCTCTCTTCTTTTTGCTTCATCAAACCGGTCACAAGCATCAAGGTGCCAAGGGGATCAAGTTTTGCAAGATCAAGTGTTTATACAATCTAGTATATATCCTTTTTATGGTTTTGAAATAAAAACCAAGGATATTTAAGTTTAATCCTTGTTACTTTCACCTCTTCACTATCACTTGTAAGCATGTTTTTATCATTTTTATGTTTCCTTTTCATTTTCATATGTTTCCTTTCATTTTTGGAGATATTATGCATGATATGTGATTTATACCATTTATTTCATGATTTTAGAAGTTATATATACATATTGGTCATCCTATAATTATCCCCTTGGTTTTGGTTGGTCTTGATGGTGATTAGGAACCCATGACACCCTAAGAAGGTGTATGGTAGGATTAGATTAGTTTTGGAGTTGATTTGAAGGGATTAGAATAGGTTTTGTCCGAGAAAAACTATTTTCGATAAGTATATTTTGTGTTCTGTCCTTGTTTTGCTTTTCTGGAAAATCCGACAGTAGGCACGACTTTTTGGCCTTGATTTTTAGAAAATATACTTTAAAACGAATCCGTGGCCGCTTGAACGGAATAAAACGGACTTATAACGAAAAAGTTATGGATTTTACAAGTTTGACGACGGAAAATATTATTTTCAGAAATTTTCAGCAACATGTTTTTAGTTTGTTCGGGTCAAAAATGAGCCTTAAGCTTCACAAATTATTTCGACTTCTCAAAAATATATTAGTTTACTTCGATACGAAGCTAAGGACATATTAAACGTAAGCAGTTTGAAAGCGACAAAGATATGCACTTTTTCATAAACTTGCCGTAACTAATTTTCTGCACTCAATTAGCCAAAAACCACCATCTTTAACCCTTATTATCTTTATGTTCGAGACCTTTTGGACGAAAACTCCTGAATTGAAACTTTTAGATATCGATACAAACTTTCCAAAACCGTCGAGTTCGTTCTCTAACGATCGACGTACACCGTTTTACGATTGTTTTCCGGAGCCATTTTGGTAATTTCATGATTCTTCCGACGACATTGTTTTGCGACGAAAAGTGGTAATTTCTCTAAAAATCATTATAAAACCATTGTAGGATGACATTTTGACGTAAAAACATGTAAAGTGATTTTTGATTGGTCAAGGCGTCAAAAGAGTATTTTTCGACGTCGAGTAATATTTTCAAAACTCGTAAATGGTATAAATAACATATCAAGTGCATGCATAACATTACATTGCA
Organism: Chrysanthemum makinoi; assembly: GCA_910596185.1. NCBI lineage: Eukaryota > Viridiplantae > Streptophyta > Magnoliopsida > Asterales > Asteraceae > Chrysanthemum > Chrysanthemum makinoi. The sequence continues at coordinate 132,077,879 of OU343223.1, read as the reverse complement.
ACTCATGACATATCATGTCATTGATAATAGGTCGGTTGGCGCATACATTAAACCTCGGTGTACTCACTTTTGCCATTATTCCGGTTTATCCAAGTGAGTTTTCATAGCCCCGTTTTACATGCTTTCGATTATTTTCAAACCCACGGGGAGAATACATTGCACTACATTTTTCTTTGTACGATACCAAGTATGTTAAATTCATTTACATTGCTTAAGTTAACGCATTTGCCAATTTGAAAGTCCCCATTTCTTGAACATGAACCGTTAATCTTTGAAGCGAGGATGAGTGGATAGATCTATCGAGGGTGGCGCCTCCATCCGGGTTGGTGAATCCCAACCAGGTAAACGGATGCATTTCATTTGATAACATTACGGAGTTGTCTGGCAAACACTCTGCGGGGGCATACATGATTGAACAGTCTAGTTTCGGGTCATGGGCTTAGAGCAATTGTAACATTATTTTTACGTGACTTGATGGTCATGCATGCTAGATACTTGTGTAGTCGTATAAAACATTTACATAAACCTATGATTTCTCACCAACATTATTGTTGACCGTTATTAGCAATGTATTTTCGGTGGCTGAGGCATTATCATCATGACATGGTTTAGGGACCTACATTTTGAGTCGTGGCGTCGACTTACATTATGTACATTATGGCACTTTATTTCAAAACATCGTTTGGATTTGTATTATATTTGTATTTCGCAAACTTTGTAAACCTTTTGGGACCGATGTTGTACTCTGAATGTTTTTATTATAATATCCAACGATGTGTTTTTAAAGCGGCACTTTAGGTCGTTCAATATAACTGTGATGTGGTGCTATGACGGTCAATCCCCAGAATTCCATTCTGCAAAGCAGTAAATTGGGGGTGTGACAGATTGGTACGAGCTACTGATTATAGAGAACTAGGTTGCATCATTGACCCTAGACTATAGCTACATTATCATAGCATCTCATCATTTCATCATAGCGCATATTCACTTTTCATGCGGATTCACTTACACTTTATTCGAGATTATTTACTTTTATTTCACATCGGTTGTCACAGACATGTCTTTAGATTCACATCCCATCACCATATCATCGGACTCTAGCTCGGATGATGTTCCAATAACCCCATCATGGATGATGTTGCATCACATTCCGCTGAGATCGTATCTTCCATTGGATCTACTCCGATCTTTCCACCTATCATGATCGACACGAGACCGAACCCCTTCGAGGAGGCGAGGTTGCACCACTCCTCACGTTAGCCCTGCTCACGATCCACCAGCACCACTACTAGCACCATCACCACCATCATCACCATCTTCATCATATTTTCGTAGAGATCCTTTACCTCGACGGACTTGCCGCCCAAAAGCGTGCTCGTTTTGATATCCCTACACCACCATCTACGGAACCCGAGCCACCCGCTAGATTTGAGTTAGGTGAGAGTTCTAGCGGCATTCGACAGACCTTCTACGAGGCATTAGGAGCCCGTATTGATAGTCAGCAGATCCAGATTGATGGTTTGACGCGACAGTTGGGGAAGCTGTCGGTAGATAGGATTGAGCCCATCGCTGAGGAGGTCGAGGGTTTGATATTAGGCGGGGTTTGTATTGACTTATCTCATCAGAGTATTCAGAATAGGCAGATAGAGGATAGGGAGAGTATTGCTTCTTTGCAGGTTCAGGTTGATGAGTTGAGGAGTTTGGGGGATAGTTTGGTTACTCGAGGTTCGCGATCTTGAGGATCGAGCGGTGAGCACCATGAGGTGCCTTATGTAGACTTTGTCATTGTATAGTTTTGACCATTATTATCCTAGTCACAAGGTGTGTGGCGTAGTTTAAAGAACTTGTTGTATTTTGGTTGTTGTACAAACAAATGTATCAAGTATTGACTCTACTATGTAGGAATGGTTATTATTATCTATGATATCGGTCCATGTAGGCGAAATTTTCATGTATATTATCCACGTGTGTTGTGATTATATTTGTGATATTTCATTATTGTTCCGTTGTGATTCCATTTATCTTTATGCATGTTGTGGTTGTGGATATATTTGTATGATGGTTGTTTCTACTTACGAGTTCTCATGATTGTTTCATCTTGTGATTTTGAAGAGTTATGGCGCCTAAGAAAGTTACACGGAAATGACCCAGCGAGAAATTCAAAAGTTGGTGAATGATAGCATTGCTAATGCTCTAAGAGTCGAAAGGGAAGCAGATGGCTGCTTTGAAGCCGCTAGGCTAGCTACTGCTACTGGTAATGCCGGAGGATCAGGGGTTAAGAAATGTTCGTACAAAGATTTCAAGAGTGGTGAACCCACTAAGTTTCGAGGTACCGAGGGAGCTACTGCAATGGTACGATGGTTTGAGGAGTTGGAATCGGTGTTTTGCTTTGTAAACTGTCCGGATGACAGTAAGGTCAAATTTGCTACGAGCACATTACTCGATGGAGCGTTGTCATGGTGGAATTCATACGCTCAACCGATTGGAATGGAGAATGCTTTTAAGCTTACTTGGGAGGAATTCAAGGGCTTGGTGACTAAGAAGTTTTGTCCTCGAACGGAAATCAAAAAGTTGGAGACGGAGTTCTATGAATTGGTCACTATTGGTTATGATATCGACACTTACATTCGGAGATTTCAAGAATTAGCCGCGTTATGCCCGTCGATGGTATCGGATAATGAAAAGTTGCTAGAGGCTTTTATTGGAGGACTTCCCGAGGTCATTCAAGGAGATGTGACTTCGTTTGATCCACAAACAATTGAGGAAGCTATTCGAGTGACTCCGAAGTTGATGGCACAAGTGGTGAAGCGAGGTAAGTACACCACCACCAACCGAAGCAACAACAACAATCCCAACAACCGTTTCAACAATAACCGAGGCAACTACAACAACAATAACAACAACAACAAAGCGCAAGTGGGACAACACTAGGGGTAGGAATGCTACTCAACAACCACCCAAGAGGCAAGAGGTTGCTAAGGTTTATGTTGCGGGACGAAGGAAGGAAAAGGATATCGGGGGTTTTAGAAGTGTAATAAGTGTTTGAGTCATCACAATCCGGTCGATGTCGATCCGTGTGAAAATTGCAAGAAAGTTGGTCACCGTACTAGGGATTGCAAGTGGCCACAAGTTACATGTTTTGGTTGCGGGGAAACTGGACACTACAAGAAGGATTGTAAGAAAGGAAAGAATCAAGCAAATCCGAATCAAGGAGGTTTGGCACGAGGAAGGGTTTACGTCATTGGAGGTGGAGAAGATAGGGAGGACCGAATGTCATAGGTGCGTTTCTTCTCAATAATCGTTACGCTTCAGTTTTATTTGATTCCGGTGCCGATAAAAGTTTTGTGTCCAATGCATTTGCACCTTTGCTCAACATTAAACCAACTACATTAGACACATCATACATTGTCGAATTAGCTAATGGTAGCGTAGTTAACACCAACACCATTGTCCGCGGTTGCCCATTCAATTTTCTTAATCATCCCTTCAACATAGACCTCATGCCCGTAGAGCTTGGTAGTTTTGACGTCGTCATCGGCATGGACTGGTTATCTAAGCATCGTGCGAAGATCATTTGTGATGAGAAAGTTGTTCATCTCCCCTACAACGGCGAAACTTTGATTATTCGTGGGGAACGAAGTGGAACAGAACTTAGTATCATATCGTGCATCAAAGCGGAGAAGTACATTAAGAAAGGTTGTCTTGCTTTCTTAGCTCATGTAACCGAGAAAAAGTGGGAGAGAAGCGACTTGAAGATGTTCCTATTGTTCGTGAATTTTTAAAGTATTTCCGAGGATTTACCGGGACTTCCACCGGCACGTCAAGTAGAATTTCATATTGACTTAGTGCCCGGAGCTGCACCGATTGTGCGAGCACCGTACCGTTTAGCACCATCCGAAATGCAAGAGTTGTCTAATCAATTGCAAGAACTTCTAGACAAAGGATTCATTAGGCGAGTTCCTCTCCTTGGGGAGCACCGGTCTTGTTTGTGAAGAAGAAGGATGGATCCTTCCGAATGTGCATAGATTATAGAGAGTTGAACAAGTTAACGGTGAAGAATCGTTACCCACTCCCTAGAATTGATGACTTGTTCGATCAGTTGCAAGGTTCTAGTATTTATTCCAAGATTGATCTTCGATCGGGTTATCATCAGCTTCGAGTTCGGGAAGAGGATATTCCGAAAGCAGCGTTTAGAACACGTTACGGTCATTACGAGTTTCAAGTGATGCCGTTTGGATTGACTAATGCACCTGCGGTATTCATGGATCTCATGAATAGAGTTTGTAAGCCGTATTTGGACAAGATTGTTATAGTGTTCATGCGACATCTTGATCTACTCCAAGAGCAAAGAAGAGCACGAAGAGCATTTAAGGATGATTTTAAGGCTACTCAAGAATGAGAAGTTGTATGCCAAGTTCTCGAAGTGTGATTTTTGGAATCACAAAGTGCAATTTCTTGGTCATGTCATTGATAGTCCAGGACTACAAGTTGATCCCGCAAAGATTGAAGCCGTGAAAGATTGGGCTACTCCAACGAATCCTACGGAAATTCGACAATTTCTAGGACTAGCAGGATATTACCGAAGGGTCATCGAAGGTTTTTCGAAGATAGCGAGACCTTTGACCAAGTTGACACGGAAAAACAAGAAGTACGAGTGGGGAAAGAAACAAGAAGTTGCTTTTAGGTTGTTGAAGCAAAAGCTTTGCGGTCGCCAATTTTGGCACTACCCGAAGGCATTGAGAACTTTGTTGTATATTGCGACGCTTCGCATAAAGGACTTGGGGCTGTTTTAATGCAAAGCGAGAAGGTGATAGCGTATGCTTCTCGACAACTTAAGACTCATGAGAAGAACTACACAACTCATGATCTCGAGTTAGGAGCCGTAGTTTTTACGCTCAAGATTTGGAGACACTACCTCTACGGTACAAAGTGCACAGTGTTTACCGACCACAAGAGTTTGCAATATATTCTTGATCAGAAGGAGCTTAATATGAGGCAGCGTCGTTGGTTGGAGTTACTCAGCGACTATGATTGTGAAATCAAGTATCACCCGGGAAAAGCCAATGTTGTGGCTGATGCTCTTAGTCGGGAAGAGAGGCCTAAACCTTTAAGAGTTCGATCATTGGGAATGACGATTATTTCTCCTTTACCATCGAAAATCCACGAAGCACAAGTCGAGGCACTTAAGGAGGAAAATCGACCAAGTGAAAAGCTTTATGGTATGCCCGAAAGCGCAACTGGTTTTGTAAAGAGAAGCGGATGGAGTATTATGTTTCAAGGATAGAATGTGGGTTCCATTGTATGGCGGAATACGAGAATTGATTATGCATGAGTCGCATAAGTCAAAGTATTCTATTCATCGAGGATCGGATAAGATGTATCAAGATCTTAAGAAGCTTTATTGGTGGCTGAACATGAAAGCGGAGATTGCCACGTACGTTAGCAAATGTCTTACACTGCTCTAAGGTAAAAGTCGAATATCCGAAGCCTTCAGGTTTACTCCAACAACCGGAAATTCCTCAATGGAAATGGGAGCGCATTACAATGGACTTTGTTACGAAACTTCCTAAGACATCGGGAGGTTACGGCGCTATTTGGGTAATTGTTGATCGCCTTACCAAGTCAGCCCATTTCATACCGATTATAGAGACTTATTCCATGGAGCAACTCACTAGACTTTATGTCAAGGAAATAGTCTCGAGGCACGGAGCACCAATTTCTATCATTTCCGAGAGAGATAGTCGATTCACTTCAAACTTCTGGAATTCATTGCAAGATTCATTGAACAGATTAGAGATGAGCACAGCATATCACCCACAAACCGACGGTCAAAGTGAAAGGACCATTCAGACGTTAGAAGATATGCTTGAGGGCATGTGTGATTGATTTTGGAAATGGTTGGGCTAACCATTTGCCATTGATTGAATTCTCGTACAACAATAGTTATCACACCAGTATCAAGATGGCACCATTCGAGGCACTGTATGGTCGTAAGTGCCGATCACTGTTTGTTGGGCGAGGTAGGAGGCGCACAACTTCTTGGTCGAGAAATGGTGCGGGAAACCACGGAAAAGATTGTTCAAATTCGTGATAGACTCGAAGCTGCAAGGAGTCGACAGAAAAGTTATGCGGATGTTAGACGCAAGGATTTGGAATTTCAAGTAGGTGACAAAGTTATGTTGAAAGTGTCGCCTTGGAAGGGCGTGAGTGCGATTTGGAAGCGTGGGAAGTTAAACCGAGATACATTGGACCATTCAAGATTTTGAGCGAGTTGGTCCGTAGCTTATCGACTTGATCTTCCATCAGAACTTAGTCATGTGCACAACACGTTTCACGTTTCAAACTTGAAGAAGTGTCTTTCGGACGAATCGCTCGTTATTCCATTGGGCGAAGTTCAGCTTGACGACAAACTCAATTTTGTGGAAGAACACAGTAGAAATCATGGACCGCGAGGTCAAGCGGTTGAAAGCAGTTCGTATTCCTATTGTGAAAGTTCGTTGGAATTCTCGACGAGGTCCTGAGTTTACTTGGGAACGGGAAGACCAGATTCGACGCAAGTATCCTCATCTTTTCACCGACACCGTTAGACCTAACAACGATTGAATTCCGGGACTGAATTCCTTTTTGGATGGGCGAATGTGACAATCCGTACTTTCAGGTCATTTCTCGACACAATTCATGTCTCATTATTTCAACATTTTAGTAAACTTGGTTTACTTGTTTCAAATTCGCGTAACCTTGGAGGTTTAGCGGCGAATTCATGATCATGACATCACGTACATTTCATATGGACTATGATTAGTCTACATTTCATTGACATCATGTGCATCTCATTAATTCATTCACGACATTTCATTTCATATTTTACGCGTAATTTTTATGTTTAATAATCTTTATCGCGTGAGTTATTATTTTAACATTTAATCCGTTACTTTCAAAAATGATCCCGAGGTATTTTTAAACTTACATTTAGTTTATAAAAACTATATTTTTAGTTTTCCTAGTGTTTCAAATTTATTTGGTATATTAATCGTTAAAGTTTAATTATTACGTCGTTTTTCTTAAAAATGGTACGATAATTATTTTATCACTCAATTTTCACAAGGAAAGTATTTTTACAATTTTTATCATCTCATTACATTCTATTTTGACCTAATAAAAACTTACTTGTACCAAAATTATACCTTTTACCTTACAAGTCACAATTTCTTACATTTCCTTTACAAATAATACAAGTCTTACAAAATTTATACAAAGTAAAAAAAAAAAAATATTTGGAGGGACAACCCTCCCCTAAAACCGGCCAAGGGGGAGGGGTGACAATTAATATGGAATGGTGTTGTGTCTTCTAATTATTTCATTCAATGTATAAGTCTTTCACCTCAAATAATTTCTCATACATCTCATTTCTTCAAGTGTTAAACAAAAACTTTCTCTCTTTTTTTTTGGCTCTTCATCAAACCGGTCACACATCAAGGTGCCAAGGGATCAAGTTTTGCAAGATCAAGTGTTTATACAATCTAGTTTATATCCTTTATATGGTTTTGAAATAAAAACCAAGGATATTTAAGTTAATCCTTGTTACTTACACCTCTTCACTATCACTAGTAAGCATGTTTTTATCATTTTTATGTTTCCTTTTCATTTTCATATGTTTCTTTTCATTTTTGGAGATATTATGCATGATATGTGATTTATACCATTTATTTCATGATTTTAGAGTTATATATACATATTGGTCATCCTATAATTATCCCCTTGGTATTGGTTGGTCTTGATGGTGATTAGGAACCCATGACACCCTAAGAAGGTGTATGGTAGGATTAGATTAGTTTTGGAGTTGATTTGAAGGGATTAGAATAGGTTTTGTCCGAGAAAAACTATTTTCGATAAGTATATTTTGTGTTCTGTCCTTGTTTTGCTTTTCTGGAAAATCCGACAGTAGGCACGACTTTTGGCCTTGATTTTTAGAAAATATACTTTAAAACGAATCCGTGGCCGCTTGAGCGGATAAAAGCGGACTTATAACGAAAAAGTTATGGATTTTACAAGTTTGACGACGGAAAATATTATTTTCAGAAATTTCAGCAACATGTTTTTAGTTTGTTCGGGTCAAAAATGAGCCTTAAGCTTCACAAATTATTTCGACTTGTCAAAAATATATTAGTTTACTTTGATACGAAGCTAAGGACATATTAAGCGTAGAAAGCGGTTTGAAGCGACAAAGATATGCACTTTTTCATAAACTTGCCGTAACTAATTTTCTGCACTCAATTAGCCAAAACCACCATCTTTAACCCTTATTATCTTTATGTTCGAGACCTTTTGGGCGAAAACTCCTGGAACTGAAACTTTTAGATATCGATACAAACTTTCCAAAACCGTCGAGTTCGTTCTCTAACGTTCGACGTACACCGTTTACGATTGTTTTCCAAAGCCATTTTTGGTAATTTCATGATTTTTCCGACGACATTGTTTTGCGACGAAAAGTGGTAATTTCTCTAAAATTCATTATAAAACCATTGTAGGATGACATTTTGGCGTAAAACATGTAAAGTGATTTTTGTTTGGTCAAGGCGTCAAAAGAGTATTTTTCGACGTCGAATAATATTTTCAAAACTTCGTAAATGGTATAAATAACATATCAAGTGCATGCATAACATTACATTGCAACTCATGACATATCATATCATTGATAATAGGTCCCGGTTGACGCATCACATTAAACCTCGGTGTACTCACATTTGCCATTATTCCGGTTTATCCAAGTGAGTTTTCATAGCCCCGTTTTACATGCTTTCGATTATTTTCAAACCCACGGGGAGAATACATTGCACTACATTTTTCTTTGTACGATACCAAGTATGTTAAATTCATTACATTGCTTAAGTTAACGCATTTGCCAATTTGAAAGTCCCCATTTCTTGAACATGAACCGTTAATCTTTGAAGCGAGGATGAGTGGATAGATCTATCGAGGGTGGCGCCTCCATCCGGGTTGGTGAATCCCAACCAGGAAAACGGATGCATTTCATTTGATCACATTACGGGTTGTCGGCAAACACTCTGCGAGGGGCATACATGATTGAACAGTCTAGTTTCGGGGTCATGGGCTTAGAGCAATTGTAACATTATTTTCACGTGACTTGATGGTCATGCATGCTAGATACTTGTGTAGTCGTATAAAACATTTACATAAACCTATGATTTCTCACCAACATTATTGTTGACCGTTTTTAGCAATGTATTTTCAGGTAACCGAGGCATTATCATCATGACATGGTTTAGGGACCTACATTTTGAGTCGCGGCGTCGACTTACATTATGTACATTATGGCACTTTATTTCAAAACATCGTTTGGATTTGTATTATATTTGTATTTCCGTAAACTTTGTAAACCTTTTGGGACCGATGTTGTACTCTGAATGTTTTTATTATAATATCCAACGATGTGTTTTTAAAACGGCACTTTAGGTCGTTCAATATAACTGTGATGTGGTGCTATGACAGTCAATCCCCGGAATTCCATTCATTTGCAAAAGCATTAAATTGGGGGTGTGACAAACTTGAATGAATTGATAGATTTTACCAAGAAGTTTGGCCATTTTTTCAGGAGGGCAAGATTGTTGGACGAACTCTCTTCTCAGTTTATCCCATGCTCCTTTACATTCGTTAAGGAGTTTGTTATACCATCTTTTTGCGATTCATGAAGAGTCATAGGAAAAATCCTTGTTGACCGAATAGCTTTATTTCGGGGTGCCTCGGCGTTGAAAAGAGAGGATAAGTAGAGTACTTCTTCTACGTGATTACGAGCGTCCTCATCTTCACCTCCAGAAAACTTAAGTTCGTGTAACTCTCAAATAAATTGATATGGAATAGAGTAATTTTCGATACTAGAATCCTGTGCGAAGGTTGGTTGGAAGTTCTCATTTGGTGCGTTCCAAAATCTTGCTCCATAGTTAAGTCATCGATATTATTTTCATTGGCGACCTTCCGGTTACTGCGTCGGTGCGATTGGTAAAATGAAAAGATGTTGTGAATAGGAATCGGAGAGTAAACTTTCCTTGTCCGAAATTGCTTCTCCGGATCATCGAATGGGGTGGCCAAAAAAGGCCTCGAGCTACAAGTCTTGTATCAGGACATTTAAAGAGAAGAAGAAAATTAAAATAGACTTAATGTGGAATCCTAAAATAGCTTCCGTGGGCATAAAAACTTGATGCATGTTTTCTTGACGAGGTTTTAATATTTATAAAGTCTCGTTATACCTATGGTCTACCCTAATGCACTAGCAGGCGGTGTACCCGGATCGTGTGTAGTGTAGTATTCGATAAAACCGAGAATTAGATCCCAAAACTATGTGTGTTGGATTATTACTAAGTCTAGGTGTCCACGGTTTGATATGATTTCGATAAAGGAATTAATTAAATAACTACTAAAGCGGATAAAGGCAAAGGTTTAATCAATAGAAGAGAGTGGTGCTAACCTAGTTATTCCTCCTAGCTAGTAATGTCTACGTCTACTTACTTCCAATTACTTGGTGGGGTCAATTGAAGGGCAGCATTTGGTCAATTCACCTAACCTATCGGCAAAAGATGCCACCTTGAGAAGTCAAGTGTCCCTTCATAAGTCAGTTGTTCCACGGTCCTAGCCAAAGTTATTAAGTACCGCTACATGCTAGATTTATAATAGTGAGTGCAGGCGTTAGCAACAAACACTCACCCCTTAATTTTAAAGTTCATCCAAACGGTAGGGGATTAGTTGGTCAAATCGCACAAGTAGAAAGGGTCATCAGTTGGTCATATCTTACCCTTCCCATCTCAGTCTACTCACTTAGGGTCGGAGTTGGTCATATCTCTAAGCAACTAGCCTCTATCATTATTCAAAACTACTGAGAAACAAGGGTAGCTACCAATAAACTATGCATGCATACACTTAGAAATAATTATCTGAGTAAAGTAAACTCAAACAAAACAACTAAGGAATCATAACTAGGCCAGCACCAAGAGGTGCTTAACCGCTCATATTAACCATACAAATTAATTCAATATTCAAAGTTACGAAATACATGAATCGAAAGTAAAGAAAAGATAAAAATCTAATGCTTATCGTAGGGGAGTGATTTCTCCTTTGGAGGCACTCAGTATCGCCTTTCTCTAGACCTGCCTTTGGCTTCTTGCGTTCTTTGGTTGTGGGGTGTATGGAATGGGATGCTTTGAAATCTGGAAATCGTGGGGTATTTATATGCGGATCGGGTTCTGCGTATTGTACTAATATAGGAGTTTGCCGTAATATTCAATTCCTTCGTAATTTGCACTAGATCTGCTGGTTACGGCGTAACCTTATAAGTGGTTACGCTGTATCTTCAATATTACTTGGTTTACGCGTAGTTGATGAAATAGTTCGGTAGTTATGGCAATGGTGGAACCTCATTTGACCTAATATAGTTACGTCATAGTCTTTGGGGAGATTCGCCATAACCTTATGATGAGTTGGTTTTACGATTCACGCTTTAGTTACGACGATAATGTGAGAGATGAGTTACGCCGTAACTTCTTCAAAGTCTGCATACTATGATAAATCTTTGATATTTCTCCAATTCCGCGTCTCTTTAGCTCCAATGCTCGTAATTTACCTGAAAGTGGAAAATAATAGAAAACAAGCGTAAATCCATATAAATGATATAAATTACAAGCATTATCGGGGGAAATTGACACTTAATATTCAGGACTATTTGAAGTTATCAACACTTCTGTTCATGCTATTGGTTGATGAAGGAATATGGCTCAACTTATGTTATCCGTCTAGTTGACTTGTTTAGTTTGCCATGCTATATTCTTGTTTAGTTAATTCATTCAATTTTGATGTTCGTTTGGTATTCCTACCGGATACATGTGACTATCATGCTTATACTGCTGTTAGTATTTCTGTTGGTTATGATACTTGTTCCGTTTATTAACTGTGGGTTATCTTCTTATAGAATTCAGCTTGGCTTATATGTATTCTGATTATCTGATTTATTTTTGTAGCCATATTAATGTTTAGTTGATACGCTGACTGCTATTGCTTGAATGCTTGTACACTGTTTGGTTACTGGTTTTGCTTATGATGTTGTTTATCAATTCCTATTCGTTTATGTCTAGTATTTATATATTTGGTTATTTTATGCGTACTTATGTATGTTCGCTGATGCGCTGCTTTGCTTTGGTCTCCTTTGATTTATGTTCTTTTGGTTATCTGTTAATATTGTGTTTTGCAGGTTCCTCATTGACTCATTTTGTTCATTTGCTATGACTTTGATATCAGTTTCCTTTGATTCCCTCCATATCTTTATTTTGTTTTTATTTTGTCATATCTGTTCACTGGGCTTTGTAAGCTCAGCCGCATTTTCTTTTCCATGCGGCAAGTACCAAGTAGGATGTTGGGCTTGATGGGCTGAGAGTAGGAGTATTTGAGTGAACCGACCATAGTTTCACCTATCATTTTGGACTCTTTTTTTGGAAGATCAGTGTTTTGATATTTCATTTCTTTTAGATATGTTAGTTTATGTATTTTCTTTTGAAGTCATTCGTTTATATGACTTGGTTTTTATTTAATAAGAGTTCCGCTTGCAATTTTTATTAGTATGTTATGATATGACTCCATAATGTGACATTTGGAACCTTGTCGGGTTGGAGTGTTACAATTATGGTATCAGAGCTAAGGTTTCATCTTGTTGACCTTAGGATTGAACTGTGAGGACTTGGGTAGACATTAGGCTTCCATTTATTTTGATCTTTTCTGATTGTTTTCACTTTTCTTTCAGATTTGATTTCGATACTCATTGTCTCCGCTGATTTGATCCTCCTTCCACATTTTGATTTTGTCTGTTTTGTCTTTGCGCATTAAACTTCGATCATTTAGATGGAGGCTACTCGTAGAGTCGAAGATGGTGGTGTAATAAAACCTGCGTTCTTTGCAACAATTCTGGCGAACTAGAGAGTTTCATGAAGCTGAGCCTCCACCCGATTGTAATGCTCTTTGGAGACATTAGGATCTCTTTGGAGCTGGGCTGGAACAACTGAGGAGGAGCAAAGGCGAGACAAGATTCAATTGGTGAACACTTGGAAGACGCAAGAAGAGGAGGAACTATGGTGGCGTACTTTAGGCGCTTGGGCTACTACCAAGACCGGGCATATTTCTGTGGGTCCAACCGTTGAGATCTTTGAAGAAGATTCATCTGCTTCATATGATTCATCTGCTTCATTTGATTCTTCGGTCTTACTACAACTTCACGTTTTGTTTTATATCTCTTTGATAAATCTCGATTTTCATCCATTATGTCTATATGATTTGTATTAGTAAGGTTAGACTTTGCGGCACCTTATCATTCTAGTGAGCCTGAGGCTATTCTTGATCGTCAGTAATGACTCATGAGGAACCTTCTCGAGCAAGTCATCGGCCTTCTTTCCTTTGTGGAATGGTAAGTTGATTATGTGCTACCTGTATGTGAATCTGGTTTGATTTGGTATATTACTTGCTACCTATATGTGTATCTGTTTTGACGTGATGTTGGTTATGTGGTTCGCCATGATCCGAGATAGAATATGACGACAATAAGGACTTGTTATGTGATGCAAGTATTATGATCTCTGATCGACGTGATATACCAGAGATCATATAATTTGAACTTATTGGAATCATACGACGTCTACGGAAATGCCTGAGGTTGGTACGTTGGATAGACTAGGACTCATATCCATTATCTGTCAGTTTTCACATTCGTTTGGAATTCTGTACCTCCTTGCGAGTTTCTCACCGACATCCCAGATTGCATTATAGGTTTTGTACTCTTTGGACGAGGTATTGTTATGATTGTGCAAAACTATGGTTACTCGTCTGCTTTAAACTAGTATGTCTTAGTTTATACAGCCTTCAATTTGTGGATGAAATTTTTTGGGGGAAGAGTTGTAAAACCATAAATTGAATTAAGTAATATTTGTTTCAAGCACCGCGATAATAATATAAGAATTATAATTATTATGCAAAATTAGAAACTATATGATAAATTATATAAGCTATGACAAATTAATATTTTTAAATTAACCTAAAGTTAAGTATACATTTTACATTTGAATTTATTTTTGTGCCTACACTTTATTTAATTAATATACATTTGTATTTACTAAATAAAAATAAAAATAAAATGAAATAAAATAAAATGAAGGGATAAACTTAAAATCTGCCCCCCCCCCCCCCTTATTTTTGGGAAATTAATTAATTTGATGGAACAATACCATATTTAAAAACTTGACATATTCCAAAAATTTATACAAATCCGGTTATCTCTTTTTTTCAAAACCGATTAAAAGAAATCCTCCAAAACCCTAAATCAATATGTCGACTCCTCTCTTCCTGCTCCATCAAAAACGCAGCTTTTTGTATTTTGGTGATTTCTTGGAGTGTATTCAAGGTCGGGAAAAAAATCGTTTAAGCCTCTTGCAACCGGATTCCATTTAACCGCAACTAGGGTAATTGTATTCCTATTTATTTTAATTGATTCGACTCATGAGAAAATTATGTGGTTAATTTTTATGAAAACCCTAATCTATGTGGATGATAAAAACGAATTTATATTAATTTTAGAGCGCTCGAATCAGTTTATAAAAATTGTAGAAGTCGGGTTAGGGTTTTCTGTGTGGTTTTACATTTTAAATTTGTTATATAGTGGGAAAAAAACGAATGAGACCAATTTTAGGGTGTTTAGGGGACTTTAATACATGTACATGATGATCGGTTTAATTATTGGTATTGAATTGGAGTCGTTATAAATTGTTATGTATCGTGGGTCAAAACTGTGATTTCATGTAAGCGGTCCCAGAAATTTAGTGTTTTGAAAACTATATAATAAATTGTTAACGACACATATTTGGGTGGTTTTTGATTCTAGAATTAAGTTTAACCTCTGTACTACTTGTTTGTCGATTTTTAGGGTCATTGGTGGTCGGGAAGACACCCGTTTGATTTTTCGAAGTTAACATGCCAAAACTGCTATATGGGTCTGGGAATTCATTCAACTTGTGGGATTTTTCATAAATTATTGGTGAGGTCTAGGAAGCCCTAATTTTTATATGATGTTGCTTAAAGTCTTAACTAATTTCTGAAATTTCTGGGGAATTTTTAGAATAGTTTAAATATGGTTTAAAAATACAAACTTTCAAGGTTTCAAAAGATGAGAAATCTAGGACAGTTTGTGAAAGTGAATTTTTATAAAATACTTAGACATGTCTATAAATTCTGGGAAAATTCACATAAATACTAGAGACATATAGGTAGTTACGTGTGTCGAATTGGGGGCCGGATGATGCCTAGCTATTTTATTTAATTCGTAGAAAACAGGTCTAATGTAAAGTAAATAAATCTGAATATGACTAGAATACATGTTTTAATAATTGGTATGCATAAGTGTTTGTAAATTAACCCGGGATGCGTGTTACCTTAAGAATTTGTGTAAACGACTACTAAACCACTGATTGTACAATAAATTGCACTACCAGGCTTCAATGGTGATCGAAGGTAAGAGGGGTGTGTATTCCAGCCAAGATTGTCTTTCACCTGAGGATAAGAAATACGAAAACACTACGTTAAGTGATTACGCAGGGGTTGAACCCTGTGAACCACCTCCGGCGTGAGAGTAAGTATGAGTTATGGTGATATAAATGAGTGTGAGTAAAGAATAGAGTGTTAAGTGAGCTTACCATAATCCTCTGCCCGTCCTACCTATTTATAGTGGAAGAAATAGGCTTGAGGGAACCTCTGCGCAAATGTAGGAGAATATGGGGGCGTCCCATGTTTGTGGATAACCGCTAGGGCTTAGTGACCCACGTTCTCAAACTTGTCGGGAATGCCAGGAAAGAGAGGGAGATCGTGGGTTTGACCAAGTCAGGAAGATCTCTATCCGTTGTTCTTTCGTCAACCGTACCTTAAAGGGCTTAAGGCTTCGAATGGCGAATTCCTCGTAGGTAACCTTAGTGTGTACGAATGGTTTGACGCCAATGAACATTCAGGAGACCTAACTTGGGCCTTCGTACATAAGGGCTTCGATACATCTCGAAGGGGTGTCCGTCGAGCTGTTCGGAGGGTACATCATCAACCACTAAAATGATATTTGGTGACCTCTAATGTACATTTGGACCTTTGTAATTCATAATTATGGTTTATGAAACCTGTTGGGAATTATAGATTTGATGATTACAAAAGCACGAGCAAGAATGAAGAAAGAAGAAACAATGAGGGCCTAATATGTAATAGTTAGCTTTTCTAGTAAGCTAGGGTTTGTAACCTCCCTCTATTATATAAAGAGGGATGGCGTCTAGGGTTACTCACTCATCTTTTCATTTTATTTCATAGCAGATATCTCCCAATGAGAGTCTGATCAAACGCATAGAGCGTAGTAGTAGTATTAGTAGTTATTAGTTTCTTTGTTTTAATTAATAAAGAAAATCTTATTAGTAATGTTGATTGTGTTATTCTATTCCGCTGTGCATTCAATCAATCAATGTTATTCATACCCTAGTTGAGTCCGGATCTGAGTTTCTACAATTGGTATCAAAGCCTCGTGGCTCTCGATTTAGGGTTTATAAGGTTTTCCTGTAATTAGGGTTTATGCAGCAGATGGTAAAGAGGCAGCAGCCGTAGAGCACATGATGTGATGTTTGTATGGCATTCACTCAACAAAGGTAACCTCGTACCTATTAATGGCTGTCATTTATTTGGTTTCATTTGTTTGTTTGGCGTTTATGATTTCATTGATTTGATTGCCTTTGGCAATCACGAGGTCAAACTGCTGTGTAATTTTGATTGGATGGTGTGAATCTGATTAAAATTGTACACGTCTTCACATACTTCTAATATAACATACGGATATTTTGATTGTCTATCTATGTTGGTGAAGTTCAAAAAAAAATATCTATGTTGGTGATATTTTGATTGGCTATAGAAGGTGTATTTAATTGATCATTGTCTCATGTGGACCCATGTTTACTGCTGTCACGTTTCTACTGATGGTCACCGTTCCTACTGATTTAAATTTGATGGTGACGTATGTAATTGATATCATACGTTGGTCCCCATATGATTGGTCCACACGTGAATATGAGGCTAATATCACGTGAAAGTAAATTGGTATGATTGGTTGAA
This sequence comes from Chrysanthemum makinoi, assembly GCA_910596185.1. Taxonomy (NCBI): domain Eukaryota; kingdom Viridiplantae; phylum Streptophyta; class Magnoliopsida; order Asterales; family Asteraceae; genus Chrysanthemum; species Chrysanthemum makinoi. The sequence continues at coordinate 132,060,704 of OU343223.1, read as the reverse complement.
AGAATTTAATGAGGTCTCGTGATATTATTTATTTGGTAATTTGCTACTGATGAGGTCTCATGATATTCTTTTTGTTTTGGTCCCATGTTGTACAAGTAATGGTATTTAAAACTATTTTCGTGTGATGATGGATAATGAATGGGATTCAGTGGTTTGCGGTATATGGTTTGTACGATGGTCATTCCTTTTGATTGGTCAGCGGTATTTGTGTTGTTACTGCAATTGGTTAACGTGGACCTACTTTCAATATTTTTATTGTTTCTGCTGCTGATGGCTTCAAGTAAAAGATCACATGGGTTTGCTAAGGTGAGTACTTTTCATCTAATTGATTCGTGATTGGGTCCCACGTTTGGGATTTGATACGCTTGGTATGAATTGGACGGTGCTCTTTATTTTTATGTACGGTACGAAATCAGTTCGAGGTTTTATTTTTATTCTTAAGTACTGGTACATTTATTCTGGATTTAGTACTGGTCGACAGTGGTTGTTCGTGAGTTTGTACTGGTAATAATTCTGGCAGCGTAGGAACTTAATTCTGGTAGGATAACATTTATACTGTTCATGATCGGTTGTTGTATTTATTAATTTTGGTCTTGACAGTTTGTGCTTTTAATGTTTTACTAGTCTTGGTGAGTTGAATTTTTATTCAACGATGAATCCTAGTAATTAACATATTTTCGGCCTGCTTTGATGTTCCTACTGGTTGCATATTTTGACTCGTTTCTACTGATCATTTCCTGTTGATCGGTTTATGCTGGTTGTTCTGGAGTTCCTACTGGTTGATCAGGTGCGTGTCTTATCATATCTCACAGTGAGTTGCAGCACTTTTGAGATAGCTTGTTTGTACGTTAATGATGTGACAAAGACTTGATGATTCTAGTGAAAGGGTGAGATCTACAAAAAGTACTTAATGCTCGCATTTGCTATCACTTTAAGGAGTTGCGTTGTAGTGCTCAGGGTTAGTGAAGGGGTGAGATATATAGAAAAGGAGCTTAATGCTCACATTTGCTAGTGCATCATCTGAGTTTGGAGTCACGTGGATAGTACAAGATATAAGACGCATACGTTGATGTTTCTACTGGTTCTCCATTTCTACTGGTGGACTATTTTTATGCTGCTGATTTGAATTCTCTGCTGATACGCTTTATTTATTTTGTTTAGTTGTAAAAAAAATAAAAATAAAAAAAAAATAAAAAAAAAATAGATGGTTAGTATAATTTTAAGGGGAACATGGTTTTATATACTTACCATCTACATGCATCACTTGAGGGGAAGCGTCTACGAGTTGCACAAGACCCTTATTAGATGATTACAAAAAGGGGAAGAAGATTCATGATGTGCAAAACATGTGGCGTGATGACATGTTTTAGCATTGTTCTTATACATGTTGTTTTGTAATATTAAATAGGGGAAGATTGTTGGGAATTATAGATTTGATGATTACAAAACCACGAGCAAAATGAAGAAAGAAGAAACAATGAGGGCCTAATATGTAATAGTTGCTTTCTTGTAAGCTAGGGTTTGTAAACCTCACTCATTATATAAGAGGGATGGCGTCTAGGGTTACTCACTCATCTTTTCATTTTATTTCATAGCAGATATCTCCCAATGAGAGTCTGATCAAACGCATAGAGCGTAGTAGTATTAGTAGTTATTAGTTTCTTTGTTTTAATTAATAAAGAAAAACTTATTAGTAATGTTGATTGTGTTATTCTATTCCGCTGTGCATTCAATCAATCAATGTTATTCATACCCTAGTTGAGTCTGGATCTGGGTTTCTACAAAACCCTAATTAATTACGAATACGGGTAAAGTTTACGTGTTTTGCAAATAATAACATAATTGCACATTAAACCCTAAAATTTGTTAAATGACACTTAAAACCCTAAAATATGATAAGTTGTCATATTTGATCCTAATTTGAAGAATTATGAATTATACCTTAACTTATTCAATTCGAAAAGTTACTAAAACAGGAAACCTACTAAAAGTGGAAACCTACTAAAAATGGAGAGCCGTCTAAAATGGGTAATCTGATTATAATAAACGTTATTTAATTCGTATAGGTTCCGTGAAGTGGGAATGATCAACTTGTGACCTTTCGTTATTACCATAAGCTTGAGACTAGATCAAACCTCCACCTCTTTGGCGTAAGCACCAAGGAACAATTATCTTAGAGGTCTTTACAAGGGTTGTAACGTTAGGCTTAGGGTAGGGAAATAAAGGGTTTTGTTGGATAGGGGATATTTAGTGGTGGCAAGTCAAAAAAATTATGTTACAAGCATGAAAAGCGTGACGTTGCTAAGCCAAAACTCGACTCACTAACTCTAGATAACTTGAAACAAAACAAACATAAATTTAAAATCATAAACATTAAGATAGATGTAGGATGTTAGCCCATATGTTTTCCTCATTTTTTTCATTTTTTTAGACACTCTCTTTTTTCGATTTTTTTTTTCACACCTTTTTACTCTACCATCCTCTACGATAACATCAAAATATAAGGGATTTATAGGAGCATACCTACACCAGTTTTATTTCTCTAACACTAATTGACCCGATTTGAAAAGATCAAACAGCATTATTTAATTGTAAGATATAAAGGGAATTTGAATTTTCGTTCTTTTCCGGTTACCATAAAATATTACTTTTTGTGAGTCCCAATCGTTCCAAAAGTGTGTACAAAAGATATGACTCGACTTAGCAACCATGCAAGTAACTAGATATTTGAACTAAGGGTTTAGTAGTGATAACAATAATGCACTAATGATGAGCACATACAAGGTAGGCTAAGGCGATTTGGGTGTACATTTGGGGGTGGATTATAACAATGTTCTTCATTGATATTCCAAAAACCGAAACATCATGAGAACCGCGAAAGGATAGGCTCGAGGGTTAAATGATTATGGGTATACTAAGATGAGTACATCGCAAGGGTGTGGGTAATTACTCAACCGAGGGGAAGATGTAA
>OU343223.1:131945452-132057633 GCA_910596185.1 Chrysanthemum makinoi | reverse complement strand
GACCCTTTAATTGAGAGATTTGGGCTTTCAACTTTCTGATCGTGTTGCAAATGAGCTGAATTGCTCATCACGCTTGTTAATTTGAAAAATTGCATCAAACTCCTGGAGCATCTCGAGATGTTCTTGATATTTGAAGTTTTGACAATTTCTTTAAGATGTTGATATTTTAGTTGTAAATTAAAATGCTCACCTCTAGTTTAGAAAAATGTTTAACCAAATTCGTCGGATCATCCGTACTCAATTTTCTCAGATAGTTTAGAATTAGTTTTTCAAGCTCAATGCATGACACCATCATGGGAGACTTTCAGTATGTATCAGAGCAATTCATGAAATTAAGCATTAATGGAACAATTTGTAGCAAAGGAAAACACATCTTGAGCAACACATTCAGAAATCATATTCTCATTCAGGTATGCAAGTTCTTACTCTCAATCTCATTATATTTTAATGCTCGCTCATAATCACTAACCTCAACTATCATTGCATCAAATTCTTTCCATTTCTTAATGTTCCAATTCGGCCCCTTTTAAGACTCTCAAAGTGATCTTTTATTGTTTAAAGAAAGGCATGACTTCGTAAATAACATTCTTAGTTTGCTCAAAACCTCTTTCTCCTTCAGCTTATACCAGTGTGATCCTTTTCTTGCAAGTTTTCTTAAAATCAACAAATAGTTGAAAAATAACATATTGACTGATTAAGGTCTTGCTTTTAGTGGCAATTGTTCTAGGAACAAGATGCACAGGTATTAGTATACGATACCGCTTCCAGGCATTTTCCTAAAGGGGTTGGTTTCAATAATATTTTCTGCTTATCTAAATCCATTTTCCGCAATACTTGTTCTCAGAGCACAACGTCTCGAGGCTTAAACTTGTTTAAGGCAATCCAATTCTCCTTCTTTTGTAATCATGAAGTGTGATGATTACTTTTATTTTACATTTCGGACGCCTAGTTTCTTGTTTAACTTTTCCCTAGTGATTTCATCCATTTTTATCTTCCTCAGTGCACCCAACGCAACTAGGTTTCTGTCTAGGTTTAAGGATTTCCATGCCATCATAAAGAACCTTATGAGCATTTCTAGCCTTTTTAATGACCTCGATTTGGTTCCTCAACTAGTGGAATGCTATGCTTATCGCTTAAGACTCTATGCTTAGTGATCATGTGGGCAGTTTGAATGGTGTTCCCTTGTATGTACAACTTGTTTTCAAGTTTGTTTTTCAAAGTTTTCAGATTAGAAAAATCTTTCAAGAGTTTTGATTCCTTTGCATTAAATTCTGGCTTAAGCATTTTCACATTTTCTTGAAGTTCTTGTTTTTGCTTAGCAGTTTTAGAAAGCTTTTCTTGCAAGGAATTTACTCTTTGTTTTAATACTTCTTCTCTAAAATTACTTTTCTAATGATTGTACGCATTGGTCATCCATTTCCTCGCCACGCAGTGGTCAACTCAAATTTGTGATGTTGTTCATAAATAGCAACACGTTCTTTATAGGCATTTAGTTCGTAAACTGAATCAATGAGGCACATGCAAGGAATTCATCAAAACATAATTCATTATTGACCTAAGATGTATCACTTGGTGCAACTTCACTTTCACTTTGTTTCACATATTGATCATATGGGACAATATTGATACTATCCATATTTTCAATATTTGATTCAATAGGTTTCAGCTTGATTGTACTTTGTCATGCATCTTTTGCAGCATCAGATCATCGTGATAGTTTTAATACCTCCGAGATGAGTTTGTCTTTGATGCCTTGTGGGAAGATGAGACTGGATAAAACCATCGAGAAATGCTAGCCATAAAATTAGGTAAAAGTGGGTAGGTCCATCATCCACATCGAAGTCGTGATGCATCACAATCACCGACTTGAAAGGCATTGATGATTGTGACCATCTCCTCCGAATTGGATGCTCATCCACATCAGATCATAGGGTCTTGGCATTGCCTCAAAGAAAACAACAACTCCTTCATCCAAAGCAAAGCACCATTATCCCGAGCTTGAACAATGCGATCTTATCTCCTGGTTAAATGCATTCTGAGGGTTTTGGCGGAGCAGTAGCCTTGCAATGTCCTTCACTCACAATTATTGTAACATTTGATTTTTGCTTGACCCGACCATTCCTTCCTCTATTCCGATTTGCGGTGATAACCTCTATCGCCTCCACCTCTTTGTTTTGTCACTGCCGTTTTAACTGGTCGTACTATAACCTTCCCATCTCTCGGCTGTAGTTTGATTATGTGGGTGGAAGCGCCTGGAGATTGTTGTTGTGTGGTGGAGAGTTCATGTTTTGACTAATCGTAGCCAGTTGATTAATGATGTTTCCCACGTGTGCATCAAAGATCATTTTGTTTGAACATAGGATCGTGAATGAGTTTGTGATTACCATTACCCATGGGTAATGACTTTGTGATGCTTTTGGCCGTGATTCCGATGTTTGAGTAAAATGCAGTTGAATCATTTGATGAGCTTGTTTCACCTCAAGTTGGTTTTGAACCATTAAGAATCATTTTTTCAAAACATAGCTTGTCTCTCATTTTTCAAGAGAAAGGCATACGTTGCTCATAGTTTGAATTCTTCAATCCTTTAGTGAGCTTCACAGAGGTGACAAACTTGTGCCATTCGGGATTCATGTTGTTCACAAATTTTGAGTTCAAATTGGTCATAGCATACTCATTCCTCATGTTCCTCATCAAGCTTGTGGAATCTCATAGCACGCTATAAACACCTCTCATCCGTTTCATCTTGAAGTAAGTTCAAATCTCATAGAGTTGTGATTCTCTGCCTCCATAGTTAATTCAGAACTGTGAGAAGCATCTTGACATTATCCCACTCGCCTTTGCTTCGTGTTGTGACGATCGGCTTTGTAGATATCTTTGGAAGACTTGAAGTACGATGTTAGAAGCCCCGAGATCGCCATCTAATCTCTTTTTCCTCCCATCATCGAGCTCATCATATTGTTCTGTCAATTCCATAGATCTATGTTCCATCTTCATTGTATCAATTAAGTCACTAGTTGTCTCAACCCGATATGGTCCTTCATCAATGGATTTGAGAATGTTGACTCCATTTTCCTTTCCAAGACAGATAACTGATTCGTTGAGCCCAAGAGTCGAGTCGGCCTCATTAAGCACAAGGACAGCATTCAACCACCTGCTTGAAATATCCTTAAATGCTGGAGATGATTGTAGAAACGCTGGTAGACATGATGACAAATTAAACGGGATTTTATAATCCTCATGATTAAACGGAAATATTCTTTCACCGATTTTACTAAATCAAGAGAAAACCGTGAACCACCCAAGTCGCTAGAAATTATGCACCAAGTCGTATAACCACAATTCGCTATTCCACCAAGTCGCTAAAGTCCTGCGTCGCTAAACAAAAGACAAGTCGCTAAATAGCAACCTCGCTAAGCCTCTAAGTCGCCTAGCAAAATTTTGGCAAAGAATTCGCTAAGCATACAAGTCGCTAAAGAATCAAGTCGCTAAATAGCAACTCGCTACTTACTAAGTCGCTAACACCAAGTCAAGCACCGTAGTGGAGAATCCAACTACTTGTACCGTTAGTCGCTAAGTCTAAGTAGCTAACTCCACAAACTGCAACTCGCTACAAAAATGTAAAGCAAGTCGCTAGCAAGAAAAGTAATGTCGTGGGTCAAGTCGCTAGCTTGAAAACTTCACAAACATCACTTTTCAATCCAAAAACAACCCAACCAAGATGATTCAAGCTTACCAAAATGAAACCTAAACACTTGTGATGATTCTAAACATCAAAGTACTAACAAAATCCAAGCTTTAACACAAGAAATCAACCAAATGATGCACAAACCACTAAACTTTTTCAAACTCAAAACCTAAAACCACTAGAAATCCAAAGATGTGCAAGATATGATCCAACCATGGCTCTTGATACCAATTGTAAGATATTGGTTTTCACATACACATCAAACCATAACACAAGGTTGGGATAAGTGGGAATTCTAGAGAGAAAAAGTTAGAGGTTTAGGGAACTTAGTGAGAGAAAGAAAATTCTTATTATGAGCTCCAACTCTCTACCTTGGAAGGTAGAGAGTATTTATAGTCTTACAATAAAACGCCACACAACTGCCGCTGATCGCATACAAATGGGTAAGACCCGTCTGTCCTCCACGGTGTTACTAAACTAAATACTACTTAACATAAAGTACTATAACTACGAAGCTTCTAACGATTACATATACTTGAGGTGACCGAATTTTAATACCTCGAATTTCTAATTCTAATAAAGAAATTCTAACACCTCCATGCTGAATGAACCTATCCCGTGAGCCGGTAATGCAACCCTTGACATCACTTATCACACCTCGCCAATGACTGCTTCAGAGCACCAACTACCAACCCATGGTTGAACCGAGCTTATAAAGGAACAGCGGAGATGAGGTTTTGAATATTTCCATGGTTGATCTAAGAAGCCGAACGCGACCGCTAAAGATGTGAAGGAGCTCGAGGAACCATTATAAAGATCCTTCATCATCTTCTACGGACGAAGGGCACATTCAGCAGCTTGATGAAACTAATATGGTTTTGAAGAAAGTTAGTCAACAACAACATGGAATAGCCAATCCTCTAATCCGCCAATGAACATGGGTCCGGCCGTTAGGGAAAGACTTCTCCTCTAAGGTATGACTATAATTCATCATTTTCTCATCCCATAGCAAATTCACACCCTTGGTGTTTATTGCTATTTCACTCACACTGATTTAAGTGTGAGGGATGAACACCCTTTTACTTAGTAAATAAGGGTGGAGTTAAGCTCGGGACACCTAACAAAAACAAGTCTCTTCGTGGAGGCACCCCTGCGCCTATCTCCTTTTTCCAGCTTTATTAGTGTAGTTGGGTTTTGTGTTTTCTAACCATTTTTGCAGAAACGAGTGAAGTAATTGCCGCGTGCTTGTCGATTTGACCGAAGCTACCAGTAACTCATCTTAGTGATTAGGCCAACCAACTTTTAGCAGCATAATTTTGACGCATTAATAATTATGTAGTAATACCATCTCCTCGCGGGTTACCAGAACCACTCGCTTTGCATCTTATGTCGTTTGCTAGTTACTGCACTCCCTCATAAGAGTTACTTACGTAATCCTTCCTTCGCTTAATTTTTCATTTTAAAACACACAACCTTGTATTAGTTTTAAATGAACTTAATGTGGTGTGTTTCCTGTAAGCTCTCACGAGACTACACTGGCCCACTCGGGGACACCAAGTGGTTTAAAGGCTTGTTGCATAACGCTAAATGCAACCGTGATTCCATACTGAAAGTGAGTTAGGTTTTTCATTTTCTTTTATAACTTGTTTTTGTATGATGTGCGTTTGGTTGTCTTAAGTGAATTCGTGTTATTAAAGTTTGCTCATAGATCTCAAAGCTGACGTTTACTCGTGAGTCTTCGATCACGCCTAGCAATACCAGAAGTATTTCTTCCAATTTAAACCTTTCTATCTTTCTTTCAATTATATGCTTGGCACACCTGCGGGGGAAGTGGATTAGACATAGACACCGCTGATTTTACTTGCCCTAATTTTTCTAGCTTTTGATGAAAAGTGTTTCATTAATAAAATTTTGACATGTTTTTCATTACTTAACGGGATTAATCTAGGACTGAGTACACATACCCTATTTCCATTGTGTGAGGATAAGCCTTCCTGCTTCCTTATACATAATTCCATAAAAATGAGTGCCTGGTGGTCAGAGTAGACTTTAGAACTTGGCTTTGTATATCTTTCTAGACCATTATCATGAGCATTACACGAGGTAACTTGGTGTGATCGGGTGTACTAGGATATAAGGCATTTTTAGGATTAAACCCAAATAGCCCACATATGTATTGTGTATATTGACTTTTCACATCGATTAGTCAATCCCCCTCGTTAAACCTTTTTGTTCAGACTCACCATTAGTGCAAGATACCCCTTGATACACCTCGAGCCAGCCTTTCATCATTTGTTCACCCAATATATGTTGTTTCGTTACACCTATCACCTAGCCTACCATGTAGTTTCCTTATGTCCATGGTCCGGGCGCTGTTGGTTAATTTTCGTTCCACTAGTGAAAGTCGCTGTTTTGGAAGAAAATCGGGTTTAGATGATAGTTGATCTCGCGTGGGATGCTTTATTTGTTCGTATATTTTATTTTTTTATTCATGTATACCTTGTCTTGCATCAAAAAACAAAATGATGAAGAAGCAAGAGTTTATTGGTTGTTTATTGCTGATTGTAATATAAATCAACTTATGTGTCGTATTGTCTTGAGTATTCTCGCCTTGTTTCAATGGGCTTATTTTTAACATATCCTGTGTCTTACGGATAAAATTAGAAACCCGGAAGATTTCTATCTCGCCTTCAAATTTTAATCAATATTCAGTACAATGGGGACATTATACATTTCAAGTGGGGACGGGAGATAGAAATAGTTGTTTTGGTTGAAATATGTGCTAAAAGTACACAAATTTTTAAAAGAATTTTATAAGCACATACTTTTCATTGATTATGAAGGCCGAAGTACGCATCTTATTTGCCTAGTTTATGGAGATTATGAGGCACTACACTATATGTTATATGCATTGACTGTGTATCAAGACCCTTGACTCTTACCTCGTTTTTGCTATGGGATTGAATGCACTAAGCAAGGGCTATCGTGGACTTAGGAATCTATTTGTTTCGTCTTTTGTTTACACCCATTAAAATTTCCCATGTCTTATCCTACCCTTAGTCATGAATCGAGCTTAGGTGAGGAAGCGAGCAATCATTGGTGTCTTGGCCATGGATTTGGTCATGTATCATTGGTTTTTGTCCCCTTCGCCATAGCTCGTTAGTAATGAAAAAATAACCACATAAGCCTTTGTTGTGTCAACCCATTGCCTTTAGAATAGCCTGCATCTATAGACTCTAGTAGTGGAGATTAGTATCTTTGCCAAGCCTATGATAGAATAATCGCCAGACTGAGCAGTGAGTGATAACCCAAAAATATTAAACACATGAATTATGAGAGAGAGTGTGATTTCAATTCCCTTTTTGTGAGGTGCTTGGTTTGGAATTTTCTAGCTTAGGTGATTTTTAAACTCATAACTTCCAATTAATCCTGGGAGATATCTTTTAAGAATTATTTAAAGGGTCTACTTGAGGACAAGTAGGATTCAAGTGGGGATATTTGATAACATCAAATTAGCCTGATCTTTTATATATCAAATTCCAGTTTATGGCTTCATTTGCATTAATATGGTACTTAATTCTTTCATATTCGTTCATATTTGCATTCCAGGATAAATGAGGCGTGGAGTGGAAAAAGAAGTGATAAAAGGCCAACTATATGTTCTGAAGATTGATTTACGAGGGCCTAAAGTTCGGTGCTCAATTAACGCGTTTTTATATTGGTCTCCATCATTGGAATGAAGAAACTCAAGGTCCTAAGTTGAAATATTGCTATTTTGGAAAGCTGAAGAGGTTAAGGAGTAACCCCTAAAATTAGTTTCGCCCTAACTATGTTACGGAGTAACCTCTAAAATTAGTTCCGCCCTAACTATGTTACGGAGTAACCCCTAAAATTAGTTCCGCCCTAACTATGTTACGGAGTAACTCTTAAAAGAGTTACGCCCTAACTATGTTACGGAGTAACTCTTAAAATAGTTACGCCCTAACTAGTTACGGCGTAATTTTTACTTAAAGTTACGCCGTAACCATGTCGGGGCCTATAAATACAGCCCTAAATCTGCATTTTTGAGTATCTCTCTTCACCCCTCTCCCAAGGGTCGATTAGGGCACCATTTCAGGGTATTTTCCAGCAGTCCGAAGCCAGTTTTGAAAGAAGAATTCACTCGCAATCATCATCATTATTAGCTCTACATCAAGTAATTTGTATCAAACATTATGTTCAATTCAATTTATGATTTATTCATTTTTGGAATGATTTACTATATGTTTGGCTAAGCACCCCTGGTGCGGCCTTGTTATGATTCCTTAATTGTTTTGTTTTCGTTTACTTTGCTTTCGTACAATTATTTCTAAGTGTATGCATGCATACTTCACTTGTGCGATTTGACCAACTGATCACCTATCGTTTGGATGAACTTAAGAACTGGGGGGGGGGGGGGGGGTGTCTAAGTTCCTAATGGCCGAGCACTCACTATTTAGAATCTAGCACGTAGCGGTACTTAATGACTCGGCTTAGGGGACCAGGAACAACAGGACTTATGACCCCACCTGAAGTAATTGGAAGTAAGTAGAAGTAGACATAACTACCTAGGAGGATTAACTAGGTTAGCACCACTCTCCTTCATTGATCACATCTCTTGCCTTTATCTGCTTTCTTGTCTTATTAGTTAATTTATTATTTCTATCAAAACCATCTTAAAATCGTGACATAGACTTAAGTTAATTTCTGATCCTCGTAGCTCTTGGGACGACCTCGGTTTTACCGAATACTACACTACACACGACCGAGTACACTGCCCGTTAGTGCATTAGGTAGACCATAGGTATAACGAGTAATTATAAATATTAAAACCTGGTCAGTAAAACCTGCATCAACAAACGACGAAGCTTTGCCAAAAACATTTTGGAATTTTTCTACGTCAGCTTGACAAGAAATATCATCTTCAGGCGTATGAGTAGGTCGAGCTCTAGGCCAGGGAGCACTTAGGGTTCTCCAAAAATTATCAACAACATTAAGTGGAATAGGCCATCCTGCATTCGAAAAAAGTGACTAGTATAAATTATCGGTATTGACGGGGAGAATAACTTGATAGGCATAAATGTAATATACTTACCATGAATCTGATAGTAAACCAGTTCGTGATAGCATGGTAACCCACAAACTGACCGCAACTATTGACCACATTCAAGTGGGTCCATATCCAGTTTACTTTCTGCGACAATGAGTTGTAAAGCATGTTTTGAAACTTTATACCGCAATTCATCAAATAGTGTTTCCCTTCACACATGCAGTTTCTTGGTTATGCTTCTATTAAAAGTGTCTCTTATCGCATTTTCTTGCGCAACTAGAATCTTATCGACCGAACTCAACAACCTGTCTAAGTTGGACTGTGTGGAGCCCAAGTATAACTTCAACAACGCGTGTTGACCCTCAACTCTACATGTTGTTGTCTGGCCGAAGCTGCGATATGGATCGGTAATGTACGACACAAACATGTGGTCGTAATGATGCAGCCAGTTATTAAAATACCGCAAAACGTCTGAGAAAACAATGAATTAATAAAGTGAGAAAACAATTCGGGTACTTATTTATTAAATAATAATAAAAAATGAATTAATAGTTAAGTACCCTGCTTTTGGACCAATAACTCTTGTAGGTGCCGATAATAGTGCATGAACATATCTTGGGTTGGAGCTTTAACCATCCAATCCCATGACCATCTAACGGACGCATACTCCTCTTCCGTATCGAATCTATGTCTGCAATTCTTGAGCACATTTTGATTAATATGCCATCGATAGAGTAATTTGTTAGCGTTTGGGAATTCTGCTCTGCATGCCCCAAGCAACGCTAAATCTCTGTTGGTGATGATAAACCACGGGTAATATTGTTCGTCTATCACCCTCTTAACACATTGCAACACCCATCTGAAATTTGGCTCTTTTTCACAGTTCAAAAAGGTAAACGTCGTTGAAAATGTTTTGTTTGTTGAAGTAACTCCAACAATTGTAAAGAATTTCAGTTTAAACAACGTGGTGTTGTATGTGGAGTCCATCATCATGATTTCTGGGAATGTTGTCCATAGGGCAAATGACGTCGGGTGAAAAAAAAAATTTCCTCAAGCTCGTTAGTGCGGTCGTTTACCCTGGGGTAATATGTATAACCTTGACGCCTCAAATGTGCTAAAAGGACTTGTATTGGAGTTCTATCACCACGAATGGCGCCGCGTATCTTGATTTGTGCATTATATATCGTTTTAATGCTAGACACGTTATCCGAATCGTTATCCTTTAGTGATGAAAGTATAATGCGTGGTGCTACTTTATGCTTTGTCAATTGCTCTACCAAAACGAACTCATGATCTTTTAATCGCATTGCTTGTGGAAAACCATGGAACGAATCTACAAATTCATGATTATTCCTCTCACACTTCACCCTCAAGATCCAACCATTAGTTTGACCTTTTATATATTTCGCCAGTAATTTGAATGGACAATTAGTTTTAGCGGTACTAGTCTGCCGTTGAAGTTCATCTTCTGAACCTGCACGTGCAGACGTCCCATATCTTGAACACTTATATTCGATTGAATACTTATACCCCCTATCTGTTTGGGTTCTTGCTTTAACAATAAGAAAACTGATCGATTGAGCAATAGTTTGCACCCAATTAGTTAGAACATCGTTATCAAGGAACACCTAAAAAAATAAAAAATACAACTTTTATAATTTTCCTTTGTAACAGATAATTTATAACTTTTATACATTTTTTAAAAGCTTTTTTTATTTTTACAACTTATATATTTTTATTACAACTTTTTAAAAAACTTTTTACTTTTTATACATTTTTAACAACTTTTGTATACCTTTTTTTTACAAATTATTTTTTTTTACAAATTACAAATTATACAAATTATATACTTAAAAAAAATAGTAAAAATTTTACAACTTTTACTTTTATTATTTTTTACAAAGTTTTACAAACTTTTACAAAAAATAAAACTTTTACAAAAAACTTTCACTTTTATTATTTGTATACTTTTACTTTTAATCAATGTTGCAAAAATCGGTCAACTCGGCCGATTAATCGTTAATCGGCCGAGTACCTTGTCGATTTTTGAAAATCGGTCAAAAAATTGGCCTAGGATAAAAATCGACACTAAGCAGTCAAAAAATCGGCCGATAATCGGTCAAAATCGGCCGAATAGGTAAAAAATCGGCCGAATCGGGCAAATCGGTCATTTTAAAAATAATAATAATTTAGGCATTATACTTAATTTGGGGATCGTATATTTCACTTATAACGCACAATGGGCATCATAATCAGAATTTGAGCCTTTTACTGAGGTTTGAAAACATAGCAGGCTTGGAATCGGTTAAGATTTTTATTTTGGTCTCCAGAAATACCAAAAAACTGCAGGAAATGCCAATCCGATTAATCACCGATTAATCCCGACTTGATCGATTACTCGCTGCAGGGTGGTCGACCGCCCGACTACCGATTCACGATTTTTGCAACATTGCTTTTAATATTTGTATACTTTTACTTTTGCAAAAAAAAATAAAAAATAAATAAAAAATAAAAAATAAATACGCGTTAAAAACGCATTAAAAACGCGTTCTCTCTCTCTCTCTCTCTCTCTCTCTCTCTCTCTCTCTCTCTCTCTCTCTCTTTTTTCATATCTGACTCGTCTCTCACTTCTCTTACATCACTCGTTTCTCTCTCTCTCTCTCTCTCTCTCTCTCTCTCTCTCTCTCTCTCTCTCCTATCACTCGTTTCTCTCTCTCTAAATGAAATTCTCTCTTTTTAGATCTAACAAGTAAAAAATTTGTTAGATCTTCGTTAGAAATCAGTTGTGAATCTTTGTAGATGGTTGGTTTTGATATGTGATTATTGATTTTGATCTGTGATTGTTGGTTTTGATCTGTGATGGTTGGTTTTGTCTAACCTCTTATCTATGACGTTTGGTTATTTTTTTTAGATAAAAAAAAAATGTTTAGATCTTGAAACTGTGACTTGTTTGGTGGTTTTGATCTGTGATGATTGGTTTAGATTTAAAAAAATGTTTAGATCTTGAAAAAATATTTTAGATCTAAAAAAAATGTTTCGATCTTGGAACTTTGACTTGTTTGATGGTTTTGATCTGTGATGATTTGTTTAGATCTAAAAAAATGTTTGGATCTTGAAAAAAATATTTTAGATCTAAAAAAAATGTTTCGATCTTGAAACTGTGACTTGTTTGGCGGTTTTGATCTGTGATGATTTGTTTAGATATAAAAAAATGTTTAGATCTTGAAAAAATATTTTAGATCTAAAAAAAATGTTTCGATCTTGAAACTGTGACTTGTTTGGTGGTTTTGATCTGTGATGATTTGTTTAGATCATGTTTGGTTTTGATATAAAAAGTATTTTTAGACCTGGAAACTGTGACTTGCTTTGGTGGTTTTGATCTGTGATGATTGGTTTATATTTAAAAAATGTTTAGATCTTGAAAAAAATGTGATGACTTGTTTTGGTGTGATGATCTCTGATGTTTGGTTATTGTTTGTACTTGTTGGTGGTTTGAGCTAGCTGGTGGTCTGTGAAATAAGCAGTTTGTTAACTGCTTTTTTGAGAATCTTTTGTGAAATAAGCAGTTTGTTAAAAAGATAGGTGATGATGATTTTTATATAAAAAAAAGCTTAGAGTTTTGGTGTGGCATAACCGAATGGACGGTAAAGTGAGTTTCTATCTCACTTTGCAACATTCGAATTTGCAGCCAACATGATAAAAAGCTAATAATCTAAGCCTATTAATATCTCGATACGTTTTTTACCTCTTGTGTGTCAAATGGTGAACTAGACATGCTTGTGTTGTTGCTTGTTGGTGGTCTGTGAGACTTGCTGGTGTTGTTGCTTGTTGGTGGTCTGTGAGACTTGCTGGTTATGTTTTGCTGGTTATGTTGTTGCTTGTTGGTGGTCTGAGACTTTCTAGTTATGTTGTTGCTTGTTGGTGGTCTGTGAGACTTGCTGGTGTGTGCTTATTGGTGGTCTGTGAGACTTGCTGGTTATGTTGTTTCTTGTTGGTTGTCCGTGAGACTTGCTGGTTATGTTGCTTGTTTCTTGTGTTGTTGCTTTCTTGTTGTATTATAATGAAGTGAACTGTGAACTTATGTAGTTATGCTTTCTTGTGAACTTCTGCAATATTGCTTTCTTGTGAACTTCTGCAGTTTGAGAATCTTACTTACCACAATCAAAACGTTTACAACATTTGCACAATGAAAACGTGTAAAATTTTGAACTCTGAGACTTGATGCAGTTTTGAGACGAGGCGATGATGATAACCGAAACCGAATGGACGGTAAAGTGAGATAAAATCTCACTTTGCCTTCAAATTTGAGCCTTAAAATTTTCCGAGGCGATGATGATAACTGAAACCGAATGGACGGTAAAGTGAGATAAAATCTCACTTTGCAACATTCGAATCTGAGCCTCAAAATTTTCTGACTACGTTTTTTTTTTTTTTTTTTTTTTTAAAGTTATAAAAGAAAAACTTAAAAAACAATAATTTATAAAAGTTATAAAAAGAAAATAAGTTAAAAAAGTTATAAAAAAAATAAACATGTTAAAAAATGTAGCAAACTTGTAAAAAATATAACAAAACTACAAGCAACAACATAACCAGCTAAAAGTGTAGCAAATTTTGACACGGAAATCCAAAAAAACACATAAATACACACCACAGCTACATCAAACCATCAGCTAGCTCAGACTATCAAAAAGTACAAACACCCCCTAATGAGGTGTTGCATTAGCATGACCCACATAAACTAGTAGTGACATTATATATAACAATTGTGCTTTTCTTGATATTGCTCTACTCTCGGCTCTTTTTTTGAAATAAAGACTACATATATTTTAAGTAAAATAAAAGAAGCCGACAAAAGTTATATATTGCGCAAAATATAAAATAGTTGCACACGTTTATTTGTTGAATAGAATAACAGTACTAAAGATGGTGGGAAAGGGTACACACGAGAGCCATAGAAGAGCATTTGAAAACTAGATCCACATATCACCCACTTTAACGAATAGTCACCTCACGTCTTCACTAACATATACCTTGGAGGGGTCAGATCATATGACACACTCTGACCCAACCCTTAATCGAAAAGGTGTATTTTTGTATGAGTGCTATATATAAAGAACAGGAAATTGTATATTCTTTTAATAGCTTGTTTCACGCATCCCTCTAACAAGATTATGTATGATGCATAGTAAAGTACTTGGCCTTACGTTAGCATACGAAGTATTTTTCACATTGATAATTGACACGTTATATGATTTGTCGATTATCAATGTCAAAAATACTATAAGATGTCTTGAAAGTTTTAGGGAAGACCCATGTTTGAACCTTGCCAGTTAAACATTTTGGGATTCCTCAGAGAAAACCAAAAACCAAAAGCGGTCACAAAAATACTAACTAGACCGTGCACGCTAGAAGAAAAAATCGAAATTCTCGAGGTAACTTAAATAGGAATGCCTCCCCGTTACCCATCTTACTTATGTGGGAAAGCACTAGTTAATATTGTGATTGGCCTAACATCAATTCTCTTTTTTTTTTTTGCCCGTATTCTAAGCACATGTTGTGATTCATACTTATGAACCATCCAACTCGAACTCCTAATTTTCTGTTTTCTTTTTTTCCATTTATTTAGTGAGTAAGATACTAAGAAGTACTTAAAATTTTGTATTTATATATCTTAATAATAGTATTTCTTTCGTCCAAATGATTATCAAAAAGTTAGCACTAGAAATAGTTCATTATAATTTTCTAATAAGATGTAATTAAAGCTAAATATTAGCAAAACACCATAGGCCTGAATTTGAAACTGAGACATTATCATAAAGTTCAACATCCCACCCACAAAGAATTGAAAAAACATCACTATAAATAACCTCCACCGTACCAAAGCTAATTACATACTCACTTGCAAGTTGCAGCACAACAAAAATCTTAAATTCTAAAGAGAGAAAAAAGCAAGATAGACAAATGGGGCAAGAGGATGAGATGATGCGAAAAGGTCCATGGACAGAACACGAAGATTTCCAATTGGTATTTTACGTTCACATGTTTGGGGATCGCCGATGGGACTTCATTGCCAATGTTTCAGGTTTGAAGGTGGTGGGAGTAAAAAGAACCAAACTATAGTTCTATAGGATGCAATTTTTTTGACAGGAAATATTTTTTACAACTTTATTCACAAATTAACAAATTTTCTTGTGCATATCCCAAAAAAAAATTTGGGAAAAAAATTTCGTTTGGAATTTATGATTTTCAGGTTTGAAAAGAACTGGAAAAAGTTGCAGGTTGAGATGGGTTAACTATCTGAATCCAGACTTGAAAAGAGGGAAACTAACTCCTCATGAAGAAAGAGTACTAGTCCTTGAACTTCATTCAAAATTTGGCAACAGGTATGACCTATCTTCCATTTTTTTTCCATATATATATTTATAAAGTTTTCGCGAAAAATACTTATCAAAGTTTTTCTTCAAACTTATAAAGACTATATCATAACATGATCCACGTCGTTTGACTCATGTTTCTGCCATTACTTTCTGTGAGTTAGGAGTTTAGGAGTAGGAACTATAAGGAAGCTTATTAATTATGTCTCTTCTACAGAGATTTAGGATTGTACTTTTTTCGCTCTACCCTGTGCATCTCTTTGTGTATGTGTTCTTTAAGTTCGTATTTGTATGTGTTAATTTTGTTTTTCTTTCTCTCGATGATATTCATTAATACATGCATGTACATGAGCTGAGAAATGACTGTGTGTTTCTTTATATATTTCTTCTCTAACTCTTTTGTATTATGTTTATTTTATACTATGCTGATAGACCAGGTGTTAGCTAATCTTCCATGGCTTCTGGTCTCCTGTAACTCTGTAAGCCATAACTTTTTTTTAGAGCTAACTATAGAGTATGAGCATCTACTAAGTCCAATTTGTGAAATCCTCTTCAAATATACATATATTCATGAGAGTAAAATGACTAAAATTTACGTATATGAGATTCAGATGGTAATTAATTCATTGTGATTGTAACTAATAAAAAAGAATCAGATTATATCTATAACTTTTTCTCAAGTTGGATAGTTTTCGATATACATGAAAATATTTTAAGCCTTCATACTTGGCCCTTTCCCTTTCTTCCTTATTGGATGTCACACTCTTTAATTACTTTAGGAATTTTATTATCTTTCTGGATCTTTCCAAAAAGTTTGACGCGCATTAGTCCAAAAACAGTGCTTGTTCTTGTTTTTATTTATTTTAATTTTCTTCTTAGAGCATGTATATCAATAACGCAAGTTAAAGTTTAACACCGTGTCACGTCAGCGCCATATCAGCTTTAACATTTCATCTTAACATCCTAAAAAACACCCACAACAATTACATTCTCAATTTAAACTTTAACACTCCAATAATTTACAAAAACAACCCCTCATTTAAGGGCATAAATAAAAAAAAAAGAAAAAAACAAACAAATAACGGGAGTTGGGGTTTTAACGCCGGCCCTTTAACGCCCATTTAACACCGACCCTCCATCAATAACACCGAATAACGCCGGTTAACGCGGCCTTAACGCCGGTTCCGGCGTTATTGATGTGAATGCTCTTATATGTCATTAACTTACAATAAAATGTTATCCAGCTGACATTAATTCTATTATAATAGAAGCACTAATTAAGTCGATTGGACTCTATATAATATTTAGTATTTATTTTCTTCGTTCTCCTGGCTAGTAATAAAAATTAAAGGAATATATTATCTCATTTCTTTTGTTTAGACTAATAGTATATTGTCATTTCAGGTGGTCTAAAATTGCACGGAGATTACCTGGACGAACTGATAACGAGATCAAAAACTACTGGCGAACTCACACGAGGAAAGAAGCTCAAGAAAAGAAAAGGCAATCATCTGGGTCTCCTTCTCCTTCTCTCTCACATTGCTCTTCCTGTTCATCAGTTTGTAACAGCCATCCAATCATGGGTTCCATGCCATTGATTGATAAGAAAGTAGAAAGAAACTTCTATGACACTGGGGGAGTTGAAATGTTAACAGTCATGAAAGGCAAAAACAGTAGCAAGAAAAAGAATTCTGAGAAGGCTACTAGTAAGGTTAGCAACTTTAAAGAAGGGCAAGAAGGGCATTACTCGATGGACGAAATTTGGAAAGATATAGATTTATTAGACGAGGATACTATAAAACCGGTTTTTGACCCGTATAGTGAAATAGCACCTTCACTGACATGGGACAACTCTTTGATCACTTCATGGACAATGGGTAGTCAAGAAGAGTTTAGTATAGACTCGTTTCCTCTAACTAGTCAGCAATTTAGTTCAGGGTTAACAGACTAATAATTCTGTTATTTAATTTATTGATTTAGTCTTGATTGAATAAGTTATGCTAAGGCATTGCCTAGGCAACCACTCCTAGATTTCGATGAAGGTCACATGTTTTTCAAAGCTAATATGACTCAACAGAATAATATGCATATGTATTATTCTGAATTTGATCATGTTGGCTTTTAAGAAAACATGTACCCTAGACTCCTAGAGGATGATTATGAAATAATTAAGTTTGTGCTAAGTTTATGTTTTATTTGAAAGCTTTTGCTGTAATTGTCAATATTGAATGATTTCTATTATAATAAAAAGACCACTTATCTTGTTATTTCAATATTTATACTTTTAGGGTTAGATATCGCGCAAGCCCTAGCTGCTCTATATGCATGGAATGCACATTCCATTTTATCAGGTTCATAACTAGTGATTAGTCTCTTGAATACTATGTACGAAGGTCAGGCTTGAATGAAACATCAAGGATGCTCAGGTTCGAGATATGATCGAGCAAAGCATGCTAATTTTTAGCTTTGTGGCATAATAAAATCAAGTTTGATGGACTGTTATGAGAAATCTTGAATAGTGCTGGTCTAACTTTTTGAGAAATCTTATATAGAATGACATGCAGTGATCCAGTTACAGAAGAATAGAACATAAACTTTTGGGGTGTTATAGTTCCTATTCGGAAAGAAATAATCAAACAAAAACTAACTTAATTAGCTCAAAGAGTGGGTTGCTTTTATGGTGTGAATGCACTGAAATACGTTGCAACTAATTTCTTGGCTTCTTGTTTAGATATGTAGTGGAATGATTAGTAAGAATTTGGATATACTTTTAAAATTTTCATAAAAATAAGTTAATTTGCATTGTATAATTTGTATTAAAATATAAACTGTAATGCTATGTGATACACATGATGACGACAAGTTAAGAAGGATACAAAACATTTTTAATACATGTATCTTACGACATAATAAATGATCGAATAAAAAAATTGGCTTCCCTTTTAAAGTTTAAAATATAATAAGATCATGACACGTATTCGTTTAGATCAGGACAAAAGATTATTTACATACGAAGGATCAATCTCCACCCTTCATTTTTATTTGATCTAATGGATGAGATTAATCCCAACAATTTAAAAAACCCACCTTCATCATTTTTTTTTTCAAATATTAATATCTTTCAAACCGTTAATCGTTGAGCGAGAAAAAATATATCATTGCGACGAGCATTTAATTATCTTTCTATGGATAGGCACTTTGATATACTTTCGACAAAAATTTTTTTTCATATTTTTCACGTTTTTGTTCAAGTTTTTTCGTTTTTTTACGTTACTTAAATTTGCATTAAAAATCATATATGATAAAACACTAATTTGAATATCACATGTGATATTATTGTTAAATCATATATGATATGTAATATCACATGTGATATTAGTGTAAAATCACATATGATATCACATATGATATTACATATCATATATAATTTAACACTAATATTACATGTGATATTCAATTTAGTTTTTTATCATATATGATTTTTTTAATGCAAATTCCAGTAACGTAAAATAAACAAAAAAAAGACGAAAAAACGTGAAAAAACGAATTTTTTTTCTTTTTTCGAAAGTATATCAAAGTGTCCGTTTATAGAAAGATAATTAAATGCTCGTCGCGACGGTGTTAATATTTTCGCTTAACGATTAACGGTTTAAGAGATACTTAAATTATAAAAAATGAGTGAAATAATAAAATATTTTTAATCTCAACCATTGATTTTTTTTAGATGGATGGTAGAGATGAGTCCCTTGGTATGTGAGAAAAATTTGGTATGTAAAATAACTCTCCTCGAATATTATACTATATATATTTATTGAAGTATTTTGGGAGCCAACATTATTCTAAAGCCGCCGGGTTGAATATCAGCTTAAGGAACTGGGGCGGTTTCGGTGTACTGTGAAAACGCGGTTTGAGTGGACACTGTTCACATATTGAACCGAGCCGAGCCGTCGATTTAGAGAGATTAAAATATTATGCTTAATGGGTGCTCCACTTAATTGTCACTTAATTTGAAATGTTACTTGCATGTTTAACGCTTGTGCTTTTAGTTTACAGGTGTGTTTTGATGTGTTTTCTACTAACTTGCCATTTAATTTTTTCGTTAGTTATTTGCTTATCATGCGTGCTCGATTATCGGTGTGATTAGCTATATATATTATACATGGAAGGTTCGTTGGCGATTTCTAAAAGTGATGATTTATCTATCTTCTCATGGAATTGTCGTTTTGGCATTGATGAGATTTTCGAAGCTTCGTTTGGAGTTGTTCTGGTTTGCAGGTATGTTTGAACAACCTTTTTAATTTGTTTCTTTAATTTGGTTTTTGTAGTGTTGAGCATGTAGCCATGTAATGTACTTCAATTGTTTAAGTTTTATTATTTATTTTTTATTTTATTTTTTTGCAATTAGGGTTAGAGAATTTGTGATTCGATTTTTGGTTTTGAAGTTGTAAGTCTGTTTGATGTGCTATGTTTATGTGGTTAGGGTTTACGGATATGGAAATTCAGTAAGTTTACTTCAACTGTTTCATGTTTTCTTTGTTGCAGGTTTTATTGTGTTGGTGTATTCGTGTCCGTATTAGTTTCATTTGGAGTGGTTTTCGTTTGTAGGTATGGTTCAACAGCTTTTTTAATCCGCCTTTTTAATGTTGGTGCTGTTTTGAACATGAAATCATGTAATGTGCTTCGACTCTCCCATGTTTTGTTTGCATTCATGGGTAAGTTTTCATTTTGTTAGTGCATTTAACGTGTTATTTTTACATGGTTAGGATTTACAGATATGGAAGCAGAATAAGTTTACTTCAAGTGTTTTGTGTTTTATTTGTTGTAGATTTTAGTGTGTTAGTGCAGTCGAGTTGTATATTAGCTTCGTTCAATTGGTTTTCATCTGCAGGTATGATTAGACAGTTCTTTTATCTGTTTCTTCAATTCGACTGATTCATGTTTTGTAATTTTGTTTGTGGTTTTGGAAGGTATAAATATGTGGTTACTTTAAATCTTTGGTGCTTTGTTTGTTTCAACTTAGTGTGTTGCTATATTCGTGTAGTAGAAGGTTAGACAAACATGAACTTATTGTTGAATTCTTTTGGTAAAATTGTGATGAATGAAGTGGTTGTTGGTGTGCATGTGGTTTATTTTAGCCGTTTGGTTTTCAAATGTTTTATGATGCATATGTTAAATGCATGGTTGTACCAGGATTTGATCAGCTTGTTTTTATGGTACAATTTGGATTAGGTTCATATTTATTTGTTTTAAGTTTATTTTACAAATAAATGTTTTGTAGCTTTGTATAAATACATGATGATTGTAAAAGTGCATGTTTGGTATTTGGATGTTTGCTAAGGAATGAAGTTGGTGTATACTCTTTTCTAGGCTTTTTCTTGTTTTAGTTTCTTTGCATATTTGCTTCATTTTTGTTTTTCTAATGTTTGTTTTCGAACTTGACCTTTTACGGAGGGTCATCCTGGATTTTATCTTGGAAAAGATTACCTGGAGGACTAAAATCCTTTTTGAAACAGATAATGAATGAAGTTGCCAAATACTAGAAAACCTATGATTTATAAATTTCTTTCTCCAAGATTTAAATTGCAGAGGATTCTTTGGAATCAACATCCATTTTACACTATTATTAAACATATGTGATATTGTTTTAATCTGAGATAATACACTAATTAGATGATGCATTATGGTATCTTTATGAGGCATTTGTCGAGAGTGAGAGTTGTGAATTATTTTTGTCATGTTATTGTTAATGATTTTTATTAGTGATTTTGTTGTTTTGCACCAAGTTTTTAATATTTTATATTTTGATTAGAATGGTGGAAAATAGCATTGGTCGTCAATCCTAGGGACCAAAATAAAACCTTGGAAGCTCGCGTTTATCGTAGATGGATAGCCTGGAATGTCCCTAAGCCAGAACCGATTGGCTATTGTTGTATATTGTTAGGAATTGGAAATTCCATAAGGAAGTGTCGGTCACTCCAATTATAGTCTGGCATATGTTAGCTCGTAGACATATCGTTATTTACGTTATTTAGTAGTTAATTAGTTAGATTAGTTTAGAGTAACACCGTGGAGGAAGGACGGGTCTTTACCCAATGTATGCCTGATCCACAGTCCGACAAGAGGACGAGTAGGTTGTAACTATAAATACCCCTTCCATCCTTGGAAGGGGTGGAGCTTTTAATCTAAACTTTCATTCTTTTTGTTTTAAACTCCCTCTCTACTCTCTTCATCTCTCTAAACATGGCATTCATGTATCAACACCATCCTAGACCACCCGAATCATCAAACAACATAATATGTATGATCCTACAAATGGTACCAGAGCCTAGGTTGTGTTGTACTTGATGATTCGTATGGTTATTTGTGCTAATTTATGATGCGGTTTGAGGCGGTTCGTTGATGCGGTTTATTGCGGTTTTTGTGATATTTTGATGTGGGTTGTTGCTGGTCATAACATGTTGCTGCTGTTGATGTATATGTGGTTATATGAGTTGTCTAAGCAGTTGTTCTTAAGCAGTTTTTTATGATAGTGTCAAATCTGCTTCTAAACTGTTTTATGCTTGGTTATCGATGCGGTTTGTCAGTTTTTAGGATGCAAAATGTATTTCATGAGGTGACCTCCCTTAGGGGGAGATTGTTAGGAATTGGAAATTCCATAAGGAAGTGTCGGTCACCCCAATTATAGTCTAGCATATGTTAGCTCGTAGACATATCGTTGTTTACGTTATTTATCAGTTTATTAGTTAGTTAATTAGTTAGTTAGTAGCGTAGATTAGTTTAGAGTAACACCGTGGAGGAAGGACGGGTCTTTACCACTGTGTGCCTGATCCACAGTCCGACAGGAGGACGAGTAGGTTGTAACAATAAATACCCCTTCCATCCTTGGAAGGGGTGGAGCTCTTAATCTAACATTTCATTCTTTTTGTTTTAAACTCCCTCTCTACTCTCTTCATCTCTCTAAACATGGCATTCATGTATCATCATCATCCTAGACTACCCGAATCATCAAACAACATAATATGTATGATCCTACATATATTGCTTGACATATTGGCGAATTTTAATATGTGATGCTCATGTAATTTGACAGCGTTTGTTTTATGATGTCTTGATGTGCATAGGGCAATGATGTACAAGAAAATATGAAGGTCAGTGATATTGAGTACTTTAGTTCAATCATCGAGCTTGGGTCAGCGTATAGGATTTTAGATTTCAGTTGCGAACCGGCAAACAAGTGGCAGCAGACTCTTGAAAACAGGACAAGTCTTGGATTTGGAAGATACACGAAGTTTGAAAAAATATCGGCAATTGGTTTTCCAGACCACTTTTTTAACTTCGCTTTGTACAACCAGCTTGATTTCAATATACCTCATGCAAATAGCCAGGGTAAAATCCAACATCATGTTCTGACAAATAATACACACACACACATACACACACACACACACACATATAAATATATATATATATATATATATATATATATATATATATATATATATATATATATATATATATATATATATATATATATATGCTCCGGTTCCATTGAGAAGGTTTTTATTTTGAGAAATCTTCGTTTGAGCAAATTGATTCATGTTTTTTATTTGATTCACAAGTAAACATCATTTTATGGTGAATCGAATCTATAAATCACAAATTTGATTCACAAATCATTGTTAAAATCGAGTTATGATGATGATTCATTAAATTTGTACAGATGACTCAGTATTCTACGTATATCGCAAAATCAAGAGATTTTTAACATTGATTCAAATTTTTTTTACACGTTTTGAATTTTAATCACATTATAATGAGTTTTACGCTTGAAAAGCATGAATTAAAGTTAAAAATCTATCGTTTTTGAAAACCTTCTCAATTGATCCGGATTATATATATAATATATATATATATATATATATATATATATATATTGATAAGGATTTAAAATGTTCAATTTTAAGAGGTCATTTAAGCCTTTAATCGACCACTTTTATATCCGGTACTGCTTAATTTCGTTCCTTTTCACTTTTTAGGTCTCTTGGAAGCAAAATGCTAGAATGATGCACATTTGGACGAAAAGGAGTGAGAAAACATGAAGAAAATGGCAAAGTCAAGATCGAAGCCACTCAAACTAAACCTGACGGCGTCCCAATCAAATGGCGACGTCATTCCTCTATACAGATTTGATAAAAACATGCACCAGACGGCTCAGTGGAATTTTTGCTCATAACACCTGACGGCGTCAGGCTTTGAAGAAGAAGGGCGTCACTCAGAATTTTCATCTCAGACGGCCCAGATCCAGAACCAAGACGACGTCCCATCTGAAGCCCGACGGCGTCACAACTCCAAGGTGACGTCGTCCCATCGATAACTTGGCCAAGACGAAAACCCTAATGACGGCGATCTGACGGTGTCCCACCTATAAGGCGACGTCGTCGCACTTGTAAATCTATATATATAATTCGATTTTTCTGCATTTAAAGAGGTAGACTTTTGGAGTAAAAACCCTAGACGTTTGTAGTCCGACTTGGACAGTATCTTAGGGTCCCAAAACCCTCTTTTACAGATCAAGATAAGTGTTTTAATCCAATAGTATCATTATGTCTTCAATTGATTGTGTGTATACTTGCTTGTTTAACATGTCTAGCTAAATTTCTTGTGTGTTTGCTTAGATCTATGAAACCTAGTCATTAATTATTGTTAGGTTGTCTCTTATCTTAATTGTAATTGGCTTAGGGGTGTAACTAGGCTATCGTTGTGTTTAATGCTTGTATAATCTTTGTGAAAGTTAGTTTATGATTAATCTAGCGGATTTTGTAGGCTAAACCCAAAGGTAACCTCAAAGAGTTAGGGCATATGCACACCCTACGACTTTGGAAGCACAACGCGTTAAGAATAAGGACGTGACAATTCAACCATCAATAAAAGATAACTAGGGAGTAATAGTATCTAGGTAAACATATTTTTAATCATCATACGAGCACACATCAAATAGACATAGCTAGGGCTGTAAACGAACTGAACGTTCAGTGAACATTTCATGAACGGTTCGGTAAAAAGTTCGTTTATGTTCGTTTATTTATTAAATGAACGAACATGAACAATATTTTACGATCGTTTAGTTAAATGAACGAACATGAACAAAAGTCACGTCCGTTTATTTATGTTCGTGAATGTCCGATTATGCATTCGTTAACGTTCGTTTATGGTTCATTTATTTATTTATGTTTGTATATCAAATCTTTTAATTGTATAATTTCTAAATTAGTTTGTTTAAACAAAACGACACTTATAAAACAATATTAGACGCATAATTTAATAGAGTTTATGATTGTTTGTCTATGTTTATTTATGTTCGATCGTTTATGTTCGTTTAGCGTTCGTTTAGTGTCTTAATGAACGAACATAAACGAACATGAACACCTTATTTTCTTAATAAACGAACATGAACAAGAAATTTCGTCCTTTTAAGCGTTCGTGTTCGTTTATTTGTCCGGTTAAAATTAAATGAACGAACATGAACAAGGCTCCGTTCGTGTTCGTCCGGTTCGTTTACAACCCTAAACATAGCTACCCATAGTAATAGATAATTAGAATAGTAGAAGTAATCGGTAGAAGTACCAACCCCCAAATCAATTGCCCCGAGATTTTACCCTTAACTTTCTAAAAAACATATAAAAGATAAAAAAGAATCATCCTCAACCCCACCTTAGCGTAATACATTTCTTGCTAGAATTCCTATTCCCCTAGAGAACGATATCAATCCCCGAGGCTTACCCAATACTACACTACAACGATTAGGTTCACTGCCTAGGGTGTTGAAAAACTTGTTCGACGAAAAGGAAGTTCCTTTGACCCCGAACGCACTTCGTACGCTCATCAATTTTTTGGCGCCGCTGCTGGGGAATAGAATAGCTAGTTAGATTTTTATCTCATTTAGGTTCTCTTGCTTGATTCCTATCAAGTGATATTTTTTCTCATTTTTAGCTTCCTTATAGTCTATCCCCCTTCTTCGTGACTTTGTTAGTAATCCATCACTTTTCATCATGAAAGGTGATAACCCACCACCACATCAACCACTTCCACTCAAACCACAACCAATTGACCAACACCCCTCTAACCATTGTCGCAATCGAATGAGCTTCAAGAACTGCGTGAGGTATTTGAGAGTACAATTAGGGACACTGTTGAAAAAGCGGTTAGCGCCTCGATTGTCGGCTCCATGATTAGCAATAGTTCGGGTAATGATTTAGTAAATGAAAATGTGAATGAGGAAAATAGTGCCTATTTCAATCGTTACCCCACTAAGGAAGAAGTTGCTTACCACCAATACATAATCGACAATCCTCGATCACCCGTCATCAGGATATGCCCAAAGATTAGGAGAGGAGATCCTTGGAACATCAAGATCCCTTGTATGATTGGATATAGGAATATCGAGCACACTTACATAGATACGGACTCCCCCATCAATGTGATGTCATCAGCTATTTACAATGACATAATGTTGGGTTTTAGGTTCCTTGGATTTGATGAGACAAAATAAATATAAGAATGAAACAAAGGGACTTAAAGTGAAAAAGATGAAATCTACAAAAAGATGGAAGGACTTGCTTGCAAAAGAAGATTTATTATTTAGTCCTTCGTAGTATTTTGTAAACTCTAATCCTCTAGTATATAAAGAGGACATGGGGTGTAGGTTTTAGAATTAAGTCTTCCATAATGTAGTCATTAAAGGTGTGTGTGTGTGTAACCTAGACGTGTAGTTTATTGTAAACATCTAGGTTAGTTGTGTACCTCCAAGATCTAAGGTGTCTTAGATCCCTGTTACAGTTAGGTAACACGTATAATTCTGATCAAATAATATTTGGAGGAGATTGGGTGAAAGTAAAACCTTGTGTCAATAATATATAATGTTCTTATTATTCCGCTGCGTTGCATATGTTATTGTCAAACCCTAAGGCTCAAAACGATCTCAAGGAGTCCTAACAAACTCCAAAATTGGTATCAGAGCTTGGGGAGCTCGTTACCTAGGGATTCGCAAGGTTTCTTGGCGAAAAAGAATGAAGAAAATCGGATTTATGCAGAATTCGCAACTTTTCTGCAGCACTGTTTTAAAACGATGATAACTTTTTCGTTAACCGTTGGATCGTAACGAAATTTTCGGTGGACGTTCTATATATATTCATCTAACTTTTCACAGAAGGGATTGTCGATCTGAGCTTTCTATAAAAAGTTATTCAATGTCGAAGTTGGCTGCAGAAACTGGTTTAATAATTCGATTTTTTGGGTTTTAATGCATATTCAACTTCTTGAATTTGTGTTACTTGTTCTAATTCTTGATGGAGGTTGTTTATACATTGTGTGGTGTTTATGATTCATGGTTAGAAGCAGCTTTTCTAGTGTTTTTACGAAACCACTTCTAGTGTTTTCTGAAACCACTGATAGTGTATTCTCGAAACACGATAGTGTATTCTCAAAACCACTGATAGTGTATTCTCGAAACCACTGATAGTGTTTTCTCGAAACCACTTCTAGTGTTTTTCTGAAACCACTTCTAGTGTTTTTCTGAAACCACTTCTAGTGTTTTTCTGAAACCACTTCTAGTGTTTTTCTGAAACCTGTGTGTTTGCTGGTGTTTCTTGCATTATTCGTTTCTGCTGATGAGGTTTTGGAATTGAGGGGAAGCTGTACATGTTTTTGGTACTGAGATTTTTGGTGACACACACATGGGATTTTGGTTCACACACACAAGAGGAGATTAGAATTTGTTCTTAAAGGTTTAAAAAGCTCGTTTTTGAATTATTTGAAGAGTTGATTACGAAGAAGGTTGAATATCATTTATTTGATGTTGTAGTTGAGTTTCACAGGTTTGTGTTTTTATCATATCTCAAAGTGGGTGTTACACTTTGGAGATAACTTGTTCGTGCTTAAAGGATGTTGACAAAGACTTGCAAAATCTAGTTTTCATAGGTTAAGGGGTGGATGGATGAAGACCTAGTTAACTATCACTTAAAGGAGTTACATTGTAGTGCTCAGTGTCTCATTGAAGATGAGGATTTGGTCAAGAGATTGCGGTCTACTTATATGGTGTTAGTATAAGTTTGGAGTCACGTGGATAGTACAAGACATAAGACACAAGTTTGGGTTATTTTACTTCTTCATCAAATTCGTTATACTTGGTTTTCTTCACAAGTGATCATTACATAGAGCTTACTGATTTGAAGAATCATTTTCATGCACCACTCAAGGGGAAGTTTCTAATGTTTACATTCTCTATTTGTTGATAACAAAAAGGGGAAGAGATATTGGAGTGCGATGGCATGGATTAAGGGGAAGACAAAGGAAGACAAGAATGTTTCATTCACGGAGATGTTTACATCTCAACTTTGCTACTCGTCTAGGGAAGTTCGTACACGACTTTGTTTGTTTTGTCATCATCAAATAGGGAAGATTGTTGGGTTTTAGGTTCCTTGGATTTGATGAGACAAAATAAATATAAGAATGAAACAAAGGGACTTAAAGTGAAAAAGATGAAATCTACAAAAAGATGGAAGGACTTGCTTGCAAAAGAAGATTTATTATTTAGTCCTTCGTAGTATTTTGTAAACTCTAATCCTCTAGTATATAAAGAGGACATGGGGTGTAGGTTTAATTAAGTCTTCCATAATGTAGTCATTAAAGGTGTGTGTTGTAACCTAGACGGTAGTTTATTGTAAACGTCTAGGTTAGTTGTGTACCTCCAAGATCTAAGGTGTCTTAGATCCCTGTTACAGTTAGGTAACACGTATTATTCTGATCAAATAATATTTGGAGGAGATTGGGTGAAAGTAAAACCTTGTGTCAATAATATATAATGTCTTATTATCCGGTTGCATATGTATACCCAATGTTGCAAATCTAAGAAAAGTCAAACTCAAACGATCTAAGGAGTCCTAACAAACTCCACAATTGGTATCAGAGCTTGGGGAGCTCGTTACCTAGGGATTCGCAAGGTTTCTTGGCGAAAAAGAATGAAGAAAATTGGATTTATGCAGAATTCGCAACTTTTCTGCAGCACTGTTTTAAAACGATGATAACTTGTTCGTTAACCGTTGGATCGTAACGAAATTTTCGGTGGACGTTCTATATATATTCATCTAACTTTTCACCGAAGGGATTGTCGATCTGAGCTTTCTATAAAAAGTTATTCAATGTCGAAGTTGGCTGCAGAAAATGTTTAATAATTCGAATTTTTGGGTTTTAATGCATATTCAACTTCTTGAATTTGTGTTACTTGTTCTAATTCTTGATGGAGGTTGTTTATACATTGTGTGGTGTTTATGATTCATGGTTAGAAGCAGCTTCCTAGTGTTTTACGAAACCATTCTAGTGTTTTTGAAACCACTGATAGTGTATTCTCGAAACCACTGATAGTGTATTCTCGAAAACACTGATAGTGTATTCTCGAACCACTGATAGTGTATTCTGAAACCACTTCTAGTGTTTTTCTGAAACCACTTCTAGTGTTTTTCTTGAAACCACTTCTAGTGTTTTTCTGAAACCACTTCTAGTGTTTTTCTGAAACCGTGGTTTGCTGGTGTTTCTTGCATTATTCGTTTCTGAGATGAGGTTTGGAATTGAGGGAAGCTGTACATGTTTTTGGTACTGAGATTTTTGGTGACACACATGGGATTTTGGTTCGCACACACAAGAAGATTGGTATTTGTTCTTAAAGGTTTTAAAAAAAGCTTTTTTGAATTATTTGACGAATTGATTACGAAGAAGGTTAAATATCATTTATTTGATGTTGTAGTTGAGTTTCACAGGTTTGTGTTCTTATCATATCTCAAAGTGGGTGTTACACTTTGGAGATAACTTGTTCGTGCTTAAAGGATGTTGACAAAGACTTGCAAAATCTAGTTTTCATAGGTTAAGGGGTGGATGGATGAAGACCTAGTTAACTATCACTTAAAGGAGTTACATTGTAGTGCTCAGTGTCTCATTGAAGATGAGGATTTTGTCAAGAGATGCGGTCTACTATATGGTGTTAGTATAAGTTTGGAGTCACGTGGATAATACAAGACATAAGACACAAGTTTGGGTTATTTTACTTCTTCATCAAATTCGTTATACTTGGTTTCTTCACAAGTGATCATTACATAGAGCTTACTGATTTGAAGAATCATTTTCATGCACCACTCAAGGGGAAGTTTCTAATGTTTACATTCTCTATTTGTTGATAACAAAAAGGGGAAGAGATATGGAGCGATGGCATGGATTATGGGGAAGACAAAGGAAGACAAGAATGTTTCATTCACGGAGATGTTTACATCTCAACTTCTGCTACTTCGTCTAGGGAAGTTCGTACACGACTTTGTTTGTTTTGTCATCATCAAATAGGGGAAGATTGTTGGGTTTTAGGTTCCTTGGATTTGATGAGACAAAATAAATATAAGAATGAAACAAAGGGACTTAAAGTGAAAAAGATGAAATCTACAAAAAGATGGAAGGACTTGCTTGCAAAAGAAGATTTATTATTTAGTCCTTCGTAGTATTTTGTAAACTCTAATCCTCTAGTATATAAAGAGGACATGGGGTGTAGGTTTTAGAATTAAGTCTTCCATAATGTAGTCATTAAAGGTGTGTGTGTGTGTAACCTAGACGTGTAGTTTATTGTAAACATCTAGGTTAGTTGTGTACCTCCAAGATCTAAGGTGTCTTAGATCCCTGTTACAGTTAGGTAACACGTATTATTCTGATCAAATAATATTTGGAGGAGATTGGGTGAAAGTAAAACCTTGTGTCAATAATATATAATGTTCTTATTATTCCGCTGCGTTGCATATGTTATTGTCAAACCCTAAGGCTCAAAACGATCTCAAGGAGTCCTAACAAACTCCACAATTGGTATCAGAGCTTGGGGAGCTCGTTACCTAGGGATTCGCAAGGTTTCTTGGCGAAAAAGAATGAAGAAAATCGGATTTATGCAGAATTCGCAACTTTTCTGCAGCACTGTTTTAAAACGATGATAACTTGTTCGTTAACCGTTGGATCGTAACGAAATTTTCGGTGGACGTTCTATATATATTCATCTAACTTTTCACCGAAGGGATTGTCGATCTGAGCTTTCTATAAAAAGTTATTCAATGTCGAAGTTGGCTGCAGAAACTGGTTTAATAATTCGAATTTTTGGGTTTTAATGCATATTCAACTTCTTGAATTTGTGTTACTTGTTCTAATTCTTGATGGAGGTGTTTATACATTGTGTGGTGTTTATGATTCATGGTTAGAAGCAGCTTTCCTAGTGTTTTTACGAAACCACTTCTAGTGTTTTCTGAAACCACTGATAGTGTATTCTCGAAACCACTGATAGTGTATTCTCAAAACCACTGATAGTGTATTCTCGAAACCACTGATAGTGTTTTCTCGAAACCACTTCTAGTGTTTTTCTGAAACCACTTCTAGTGTTTTTCTGAAACCACTTCTAGTGTTTTTCTGAAACCACTTCTAGTGTTTTTCTGAAACCTGTGTGTTTGCTGGTGTTTCTTGCATTATTCGTTTCTGCTGATGAGGTTTTGGAATTGAGGGGAAGCTGTACATGTTTTTGGTACTGAGATTTTTAGTGACACACACATGGGATTTTGGTTCGCACACACAAGAAGATTGGTATTTGTTCTTAAGGTTTTAAAAAGCTCGTTTTTGAATTTATTGAAGAATTGATTACGAAGAAGGTTAAATATCATTTATTTGATGTTGTAGTTGAGTTTCACAGGTTTGTGTTCTTATCATATCTCAAAGTGGTGTTACACTTTGGAGATAACTTGTTCGTGCTTAAAGGATGTTGACAAAGACTTGCAAAATCTAGTTTTCATAGGTTAAGGGGTGGATGGATGAAGACCTAGTTAACTATCACTTAAAGGAGTTACATTGTAGTGCTCAGTGTCTCATTGAAGATGAGGATTTTGTCAAGAGATTGCGGTCTACTTATATGGTGTTAGTATAAGTTTGGAGTCACGTGGATAATACAAGACATAAGACACAAGTTTGGGTTATTTTACTTCTTCATCAAATTCGTTATACTTGGTTTTCTTCACAAGTGATCATTACATAGAGCTTACTGATTTGAAGAATCATTTTCATGCACCACTCAAGGGGAAGTTTCTAATGTTTACATTCTCTATTTGTTGATAACAAAAAGGGGAAGAGATATTGGAGTGCGATGGCATGGATTAAGGGGAAGACAAAGGAAGACAAGAATGTTTCATTCACGGAGATGTTTACATCTCAACTTCTGCTACTTCGTCTAGGGAAGTTCGTACACGACTTTGTTTGTTTTGTCATCATCAAATAGGGGAAGATTGTTGGGTTTTAGGTTCCTTGGATTTGATGAGACAAAATAAATATAAGAATGAAACAAAGGGACTTAAAGTGAAAAAGATGAAATCTACAAAAAGATGGAAGGACTTGCTTGCAAAAGAAGATTTATTATTTAGTCCTTCGTAGTATTTTGTAAACTCTAATCCTCTAGTATATAAAGAGGACATGGGGTGTAGGTTTTAGAATTAAGTCTTCCATAATGTAGTCATTAAAGGTGTGTGTGTGTGTAACCTAGACGTGTAGTTTATTGTAAACATCTAGGTTAGTTGTGTACCTCCAAGATCTAAGGTGTCTTAGATCCCTGTTACAGTTAGGTAACACGTATTATTCTGATCAAATAATATTTGGAGGAGATTGGGTGAAAGTAAAACCTTGTGTCAATAATATATAATGTTCTTATTATTCCGCTGCGTTGCATATGTTATTGTCAAACCCTAAGGCTCAAAACGATCTCAAGGAGTCCTAACAAACTCCACACATAATGAATGAGCGACTTAAGATTAGGAGGGACCCTAAGTATCCCGGTGGGGTTTGCAATTTTGTGGGAAGAGTCAAGGATGTACACGTCTTTGTAGGAAACTTCACCTACTTAGTTGATTTTATGGTCCTTGAAGACATAGGATGTGTCATCGACTATAGCTTATCCCAAGTTGTGTTAGGAAAACCGTTTGTTGAAAAGTCTAAACTAAGCTATAACAAGTCCGAGGGAACGATTAGATTTGCGGAAGGGGATGATGAAATTACATATAGGATGCTTTGGAAGATGAACGGATATGGCCCTTTATCCCTTTTTGAACGAGATAACATTAGAGCTTTTGAGGAAAAGAGCGAAGAAGATGTTGAGAAAGGCTTGAACTTTATGTGGGAGAAAAGGAGGCTTTACTATAGGGATTGTTTGACCCTAGAACCTAGGTATAGAGTAGATGAGAATTTTGTCAACATGATAGAGTTTTCATTGAGGATGAAAAATGAGACAACGTAGGAGCACGACTTCGAGTCTAGCTACAACACTCATAAATAAAGAAAAGCGCTTCGGGGGAGGCAACCCATGCTTAATTGTTTGCTTGTTTGTGTGTCATATATCTTTTTCATTATTGTTTGTTGATAACATCAAATAGACCTTACTATTAAGTGTCAATTTCCCCCGATAATGCTCGTATTTTATATCATTTATATAGATTTACACTTATTTTCCTCTATATTTCACTTTCAGGTAAATTACGAGCATTGGAGCTAAGGAGACGCGGATTTGGAGAATTTATTGAAGATATATGATAGTATGCCTATTTTGAAGATGTTACGGCGTAACTCTTCTCTCACATTACGCTGTAACAGAAGCGCGACTTAGAAAACCAACTCAACTAAAGCTTACGGCGTAACTCTATCTTTTTATTACGCCGTAACTAATTAGGTCAAATGATGTTCCGCGCCGCTGCAAGCTACGCCATAACTCATTCCACAAATACGGTGTAATCATGATTTAGTGAAGATATGGCGTAACTCATTCCAGATGTTATGCCGTAACCAGCTTTTCCAGAGCAAAATACAAAGAAATTGATGTTACAGCGTAACTCTCAACTTAAGTTACGCCGTAACTCGATCTGGCCTATAAATACCGCCCAAATTCCAGCATTTCTATTCATTCACTCCATACACCAAATCAGAGAACGTGGGTAGAAGGTTGAAGGTGGATCTTGAGGAGCATACGGAGCCATCTCCAAGGGAGAAATCACTCCCCTACGATAAGCATTATCAATTTATCATTTCTTTACTTTCAATTCATGTATTTCGATATATTAAACATCGAATCGATTGTTTCAGTTAACATGAGCGGCTAAGCACCTGGTGTGGCTAGTTATGATCCTTGATTGTTTTGTTTATGTTTACATTGCTTTCGTATAATTGTTTCTAGTGTATGCATGCATAGTTTGTTGGTAGCTACCCTTATTTCGGTAGTTTTGAATGGCGGTAGTGGCTAGTTACTTAGGAGATATGACCAACTGACCCTAAGTAGGTAGACTGAGGGGAAGGGTAAGAATTGAACAATTGACGACCCTTTTCGCTTGTGCGATTTGACCAATGATCACCTACCGCTTAGATGAACTTAAGAAGTTAGGGATAAGTGTTTAAGATGCTAGCGCCCGGGCACTCATTGTTATGAATCTTGCATGTAGCAGAACTTAATGACTTGGCTTAGGGACTAAAAACAACCGACTTATAAGGGTAGTAGCTTGTTCTCTGTGGAAGCTTTTTGTCGATAGGTTAGGACTAACCCACCCAAATGTCTAGCTTACTTCTACCCCCACTTGAAGCAATTGGAAGTAATTAAACATAAACTTAACTTGATAGGATGAGTAACTAGGTTAGCACACTTCTCCTCTATTGATCACAACCCTCGCCTTTATTTTCTTTCTTTATTTTGCTTTTCATGTTTTGGTAGATAATTAATCATTTCAACTTTAAAACCAATTAAACTCTGTGACACCTAGACTTAGTTAAAATCCGCACACATAGCTCTTGGGGCGACCTCGGTTTTACCGAATACTACACTACACACGATCGAGTACACTGCCCGTTAGTGCATTAGGGTAGATGATGCAGGTTTTACTGACCAAGTTTTAATATTTATAATGTCTCATTATACCTATGATCTACCCTAATGCACTAACGGCCAGTGTACCCGGTCATGTGTAGTGTAGTATTCAGTAAAACCGAGGTCGTCCCAAGAGCTACGAGGATCGGAAATTAACTTAAGTCTATGTCACGATTTTAATTGCTTTTAAGATTGAAATAATAAATCTAACTAATAAAACAAGGAAATAAAGGAAAGAGATGTGATCAATGAAGGAGAGTGGTGCTAACCTAGTTACTTATCCTAACTAGTAATGTTTACGTCTAATTACTTCCAATTACATCAAGTGGGGTCAAAGTCGAGAGGACAACATTTGGTCAATTCGCCCTAACCTATCAGAAAGATGCCACCACAGGAGAAGTCAGGTGTCCCCTCATAAGTCCTATTGTTCCTGGTACCCTAAGCCAAGTCATTAAGTACCGCTACATGCTAGATTTATATTAGTGAGTGCCAAGTAAACTTAAACACTCACCACATAATTCTTAAGTTCATCCAAACGGTAGGTGATCAGTTGGTCAAATCGCACAAGTAGAAAGGGTCGCCGCTTGGTCATATCTTACCCTTCCGTCTCACCACTCACTTAGGGTCATTTAGTCATATCTCCTAAGCAACTAGCCTCTACCGCCATTCAAAACTACCGAAACAAGGGTAGCTACCAATAAACTATGCATGCATACACTTAGAAATAATTATACGGAAGCAATGTAAACGCAAACAAAACAATTAAGGAATCATAACAAGGCCAAGACTGTGGTGCTTAGCCAAACATATAGTAAATCATACCAACAAAATGAATAAATCATGAATTGAATTGAACATAATGTTTGATACAAATTACTTGATGTAGAGCTAATAATGATGATGATTGCGAGTAAATTCTTCCTTCAAAACCGGGTTTCTACCTGGAAAATGCCCTGGAATGTTGCCCTAATCGACCCCTAGGAGAGGGGTGAAGAGAGATACTTAAAAATGCAGATTTAGGGTTGTATTTATAGGCCCCGACATGGTTACGGCGTAACCTTAAGGGCAAATTACGCCGTAACTAATGTTGGCACAACGAAATCCGGATCTCGAACAATTACGTCGTAACTAAATTATTAGTTGCGTCGTAACTAAAGTTACGCCGTAACTAAATAAAATGAATTACGCCTTAATTGCAACTTCGTACTTTTCATAGTTAACATATTTTCTTGAAACTTAGTTACTCTTGTGTACGTTTTTGGCCCCTCATCGTACTTCATATTTTTATAAGAAGTCCTTGAAGTAAATAAACTTCATTTAGCCCCTGGACTTCAACTCATTCGCGCCCAAGTTAATTATTACGGCGTAACAGAATTGCTACGTTACACCGTAACCTTCACAAAAATAATTACGATGTAACCATAGGAAATGGTTAGGCCGTATCCTTCAAAGCATCATAATTACGCCGTAACATAATTAACGAGTTACGGCGTAATCTTCACGCTGAATTCATAGGCCCTCGTAAATCTGTCTTCGGAACATATATTTGGCCTTGTATCACATCTTTTCCGCTTCAACGCCTCATTTATCCTGAAATGCAAATATGAACGAATATGAACGAATTAAGTACCATATTAATACAAATGAGGCCATAAACACGGGAATTTGATGTATAAAATATCAGGCTAATTTGATGTTATCAAATATCCCCCCACTTTAATTCTACTTGTCCTCAAGTAGACCCTTTAAATAATTCTTAAAAAGATATCTCCCAAGATTAATTGGAAGATATGAGTCTAAAAATCACCTAAGCTAGAAAATTCCAAACCGAGCACCTCACGAAAAGGGAATTGAAATCACACTCTCTCTCATAATTCACGTGTTTATTTTTGGGTGATCACTCAACTGCTCAGTCATGGCGAGTATTCTATCATAGGCTTGGCAAAGATACTAATCTCCACCACTAGAGTCTATAGATGCAGCTATTCTAAAAGGCAATAGGTTGACACAACATAAAGGCTTATGGGGTTATTATGTCATTACTAACGAGCTACGGCGAAGGGGACAAAACCAATGATAAATGACCAAATCCATGGCCAAGACACCAATGATTGCTCGCTTCCTCACCTAAACTCGAGTCATGACTAAGGGTAGGATAAGGAATGGGAAAATTTTAATGGGTGTAAATAAAAAGGCACGAAACAAATAGATTCCTAAGTCCACAATCACCCCACCACTAGTCGCATTCAATCCCATAGCAAAAATCGAGGGTCAAAAGTCAAGGGGTCTTCAATAATCTAATACACGAGTTAATGCATAAGAAATGTAATGTGGTGCCTCATAAACTCCATAATCTAGGAAAATAAGATGCATTAACTTGGCCTTCATCATCAATGAAAAAACAATGTGCTATATAAAATATTTTAAAATTTGGGTCAATTTAGCACATATTTCTATCAAAATCGACCATTTCTATCTCCCATCCCCCCACTTGAAATGTACAATGTCCCCATTGTACGAATATTTAAAATTTGAAAGGCGAGATAGAAATGTTCGGGTTTCTAATTTTATCCGTAAGACAAAATGGATTTGTAACAATTGCGCCTAGTTGAACAAGGCGAGAACACAAATCATAAATAAACACTTGCTTGCATGCTTTATTTTTTTTTATATTTTTTTTATGCAAGACAAGGTATACATGGATATAAACGATACGAACATAAAAAGTATCCCCCCACT
This sequence comes from Chrysanthemum makinoi, assembly GCA_910596185.1. Lineage (NCBI taxonomy): Eukaryota > Viridiplantae > Streptophyta > Magnoliopsida > Asterales > Asteraceae > Chrysanthemum > Chrysanthemum makinoi. The sequence goes on along the minus strand of OU343223.1, from coordinate 132,020,812 downwards.
TGAGATCAACTATCATCTAAACCCGATTTTCTTCCAAAACCCTTTATTCAAAACCCGCGACTTTCACTAGTGGAACCAAAACTAACCAACAGCGCCCGGACCATGGACATAAGAAACTACAGGGTAGGCTAGGCGATAGGTGTAACGAAACAACATATATTGGGTGAACAAAATGAAAGGAAAGGCTTTGAAGGGTGTATCTAGGGGTATCTTGCACTAATGGAGAGTGCAACAAAAAGGGTTTAGCAGGGGGATTGACTAATCGATGTGAAAAGTCAATATACACAATACATATATGGGCTATTTGGGTTTAATCCTAAAATTTCCTTATATCCTAGCTGCACCGATCACACCAAGTTACCTCAGTGTAATGCTCATGATAATGGTCTCGAAAAGATATGCAAGGCCAAGTTCTAAAGTCTACTACAGCCACCGGCCCACTCATTTTTATGGAATTTATGTATAAGGGGAAAAACGGAAAGGCTTATCCTCACACAATGGAAATATAGGGTAGGTGTGCTCAGTCTAGATTAATCCAGTTAAGTAATGAAAAACATGTCAAAATTAAAGATGAAACATTTTTCACTAAAAACTAGAAAAATAAAGGCAAGAAAAATCAAGTGGGTGTCTATGTCTAATCCCTTCCCCCCACTTGGGTCATACTTAAGCATAAAAATGAAAGATAAGAAGGGTTAGAATTGGAACAGAAAACTCCCCTGGATTTTCTCGGCATGATCGAAGACACACGAGTAAACGTGGCCCGCTTTGAGCTTTATGAGCAAACTTTAATAACCTGAATTCACTTAAGACAACCAAATGCATCATACTAGAAAAACAACAAGAAATAAAAGAAAAGGAAAAACCTAACTCACTTTCTTAGGAATCACGGTTGCATTTAGCGGATGCAACAAGCCTTTTAAACCACCTGGTGTTCCAAGTGGACGAGTATAGTCTAGTGAGGGTTTACATGGAACACACCCACAAAGTTCATTTAAAACTAATACAAGGTTATGGTATGTAAGTTTAAAATAAAAATTTTGGTTACATGAGAGGTTACGGCGTAATCACATAAGTGAGTTACGCCATAATTAGATAAAACCTGGAGACCTTCGATACTGGAGGAGGTTTACGGCGTAACTCAAGGTTATGGTTACGCAGTAACAATTGCACATAATGGAAATTCCATACTGGTTCCGAATTTTGGTGAGCTTAAACGCCATCCTCCTTGCTCCATTTCCTGCAAAAAATAAATACAAACATACCAAACCCAACTATTCTAATAAAATGGAAAAGAACAGATAGGCATGGGGTGCCTCCCACGAAGCGCTTGTTTTTGTTCGAGTCACGAGCTTGACTCCACCCTTATTTACTACGTAAAAGGGTGTTCATTCACTTGAAATCAAGTGTGGGTGAAAATATCAATAAACACCATGAGGGTGTGAATTTGATATGGGATGGGGAAATGATAAATTATGATCATACCTAAAAGGAGATGTCATTTCCCTCCATACTTTACCCGTTTTAGTTGATGGCATTAATGATTGGTTCACCTCATGACGTGGCTGATTAATTGGCTCGTATGTCCCCTTGTTAATCACTGAAGTGTCCAAGATCTTGTCCTCTTATTCCTTTGCAAGATCAACTAAAATTGGTTCAGTAGCCGAAGCTACATAACCATTATCGGGTGATGTGATGGGTTGCACAATTTCGTCCATAATTTCAGCATCCTGAATAGAAAAACAAGCAAGATTGTTAGGAATAAAAGAAGAGCTAGAAGTGTTACCATTTTGCGTTCTAGTTGATTCCACATTAGCTTGTGGCATTGCTTCATTATCATGTAAGTTCCACACTTCCATCTTCTTCAATTGATCATTGCTTGTTTCTTCATTTCTCACAACCTTCAAACGTCCTGGAAATGGGATAGGTGGGACATAAGGTCTGATATAAGGTAAATCGCTAGGAACGTGCTCGTTGTTGACTTCTTTCATCTTTCCCACCGTTGCTTTGATAGTTCCAACCGCATTCTTTTTACTTTCCAGGACCTTTTGGTTTAATTCTTCAAGCTTAGCCTCCAAGCTTTTCCTCTTAGCGTCAAGCTTCTTTAAATTCAAGTCCGCGCCCTCCTTGAATTTCCCAATCATTTCGTCATTCGAGTCGTGCATCATTTTTAAATTATCCGAGTATTTATTGACGGCTTCCTCCAATGACTCAATATACCTGACCTGCTCATATTCTTTGCGTTCTTCTCAGAGAGAATGAATGTTTTCCTTAACCATCTTCATATCACATCCAATCTTATCTGTTAATACAAATAACCGTAAAAACGTTTATTTATATTTTAAGATCTTCTAATGTTTTGTCGATAACAAGCATAAAATCATATTAACGAAACAAATAAAGTACGTAAATGGTTTGAACTAATAGTTTCTAACATATTCACATTTTCACATAAAACACTAAAACAAGTATAAGTGATTTTATGATACATATGTATAACAACTAGTGTTTACATATTTGGGTAAAATATACACATAACTAGTATGTAGTATATTGGGTAATATAAATGGGTAGAAACTTAAGTATCACAACCCATTGGGCAAATACATTGAATGTTGTTGGGTATAACCCAAAGCCCATAACCCATGGATCTTGACCCATAACCCATTGCATGACATCATGCTTATATCACTTATGGATAATACCCATAACCCATGGATCAACCCATACCCAAGTGACTAAGTGCAATACACTCAAAGATACATTGTATCTAGCCGAAGATCCATGGTTCAACCCATGACCCATAACCAAAATACCCATGGGCAAAGAGGAGCGTTCCATGGATCCCTAGCTTTGTGCTAGCCGGATCCCTTGTGGTAGGGATCCGTGGGATCCGGGGAACAGTAGGATTTTTCCTCTATAAATAATGAGCCATTTCTTCATTATTCATAATCCTTTTCTAACATACTTTCCCCCTGAGTTAAATCTCACTAACCTTAGATCCAAGAGATCTATGTTTGTAGTTTTGTTTTTGTGTGATCTTTTAGGTTCCTCTTAAAGGCAAGATCACCACCTTTGAAGTCGAGCAAGCTCAAGTCCATGAGTTTCCATGCTTCCTCATCATCAAGGCTACTGAAGTCTTCTTGTTGATGATTCCTTTCTTTCTTCAAAGAAGTGTAGTGTTGAAGACATTAGTGAAAGATGTCTCAAGTGTCAAGACGAAGATATTAGTGAAGGGTATCTATCGTCTATAGGATAAGCACTTGTGGTAGGTGCTTAGAAGTCAAGACAAAGAAGCATTAGTGAAAGGTGCTTAGAAGTCAAGACAAAGAAGCATTAGTGAAAGGTGCTTAGAAGTCAAGACAAAGAAGCATTAGTGAAAGGTGCTTAGAAGTGAAGACACAAGACATTAGTGAAAGGTGTCTTGTAGATCTAGTCAAAGGCATTAGTGAAAGGTGCCTTAGATGTACATTCGATATGGTGTGTTTCGATGTACAAGATAGACTAGTATTAGATCCAAGGATATTGATATCCGTGATGATGTTGTAAAGGAGTAGATCTCCTTTGGGATTAGTCGTTGGTGTAGTGTGGTAGTAGTTCCTCCATTGCAATGGAACTAGGTGCTTAGCCTAGTACCTAATAAAGGGTAGGCGACGTTGTGAAGGTGTAGTTCACCTTGGAGTGAAAGAACTAGGTACTTAGCCTAGTACCTTATAAAGGGTAGGCGACGTTGTGATAGGTGTGGTTCACCTTGGAGTGAAAGAACCCGGTGGTTAGCCTAGCACCGGAAAAAGGGTAGGCGACGTTGTGAAGGCTTCTCCGCCATAAGGAGATTGGTGTAATGTTTACGAACTCTCGAGTTGGTGACTCGGGGAGTGGAGTAGGGCAAGGAAGGTGTCCTTGTAGCCGAACCACTATAAATACTCGTGTCGTGGTTATGTGCTTCTTACTCTTTATCTTTCATTACACATTTATATATCTATCTATCAACGTCCAACATAAGTCGATCTAAATATTTAAAAGGAAGTTTAAATTGGTAAAAATATTCAACCCCCCTTCTAGTTTTCCACAATTGGCATCAAAGCTTCGTTACCAAGTTTCTTAGAGTATGTTGTACTTTAAAAACTTGATACGATCCGTGTATGTTTGAAAACAACAAAGAAGAATTTTTCAAGTCATGTCTTAAAAATCATTAAAATGTTTATTTTTGGACAATGATAGAATGTTCTAACACTTTCCTTGTCAAGTACTCTCCATACTTAGATTTGGGCATACCAAGAAGATCATGAAGAAACTATCTAACTATTTCTTTTTGTGAGAAGAATATTTAGCAAAGGATTTGGGTATCTTAGAAGATCATGAAGTATTTCGCGTCTATGGTTTCCAAAACCATATAAAGGGAATATAGCAAAGGTATGTTCTCTTTGTTACAATTATTGGTCAAAGCCGTGCTAAATTGCTTGTGGATAAAGTAGTGATATATGCTTCTATCTTATAATAAGCATAATATGAAAAGTGTTTTAGTGATTTCTTTTTCTTTGAAGTTTTGTTGTTAGATATCTTGTTAATCAAGCTTGAATAAAGATTAAAATGGGTAATATAACTTCACTAAAAATTCTACAAAGGTTAAACCTTTTCGTTGGGTCAAAACATGCATTTTTGTAAATCTGTGTCAGATCCACGGATCCCCCAGCTTACACTGGACGAATCCCTCAAGCAAGGGATCCGTGGGATCCGTGGTACAGAAGACAGTTTTTGTCTGAATTTCAAAAATTCATAACTAATTAACTGTAAGTCGTTAGAAGTTGTGCCACCTATCGTTTTAAAGGTATTTGAGTCTACTTTCATTTAAAATGATTTCATAAACTGATTCAAAACAAAAATTTACAGAATCATTGATTTATAGTAGAAAGTCATTTTTCGGTCATAACTATTGCACAAACTTTTGATCTAATTGGATACGATGTTTTCGTTTTGAATAACAAGGTGTCTTCTTTTGAAATTAAGGTTTTGATCATATTTATAAAAGAAACTAATCAAGCTTGGTATACATGTTTATATTTAACACAAAGCGATGAAAAGAACTTTCGCATGCTATGCTAAATGATAAATTGTCTTCATTGCATTACTTGATTATTTGCTTATCTAAAATAGTTTTTGTGCTTGTTTGATTAAATAACATATGTGTTTTCTTTACCTTGCTATTCATTCTCTTTCTTGTCGATTTAGTAATATTCTACTAATCAATGTGTTATTTGAAGGAGTGTTTGGGATAACATCTAAGTTGTGTCGAAAATGTTAGTTTAAATACTTAGATAAGTCATATAAGTTGAAAAATGTTTAAAACATGTAATACACTAAAATGGCTTTTTTATTGAGTTTATCATGTGTGCAACATAAATGTTTTATGTGATCATATGATTTCTTGATTTCATATTTCTTGTGTCGTTTTCTAAAAACCACAAGAATGTACATCGGATCATAACCTACACTTGTGTTGATGATATACTCTCCCGTTTTCCGTTTCATGATCGCTTTCCAAGCTTCATAGTAGGATTGACAACTTGATTATTTCATCCGATATACTCAAGTAAATTATTTTGCAACGCAAATATAATTGGTCATATCCGAAAATCCAAACTCGAGCTTTCCAACAACATATGTTGAAGTAGCTCACACAACCATTTTTGTTCACCTTATGGACAACTTTAGATTTTTATATTTAAACATGAAACCTTCGTCACCTTAGTAGTTTCGGTTATAATATTAATAAAAACAAAGCAAAGTATCATCATTGTTACTCTTCGATAGACCATTGTAGGAATATAAATTTTCCTAACTTGAGAATGAATACTGGAGAACTTATTGCACTAGAAACTCAATTTGACCTAACAGTTGAATTGCTTCCTTGATGGAAGTTGGGTATGTGGAATCACTCGTAAAAATGGTCGTGTTTAGCCGTAATTGAGCACCGCTAGTAATAGTCTCATATTCATTCTCTCACTTGAGAAATCTATACTCCTATGTTTTCCTAAAGTAAGTTTACAATGGAAATACTTTACGTTGTCTTAGAATTACTAATCAAACAAGCTGTAAAATTGATTCTTCCTTTAGTTAATCACAACCACTTTCCTCATCAAGTGATTATCTTGCCTTGATTGAGAAGAGCTACATGACTTCACGGATGAAGTTCATTGTATGCTAATCACCATCCGTAATGACTGCACATAGCTCATTGCTTCCGTTGACCAAAACAACAACTCCGGATGAAGTATAGGATTTTCCTGAACTAGCACCTCACAACTCTATTGTCAAGATCATTGCATACCTTTAGTAAAGGATCTGCTGAGCAGATGGACGGATCCCAAAGTTTGTGCTAGACGGATCCCTACACTTAGGAAACCGTGGGATCCGGCAAACAGAAAATGCAATTGCAAGCATTATATTTCAAACATATCCTTAGAACACCTCACACTAAGCTAAACATAGTGTCTTAAGGCAAATTAAGTCCTTATCAAGATAGGTAGATCCTTCATACTCACACATAACTTGCCTAGATCACACTCTAAGACGCTTGTAGATCTACCTTTTCATTTTTAATCCATTACTCTTCCGATCTCAAACTCACACTTCATTTTTTACTTAATCCCTCACATTTAGTATTAGAAATCTTTCAATTATGGCATAATTGATCATAAATCATCCTTAGCTCAAAATTGATCAAAGTTGATCAAACTCTAATTTTTCCCATCTCAAAACTTCTAGGATGTTTTCCAAAACACTATCCTAAGTCACAACCTGATCTCTAGGATCATTTAGCTTCAATTGAAACTCTCATCTTTAGTGTCATCCTTGCTCATCCATTGGTACTCTTGAAAGTTCCAAATCCTTCCATAAATGACAATCATTAGCTACATCACTCATTACCTTCAAGTACTTAAGCACCCCTTCATTTAAAACACTTAGGAGGACTGAAACACTCAAGATGTTATAGGTCTTAGATCTTGGAAACATCATTTCCACTCTTTCATAGCTGCTGAGAGCCGGATCCCTAGGATTAGCCTAGACGGATCCCTTAGAGGAGGGAACCGTGGGATCCGGATGACAGCTTATGTCAAATCTTGCTAAAACAATCATTTCAACTCATCTTCCTAACTCAAACACTCCATCTCATCTATAATGAGTTCCTAGATCAGTGCAAAATCTGAAGTTGACTCTTGTGCATGTTAATCATCACATTCCAATGAATCCTAGTGGCTTAAGGCTTAAATGCACTTTCCAAATCTCTTGGTTTATAAACCACTTTGTTAGGACCTCCATAGTCATCACTCTCATCCTAACTTTCAGCTCTTGCAACCTATTGAAATCATCTCATCATGAGGAAAAACCCAAGTAGTAACTTATCCACCAAAGAACCACCCATGAAAAAGGCACGTATTATACACGAAATCTCTACAACCGAATCATCTCCGGTCAAGTCAACAAATGATGGGATCCTTCCTCATCCAATCAAACCAATTCCTAAAAGGATAGTACCCACAAAACTACCAATGCCAAACACCACCATACCTCCTAGGCCAAACAATATCATCTCCACTAAACCATCACCATTAGTTCCTAGAGCTATTTCATTTACATCCCCACTATCATCACCACACCTCTACAATTTAGAGGACTTGCCTCCTAGGTCGTCTCATCCACTTCCGCCGACAACATTCTCCTCATTAGGAGGAATAATGGTTCAAAATCAAGGTGTTGAGTCAACACTTGATCCGGCTTCCTTTTCGCCGTTTCCATCATATAATCCCATTTGGATTATGAGAAATCATCAAAGTCAACCACCCGACCATATGGAAGTTGACGCTTCTCTACCACCACCATCATTTTTGATTGAGTCATTCTCAAATGCACCTCCACCAATCCCTCCATCGTTTGAAGCTCCACAAGCCGCTTCACTTGATCCTTCACATCAAGCCATTTCATTTTTTCCACCACCACTACCTAGCCATGACAAAGATTGCTATCATTGTCAACATGTTGAAAGTTTGATACATGAAGTATGAGAAGACCAACGTTTCATGTTCTATCATCTCCTCGAACGTTTCGACGAGATAAACCTAAACAAAACTCGAGTTAGAAGATTTTAGTGGTGTCCTAGCATCAAGCGATAGTTGGTTTAGAAATTCCTAGTCATGTATTTTCTTATTTTCTTAGTTTTTAGAGTCATGTATATCATAACTCTAGTTTTATTAAATGGAATTACATGCTACTTGTTATTTTGATTGAGCATATGATTACTTTGTATTCATATCTTATTTTTGTGATAACATTACTTGTTATATCACCTTGGCTGTAATTAAACAGCTAAAACGGATCCCTCAAAATTGCCTAGACGGATCCCTACTAGGATGGAACCATGGGATCCGTGAGAAAGAAAGCTTTCTTTCTACTAACCTGAATCACATTTGCAGGAATTTGTGAATTATACTTGCTTTATAACCTTTGTTTTGTAGTTATTCAATTTACATATGAAGACTTTGACATTCTAAAGCTAGGGGGAGCTTTATGTCAAAGTAATACATTGCAAATTACTTGCAATACTAGGTTTACATTTCGTGACATCCCCTTGCAAAATTGCAATCATCAAGGGGGAGCACATTCGTCTCTTTGACGATATCTTTTGCAAACTTATTTGCTAACAAACTAGATTAGTATTACTTACTTGACGCCCTTACATAGGGATGAACTCGTCAAGGGGGAGTAAAGACGAGATCATTTCCCGTTACTTGCTCTCTATTTCTTTTTACTTTTATTTCTTTCACATGTTTTTCTTAAAACGATGTGTTGCTTTCCTTCAAACACTTTTTGTTTCGACAAAAAGGGGGAGAAGAAAGTAAAAACTACAAATTCAAACTTTTACGAATTTTAGATTTTCCTTAAAATAATTTTATGTTTTGTCATCAACAAAAAGGGGGAGATTGTTAATACAAATAAGCCGTAAAAACGTTTATTTATATTTTACGATCTTCTAATGTTTTGTCGATAACAAACGTAAAATCATATTAATGAAACAAATAAAATACGTAAATGGTTTGAACTAATAGTTTCTAATATATTCACATTTTCACATAAAACACTAAAACAAGTATAAGTGATTTTATGATAAATATGTATAACAACTAGTGTTTACATATTTGGGTAAAATATACACATAACTAGTATGTAGTATATTGGGTAATATAAATGGGTAGAAACTTAAGTATCACAACCCATTGGGCAAATACATTGAATGTGGTTGGGTATAACCCAAAGCCCATAACCCATGGATCTTGACCCATAACCCATTGCATGACATCATGCTTATATCACTTATGGATAATACCCATAACCCATGGATCAACCCATACCCAAGTGACTAAGTGCAATGCACTCAAAGATACATTGTATCTAGCCAAAGATCCTTGGTTCAAATCGTGACCCATGAACCATAACCAAAATACCCATGGGCAAAGAGGAGCGTTCTACGGATCCCTAGCTTTGTGCTAGCCGGATCCCTTGTGGTAGGGATCTGTGGGATCCGGGGAACAATAGGATTTTTCCTCTATAAATAGTGAGCCATTTCTTCATTATTCATAATCCTTTTCTAACACACTTTCCCCCCTGAGTTAAATCTCACTAACCTTAGATCCAAGAGATCAATGTTTGTAGTTTTGTTTTTGTGTGATCTTTTAGGTTCCTCTTAAAGGCAAGATCACCACCTTTGAAGTCGAGCAAGCTCAAGTCCATGAGTTGCCATGCTTTCTCATCATCAAGGCTACTGAAGTCTTCTTGTTGATGATTCCTTTCTTTCTTCAAAGAAGTGTAGTGTTGAAGACATTAGTGAAAGATGTCTCAAGTGTCAAGACGAAGATATTAGTGAAGGGTATCTATCGTCTATAGGATAAGCACTTGTGGTAGGTGCTTAGAAGTCAAGACAAAGAAGCATTAGTGAAAGGTGCTTAGAAGTCAAGACAAAGAAGCATTAGTGAAAGGTGCTTAGAAGTCAAGATAAAGAAGCATTAGTGAAAGGTGCTTAGAAGTGAAGACACAAGACATTAGTGAAAGGTGTCTTGTAGATCTAGTCAAAGGGATTAGTGAAAGGTTCCTTAGATGTACATTCTATATGGTGTGTTTCGATGTACATGATAGACTAGTATTAGATCCAAGGATATTGATATCCTTGATGATGTTGTAAAGGAGTAGATCTCCTTTAGGATTAGTCGTTGGTGTAGTGTGGTAGTAGTTCCTCCATTGCAATGGAACTAGGTGCTTAGCCTAGTACCTAATAAAGGGTAGGCGACGTTGTGAAGGTGTAGTTCACCTTGGAGTGAAAGAACTAGGTACTTAGCCTAGTACCTTATAAAGGGTAGGCGATGTTGTGATAGGTGTGGTTCACCTTGGAGTGAAAGAACCCGGTGGTTAGCCTAACACCGGAAAAAGGGTAGGCGACGTTGTGAAGGCTTCTCCGCCATAAGGAGATTGGTGTAGTGTTTACGAACTCTCGAGTAGGTGACTCGGGGAGTGAAGTAGGGTAAGGAAGGTGTCCTTGTAGCCGAACCACTATAAATACTCGTGTCGTGGTTATGTGCTTCTTACTCTTTATCTTTCATTACACGTTTATATATCTATCTATCAACGTCCAACATAAACAACCAAATAGATTGACATAAGTCGATCTAAATATTTAAAAGGAAGTTTAAATTGGTAAAACTATTCAACCCCCCTTCTAGTTTTCCACATTATCAATTTTCTTTATGATGTCACCAATGTCGTCCACGCCTTTGCTACTTGTCACCCAAGTGGGTGCTCCATCATACCAATTTCGTGAATGGTAAGCCATCTGATCAATTGATCTAAGGGCTTGTGCAGGTGGCATTGTAGGGATACGTCCTTGAGAGTCGAGCATTTGGCGGGACGGGATGTTTAAACCTTTGTAGAACATAAGGACCATCTGATGGTTGCTGATATCATGCGTTGGGCATTTGAAAAGAAGGTCATTATATCTTTCCCAAGCTTCATCTAGCGTTTCATCCATCTTCTATCTGAAACTCCTTATTTCTTCCATCTTCTTGGCAATCTTTGAAGGAGGATAATATCTTCTAATAAATGCTTTCTCCAAAAGATTCCATGTATTGATCGACCCAACAGGAAGCATCTTCATCCATCTTCTGGCTGCACCAATGAGTCTAATTGGAAACACTCTAAGCATTAATGCATCATGAGTGACTCCTGGAGTGTGGAAAAGATCTGCGATCTCTAATACTCTTTGCACATGCAAGTGGGCATCATCATCATTAGTTCCAGCGAAAAGCTTTTGTCTAAGTTCCCTCATGAACTGGTAGTTGATCTCAAAACTGATGTTATCATTCAATTCGGGGCATACCACGCCCGATCTTTGGTTATCTCGAGTCAAAGCAATATATTCTTCCATAGTGCGCATGTCAAAATTTGAATCTTCCATATCTTGAAATATAAAAAACAAACAAAAAATGGAAAAGAAGAAAAAGAAAACTAATAACAAAAATAAAAGAAAATAAAACTATAAAAGAAAAACTTAAATTAAAATCCTAAATAGCTCCCCGGCAGCAGCGCCAAAAACTTGATGCAAGTTTTACTGACTAGGTTTTAATATTTATAATGTCTCGTTATACCTATGGTCTACCCTAATGCACTAACGGGCAGTGTACCCGGTCGTGTGTAGTGTAGTATTCGGTAAAACCAGGGTCGTCCCAAGAGCTACGTGGATCGGAAATTAACTTAAGTCTATGTCACGATTTTAATTGCTTTTAAGATTGAAATATATCTAACTAATAAAACAAGGAAATAAAGGAAAGAGATGTGATCAATGAAGGAGAGTGGTGCTAACCTAGTTACTTATCCTAACTAGTAATGTTTACGTCTAATTACTTCCAATTACATCAAGTGGGTTTAAAGTCGAGAGGACAACATTTGGTCAATTCGCCCTAACCTATCAGCAAAGATGCCACCACAGGAGAAGTCAGGTGTCCCCTCATAAGTCTTGTTGTTCCTGGTCCCTTAAGCCAAGTCATTAAGTACCGCTACATGCTAGATTTATAATAGTGAGTGCGGTTAGCAACTTAAACACCCACCCCTAATTCTTAAGTTCATCCAAACGGTAGGTGATCAGTTGGTCAAATCGCACAAGTAGAAAGGGTCGTCATTTGGTCATATCTTACCCTTCGGTATCAGTCTACTCCTAGGGTCATTGGTCATATCTCCTAAGAAACTACCCTCTACCGCCATTCAAAACTACCGAAACAAGGGTAGCTACCAATAAACTATGCATGCATACACTTAGAAATAATTATACGGAAGTGTGGAAAACTAGAAGGTGGGGGGGGGGTTGAATAGCTTTACCAATTTAAAAATCGACTTATGTCAATCTACTTAGATGTGTATGTTGGACGTTGATAGATGGATATATGAAAGTGTAATGAAAGATAGAGAGTAAGAAGCACATAACCACGACACGAGTATTTATAGTGGTTCGGCTACAAGGACACCTTCCTTGCCCTACTCCACTCCCCGAGTCACCTACTCGAGAGTTTGTAATCACTATACGACACCAACTCCTTATGGCGGAGAAGCCTTCACAACGTCGCCTACTCTTTTTTCGGTACTAGGCTAACCACCGGTTTCTTTCACACCAAGGTGAACCAGACCTACCACAACGTCGCCTACCCTTTATTCGGTACTAGGCTAAGTACCGAGTTCCATTACAATGGAGGAACTACTACCCAACACTACACAACACCTAATCCCAAAGGAGACCTACTCCTTATTACAACACCATCCAGGATATCAACATCGTTGAAAATAAACAATCACTATATGTATAACGATGCACCTCATCGATTATACGACCTAGGCATTCTTCACTAATGCCACTTGATTTGTTTTGTAGGCATCCTTCACCAATGCCCTTGACACAACGCTTGGCACCTTTCACTAATGCCTTCGTCTTGACACCTTTAGCATTCTTTAATAATGCTCTTGACACGGACGTTAAGCATCTTTCACTAATGCTTTAGTCTTGACTCTTTCGGCATCCTTCACTAATGCCTTCGACACAACACTTCTACGGATAAAGAAAGAACTATCAACAAGAGAACCTCAGTAGGCTTGATGATGACGAAGCATGGCAACTCATGGACTTAAGCTTGCTCGACTTCAAGAAGTGGTGATCTCGCCTTTAGGAGGAACCTAGAGAATCACACAAAAACAAAAGACAAACTACATAGAAAGATCCCTTAGGATCAGTGGTTAGAGAGTTACAATACTTGGGGAAAGTATGTATAAGAGTGGCAAACCAAAAGGAAGAAATGGCTCACTATTTATAGAGGAGAAATGCTTACTGTTCCCCGGATCCCACGGATCCCTCCCTCAAGGGATCCGTCAAATGTAAAACTAGGGATCCGTGGGACACTCCTCTTTGCCCATAGGTATTTTGGTTATGGGTCATGGGTCATGGATTATGGTTTGATCCATGGGTCTTTTATTAGATACAATGTTTCTAATGAGTGCAATGCACCTAGTCAAATGGGTATGGGTCAATACCATGGGTTATGGATATGTTCCATGGGTTGTAGTTTTTACCCATTTATAATACATACTAGTTATGTGTATATTTTGCCCAATATGTAAACACTAGTTGTTGTACATATATATTAGGGTAAAAGCCATAAAATAACAATGTACTTTCTAAAATTTACCGACTTGAAACACTTACTTTTTTATTAACATATACACCCACGTACTTTCAAATTTTGTTCCGACTTTACCCATATTGTAATAAAATAATATTATTTAATATGATATTATATTAATATAAATCGGTCATATGGGTAAAGTCGGAATAAAATTTGAAAGTACGTGGGTGTATATGTTAATAAAAAAGTAAGTGTTTCAAGTCGGTACATTTTAGAAAGTACGTTGTTATTTTATGGCTTTTACCCTATATATTACTAAATCATAAAATCACTTATACTTGTTTTAGTGTTTTATGTGAAAACGTAAGTGTGTTAGAAAACTATTGGCTCAAACTATTTACGTATTTTATTTGTTTCGTTAAAATGATTTTACGTTTGTTATCGACAAAACATTAGAAGATCGTAAAATATAAATAAACGTTTTACGGCTTATTTGTATTAACAATCTCCCCCTTTTTGTTGATGACAAAACATAAAATTATTTTAAGGAAAAACTAAGATTCGTAAAAGTTCGAATTGGAGTTTTTACTCTCTTCTCCCCCTTTTTGTCGAAACAAAAAGAGCGCCAAAAGAAACTAACACATTGTTTTAAGAAACACGTGTAAAGAGAATAAAAAAAAGAATATATATATATATATATATATATATATATATATATATATATATATATAAAGAGAGCAAGTAACGGGAATGGTTCTCGTCTTAACTCCCCCTTGACGAGTCCATCCCTTTGTGAGGGCGTCTAGTAAATATGAACTAACAAGCTAACGGATTGCAATTTTGTTTGCAAATGGTTTCGTGCTTGTGACGAAAATGCTCTCCCTTGAAGATTGCAAATTTGCAATGGGGTGTCATGAAGTGTAATCCTAAGTAAGGATTAAGTTGCAAATGGTTTTTCATGTGTATTTTGAAAATCTACAAAATAGAGGTTAGAAAACAAGAGTATAGTGCATAATTTCCTGCAAATAAGGCTCAAGTTATTATAGAATTGTTCTTCTGTACCACGGATCCCACGGTTCCCTCTTTTGTGGGATCCGTCTAGGCAATTTCCAGGGATCCGTCTGTCTGGTGACAGATTTTCAGCAATGGTGGTATATCAAACAATGCTAAATATGGAAGTGAGATATGTATACAAACAACGAACATATACTCAAAGAAATATGGCAAATAAGTTATCATTCAATAAAACAAAGAGATAATCAACAAATCTCTAAAAGTAAGAGAATGATTTAGCCATACATTTTCTACTTATATTAATAAGTTACTAAAGCCTAGATTGCAACAAAGTGCTTGAGTCTAAGGATGAGCAGACTTGTTGATTTGGTCCAATCTTTCAAGAAGATGATTAAACATGAAATGCAACTCATTTCGTACTTCTTGAACAAGTCCTTGGGTGATTAGACAATTAGAGCAATTATTGTCTTGATTTGGAACCAGAGGAAAATGGATGTTTTGAGGAGGCTCTATGAATGATGGTGGGGTTTCATTAAGAGAAGTATGGTGAGGTTCTACTAAGAATGAAGGTGGTGGTAATGGATATTCCTCCATATGATCAAGTCCTTGGTGGTTCCTTGTTTCCAATGATGGACTAGTTGGTGTTGTAGGTGGTTCCCTATTTAACGAGAAAGTTGGTGAGTTGGATGTTCTCGTTGGTGATTGCTCTAATGAATAGAGATTTGGGTAAGGAAGAGGCTCGTTGGATGAGTGTAATCTATGCTCTAGGAATGAGGGCTTAGACGGTTTTCTAGAGCTAGCCATGTTTGGTTTTGAACTAGATGACCCTTTTTCTATCCTAAAAGGTTTGATGCTAATTCTTGCGGTTCTCTTAGCAATTATTGAAAGGGTTTGTTGAGGTGGAATTCTAGCATTGTTATCTCTTACGGGAGATGATTCGGTGGATGAAATCTCATGAATCATGTGACACTTTCTTTTGGATGAGCCTTTAGTTGAAGAGTTGTTGCTAAGTGCTTTGGTCATGGTGATGGTAAGGATGCAATATAAGCTTCTAACTACTGATTTTTGAGAGCTAGGTGAGAGTCATGATTTAACCTTAAGAGTGTTTGGTTTATAAAGGATAATTTTGAATTAGGGGATTAAATTCTTGGCCATTAAGAGGATTAAGCATGCACTTAGGATATTGATCAGCTTGTTGGGAATAAAGCTAACAGTTACCACTGATAAGCTGTGGAAGACACTGCTAAAGATTACACTAGCAGTGGAAACTCATTACCACTGCCAGTATATATATTACCACTGCTATTAGGATAATTGTTATGTAGTCGTATATTGATAAGTATAGAAAATATCTTGTGTATATTCTATATTGTTAGGATTATACTTATCTTGTAAAGGACTCCTTGTGCTATAAAAGGAGATCCTAGGTCTTTGTTTAGAGTATGAAATACTCACGTATTATTCATATAAGCTTCAAGGTGTAACCCTAGTGATAAGCAAGATCACTCGTATTATTTCTTAATAATATTGGAGCTTTGTGTTAAACTGTTTACTTACATTACATCATCTTCTAAGTATTACTAAGTATATTCCGCGTACTTATTAATATACATCAAAGTATCACTAACACAAGGTGTGTGTTTAGATCCATCAAGTGGTATCAGAGAAAAGGTTCTGATATTTTGATTTAGAAGATCCAAGGAATAAGCTTAACCTACTCACTCAAATCAATGGAGATGGAAAACAACCAGTCCAACTCTGCTCCAAGGCTTCCTAAGCTCAAACTCAATGAGTTTGAGATGTGGAGGATAATGATTGAGCAATACTTTCTCATACAAGACTATGCTCTATGGGAGATCATCTTAACTGGTGATTCCTTCAAGTCTATTACGAAGACTGAGAAAGTTGGTGACACAGAAGTTGTAACAATTTCGTACACTGAGACTAATGATGAAAGTGCAAAGAAGAAGAATGACCTGAAGGCCGGAAGTTTGTTACTAATGACTCTTCCTAAAGACAGATCATTGCTTTCAAAGAAAGTACAAGACAAAGAAAAGAACTTTTTGAATAGATTTGCTCAGTGTTTGGTGGCAATGATGCTACTAAGAAGACTCAAAAGACATTGTTGAAGCAAAGTTATGAAAACTTCTCGCTTCAAGCAATGAATCACTTGACAACATCTTCACCAAACTCCAGAAGATTGTCACACAATTGACTGTGTTTGGAATTGAGGTAGATAAGGAAGACCTCAATCTGAAGTTTTTAAGAAGTTTGCCTTCCGAAGTTTCATACAAATGTTACAGTCTGGGAAAATAAACCAAAGATTGAAACTATGAAGCTCAATTATCTTTACAATAACTTCAAACTCATTGAACAAAGATTGAAGAAGGCAGGGAAACTTGGTATTGTTGTCAACCTCTGTAGATTATGATGATTCTGAAGATGACAATGATGATGATTTTTCCACTGCTGGTTCTACAGTTTCCACTGGTAATGCTAGTGTTACCACTGCAGGTTCAAAGAAGAAGGTTGCTGGTATTGGAGATCCTACCTTTTATGCTTTTATCTCCACTCAAGTTAATGGCTCTATTTTAACTCATGAAGACATAGAGAAAATTGATAAAGATGACTTGGAGGAGATGGACATAAAATGACAGATAGCTCTTCTTAGCATGAGGGCTAGAAAATTCTACAAGAAGACTGGCAAGCCAATTCACATCAATGGTAATGAAACTGCAGGGTTCGATAAAAAGAAAGTAGAGTGTTTCAACTATCACAAGTTGGGGCATTTTGCTAGAGAATGCAGAAGACCAAGGAACCAGGACAAAAGGTCTACTTGGTACAAGCAAAAGAAAGAACCAATTATGGAAGAACCAAAGGCAATGCTGGAAATTGATGGTGTGAGCTATGATTGGAGTTTCATGGTTGATGAACAAGAGGAACAACCTTCAGATGCTACTATTGTATCTACAGAACATGCTCTCATGGCTTTCTCTGACTCTGAGGTACAAAACTTTGAAAGTTGTTATAAAACATGTAGGGCTTCTAGAGAATGTGAAAGGCTTAATGAATTATATGACAACCAAAGAACAGAGTTGTATGCTGCTAATTATACTGTGTCAAACCATAGAAGAGGCATATCTGTATTAGAGACACAACTAGTGCATTATAGAGAAAATGAGTCAAAATACAATGATGATATGATTATTCTTAGGAGAGAATTAGATCATAAGACAACAGTGAATGAGGCATTAAAAGAAGAGTTTGAAAGACTTAAAAAGATAAATGAGAATGTCAATTTAATTGTTGACACCTGTTATTATCAGTCTAAGTCAATTGATAACATTTAGAATGCTCAAATCACTAGTAAAGTTAAGTCTGGAATGGGCTATAATACTGCTCCTCCACCACTAAAGGGTGTTCCATCACCTCCTGGCATAGATTTAGCTCATACAGGTCTAGAGGAATTTCAGGATCTGAATCTTGAATATGGTCCTTCCAAATTTTTGAAAAGTGGGGAAGAGGTTAAGCATGAAACTGATGTTTTTGAAAGTGCTAGTGACTCATCAGTTGTAGATGAGAATGTTAAAAAGAATGTAGAGGCTTCTATCCCAAAAGTTGTTAATACTATTACAGAGGAACCTAGAAAACAAGTTAACAAGCCTAGATCAACTGTAAGGTATGCTAAGATGTATAGAAACAAGTCATCAACTCCAAGGGGTAACCAGAGGAGTTGGAATCATGTCTGATGACGTATAGTGTCACACCCCCAAATTACCTATTTTACAGTGGAATGGAATACCTTGGGGAGGACTGTCATAGCATCAAAGTTACAGTTATATCGAACGACCTAAAGTGTCGTTTTGAAAATATCGTTTGATTCAGTAAAATAATCAGAGTTTACAAAACATAGGTCCCAATAGATTTCCAAGGTACCAAAATAAGTTTGTTACAATTAAACGATAGTTAAGTGCATAAAATATAGGTGAGACGCGTCGACACCGCGACTCTATGATAAGTCCACATGCATGCCATGAAGTGAATGCCTTAGATACCTGAGATAAAACATGCTAAAAGTGTCAACACAATGGTTGAGTGAGTTCATACAGTTTGGTTAACAAGTAAAGCTTTTAAAGAGCGTTCATGCAACAAAGGCAAAGTTTTTGGTCATTTAGAATAGTCCACAAAGCAAAGGCATTGTAAATCTACTCAGTTCCAAGTTCCGCCCTTACAAAACTTGCAACCTGTGTGTTCACAACCCACTGCCAAAAGTAGTATGTCTAGTAGTTAAGTGCACATTATCATAATAGTTCACAAAGCAAAGGCATTGTAAATCCACTCAGTTCCAAGTTCCGCCCATACAAAACTTGCAACCTGTGTGTTCACAACCCATTTCCAAAAGATGTATAGTTTAGTAGTCAAGTGTACGATGTCATAATAGTTCACAATATAATACCACGTATATAAAAATTCAAGGATGCTCCGAACATAGGAGACTTTGCACTGCTCCAACAAGGGAGACTCCTTTGTCACTCGACCACCTAGGCGAGAATTATTGAGAACACTCCACCATTAAGGTGAGAATTATTGAGAACACTCCACCGACAAGGCGAGAATTATTGTGAACACTCCACCGACAAGGCAAGAATTATAGTGATGCTCCGAACAAGGGAGACTTTATAGGGATGCTCCGAACAAGGGAGACTTTATAGTGATGCTCCGAACAAGGGAGACTTTATAGTGATGCTCCGATCATGGGAGACTTTAGGTCAAGGTCATAACACGTATGGTTCAATAAGTTCAAACAAGTCATAAGTTCGTATTTAATTTCAAGGGTTCCATTCAATAGTTCGTAATTAAGTTCAAGCGTTTAAGTCGAGTTCAAAAGTTCAAAACAGTCAAAGAGCTCAAAATATATCAAAAGGTTCAAAATAGTTAAAGGGTTCAATATTATGTCAAACAAGTTCAAAATAGTCAAAGGATTCATTATAAAGTCAAATAAGTTTAAAATGGTCAAAGGGTTCAATATTACGTCAAACATGTTCAAAATAGTCAAAGGTTCAATATTAAGTTAAAAGAGATTACTTATATGTTAAAATGTTTTAAATCAAGTTAAAGTGTTCAAATCTATGCCAATATGTTCCTATCAAGTTAAAAGAGTTCAAATATATATGTCGAAAGGCTCAAAATCACGGAAAGTGGTTCAAATAATAGTGTTCATAACATAGTGATCAATTTAGTTCGGGCACAATCTACATACTTGCATAAGTAGTGAAACAAAAGGGTAACAAGTTCATGATAGTTCAAACAATATAGTTTAAGTTCATATAAGTGTAAAGTAAAAGCATGAAGTTGAGCATGTATCTCCCCCTAAGAGTTTATAAAACAATTAAACGATTAAAAGTGGGGCTACAAACTCACCTGTTGAAATAGTTATGATGACAAAGTGGATGCACAGAAATGAGACGCAACTCTCTAACCGCGACCTATTATGAATGATATGATCTAATATAAGTCATGAAACAATGTCGTGCATGCAAACTAATATGATATCCATACCACTTGTGCATTTTTGAAAATAAAGTTTATCGTCGAAATATACGTTTATGACATCTCGTCATGTTGTAAAATACTTTACAAGTACTTACGTCGAAATTATATCCTACGATAATCATTTAGTGATTTATTAAGAAATTATAGTTTTTCGTCGCAAAACAATATAATTTGACAATTCATAAAAGTGACTAAATGGCCTCGAAAAGCTAGTCGTAAAGCTGTGAGTATCGAGTGTTAGGAAACAAACTCAACGGTTTTGGAAAGCTTGTATCATTATCTCAAAGTTTTAGCATTTAAGTTTTTATCATAGAGGTCTCGATCATGGAGAAAAACATAGGTAAAGTAGGGTACTTGTATCCAAAATATAGTTTAAAGGTAGTTTTCGGCAAAGTTTAAGTGACCGTATTTTATTCGTTACAACTCCGTTTGACGAACGGTTAATCATTTTAGAAAATAGGCTAGGCGAACTTACTTTTACTAGAAGACATCATTTTATAAAAAGTACTCCATCAATGTTAAAAACGACCCTCAACATGGTCATTCGCGGCCGAAATTTTTGGCTATTAGAAAATATATTAGTTATGCTTATATGAAATAGTTACGACAACCTTGTTTAAACGCGTGTAATTTAATCGTTACAAGTCCGTTTTCTAGGTTTTATATGTCCTTAGATTCGTGTTAAAGTATACTAATATATTCTTGATAAATCGACTCATTTAATAACGCTTAAGACTCATTTTTAACTCGTAAAAATTTGGACAACATGCTGAATTTTCCGGAAAAATAGTTTTCGTCGTTAAACTTGAAAATAGCATAAGTTCTTCGTTATAACTCCGTTTTAACCCGTTCAAGCGGCCACTTTTCATTTTAAAGTATATTTTCTGAATATCTAGCCCAAAATATTTTACAAACTGTCGAAATTTCCAGATTTCACAAATAAGATCAGACCACTATTTATTGTTGTCGAAATGGATTTTTCTCGCGTAAAACTTATTCTAACCACTTCAAACCAACGCCAAAGCTATTCTAAACCTACCATACACCTTCTTAGGGTTTCATGGGTTCCTAGACATCATCAAAAATTGTTGGGGTGTAGCTCCCAGAACAGGGTTAAGACAATCAATGACAGTAGCAATACCACTAGGTGGTTACCGGATATCACTTGGAATCGTGTGATCACTTTCCAAAGTAAACTATTCGACTCTAATGCCTGGGTATCACGAATATCTACTTGGGATAAGACCCAATGCAGTTAGAGAATTAGGCACAATTCTATAACCCTTTCGCTTAATAAGTGTTTACGTTTTCTGTGTGTCTTTCATGCATAATCAGATCTCCTATTTATAGGAGGTTACTCTTAGCTAGTCAAATGGAATTATGAGTATTAATCGCCCATTAATAGCCTCATAATTATCCCCATTATAGCCGTTAGTGGTTACATGACCAATTAAACGTAGTCATTAAGCAGTTGTAACTGCCATTTAGCAGTACTTTAACACTAGCAGTACTTTAACACTAGCAATACTTTCATACCATTAGCAGTACTTTCACACTAGCAGTACTTTCATAGTGCTATCGCGATACACTCGCCGTGGAAACACAAGCTTCAGTGGAAACGCTGCTTATCGCTGGAAACATCGGTGGAAACACGCTATCGATGGAAACTACAAGCAGTACATTCCACAAGCAGTACTTTCCACAAGCAGTACTTTCTACTAGCACTACCAATACAAACCACTACAAGAGTCAGGGTGTTCATGGACCTTATGGGTGTACACTCCGTACCTCCTAACCCATTACAAGGTGTGAACCAATCCCACAAGTGCACTAAATTTTCCAACAATCCTCCCCAAATTTAGTTCACTTCCTTTGAATGAAAAAACAAACATCAAGCAAAACATGTGCATAAACGAAAATGTCCTGAGGATTGAATTTTCATCTTAGTAAATTACACGTTTCAAATATTCGAGAATCAGGGTGTTCTAAGAATTGAATCCTTCAACCCATTTGAATACCTGAAGATAAAATACACACAAGTTTTCAAACACTTATCACTCGACACTATACAAGCCATGTGTCCATATCCAAATTTATAAATGTTGTAAAAGCTAAAAGTCCAAAGCTTCCTGAAGCGGCAAAACTTCAACATTTACATAGGTGGTTCCTCTTTTATTCATGCTCATGCCAAGCACTTTTTCAAAGAAAATTAACCATTAAGAAGTAAAGACTTCATCCTCCTTTCAGCAGGTTTTGAGCACAACCTTGGGATGTAAATAAAACATGTGCTCCAGTCCACTGAATGTTCAGCTTTCCACATTGAACTCAGCTCCCAAGTTTCCTCAGGAGGGAGTTGGGTGTCCTAGCATTCAGTGACTAAGTTGGACTTAAACCCATCCCTTTAGCAGACTTTATAACCAAGTCTCTAGCCAAACCCTTCGTCAAGTGATCAGCTAAATTCTGTTGAGATCTAACAAACTCTATAGATACCACCCCATTCATGATAAGCTCACGAATCATGCTATGTCTGACACCTATGTGTCTAGAATTACCATTGTACATTTGGCTATAAGCTTTAGCCAATGTAGCTGCACTATCACAACGGATAGAAATAGGTGCTATAGGTTTAGGCCACAATGGAATCTCAAGAAGCAAGTTTTTCAACCATTCAGCTTCTTTACCAGAAGCTGCTAAAGCCACAAATTCAGATTCCATTGTTGAACTGGTGATGCAAGTTTGCTTCTTGGATGCCCAAGAAATTGCACCTCCACCAAGTAGGAATACCCACCCACTGGTAGACGAATTGTCTTCAGTGTTACTGATCCAACTTGCATCAGTGTATCCTTCCAACACTGATGGGTAACCAGAATATGAGAGACTATAATCCATAGTTCTCTTCAAATACTTCAGTACCCTTTGAACTGCTTGCCAGTGATGAGCACTAGGATTACTAGTATACCGCCAATTTTCCCACTGCAAAACCAATATCAGGTCTTGTACATGTCATGGGATACATCAGGCAGCCAATCACCCTAGAATACTCAAGTTGAGATATAGCCTTGCCATGATTAGGCATCAGCTTCTCACAAGTATCCATAGGTGTACTCACTGGAGTTCAATCAAAGTAATTGAATTTCCTCAGTACCTTCTCAATATAATGAGACTGAGAGATAGAAATTCTATTACTTTCATGTTTAATCCTTATACCAAGGATAACATCAGCCTCTCCCATGTCTTTCATGGAGAACCTTGACGACAAAAATTCCTTTGTCAAGTCAACCTGATTTTGGTCAGTGCCAAAGATCAACATGTCATCAACATATAGACAAATGATGACTCCTTTACCAGATTCATCAAATTTGCTATATACACATTTGTCAGCTTGGTTAAGAACATAACCACCAGACAAAACCACTTCATCAAATTTTTGATGCCATTGCTTAGGTGCCTGCTTAAGTCCATAAAGAGACTTAATCGGTTTACACACCTTGTTTTCATTGCCAGGCATGATGAAGCCCTGAGGTTGGTTCATGTAAACCTCCTCATCCAATTCACCATTCAAGAAAGCTGTTTTCACATCCATCTGATGAATAATCAGATTGTGAATAGATGCCATAGCAATCAGCAGTCTTATGGTACGGATACGAGCCACAGGGGCATAAGTATCAAAATAGTCTATCCATGACTTTTGTTTAAAGCCCTGAATAACAAGTCTAGCCTTGAACTTTTCAATAGTTCCATCTACCTTCATTTTCTTTTTGAAAATCCATTTGCAACCTAGAGGTTTGCAACCAGGAGGTAGATCAACCAACACCCAAGTGTTGTTCTCCATGATGGAATCCATCTCATCATTGATTGGTTCTTTCTAGAAAGCAATATCCTGGGACTTCATTGCTTCTTCAAATGTCTTGGGATCATCCTCAACAATGAAGCAATAGGAGTATTGGTCTGAGACCTCATCCCTTGTTCCTTCAACTAAGTATAGTTGAAACTCAGGTCCAAATGACTTTGGATTCCTAACCCTTTTGCTCTTCCTGAGCACAGGTTCAGGTTGTTGAACCACAACCTCATCGTGGACCTCTCGATACACGGTGTCATGAGTTCCATAAGGAATCCTCTGACTTGGTCTAGGGACTGATGAGAATCTATTCTCATCAAAAGTTGCATCCCTTGATTCAATTATAGAGTTAACTGAAACATATTCATTAGGTTCAATAACATAGAACCTATAAGCCTTGGAATGCTCAGCATATCCAACAAAGATGCAATCAATGCCTCTTTCACCTAAAGTTTTCAACTTTGGATCAGGGAGTCTTACAACAGCCCTACAACCCTAAACCTTGAGATAGTTCAGGTTGGGTTTCCTTTTAGTCCAGAGTTCATAAGGGGTAACCTTGTTCCTTTTGTTGAGAACCCTATTTAATAAATAGCAAGCTGTTAACATAGCTTCACCCAAGAACCCTTGACTCAGTCCTGAATAGGACAACATGGAATTAACCATCTCCTTCAGCACCCTGTTTTTCCTTTCAGAAATGCCATTTTGCTGAGGAGTATAAAGGGCAGTTGTTTCATGGATTATACCAACAGACTAAAAATACAGAGTATCCATGTACTCACCTCCCCTATCAGTCCTTAATCTTTTGATCAAAGACCCAAGTTGTAATTCAACTTCAGTTTTAAACACTTTGAATTTATCTAATGCTTCATCCTTGGAATCTAACAAATAAACATAACAAAACCTAGAAGCATCATCAATAAATGTCACAAAGTACTTCTTGTTCCCCAAAAAGGGAGTGCATGCAAATCACACAGATCACTGTGAATAAGCTCCAAGAGATTAGTCTCACAACTAACACCCTGAAAAGGTTTCTTGGTAATCTTGGTCAACATGCAAGTTTTACACTTTTCAGTGTCCATGCTAAAGGCTGGAATCAACCCATACTTAGACATATCTTGCAACCTTTTATAATGAACATGGCCAAGTCTAGCATGACATAGCGTAGAGACAGTCTGGTCAGTGGTGGTCACACAGGCAGAATTTACACTATCAGTGGAAATAAATGCACTATCAGTGGAAATATTAAGCCTGAACATTTGATTACATAAATAACCAAAACCAATAAAAACACCATGCTTTGAAAGCACAAATTTATCAGACTCAATAACTTGTTTATAACCATGATTATTCAAAATACTACTTGAAACCAAGTTCTTCCTAATATCCGGAACATGAATAACATCAAACAAAGTTACAATCTTTCCTGAACTAAACCTAAGATCTACACAACCACGACCATGCACCAAGGCTGTTGACTCATTTCCCATGTGAAGAATAGAACCATCATTCAGTGACTCATAAGTCTTGAACCAGCTTCTATCTTTACACACATGAACTGTTGCACCAGAGTCAACCCACTACGCAACATCATCATCCTGCACATAAAAAGATTCAGATACATATGTAACATAATAAATCTGAAAAGACTTATTAAACATATTCTGACCTTTCAGTGAGTTGGCTGATCCACCACTCCCTGAACCATTAGTGCCTGATCCATTGGCTTTACCACCAACTTTAACACCCTTGCAGTCCCTTTTAATGTGACCAGTCTTGCCACATTTCCAACAAGTAAGTGTTGCCTTCTTGTTAGGATATGCCCTTGTGTTGTCATGATATTTGCGTTTGCCTTTGTTGTCATTGTACCTGGTGGAGTTGTTATGCTCCACCATATTTACAACAGATGGTCCAGTAACATTGCTACTCTTTGGCTTGTCATTATCCTGCATCTTGAGAGATTCCTCAATGTGCGATGATGCCAACTCAACCAGAGTAAACTCCTCTTTCTTATGTTTCAAGGTATGCTTGAAATCTTTCCAAGAAGGAGGGAGTTTGTCAATGACACAAGAGACTTTAATGGCCTCATCCATGTTCATATTGTGTTGTGTTAACCTTCCAAGTATTCCAAGAAGTTCATTGTATTGTTCCATAACTGGTCTTGAATCAGTCATTTTGTAATTTGTGAAATTACTAACAAGGAACTTCTTACTTGATGCATCCTCACCCATATATTTGGCATCCAAGGAATCTCACAGTTCTTTGGAAGATTCAAAGTTCTGATAAATATCAAACAGAGAATCAGACATACCATTGAGAATAAGACCTCTGCATATGTAGTCATCATTCTCCCATTTCTCCTCCTCCTAATCTGCTCAACCGTAGCATCACCCCCATCATCGGGAATTGGAGTAGTCAGCACATAAACCACACTCATGCTTGACAGCAAGAAGTTCATCTTCTTCTGCCACCTCCTAAAGTCCACCCCTTCAAACTTATCTAGCTTAGCAAAGTTTGAAGCCATGTGTTTCATTGTAGCAGTTGCCATTGATTATCACAAAATAGTTTACTTTGTTTCTTGGGGTGTAGCTCCCAGAACAGGGTTAAGACAATCAATGACAGTAGCAATACCACTAGGTGGTTACCGGATATCACTTGGAATCGTGTGATCACTTTCCAAAGTAAACTATTCGACCCTAATACCTGGGTATCACGAATATCTACTTGGGATAAGACCAAATGTAGTTAGAGAATTAGGCACAATTCTATAACCCTTTCGCTTAATAAGTGTTTACGTTTTCTGTGTGTCTTTCATCCATAATCAGATCTCCTATTTATAGGAGGTTACTCTTAGCTAGTCAAATGGAATTATGAGTATTAATCGGCACATTAATAGCCTCATAATTATCCCCATTATAGCCGTTAGTGGTTACATGACCAATTAAACGTAGTCATTAAGCAGTTGTAACTGCCATTTAGCAGTACTTTAACACTAGCAGTACTTTCATACCATTAGCAGTACTTTCACACTAGCAGTACTTTCATAGTGCTATCAGTGGATACACTGCTTCAGTGGAAACACAAGCTTCAGTGGAAACGCTGCTTATCAGTGGAAACACTGCTTATCAGTGGAAACACTGCTTATCAGTGGAAACTACAAGCAGTACTTTCCACAAGCAGTACTTTCCACAAGCAGTACTTTCTACTAGCACTACCAATACAAACCACTACAAGAGTCAGGGTGTTCATGGACCTTATGGGTGTACACTCCGTACCTCCTAACCCATTACAAGGTGTGAACTAATCCCACAAGTGCATTAAATTTTCCAACAAAAATGATATGTTACAAGGGATAATTATAGGATGATATATATTCATTAATAGTACTTAAAAA
The DNA here is from genome assembly GCA_910596185.1 of Chrysanthemum makinoi. Taxonomy (NCBI): domain Eukaryota; kingdom Viridiplantae; phylum Streptophyta; class Magnoliopsida; order Asterales; family Asteraceae; genus Chrysanthemum; species Chrysanthemum makinoi. Next base: position 131,993,310 of record OU343223.1, on the reverse strand, counting down.
AAATAAAGTGGTATAGATAATCATATAACTTGCATGTTTTTCTCAAGCATGATAAAATGACCAAAGTATGAATATGAAAGAATAAAAATGATTATGAAATGCTTACTTGAATGATTACGTGAAAAAGATGATGAAAACCTTATTAATCTATAGGTTTTTATTTCAAAACCTTAACATAGATCACTAATAATAGTTGATAATCACTTGAGCTAGAAAAAATTTATGGTTTCTCTTGTGTTCTTCACTATGGCCGGTTCATACAAGAGAAAATGGAGAGAATTGTAGCTTTCTTACACTTTGATATTATGATATGTATGTGTAGTTTGTAAATAATATAATATATATGCAAGTATGAGTGTACACTAGATATTTAGTACCCAAAAGTTGCGTGTCATCCCTTATTGTCGACAAGATAAAAGAAGGATGAAATGGTAATGCATTTTAGATAAGTAAATGTATAAAGGTTTAAGTATAGTTGGCAACTTGTGTATATAATTAGTTATTTGAGGTAGCGTTAGCTAGAAATAAATTTTAACGGAACAAAATAAAATATTTCGAAGTCATAAAAATTATAAAAATACATTTCTCACAAGTATTGAGTGAATAAATATTTATCGAGTTGAATTTACGAAAACCGTCGTAAATATTTATACATAACAATTTATATACAAAATAAATTGAAAACATCGGGTAATTTAATAATATAATTTTTATGGTCTTAAAATGAGTATAAAAATATATCAGGATAATTTTTGGAAGTGTCGGATCAATTATTCAAAATAAATGATCGTGCGATAGCGTTTATTTAATAAGAAATATATACGTTAATGAAATATAAATTTTTCTCCGGGGAATGAATAGTGTTTCGTGAATAGTAAAATTTTGAAATAACCTCTCAAAGTATTAACTCGACTTCAAAAACGATGAATAGTAACTGATGAATAGTAAATTCCCGAGATGAATAGTAAATTTGAAAAATGACCGGAAATTGAGAATTGTGACATTCTTCCCTTGTCAGAGGAATCACGTCCTCGTGATTCGATTATTGATAACTATAGCCCAAACCGCGACAAGGGTTCTAAAAGTTTATGCTCGTGTATGGTCTAAATGATTATGTCAATGCTCATGCATATGGGTTCCTCGTCCAACTAGGTACGTTCTCATGCTATCGTGACCATTTCCCATTCTAAAGACATGCTCTCTTAGGGTTAGGTTTGATGAGGCAAGCTTTCCCATTCTCGAGCAAAACCCTCAAAAGACTTTTAGGTAACCGATTTTTACTTAATCCCACAACTCATCAAACAAGAACTGTCATACGATTAGGCTAAATCGGTTTAGGTAACAACTTGTTTCTAGCTTGATCTTTGCAACTCATCAAACAAGAACTGTCACTCGGATCAAACTGGAAACAAGTGGTTTGAAGAAAATCTTTTGAAAATTTGGCTCGATTACGGAATTGCTTACACATATGAGACTACTACTCCCTTCATTGCATGATTCTTACTGAATTAGACATAGGTGATCAAGCTATGTATAATTTAGGAATAACTATGCAATGCTTGAACTAATCGACTCATACGATGTTTGGTGTTAAGTCATGAATCCGCATGTATAATGAGTATGCACTTATAATGATATGATGAGATGCTATGATGATGTAGTTATAGTCTAGGGTCAATGATGCAACCTATTTCTCTATAACCGATGCTCTGACACCAATCTGTCACACCCCCAAATTACCTTTTACAAATGAATGGAATACCTTGTGGAGGACTGTCATAGCATCAAAGTTACAGTTATATCGAACGACCTAAAGTGTCGTTTTGAAAATATCGTTTGATTCAGTAAAATAATTAGAGTTTACAAAACATAGGTCCCAATAGATTTCCAAGGTACCAAAATAAGTTTGTTACAATCAAACGATAGTTAAGTGCATAAAATATAGGTGAGACGCGTCGACACCGCGACTCTATGATAAGTCCACATGCATGCCATGAAGTGAATGCCTTAGATACCTGAGATAAAACATGCTAAAAGTGTCAACACAATGGTTGAGTGAGTTCATAGAGTTTGGTTAACAAGTAAAGCTTTTAAAGAGCGTTCATGCAACAAAGGCAAAGTTTTTGGTCATTTGAATAGTCCACAAAGCAAAGGCATTGTAAATCTACTCAGTTCCAAGTTCCGCCCATGCAAAACTTGCAACCTGTGTGTTCACAACCCACTGCCAAAAGTAGTATGTCTAATAGTTAAGTGCACATTATCATAATAGTTCACAAAGCAAAGGCATTGTAAATCCACTCAGTTCCAAGTTCCGCCCATACAAAACTTGCAACCTGTGTGATCACAACCCATTGCCAAAAGATGTATAGTTTAGTAGTCAAGTGTACGATGTCATAATAGTTCACAATATAATACCACGTATATAAAAATTCAGGGATGCTCCGAACATAGGAGACTTTGCACTGCTCCAACAAGGGAGACTCCTTTGTCACTCGACCACCTAGGCGAGAATTATTGAGAACACTCCACCATTAAGGCGAGAATTATTGAGAACACTCCACCAACAAGGCGAGAATTATTGTGAACACTCCACCGAAAAGGCGAGAATTATAGTGATGCTCTGAACAAGGGAGACTTTATAGGGATGCTCCGAACAAGGGAGACTTTATAGTGATGCTCCGAACAAGGGAGACTTTATAGTGATGCTCCGATCATGGGAGACTTTAGGTCAAGGTCATAACACGTATGGTTCAATAAGTTCAAACAAGTCATAAGTTCGTATTTAAGTTCAAGGGTTCCATTCAATAGTTCGTAATTAAGTTCAAGCGTTTAAGTCGAGTTCAAAAGTTCAAAACAGTCAAAGAGCTCAAAATATATCAAAAGGTTCAAAATAGTTAAAGGGTTCAATATTATGTCAAACAAGTTCAAAATAGTCAAAGGGTTCATTATAAAGTCAAACAAGTTTAAAATGGTCAAAGGGTTCAATATTACGTCAAACATGTTCAAAATAGTCAAAGGTTCAATATTAAGTTAAAAGAGATTACTTATATGTCAAAATGTTTTAAATCAAGTTAAAGTGTTCAAATCTATGCCAATATGTTCCTATCAAGTTAAAAGAGTTCAAATATATATGTCGAATGGCTCAAAATCACGGAAAGTGGTTCAAATAATAGTGTTCATAACATAGTGATCAATTTAGTTCGGGCACAATCTACATACTAGCATAAGTAGTGAAACAAAAGGGTAACAAGTTCATGATAGTTCAAACAATATAGTTTAATTTCATATAAGTGTAAAGTAAAAGCATGAAGTTGAGCATGTATCTCCCCCGAAGAGTTTATAAAACAATTAAACGATTAAAAGTGGGGCTACGAACTCACCTGTTGCAATAGTTATGATGACAAAGTGGATGCACAGAAATGAGACGCAACACTCTAACCGCGACCTATTATGAATGATATGATCTAATATAAGTCATGAAACAATGTCGTGCATGCAAACTAATATGATATCCATACCACTTGTGCATTTTTGAAAATAAAGTTTATCGTCGAAATATACGTTTATGACATCTCGTCATGTTGTAAAATACTTTACAAGTACTTACGTCGAAATGATATCCTACGATAATCATTTAGTGATTTATTAAGAAATTATAGTTGTTCGTCGCAAAACAATATAATTTGACAATTCATGAAAGTGACTAAATGGCCTCGAAAAGCTAGTCATAAAGCAGTGAGTATCGAGTGTTAGGAAACAAAATCAACGGTTTTGGAAAGCTTGTATCATTATCTCAAAGTTTTAGCTTTTAAGTTTTTATCATAGAGGTCTCGATCATGGAGAAAAACATAGGTAAAGTAGGGTACTTGTATCCAAAATATAGTTTAAAGGTAGTTTTCGGCAAAGTTTAAGTGACCGTATTTTATTCATTACAACTCCGTTTGACGAACGGTTAATCATTTTGGAAAATAGGCTAGGCGAACTTACTTTTACTAGAAGACATCATTTTATAAAAAGTACTCCATCAATGTTAAAAACGACCCTCAACATGGTCATTCGCGGCCGAAATTTTTGGCTATTAGAAAATATATTAGTTATGCTTACATGAAATAGTTACGACAACCTTGTTTAAACGCGTGTAATTTAATCGTTACAAGTCCGTTTTCTACGTTTTATATGTTCTTAGATTTGTGTTAAAGTATACTAATATATTCTTGATAAATCGACTCATTTAATAACGCTTAAGACTCATTTTTAACTCGTAAAAATTTGAACATGCTGAATTTTCCGGAAAAATAGTTTTCGTCGTTAAACTTGAAAATAGCATAACTTCTTCGTTATAACTCCGTTTTAACCCGTTCAAGCGGCCATGTTTTCGTTTTAAAGTATATTTTCTGAATATCTAGCCCAAAATATTTTACAAACTGTCGAAATTTCCAGATTTCACTAATAAGATCAGACCACTATTCATTGTTGTCGAAATGGATTTTTCTCGCGTAAAACTTATTCTAACCACTTCAAACCAACGCCAAAGCTATTCTAAACCTACCATACACCTTCTTAGGGTGTCATGGGTTCCTAGACATCATCAAAAATGATATGTTACAAGGGATAATTATAGGATGATATATATTCATTAATAGTACTTAAAAACAAATAAAGTGGTATAGATAATCATATAACTTGCATGTTTTCTTCAAGCATGATAAAATGACCAAAGTATGAATATGAAAGAATAAAAATGATCATGAAATGCTTACTTGAATGATTATGTGAAAAAGATGATGAAAACCTTATTAATCTATAGGTTTTTATTTCAAAACCTTAACATAAATCACTAATAATACTTGATAATCACTTGAGCTAGAAAAAATTTATGGTTTCTCTTGTGTTCTTCACTATGGCCAGTTCATACAAGAGAAAATGGAGAGAATTGTAGCTTTCTTACACTTTGATATTATGATATGTATGTGTAGTTTGTAAATAATATAATATATATGCAAGTATGAGTGTACACTAGATATTTAGTACCCAAAAGTTGTGTGTCATCCCTTATTGTCGACAAGATAAAAGAAGGATGAAATGGTAATGCATTTTAGATAAGTAAATGTATAAAAGTTTAAGTATAGTTGGCAACTTGTGTATATAATTAGTTATTTGAGGTAGCGTTAGCTAGAAATAAATTTTAACGGAATAAAATAAAATATTTCGAAGTCATAAAAATTATAAAAATACATTTCTCACAAGTATTGAGTGAATAAATATTTATCGAGTTGAATTTACGAAAACCGTCGTAAATATTTATACATAACAATTTATATACAAAATAAATTGAAAACATCGGGTAATTTAATAATATAATTTTTATGGTCTTAAAATGAGTATAAAAACATATCAGGATAATTTTTGGAAGTGTCGGATCAATTATTCAAAATAAATGATCGTGCGATAGCGTTTATTTAATAAGAAATATATACGTTAATGAAATATAAATTTTTCTCCGGGAATGAATAGTGTTTCGTGAATAGTAAAATTTTGAAATAACCTCTCAAAGTATTAACTCGACTTCAAAAACGATAAATAGTAAAATGATGAATAGTGACCGATGAAGAGTAAATTCCCGAGATGAATAGTAAATTTGAAAAATGACCGGAAATTGAGAATTGTGACATATAGTCCGCATTCGGGTCACGAACCCGACCAATGAACGCTACTAGCAATCGAGCCCAGTATGAATGGGCTAACCCGGTAACAGTTTGGGCTCACGAAGGCCCAAACCCGAAGTTATTTATGGGTTTGATATCGGATATCTCTTATTTATGAGATATGTATCAATTGACCAACTTAGGCGGGATACGCCGAAGGTTGGGGAACACAAAACCAACAAGGATTTCGTGTGTATATAAAGGGCATCTCGGCCCTCATTAAAATGTACGATCTACAAACCTAACTCTCAACTAAAACCCTAAAACCGATTACTTACTCTCACGCCGGAGGATAATCGTGGGAGACTATCCCACGATAAGCCTAACGGTGTTTTCTGTTTACTTAGTGCGCAGGTCTCAAGCATCAAGATCCAATTGATACGGGAACCGGAGTCCAAACAAGGAACGCCCAACTTTTGTATCAACAAGTGAGTGGTCCTACATCATGGCAACGAATGACTAGGCAAAAGATCAGCCAAAAGTTCTCCCGTGGAAGTGAAATCTCTTTCCCTACCTTGGCTGTGGACAACGCAGTGGTAGAACCGCTCACCGTTAAAATTAATGCAGCGGGTCACGATACCCACCGCATGTATGTTGATGGAGGAGCATCCGCAGATATAATGTATGAACACTGTTTCAAACGACTGCGACCAGAGATACGGAGTCAATTAAGCCCAGTCAGGACGTCGTTGACTGGTTTTACAGGAGAAAAGATATGGCCCATGGGGCAAATACGCCTACTAGTTAGTGTTGGCAATAAGAAACACTCCACGACAGCCTGGATGACTTTCATGGTGATCAAATCCCCTTTGCCATACAATGTCATTATTGGAAGACCATGGATTTCAGCCATACGCGCAGTACTTTCTACAGCACACGGGATGCTCAAATTCCCGGTGGAGGGAGGCATTGTTACTCTCTACAATACCATCGTACCACCTGGAGAATGTAACACAATTACATATGAGACGGCACACATTCCAGAACAGCGCGCAACTAAAGTGCCAAACCTGAGGGTTGCAATTCATCCTGATTACCCAGAGCAAGAAGTATCGATCGGGGGATCGCTATCCGATAATGGCAGGGCAGCTGTGTGCGCACTCTTGCAAAAGAACCTGGATATCTTTGCATGGGAACCAAAACACATGACCGGCGTACCACGCTCAATTACAGAACACAAGTTGAGAATCTGACAAGGATACTCTCCAGACGACGAAGAAGCGTGGCCGGGCTCCGAGCGCGTACAAGCAATTATGGCAGAAGTACATAAACTTGTGGATGCAGGTATCATGCGAGAGGTCTACTACCATGACTGGCTTTCCAACCCAGTGATGGTCAAGAAGAGCGATGGTAGTTGGAGGATGTGCGTTGACTTCACAGATCTCAACAAGGCATGTCCACAAGATCAAGCTACCCGCTACCGGAGAGAGACTGGAAGGTAGAATCTTTGTGTGGATACCCACTTAAATGCTTCCTAGACGCATACAAAGCATTTTTGTAAATATCGGTCTTGGCGGCCGATATATCAGTGATATATCGCTTATCGGCGGTCCACCGATACGATATTTCACTTATCGGTCAAATTTATCGGTCAAATATCGGTCAATATCGGTTATATCGGTCATATCGGTCAAATATCGGTTAAATATCGGTTAAATATCGGTCAAATATCGGTCAAATATCGGAATATCGGTCAAATATCGGTTAAGAGTGGGAAATACATAACTAAATGCATATACAATGTAAAATTTGTAATATTTATATAAAATATATAATTAAAAATATTAAATATAACAATAAAACTAATAAATATTTATAAATATGTATATAAAATATATAAATACCTATAAAAAAATTAATTTCTTTATAATTTAGGGTCTCCGTTATATCACTGATATATCGCCGCCAAGACCGATATGGCGCTTGGCGGTGGTCGAACGCCGAGGGACCGCCAAGCGATATTTACAACACTAATACAAAGGATATCACCAAATCCAGATGGCTAAGGAAGATGAGGAAAAAACGGCCTTCCATACAAGCCAAGGCATTTATTGTTATACAAAGATGCCCTTTGGCTTGAAGAATGCAGGCGCCACATACCAGCGATTGGTAGGTAATGCGTTTAAAAAGCAGGTGGGCCGCAAACTAGAGGTTTACGTTGATGAACTTGTCATCAAAAGCCATACGGAAGACAGGTTGGTACGTGACATTGAGGAAACATTTAAGACACTACGAGAGATCAACATGAAGCTAAATCCTAAGAAATGCACTTTTGGCGCTACAGAAGGCATGTTCCTTGGATACTTGATAGAGCCGAATGGCATTAAACCGTGTCCAGAAAAAACAAAGGCTGTCATCCAACTTCCTTCACCACACACGTTGAAAGAAGTCCAATCTCTAAACGGAAAACTGGCCTGTCTGAATAGATTCTTGTCCAAGTCAGCAGGCAAGTCACTCCCTCTCTTCAAAACACTCAAGAAGTGTACAAAAAAGGGAGACTTTCGCTGGACTATGAAAGCAGAAGAAGCTTTCATACAACTTAAACAGCATCTAGCAGCACTGCCCATGCTAGTTGCGCCTCGCCCAGGGGAAGAATTAATTATGTATTTGTCAGCAACCCATGGAGCAGTCAACGCGGTGCTACTAACAGACAGAAACTCAGTACAAACACCGGTGTATTTTGTAAGCAAAGCACTCAAGAAAACGGAGATTAACTACTGCGCAATGGAAAAGTTGGTTCTAGCATTAGTATTCGCCGCCAAACGGCTACGCAGGTACTTCCAGCTGCACCCAATAGCGTGATTCTGAACCAGCCTATCAAGCAAATTATCTCCAAACCTGACGCATCGAGACATCTACAGAAGTGGAGTGTGTTGCTAGGTGAGCATAACATTTCCTACAGACCACACACTGCAGTTAAGGGGCAGATACTAGCAGACTTCATCATCAAAAAACCGGACACTGATGACGCACCCTCACAAAGCAAGGTGGAACTACAAGAACCTTGGATCTTGTTCACGGACGGATCTTCATGTGTAGATGGGTCAGGCGCAGGCCTTATCCTCACAAGCCCCGAAGGAATGGTATTCACTTACGCACTGCGTTTCGAATTCACAGCCACAAACAACGAGGCGTAATATGAAGCCCTGATTGCTGGATTACGCATCGCAGCTCGAATGGGCATACGTAACTGAAGCAAATGTGGACTCCGGCTAGTGGCCAACCACGTGTTGGTAGTATGTGGCAAAAGAGGAAAACATGATCCAATACCTCGACAAGACCAAGTCACTAGTCCAGAGTTTCGAGAGGTTTACCATCAAGCAAGTTCCTAGAGGGGAAAATAGAAAGGCGGATGCACTAAGCAAGATTGCATCCACAAGCTTTGCGAACCTGTCAAAACAGGTGTTGGTAGAAACGCTGAAGAACAAGTCCATCTCAGATATGGAAATATCCACGGTGATAGAGGAGCAAGATCCTACATGGATTACCCCCATAATCGAGTTCATAAGCAAGGGCGTTTTGCCCCAGGAGAAGAAGGACGCCCGAAGGGTACGGCGCACATCACAGAGGTTTGAACTTTGGGACGGTATACTATATCGACGCTCCTTTCTACAACCATGGCTTCGATGTGTCGGACCCCTGCAAGCAAATTATGTACTTCGAGAAATCCATGCCGGTTCATGTAGTATGCACTCAGGACCACGGTCCGTTGTGGCGCGCGCTTTACGGTCAGGATACTACTGGCCTACAATGCATCGGGATGCGCGGGACTTAATAAGAAAGTGTGGCGACTGCCAAGTTCACCGACCCATTCCACGCCAACCACAACAGGAGCTAACACCTATTACGTCGCCATGGCCATTCTATAAATGGGGTATCGACATTGCAGGTCCCTTTCCTGTTGCAGCAGGAGGGTTTAAATTCCTCATAGTAGCTATGTTGGAATTATATAACATGACTAATCATAAATATAAACAATAAACATCAAAGTAAGTGCGGAAGCGTATAGGAACATATAATGATTAATTAATTAACATAAACATAAAGTATGTGTACCTTTCTTGATTCTAGCCGAACAAGAATCAAATCCACAAACTAGCAATTAGGATGAACCCTAATTTTATTTAATTAGGATTATATGAATTACCCCTTTACCGTTTTGTAATTCAATCCAAGATAATAACAATAGTGTGTTATTACTATGTTCTTGTACACACGTACTAAACCTAATTAAAGTAATGCTAGTTTTTACTCCCTCCGTCTCAAAATTATTGTCATGAGAGAGATTTCACAAAGTTTAATAAAAGTGGGGTCATTTTGATTTCCAACCACTTAAATGGAATATTCCCTCACTTTATTCTCTAGTTTTTACTTAAAAAGGCAAGTGGACAATTATTTTGAGACATCCCTAAAAGGAAATATGGACTATAAATTTGAGACGGAGGGAGTATAAAACAAATAACTTTGCTTGTGGAAAAAGAATGATCGACACCCTATGGTGTTTGGCCAATCGGTTTGGACAAAGAAAAACACACACAAAATGTTTTTAGGGTTTAGCTTATGAACACAAGAGATGGAAAAATAAAACCCCTAGCCTTGTATATATACACAAGCAAACTTGGTGAACAAGTTGGTTTTTCTTTCCTTGTTTTGTCCCTATGGCCGATCGGTTTGGAGTCCCTTAAAGGGATTCCGGAACCTTCCCAACTTTTGCAATTTGATCCTTTTCCATAAACATTTAACGACCGTTAGTCCATTACATTAATTACTTAACGTCCGTTAGTTATTTCGTTTAATAAATAAATAAATATAACGTTTATATTTAATTATTAACTTTAAATTCTCATACGTAAAGTGTGCAATCCCATAGTCTCGAGTTCGATCCTAACACACGTCTATTAATTTATTGTCCATAAAACCAACAGCTCCCACTTGGACATATCTTAATAGAGTGATCACATTCGGTTAGCGTCTAGCAACACTTCGATGCCTCTAGTACAACTCGAGCAAGGTCTCCTGGAAAAACCTTTTAATGATTTCTCATTATTATTATCCTTTTGTTTCTAATACCATGTTAAATAAAGATATGGAATTAAGTCATTCTTTATTCAACTATTCTGTTTCTCGTTGTTAGTGATTGAGCAAGATTACCAAATCTTCTGAACATATTCAAGGGAGATCTTTGGGCGTGGCCACGCAAACATCTTGTCAACCCTACGAGGGGCCCAGCAGTATTAAACTCCAAAATAAATTTGAAGGAACAAATTCTATCTTGACTACGAGAATAACCCACAAACTTTGCAACACTTCAGGAAACAACCCTTATGACTACCAGTTACGTATAGCGTTAAGTTGTTCCACAGAAGTGCACTACATTCATGACACTTATCTTGTATCTCAAGTCTGAGGATAACTATTTATGATTTACTTAATAACAATATCCATAAAGTAAAATCATGTAGTTGGGATAAGTCCTATATTCAATTCATTGAATATCATCTGAAATTGGTATGCATTCTCATCAATTTACTTTCAAGTATATTCTACCATATCTCTCAGATTTGTCTTTGTTTAATGATACTCCCATATCATTAATTGACAACGGACGATTTAGAATAAATAAATTTATTCACGGATTAAACATGCAAATATAGGATACAATATATTATAAAATCAAACATACCAAGTATTTGATTTATTATAACAATTGTTTAACATCCCTTATCCAAATACCAAATAGATCAATGCATGAAAATTCCAGTTGATGAATTATGCCTCAAGTAATGACAATCATACTTGTTGACAAGGCATAAATCAACCAACTTGATCTATCATAATTTTGAGAATACTTATTTCAAGAATTCAATTAATGAAGTCCTTGTATGCGTGCATTCACCAATCCACATAATAATTTCATAAAGTGTGTGACATCCTCTATCACCAATTTATGACAATTATAACTTTCAAACATTTTAAAGTTTAAAGTATCTTTATTCTTTTAATGTGTAATGCAACTGTGCTTTTAGTAGCACTACTAGTTCACATGGCCATTAACAAGGATGTAATCTTACCATGACTAGTATTGAGTGTTATCTCAATTAAACCAGCATCATTGTATACAAACAACAATGTGCTCATTAAAACTCCGTAAACTTTAATATCTTATTGTGTAATGTTTGATGCTTTCCTAACTTTCAAGTTTAAAGCTGATGACAATTTGCACAACATTTGACATATTGTTCATCCATAGAATCTAGGAGCAATTCCAGGCTTCTGAGGATGTAATTCTATTAGAATATTCATTACACAAGTTATCTAATAACTTTTAGTTAGATATCAATGTTGTCAAATCACTTCTTATTCAAGAATGATACAACAATTTTAATACATAACATGATGTACATGATGAATCTACATGTCAAACTTAGACTTCATTCACGTTCTATCTTGTTCAAAGATATTTATCAATTTCCCAAATGATATATCATGTTTTATTAGAATCATTTATTTTACTGCACATGTTTATTAACAATAAACATATATTCCAAGGTTGTATGTTTTAATTCTTAAATCTTACAAGTGAAGTTTCATTCCAATCTAAGACTTAACATTTAGCTTACAAGGAATGCTACTTCCTATATGTTATACAACATATAAGATTTAAAACCTTAACATAATACTCCCACTAGCTTTCAGGAATACTTAAAATTTATCTTATTTCAATTATAAATCAAAACTAGGATTTAATAATTAAACATAAGAATAATTTCATAGATGCATGCATTTACCCATTCATGAATTATTGCACTTCGTACACTACCAAAGATTATATGAATTCAAAAAACCTTTCAATTACTTACCGTCCTCGCTCAAGTAATTTCTCAAGAAAGAATTTTGATATTCCATTGTCATATTTCATATTCATAAAAACAAGTATGACCATTATTATCTTTATTATATTTAATGTGTCTAGGAAAGAATATTCAATCACAATTAATTGCTTAAGTATGATTAATAATCTTGTCATAAACATGCATTAAATATGTGTACAATTTTGTCCATATGATTTCTACATAGAAATTCAAACCACTAGGGTTTTTCATCTCTTTAAAGAAACTTATTTCCATTCTCTAGTCTAACTATTAAGATAAACCAAATTTCCAAAATTGATTATCTTTATGGACATCATCTTTAACATATGAGTAATTTACCCAATTCAATATTTGGTAATCCATCATAATGATTATCAGGTTTACTATAATCCTGTAACTCATATTTCTCAGCATATAAGTCAAATATCTGAGATATCCTTGCAGATCTATGAATGAAAATTCCATCATCATGAGGTCTATCATTTACATGTCTAACCTCATCATGATATATACTAGTGTGTTTTAGAAGATTATGTATCTTGTAATTTTATCTTTCAAGATAAAAAAAAACTCCCACTTGCCTTTTGTAATATATAGACTATCTATATATACTTAGCAATTAGAGCAAAACTACATTGTTCTCTTTTGGGACATTACAAATACACATTGATAATTCATAACTTTACTTTGTTAATAACCTATTCATAAATAGTTTAACAAATTCAGAATCTTCAATTTTAAAACTTAATGTGATTCATCACATTCCATAATAAAATGGTGTTTTAACAATCTTCTAGGTTGGAGTCATATTGAGTATATTCAATCCATACTCAATTTCTAACCTTGTTACTTTTTAAGAAAGAAGTTATGGTTATCTTGAATCAAACAAATCAAATATACTTTGATTCTCCTAACTGAACATACCATCAACTTGTGGTATTCATTAGAATTAATATTGTAAGAGAATCTAACAATATATAAGATAAACATATTCCTTTTGGCTTACCTATTTACCAACTAAGTCAACTTAATGGTATAATAGACTTTTCAAGCCAATTACATGCTTTATAACACAAGTACCTTTTAACCAAGTTACTTCATATCCATGTCTCAACAAGAAACATAAATTGTTATAATCCCATTATACGTTATAAATCATTGATCAACTCAATGACTTCTTGTATACGTCTTAATTAAAAAACATAACAAGTTAACGGCTTACTTTATTATAAGTTTTAAAAGACTTTATGTTTATGTCTTTACAATGAATCATAAACATGTTTAACTAAAGTAATTATGAACACAACTCTTGGTTTCAATAGTAATTTCAAGTTAATTTATTTACTTCACAATAATGTAGGACTACATTATTTATTCATTTATTTATGTCATTCCAAAAATTCATAAATATACAAATTGAAGTAGGATTAGATTACTTCATTTATTTATGTCATTCTAATAATACATAAATATTTAATTTGAAGTAGTCTTATATCTATCATCTTGACACATATTCTAAATATTTGTCTAATTAAGAAACTGCAAATATGTCCATGCAAGGTCTGACTTCACATAGAGATTTACTTTGTTGTTGCAATCTCGCCAAGTTCTCACATGACGTAAATTGCAACACCAAGTGTTTCTTAAATTAGATACATACAAGTTATATTAGAGTGTTGGTCTCTTACCTTGCAGTCAAGAGAATCCTTTAAATCATATACCTATATGTTGTACCTTGCACACAATATAGATTTCTCCCACTTGTGCATGGAACAACATCATGTAGCAGATAAACAACACAACATATGTTTGTTTATGTGACTAATATGATTGTGTCATTGATATTAGCATAACTAGTATATGTAGAACCACTTCATTGTCTAATAAGGAAACGTACATGACTATCCTTGAAAACATAAGTGTCTACAAGTGGAAAGTAATTATCTTAAGACATTCTAGAGATAATCTGGGTTACTACCAAGATGACAAAGCTTGTAACTCCCACTGAATTAGAGATCATTACATTAACTCCTTATTCAGTAATAAGAACAATACTCCCACTGGATTTGAAAACATTGTAAGTGTTTCATTAACCAGTGAAATAAAATAGCGTTCTATTTACTTCCCTACACCTTTGATAAAGTCCATACATAACAATTACTTATGTACTAAAAGAGTGTATTCTACTACGTAGATGATGAATTATTCATCAATGCTATTAACTTGAAAAATTGGGCATGCAATTTCTTTCTTAATAGTTCTACTATTCCAACAATTGTAAGTAGTACTTTTAAATGGTCAAAACAAAACAACTAGATAAAATATGCTAGTTTGTCTTTTACCAATTATGCAGTAATTAGTCTAGCTTCTAATTTAATAACTCAGAACATATGCAATTTTCTTAACTATTAAAATATGCTTACGAGTTATGTATTTAGAATTTAGACAATTCTAATTGTCTGTGACAACCCGTACTTTCAGGTCATTTCTCGACACGATTCATGTCTCACAATTTCAACATTTATAGTAAACTTGGTTTACTTGTTTCAAATTCGCGTAACCTTGGAGGTTTAGCGGCGAATTCATGATCATGACATCACGTACATTTCATATGGACTATGATTAGTCTACATTTCATTGACATCATGTGCATCTCATTAGCTCATTCACGACATTCCATTTTACCTTCAACGCGTAATTTTTATGTTTAATAATCTTTATCGCGTGAGTTTTATTTTAAATATTTAATCCATTACTTTCAAAAATGATCCCGAGGTATTTTTAAACTTACATTTAGTTCATAAAAACTATATTCTTAGTTTTCCTAGTGTTTCAAATTTATTTGGTATTTTAATCGTTAAAGTTTAATTATTACGTCGTTTTCTTAAAAATTGTACGATAATTATTTTATCACTCAAATTTCACAAGGAAAGTATTTTTACAATTTTTATTATCTCAATACATGCTATTTTGACTTATTAAAAACTTACTTGCACCAAAAATTTCTATTTACCTTCACTTGTACATTTTTCTACACAATTACTTACACATCTTTGACAAATTATACACAAGTACATAGTTTAAAAAAAAAAAAAAAATTTATACTTGAGGAACACATCCCCTAAGATCCGGCCCCTATGGGGTTGATATTAATTTCATGTTGCATTATTACTTTGAATATATATGCTTACAAGTTACCTCATTCACTTCATTTACTTTTCACAAATAATTCAAGCTAAGAAAAATTGTTCTCTCCTCTTTTGGTTCTCATCAAACCGGTCACACATCCAAGAGCACAAGGGATCAAGATTTTTGCTAAATCAAGTGTTTACAACCTAGATTATATCCTTTATATGGTTTTGAAATAAAAACCAAGGATATTTAAGTTAATCCTTGTTACTTACACCTCATCACTATCACTTGTAAGCTTGTTTTTATCATTTTCAAGTTTCCTTTTCATTTTCATATGTTTCTTTTCATCTTTGGAGCTTATATGCATGTTATGTGATTTATACCATTTATTTCATGATTTATTGAGTTATATTATATATTGGTCATCCTATAATTATTCCCATGGTATTCTTTGGTCTTGATGGTGATTAGGAACCCATGATACCCTAAGAAGGTGTATGGTAGGATTAGATTAGTTTTGGAGTTGATTTGAAGGGATTAGAATAGGTTTTGTCCGAGAAAAACTATTTTCGATAACTATATTTTAAGGTTCTGTCCTTGTTTCAATTTTCTGGAAAATCCGACATTTGGTACAAAACTTTGGCCTTGATTTTTAGAAAATATACTTTAAAACGAATGCGGGCAGCTTGAACGGAATAACACGGACTTATAACGAAGAAGTTATGGATTTTTAAAGTTTGACGACGAAACGTATTATTTTCAGGATTTTCAGTTTTCTGTTTTTAGTGTTTTCGGGTCAAAAACGAGCCTTAAGCTTCACAAATTATTACGACTTCTCAAAAATATATTAGTTTACTTCGATACGAAGCTAAGGACATATAAAACGTAGAAAACGGATTTAAAACGACAAAGATATGGCCGTTTTCATAAAGTTGCCGTAAATATTATTTTCTGAAAAACTATATTATTCTTACGTTACAAGTATTTTATTAGCTGTAAGGGCTATGTTTGCGGCAGTTTTTAACCATGATGTGAAACTTTTTTTTTTAACGAAATGTCTTCTAGAAAAATCAAGTTCACCGGCCATATTTTTCAAAACAAAAAGCCGTTTGTCAAGCGGAGTTTTAGTAAATTATTTACGGATGTCCAAACTTGGCCGAAACTTATTTTCTGCACACAATTCAACAAAATCACCAACTTTAGCCTTTAATATCTTTATGACCGAGACCTTTTGGACGAAAACTCCTGAACTGAAACTTCTGGATATCGATACAAACTTTCCAAAACCATCGAGTTCGTTCTCTAACGATCGACGTACACCGTTTTACGGCTAGTTTTCCAAAGCCATTTTTGTTGACTTCATGAAGATTCCGACGACATTGTTTTGCGACGAAAAGTGGTAATTTCACCAAAAATCATTATAAAATCATTGTAGGATGACATTTTGACGTAAAAACATGTAAAGTCATTTTTGAAGGGTCAAGACGTCAAAAGAGTATTTTTCGACGATGAGTAATATTTTCAAAACTCGTAAATGGTATAAATAACATACGTAATGCATGCATAGCATTACATTGCAACTCATTGCATATCATATCATTGGTAATAGGTCCTGGTTAACGCAACACATTATACCTCGGTGTACTCACTCTTGTCATCACCTGTTTACCAAGTGAGTTCCATAGCCCCTGCTTTTACTTGTTTTCATAATTGTTTTGGGGGAGATGCATGCTTAATTATTTTTCACGAGTACTTTAGATTTTTGAGGCTAAACTCTATCATGATTACCATTGTTTCTAAATCAAAGGTTACACTATATAAATTGTTCTTGTTTGCGTGCTACGGTTCTTCGTCGTATAACGTTCTAAATCAGTTGACTACTGATAAATTGAGTTAGGTGCTATGGATTATGTGCTACGGTTCTTCGTCGTATATCGTTCTAAATCAGTTGACTACTGATACATTAGGTCTAGTTTTATTGATTAAGTGCTATAGTTCTAAGTCATGTTAGGTACTATTGGGGATTCATTGGACATCATATGTTGGGAACATAAACTATACACATTCTGGCAATGGGTTGTGAATACACAGGTTGCAAGTTTTGTATGGGCGGAACTTGGAACTGAGTGGATTTTCAATGCCTTTCTGCATAAATCGATTTTTTGAAAGGCTTTACATTTCAAACCAAACTCTATGAACTCACTCAACCTTTGTGTTGACACTTTTAGCATGTTTTAATCTCAGGTATCTAAGGCATTCACTTCATGGCACGCATTGGGACACGTCATGGAGTCGTGGTGACGACGCGTCTCACTTGGGTTTTACGTACTTAAAAACATCGTTTGTATTGTAACAAACTTATTTCCGCACAAATTGGTTTTCATTTGGGACCTACTTTGTAAACTCTGATTATTTTATTAAACCAAACGATGTATTTTCTAAACGACACTTTAGGTCGTTCAATATAACTGTGATTGTGATGCTATGACAGTCAATCCCCAGGAATTCCATTCCGCTGCAAAACAGGTAATTTGGGGGTGTGACAGATTGGCATCAGAGCTTCAGTTATAGAGAACTAGGTTGCATCATTGACCCTAGACTATAACTACATCATCATAGCATCTCGTCATTTCATCACAAGTGCACGTTCACTTTACATGCGGTTTATACGTACATTTTTCGAGTTATTCACTTTCATTTCACATCGATTGTCACATGGATGCCTTTAAATTCCCATCCCATTATCTTTTCCTCATACTCTAACGTGGAGAATTCCTTGTCATTCCCTATCACAATTTTTATATCACCATTCGTCACCGATAACGTCAAATGCCGAGATGAATCTTTATATAGGGCTTAAGTCACTCTCACTCTTTTGTTTCACCACTAACATGTCGAGTTACACGTTATTCACACATTAAGTCTCTAAACCATCATACATTGAAGCACTCACAACACCTCATAACCCATCTTTTCGAAAACCGACGATCATTTTTGAAACATAACCTCAAACTTATCGTTTCTTATCACATTTCTTTGAAGCTCTTATTATTAACATCGGATTTTGCTACGTCTCACATTTCCTCTTGTTTTGAAGAAGATATGGCAATCAAGAAAGCTACAGCTTGAAATGACCCAAGCAGCAATTCAAAAGTTGGTAAGGGATAGTGTAGCCGAGGCATTAAGGATCGAAAGGGAAACAAAGTTGGCTGCTGCTTTGAGGCCGCGGCTGCTACTGAAGCCGCTAGGCTTGCTGCTACTGCTGGAAATGCAGGAGGATCCGGAGTTAAGAGCTGTTCTTACAAGGATTTCAAGAGTGGAGATCCCACTAAGTTTCGAGGTACCGAGGGAGCTACGACCATGGTTCGATGGTTTGAAAAATTGGAATCGGTGTTTTGCTTTGTAATCGTCCGGATGACAGTAAAGTTAAGTTTGCTACGAGCACATTACTCGATGGAGCATTGTCTTGGTGGAATTCTTATGCTCAACCGATTGGAATGGAGAATGCTTTCAAGCTTACTTGGGAGGAATTTAAGGGTTTGGTGACTAAGAAGTTTTGTCCTCGTACGGAAGTGAAAAAGTTGGAGACAGAATTCTATGAACTAACGACTATTGGGTACGATATTGACACTTACATTCGAAGGTTTCAAGAATTGGTTGTTTTATGCCCATCTATGGTTTCGGATAATGAGAAGCTACTGGAGGCTTTCATTGACGGACTTCCCGAGATTATTCAAGGAGATGTGACTTCTTCGACCAAGAAACGATTGAGGAAGCTATTCGATTGACTCAAAAGCTCATGGCCCAGTAGTGAAGAAGAGAGGCAAGTACACCAACACCAACCAAAACAACAACAACCCCAACAACTACACCAATTACAACAATAACCAAAACAACAACAACAACGATAACCAAACCAACAACAACAAAAGAAAGTGGGAAAATGACCAGGAAGGTTATGATAACGACAACCAAAACCATAACACTAACCATCACCAACAACATAATAGAAGACAAGAAGTCGCCAGGGTCTATGTTGCTGCACCAACAAGGGGAAGAGCTTATGCAGGAAACTTACCGCGATGCCACCAATGCACGCTACATCATAATGGTCCATGTGGTATATGCTTTAGCTGTCACAAAGTAGGACACCTTGCTAAGGATCAGTAAGGGCAAAGCCGTAGTCGCATGCTTCGGATGTGGGGAGCAAGGACACTATCGGAATCAATGTCCTCAAAAACAAGGTCAACAAGTCGAAGGTGCTCATGGGAATGTATATATGTTAGAAGGAACTCGTCAAGGTATCAACGGCGGAAGACAAGAAGTTCGGAAACTAACAGTCTTATTTCTCCTATTGTATTACGTTGTACTAAGTTTATGTCTTTCATCGTATTCGAAACTTTATAACCTAAGATGTACTACTTTTGCTAAACCACTCGTTGTAATATATTCTCATCTATCGTACTTTACTTTCTTTTCGATTCGATATCATTTACGAGGATTTTAATTCTTTTTGCTTTAGCTATCATTTTAACGGCACCTCTCCACGTCTTCTCTCCTCGATGTTCATCACAATTTTAACATCAGTTGACTCAACACCACATCATATGAGTCGATTAGTCCAAGCATTGCGTAGTTACTCCTAAATTATACATAGCCTGATCACCTATGTCTAATTCAGGAAGAATCATGCAATGAAGGGAGTAGTAGGCTTATATGTGTAAACAATTCCGTAATCGAGCCAAATTTTCAAAAGATTTTCTTCAAACCACTTGTTTCCGGTTTGATCCGCGTGACAGTTCTTGTTTGATGAGTTGCAAAGATCGAGCTAGAAACAAGTTGTTACCTAAACCGATTTAGCCTAATCGTATGACAGTTCTTGTTTGATGAGTTGTGGGATTAAGTAAAAATCGGTTACCAAAAAGTCTTTTGAGGGTTTTGCTCGGGAATGGGAAAGTTTGCCACCTCAAACCCTAAACCCGTTAGACCTAACAACGATTGAATTCAGGGACTGAATTCCTTTTTGGATGGGCGAATGTGACAACCCGTACTTTCAGGTCATTTCTCGACACGATTCATGTCTCACAATTTCAACATTTATAGTAAACTTGGTTTACTTGTTTCAAATTCGCGTAACCTTGGAGGTTTAGCGGCGAATTCATGATCATGACATCACGTACATTTCATATGGACTATGATTAGTCTACATTTCATTGACATCATGTGCATCTCATTAGCTCATTCACGACATTCCATTTTACCTTCAACGCGTAATTTTTATGTTTAATAATCTTTATCGCGTGAGTTTTATTTTAAATATTTAATCCATTACTTTCAAAAATGATCCCGAGGTATTTTTAAACTTACATTTAGTTCATAAAAACTATATTCTTAGTTTTCCTAGTGTTTCAAATTTATTTGGTATTTTAATCGTTAAAGTTTAATTATTACGTCGTTTTCTTAAAAATTGTACGATAATTATTTTATCACTCAAATTTCACAAGGAAAGTATTTTTACAATTTTTATTATCTCAATACATGCTATTTTGACTTATTAAAAACTTACTTGCACCAAAAATTTCTATTTACCTTCACTTGTACATTTTTCTACACAATTACTTACACATCTTTGACAAATTATACACAAGTACATAGTTTTAAAAAAAAAAAAAAAATTTTATACTTGAGGAACACATCCCCTAAGATCCGGCCCCTATGGGGTTGATATTAATTTCATGTTGCATTATTACTTTGAATATATATGCTTACAAGTTACCTCATTCACTTCATTTACTTTTCACAAATAATTCAAGCTAAGAAAAATTGTTCTCTCCTCTTTTGGTTCTCATCAAACCGGTCACACATCCAAGAGCACAAGGGATCAAGATTTTTGCTAAATCAAGTGTTTACAACCTAGATTATATCCTTTATATGGTTTTGAAATAAAAACCAAGGATATTTAAGTTAATCCTTGTTACTTACACCTCATCACTATCACTTGTAAGCTTGTTTTTATCATTTTCAAGTTTCCTTTTCATTTTCATATGTTTCTTTTCATCTTTGGAGCTTATATGCATGTTATGTGATTTATACCATTTATTTCATGATTTATTGAGTTATATTATATATTGGTCATCCTATAATTATTCCCATGGTATTCTTTGGTCTTGATGGTGATTAGGAACCCATGACACCCTAAGAAGGTGTATGGTAGGATTAGATTAGTTTTGGAGTTGATTTGAAGGGATTAGAATAGGTTTTGTCCGAGAAAAACTATTTTCGATAACTATATTTTAAGGTTCTGTCCTTGTTTCAATTTTCTGGAAAATCCGACATTTGGT
This sequence comes from Chrysanthemum makinoi, assembly GCA_910596185.1. Lineage (NCBI taxonomy): Eukaryota > Viridiplantae > Streptophyta > Magnoliopsida > Asterales > Asteraceae > Chrysanthemum > Chrysanthemum makinoi. The sequence continues at coordinate 131,971,260 of OU343223.1, read as the reverse complement.
ACAAAACTTTGGCCTTGATTTTTAGAAAATATACTTTAAAACGAATCCGTGGCCGCTTGAACGGAATAAAACGGACTTATAATGAAGAAGTTATGGATTTTTAAAGTTTGACGACGAAACGTATTATTTTCAGGATTTTCAGTTTTCTGTTTTTAGTGTTTTCGGGTCAAAAACGAGCCTTAAGCTTCACAAATTATTACGACTTCTCAAAAATATATTAGTTTACTTCGATACGAAGCTAAGGACATATAAAACGTAGAAAACGGATTTAAAACGACAAAGATATGGCCGTTTTCATAAAGTTGCCGTAAATATTATTTTCTGAAAAACTATATTATTCTTACGTTACAAGTATTTTATTAGCTGTAAGGGCTATGTTTGCGGCAGTTTTTAACCATGATGTGAAACTTTTTTTTTTTTAACGAAATGTCTTCTAGAAAAATCAAGTTCACCGGCCATATTTTTCAAAACAAAAAGCCGTTTGTCAAGCGGAGTTTTAGTAAATTATTTACGGATGTCCAAACTTGGCCGAAACTTATTTTCTGCACACAATTCAACAAAATCACCAACTTTAGCCTTTAATATCTTTATGACCGAGACCTTTTGGACGAAAACTCCTGAACTGAAACTTCTGGATATCGATACAAACTTTCCAAAACCGTCGAGTTCGTTCTCTAACGATCGACGTACACCGTTTTACGGCTAGTTTTCCAAAGCCATTTTTGTTGACTTCATGAAGATTCCGACGACATTGTTTTGCGACGAAAAGTGGTAATTTCACCAAAAATCATTATAAAATCATTGTAGGATGACATTTTGACGTAAAAACATGTAAAGTCATTTTTGAAGGGTCAAGACGTCAAAAGAGTATTTTTCGACGATGAGTAATATTTTCAAAACTCGTAAATGGTATAAATAACATAATAATGCATGCATAGCATTACATTGCAACTCATTGCATATCATATCATTGGTAATAGGTCCCGTTAGCAACACATTATACCTCGGTGTACTCACTCTTGTCATCACCGTTTTACCAAGTGAGTTCCATAGCCCCTGCTTTTACTTGTTTTCATAATTGTTTTGGGGGAGATGCATGCTTAATTATTTTTCACGAGTACTTTAGATTTTTGAGGCTAAACTCTATCATGATTACCATTGTTTCTAAATCAAAGGTTACACTATATAAATTGTTCTTGTTTGCGTGCTACGGTTCTTCGTCGTATAACGTTCTAAATCAGTTGACTACTGATAAATTGAGTTAGGTGCTATGGATTATGTGCTACGGTTCTTCGTCGTATATCGTTCTAAATCAGTTGACTACTGATACATTAGGTCTAGTTTTATTGATTAAGTGCTATAGTTCTAAGTCATGTTAGGTACTATTGGGGATTCATTGGACATCATATGTTGGGAACATAAACTATACACATTCTGGCAATGGGTTGTGAATACACAGGTTGCAAGTTTTGTATGGGCGGAACTTGGAACTGAGTGGATTTTCAATGCCTTTGCTGCATAAACGATTTTTTGAAAGGCTTTACATTTCAAACCAAACTCTATGAACTCACTCAACCTTTGTGTTGACACTTTTAGCATGTTTTAATCTCAGGTATCTAAGGCATTCACTTCATGGCACGCATTGGGACACGTCATGGAGTCGTGGTGACGACGCGTCTCACTTGGGTTTTACGTACTTAAAAACATCGTTTGTATTGTAACAAACTTATTTCCGCACAAATTGGTTTTCATTTGGGACCTACTTTGTAAACTCTGATTATTTTATTAAACCAAACGATGTATTTTCTAAACGACACTTTAGGTCGTTCAATATAACTGTGATTGTGATGCTATGACAGTCAATCCCCAGGAATTCCATTCCGCAAAACAGGTAATTTGGGGGTGTGACATTGTCCTATCATACATTTCTTCATTCATGAAAAGGAATAGGATTGAATCTCACTCTTTCTTATGAAAAGAGGACTAGGTTCATTCTTATAGTAAAGTTGACTCTACTAAAAAAACCCTTGCAGGTGTAGATCAATTTACCAATACATGAATAACCTTCGTTTACGGTTTAATGTTGCATTAATACATTTAAAGAATTAGCAAAATTCAATTTTAGTATTTTCGATAATTAAACTTTTCAAGAAAATAAAATACCCAAGGTAATATTCATATAACCATAGAATTTCTTCGAAAACTAGGATCCAAATTATCGTAGTTCCATTACATCAGTTGATCTGCTAGTAACGAAAGCACATAATAAGGTAATCTGTCGAACAATAATTGGCAAACAATTTCCAATTCCTAGATCATTATGGGATTTATATTTTCCAACGCTATTGCAAATATAAACATGTTTCATCCCATCTTATGCCTTGAGTCCAGGTCTCACTTCCTACTCAACTTAAGTGTCTAACTTAAAGAACTGCAAATATGTCCATGTAAGGTCTGACTTCACATAGAGATTTACCTCTCCATTACAATCTCGCCAAGTACTGTCATGACGTAAATTGCAACTTCAAGTGTCCCTTTAATTAGATGGCATATAACTTAATTTAAAAGGGTAGTAGTTTTGATTTTATGTGGTCAAATCAAAGATGTACAAAGATGTCATGCATTCATCTTGTAGCATAATTTTAATAAAAAACTTTTTATTACCAATTCATAAAGATCAAATTATCAAAGTTTTTATTGAGGTATTGGGTTCACCAATAAAGGAATTTAGTGTTAATTATCGTCCATTATACCGTACTTTTGCATAAGTGTAAACACTTAGTGTTTCGGGTAATTACCACCGAAGTGGCGCATGGAATTAAAAACTAATTCGCCCTTAAGATGAGTCTGTACATTTATGGCTTACTTAGTAGCTCCATTCGAACTTACAGAGGGGAGGACGGTAAGCAAAGCGCATAACCTTAGACATCCTTTCAGTGTGACTGTGCGCACTTCTTTATTAACCCCTTTATAGTTCGTTCTAATGGGTGAGCCGTTCAACCATAGTACCAAAATCATCAATCAATTAAACTATTGAAAACTTAACTCTTCCAAAACAAATCAAATTTCACCATTGTTTAGTCCGTATTATTTTTCTATTCAAAATTACCCTTTGCTTAAAACTGTCGCACATAATAAACAAACAAGTAATACCAATAAAAAATAAACTACTAAAAAACAATGCGCACATAATAAACAATTTATACGTGTAAACAAGTAGCCACATGCAACTTATTCGATAAAACCCTATTAATAATCAATGTCTAGATTAAATTAATGTATATATTAATTAGGGCTTTCACTCTCTCAATTGAAAGTGAGCCACATACATCGGCAATCGATTAAGTAAACCCATAATTAATGATATACCAAATTGCACCTAATTGATTCATTAATGTATATAATTGGAGTTTTCCCCAATTCAAGATTTATCATAAATATACATGTGTATAAAACTTAACAATTAATATCGCATAACCAATCTTAACAATTAAATATTCAAAGCAACTTATCCATGACTAACATGCATGTATAATCATGGATACATCATAACAATTATACAAATAGTCACAAGATCGCATACAATTCCATGTCACATAACATTTTATTCATGAATTTATCACGTAACAAATATATTAAATCTAGGTTTCGATATAGATAACATAACAATTATAATAAACCCTAACACAATTTTTAAAACCATCGACTAAAAAAAATTAAGGTTTCAACCCAAAAAACAAATTTGGTCGATCCATAAAAAAATTTGAAAACAAATTAGGGCAAAAGCCCTAACCCTAAAATTAGGGTTTACATAATCATAACCAAAACCCTAGAATAATCATATCTAACAACATACAATATTTGTTATTTACGCGTTTAGTAATTAATTACTCATTAAAACCAATGACTCGTGATGCCACTGTTGGAATTATATAACATGACTAATCATAAATATAAACAATAAACATCAAAGTAAGTGCGGAAGCGTATAGGAACATATAATGATTAATTAATTAACATAAACATAAAGTATGTGTACCTTTCTTGATTCTAGCCGAACAAGAATCAAATCCACAAACTAGCAATTAGGATGAACCCTAATTTTATTTAATTGGGATTATATGAATTACCCCTTACCGTTTTGTAATTCAATCCAAGATAATAACAATAGTGTGTTATTACTATGTTCTTGTACACACGTACTAAACCTAATTAAAGTAATGCTAGTTTTTATAAAACAAATAACTTTGCTTGTGGAAAAAGAATGATCGACACCCTATGGTGTTTGGCCAATCGGTTTGGACAAAGAAAAACACACACAAAACGTTTTTAGGGTTTAGCTTATGAACACAAGAGATGGAAAAATAAAACCCCTAGCCTTGTATATATACACAAGAAAACTTGGTGAACAAGTTGGTTTTTCTTTCCTTGTTTTGTCCCTATGGCCGATCGGTTTGGAGTCCCTTAAAGGGATTCCGAAACCTTCCCAACTTTTGCAATTTGATCCTTTTCCATAAACATTTAACGACCGTTAGTCCATTACATTAATTACTTAACGTCCGTTAGTTATTTCGTTTAATAAATAAATAAATATAACGTTTATATTTAATTATTAACTTTAAATTCTCATACGTAAAGTGTGCAATCCCATAGTCTCGAGTTCGATCCTAACACACGTTTATTAATTTATTGTCCATAAAACCAACAAGCTATAGACTATTTCACCAAGTGGATTGAAGCAAAGGCAGTTGTGACAATTATAGGAAATCAGGTAAAACGGTTTGTTTGGGAAAATATTGTATGCCATTTCGGATTACCTGGGGAAATCATCTCAGACAATGGAAAACAATTATGTGACAACCCTTTCAAGAAATGGTGTGAGAAACTAAATATTGTACAACACTTCGCGTCAGTTAAACACCCACAAACCAATGGTTTGGTCGAGTGTGCAAACGGTAGTCTAGGTGAAGGAATTAAAGCACGCTTAGAAAAACACAAAGGAAGGTGGGTGGAAGAATTATCGCATGTTTTGGGGCGCACTTCAATCAAAATTAGCACGGGAGACACTCCCCTTTCTCTTGTCTATGGGACAGAAGCCCGTCATACCAGCAGAAATTGGGATGCCAACTATTCGCACAGCCGAAATTAATGTTACAACCAATGACGATGAGCGGCGCGATCGACTTGACTTGTTGAAGAAAAGCGCCAGCCAGCTATATGTGAAGCGAGCTAAGTCAAAATGAAGGGACACTACGATGCTAAAGTGCGAAGTGTTTCATTCGCATCACCAAGGCGACTTCGTGATATCGCGCCAATGATGCAAGCCATGCAGAAGATACAGGAAAACTTGGACCAAAGTGGGAAGGACCTTATGAGGTCATTGAAGCATTAGGAAAAGGCGCGTACAAGCTGCGTGACATGGATGGCCGTGAGCTACCACGCACATGGAACATCTGCAATCTCAAACGATGCTATCTCTAGGCACGGACACTCCCGCACTTTAGTATAGTGCTCAATAAATATCCGTGTATTTACATTATGTTTTACTAAGGCAAATGTTTTTCTTTTCTTTTTACAAACTCTTGCAAGTATTAATAAAATGTCGTGGTTTCTAGCTAACTTCGCGACACATTTTAATTTGTTATTTACATAATATTTATGTCTCAACATTGTTGCTATATTATCTTTTGCCTACATGGCGTGCATGCACTTACTACAACCTACGATGGTGTAAAGGATGAGTAAACCTACTAAACAACTCGTTGAGTAAGAGGGTTGCAAACCCATCAACATTGGATCATGCATCCTAGTTAAACACCTTATTTTCAAGACGTTGGAATTAGTCCAATGCGCATTCCACGATGGATGCGCAACAATGCATACTATGCGTGTTTAACAAAACCAGGAATCAAGACTCTTGGCTCCTTACTATGATATTTACAGTACGCTGCATATCACACCATACACGATTATGTTAAAATACTTAGACATTATAAGTATGATAGTTCATACATGATTATGAACTCCACATATTAGTCGCGCTTATGTAACAGTTTGCTTCTTAGACAATAAGTACGTTTTTTATGCAAAGACAGATAACTAAGTACAAACATTATAAGTCGCAACACATCAACACGCATTCAACAAAAGGAATATTTCATTAAGGACCATGAGTTCTTACAAATGATATTTACAACAGAAGTTACAATCTATATACTACTACAACGTTTAAGACGAGGTCTTTCCAATTGGCGTGCAGCGTCCCCAACCTCCTTCAGCCGCTTCAGCAAGTCAGATTCCTGTCGCGACACCGTGGCCACACTCACAGGCACCCCATCGGACACGGAAGGTGCGCGTCAACCACCACACGAATGGCTTTTCCCTTCACGCCTTCTTCTTAGCAACCCTCATAGCATGGGCCTATAAGGATTCCTTCAAAGGAATTTCCTTTTCCAGCTGAATGGGTTCAAAAGGTCGCGGTGAGCAAAACAGTACCTGCAGTTGTGACTCGTCCGGGCTTCAAAAAGTCTGGATGTACCTTATATCGACGGTGGCGGGCCAAAGTTAACCCTTCCATAAACATACTTATAGGGTAATCTTGGTCGTGCTCCATCTGAGCAATATGAGGAAGCTCCAATATTTTCATTTGCTCCATAGCGGCAATGAGCTCCTCATAAACATTATTATTACACCCAGGCACCTGATCAACAACCACTTTCAAAAGGTCAGCCTCGTGAAGCTCCTCTACGCTCGACCCGCAGCATAGCGCCAAAGCCTCGCGCCACCGCCCCAAACTTGTCTACCACTTCTTGAGATTCTAATGTACTAATGGCGGCAAGGCGCAATCCGTGGCTAATTAGCCATCTGCGTCGTACTCAATCTTTGAGCTACGCAGCTTCATTTCTTGCTCCTCCAATGCTTCCCACGGTGGCACCAAACTCCCCCAGATGAGAGAACAGCTCGTTTTTCCCATTGTCCAAATACTTAAGCACCCAGGAGCAATTAGCCTTATAAGCCTCTAATGCGGCACGCTCCTGGCCCACTTGGATCATCAACGACATCTTCTCCTCGGCCAAGTTTTTGTGCATGAGCTCCGACCTCTACTTCACGGGCAGCGGCCAAACGTGCCTCTAGCAAAGCGCAATCTCTTGGTCCTTCATGCGCCGGCTACTTTCTCCAAAGATACCTTTCCTTTAGCCGCTAAACCAACGCAGCAGTGCGCGGCAGCCAACACCAACTCCTCAACAAGGCGATCCATTGGCGTCCCCGGATGCCAATGGCTCGGCTGCTCGTTGGTCCAGAGATTCATGAAGCGGGACTATCACGGGCGATTCCCAGAGTGCTCAAGATCTACGCAGAAAAAGAGAATTAGCGATTGCTTTATAACATAAACAGGGGATGAGATGAGGGCTTTGCAAATAAAACTTACTAGGGAGAAAGCGATGTCGGGTGAGAGGCGATGCATCATCTGAGGAAGACTCTACGTCCAGAACGTCATGACGCTTCTTCCTGGATGAGCTCGCGCCATCGCCACTAAGCGCTCTCTTGCGCTTCAATCCTTGGCTTGCCTCGTCCTCCTCTTCCATGTTTTCCGCCACATCTATACGTGACGGCTCCACCAGAAGGGAAGGTACCCGGGGGCTGGGTACGCTTTGTCAGGGTAGCTTCCAAAACACGGGACCACTACTCCCGGCTTCCTCCGGTTCATCTCCATTGTACGCCTGCGGTAGCATCCAAAATGGGGACTTCCCCTCTCTCACCGGCACCCCTAAAGTTACTGGCCGGCTTTGCTAGGTTCACCATGCTGAATAGATCCATCTCTCAAGCAGCAGAAAACAACACAACAAGAAAGTTAAAATAAAGAACAAAGGCGAATAGAAAGGCTCACATACGCCTAAGGAGTACGAAGGATGAGCACCCACCTCGCCATCCGCGTCTAAGAATGTTGGCACCTCATCGTCTACCAAAATAGTTGCGGCCCGATGCCCACGTGCACCAAAAATTCCTCGGGGTAGGAACCGATGGAAATACGGTTGGTGTTTATCGTGATTCGCATCCTATGTATGTTCGGGGAGGGGGCGCCATCCTTTGGCAAATAACCACGGGTATAGAAGTCGAAGTCCAAGGGAAATAACGCCTTTATCAACCCGTAAAAAAATTTTCCCTCCGGTTCTACTGGCGTCCGGTTTATCGATTAACATTGCAGCCTCCTGCGCTTAGCGAACGAAATCCACCCGTTTGACCATGTTGGGTGGTAAAACGCGCGGATCAGGTAGATGGTGGGGTTAATCGCCAATAAACGGCAATTAACCTTGAAGTTTGTTAATTTTTCCGCACCTATACTGGTCGCGGTGGGATATGTCGCGGTGATAGTAGTTTAATACGTTGCACGTGAATAAGGATATGGGCACACATTGATTCACAAATTCAAAAAAGCGTGTGTATACCTACCTTCCTTGGAAATCCGCTATTGATGCCCGCGCGGCGGACTACCGGATGCAGCGCAAGTGGGATATAATAATCCGAGGTGAACTCACGAAGTTCATCCTCGGTCATGTCAGAGACAAAGTCAGTTAATCCACGGACCATGATATAGTTTTTTAAATGCGCACACGCGGTTACCTTTGGAATATTAAGGGATTCTGGGTTGCAGTTTGAGTTTTTCAACAATGGTGGAAATATTTTCTTTTACTGTGATAAACACAGTAAATGGGAGGCGATGGTTTAAATAGATTTTTACATCCACGCGATGATCGACATGTGGACCCCACTATCTCTAAATGTGTGGATAGGATCTGTTGACATGACACATTTTCAGTTACTTTCCCACGATTTACGAGGTGTGCATTTGAAATATTTTGACTAGATTCACCATGTATTCTTCAAGGCGAGACATTTTTTTGGCTTCTTTGTTACGCTTCGAAGAATTATGGGCTACAACTATTAGTCTAGCATCCGCAGTAGTCGCTTGCATACTAGACTGGGTGGACATGATGACGTATAGTCCGCATTCGGGTCACGAACACGACCAATGAACGCTACTAGCAATCGAGCCCAATATTTAATGGGCTAACCGATAACGGTTTGGGCTCACGAAGGCCCAAACCCGAAGTTATTTATGGGTTTGATATCGGATATCTCTTATTTATGAGATATGTATCAATTAACCAACTTAGGCGGGATACGCCGAAGGTTGGGGAACACGAAGGCCCAAACCCGAAGTTATTTATGGGTTTGATATCGGATATCTCTTATTTATGAGATATGTATCAATTAACCAACTTAGGCGGATACCGGAAGGTTGGAACACCTAAACCAACAAGGATTTTGTGTGTATATAAAGGGCATCTCGGCCCTCATTAAAAGGTACGATCTACAAACCTAACTCTCAACTAAAACCGTAAAACCGATTACTTACTCTCACGCAGGAGGATAATCGTGGGAGACAATCCCACGATAAGCCTAACGGTGTTTTTTGTTTACTTAGTGCGCAGGTCTCAAGCATCAAGATCCAATTGATACGGGAACCGGAGTCCAAACAAGGAACGCCCAACTTTTGTATCAACAATGTCAAATCTCAACAACTAGGTAGTGATTTTGTGATGTACAATAAAGCATGTTATATCTGTGGTAGCTTTAATCATTTACATGCTAATTGTGACTATCATGTTGGGAGAAGGGAAGTCCATGGGAATAAAAGGGTGGAGTCAAACAAGTTTCAAAATAATGTACACCCTAATTCACACATCAAAATGATCCCAAGAGCAGTTCAACTAAGAAGTGGTCTTAAAACTTTTGCCACTGCTAAAACTTTTTACACTGCTCACCCTAAATCACCTGTTACAAGTGCAAAATATAAAACAACTTTTGCAAAATATGCATAAACAGGGAAAAGGTCTGTTCAAAATAAAAGGGTTAACTATAACCAACAGTGGGTACCAAAATCTAAACCAGCAGTTACCACTACTAAATCAAAAGTTCCCACTGCAAGGTTTGTAAACAAGACCAGGGGTAACATGAGAAATGTTGTGAAGGCCTCATCACGTTGGGAATGGAAACCTAAAGGAATTACCTCTACAACCAATCCCAATGGTGTATTAATGACCTTTGATAGATTTAACTATATTGATACACGAGGCAGATCCAAGTCAATCATGGCTTGGGTCCCTAAAGGAAACTAACTCCTTTCTTATATGTGCAGGAACATCCAAGGACAAAAAGATCAGATCAAGGCTACACAGATAGTGGATGTTCAAGGCACATGACTGGCAACAAGTCATATCTCTCAGATTTTAAACATTATGATGGATGGATGTCGCTTTGGAGGTGGAGTTAATGGAAAAGTTGCCGGTAAAGGGGTCATCAAAACCGTAACTTGGACTTTCAACCTGTGTACTATGTAAAAGAGCTTAAGTATAATCTTTTTAGTGTCTCACAAATGTGTGACAAGAAAAACAATATTCTTTTTACTAAAGATATGTGCTTTGTTCTCTCTAAGGATTTTAAGATGCCCGATGAAAGTCAGATTCTTCTTAAGATTCCTAGAAAAGGCAACTTATATAGCTTTGATATGAACAACATTGTTGCTAAAGATGATTATGCTTACTTGCTTGCAAAGGCCACAGTGGATGAATCCATGCTATGGCATAGAAGACTTGGTCATGTTAACTTCAAAACCATTAATAAGATTGTCAAAGATGGTTTGGTAAAAGGCTTACCTCAGAAAAGATTTGAAAATAATCAAACATGTGTGGCTTGTCTTAAAGGCAAACAACACAGAGCTTTTTGCAGGTCAAAGTTGGTTAACTCTATTGCTCACCCACTTCAAATGTTACATGTGGACTTGTTTGGTCCTACATCTATGAGCAGCTTAAATCTTAAGAAGTATTGTGTTGTTGTGACTGACGATTTTAGAAGGTTTACATGGGTTTTCTTTCTAAGGACTAAGGATGAAACAACAGGAATCCTTAAGATCTTCATCACAGAAGTTGAAAACCAATATGATATGAAAGTTAAAATCATTAGGTGTGACAATGGGACAGAATTTAAGAATAGAGTTATGGATGATTTTTGCAGAGATAAATGTATTAAAAGAGAATTTAGTGTTGCTAGAACTCCTCAACAAAATGGTGTTGCTGAGAGGAGAAACAAGACACTTATAGAGGTTGCTAGAACCATGTTGGCAGATTCAAAATTGCCAATCACTTTTTAGTGTATAACACGCATGTTATGTGCAAAAGTGGTTTTAGTAGTGAAATCAAAGAACAAGACACCTTATGAGTTATTTAGAGGTAGACCTCTTATCCTAGACTTCATGAGACCATTTGGATGTCATGTATCTATTCTTAATACCATAGATTATCTGAGCAAATTTGAAGAAAAATCTAATGAAGGGTATTTTGTTGGGTATTCCATGGTTAGTAAAGCTTTCAGAGTTTTCAACTTAAGAACCCAAAAGATTGAAGAGAATCGCATGTTGAGTTCCCCGAAAACAAAGTGAATGTCAAAGGAACTGCCCGTAAAGGTCTTTTGATCTTGATACTCTAATCCATACTATGAATTATGTACCTATCTCTACAGGTACATCTACTTATGATTTTGCAGGATAAGAAGAGTTTCTTGATGATGATGAACCAAACAAGGATCAAGTAGATGATCAGGATGAATTCAGTTTGCCACTTTGGGACTATGCAGATAATGATGATATTCCAAAGAATGGAGATGCTCAACTTTCTAATGATTCTGGAAAGGAAGGGGATAGCAACATGAACACCGAAAATCCCGAAAGCGTGGAAATTCATATTTCACCGCTAGGCCGAAGTTTCCATCGCAACACCGGTGGAAAATACAACTCAGCACAGAGGAAGCTCAAGCCAATGATGTCGAAATCTCAAATATGCCAAGTGAGATTGCAGTTCCTCATACTCCGCATACCTCAATTCATAAATCACATCCTCTTGAAAATGTGATTAGGGATGTCCATTCACCAGTGAATATTAGAAGACAAACAAAATTTCCTGATGTTCATGGGTTTATTAGTGAAATCTATGAATCTAAGAATCATGAAGGCAAGAATGAATGCCTGTTCATTTGTTTTCTGTCACAAATGGAGCCAAAGAATGTATACAAGGCACTTGAAGATGAAAGTTGGGTGGAAGCAATGCAAGAAGAGTTGCTTCAGTTCAAGCTTCAAAAGGTTTGGGTGCTTTCTGATTTACCTCATGGCAAGAAGGTAATAGGTACAAAATGGGTGTTCAGAAACAAGAAGGATGAGAGAGGAATTGTTATCAGAAACAAGGCTAGGCTTGTAGCTCAAAGATACACTCAGGAGGAGGGTATTGATTATGAAGAAGTGTTTGCCCCAGTTGCAAGAATTGAAGCAATCAGTCTGTTCTTAGCCTATGCATCCTTTATTGGCTTTAAAGTCTATCAAATGGATGTAAAGAGTGCTTTTCTATATGGGCAGATTGATGAGGAGGTATATGTTTCACAACCTCCAGGCTTTGAGGACCCTGAATATCCAAACAAAGTATACAAGGTGGTTAAAGCTTTGTATGGCTTGCATCAGGAACCAAGAAAATTGTATGAGACCTTGACTACTTATCTTCTTGATAATGGGTTTCATAGAGGCAGAGTGGATCAGACTTTGTTCATCAAGAAAGACAAGAATGATATCTTGTTAGTTCAAGTATATGTTGATGATATCATTTTTGGATCTACAAAGACAGAAATGTGCAAAGAATTTGAGAAGCTAATGAAGGAAGAATTCAAGATGAGTTCTATGGGTGAACTCACATTCTTTTTGGGACTTCAAGTACAACAAAGGCCAGTTGGTATTTTCATCAATCAAGGTAAATACGTGGCTGAGATACTAAGGAAGTTCAAGTTCTCTGATGCAAAGTCATCCAACACCCCTGCAGACAAGACAACACATCAACTCTTGAAGGAAAATAGTGGTGAAGCAGTTGATGTGCTCATGTACAGATCTATGATTGGTTCTTTGATGTATCTTACATCATCTAGACCGACATTATGTTTTGCAAAGATGTGCTTGTGCAAGGTTTTAGGTCACTCCCTGTGTTTTCACACTTGATGAGTGAAGAAGATTTTCATATATCTTAAAGCATTTCCTAATCTGGGATTATGGTACCCTAGAGAATCACCTCTAGAACTGGTTACTTACTCAGATAGTGATTATGCTAGTGCTAGTTTAGATGGAAAATCTACTACAAGTGGATGCCAATTTCTTGGCAATTGATTGGTGTATGGCAGTGCAAGAAACAAACAATGGTGGCAAATTCATCAACTGAGGCAGAGTATGTGGCTACTGCAAGTTGCTGTGCTCAAGTTCTATGGCTTCAGAATCAACTTTTGGACTATGGGTACAATTTCATGAATACCATCATCCATATTGACAATAGCAGTACCATTTGCATTATTAAGAATCCAGTTCAACACACAAAGACTAAACATATTGAAATTAGACACCATTTTATAAGAGATTGTTATGAGAAAAGGCTAATCCAAGTTGTCAAAATCCATACTGATGACAACTATGCTGATTTGTTAAGAAAATGAATTGATGTGGGTAGATTTCAGTACTTGGTAACAGGTATTGGAATGCTAAATCCATAAAATTTTTGTGTCTAATGGTCTTTGGTGTTGAGAAGAAGTTTTTGGGTACTAAAATTGTTGTATAAGTTTGTATATATTTGCTTGTATTTTTGTTTAACTTATCTGCAGCAAATATGGGAGTTGATCTTAAAAGGTGTGTAACTGAGAGACACAACAAATGGTTATTGATTCACCATGTCTAATCCACATAAGAATCAACTAGTCCAGAGCAAACGGCTACTGGTAAAGACTTAACAAATCCGTTTATGGTTGATAGTTTACCAAAAACTATATGGTTATCAACTCACCATATTCTTTCTGATTAAGAGTTGGCTAGTCCATAGCAAATGGCTCATGGTAAAGACATATCAAATCCGTTGATAGCTGGTAGTTTGCTAAAAACTATAATGAGAGCAGTTCAAATTTTCATATGTTTTTCTTTACCACTGCTCTTTGAAAATTTTTGTGAAAAATCACCACGGCTAGTTCACAGTTTCCACTGATAGTGTTATTTTTACCACTGTTGATCTAGCCGTTACAACTGTTGTGTCAGTAACTAATTTTTTACTAGCCGTTGAAGAGAAATTGCTTTCCATCCTAATTGCTATTTATCCTCTAAAGATAAATCTTTTCCTTAGATAATCTTTCTTGCGCAAAACTCTTAAACCCTACCACTATATATCTTTCTCTCAATTGGCGAGTTATTTATTCAATTCATACTGACATAATATATTTTTCATCAAAAGTTACTATGGCACCAATCAACTTGCGATGAGCACAACCAAATGGCCTATTTGGAAAAGTCAAACGACAAGAGTGGCCCTGTTTTTCATCAGATTGTGGACTTTCTAAACACTAACCATATAAGGTATGCTTTACTTCTTAATCCCACAATCTATATCTCTCAAATCAAACAGTTTTGGACTTCGTTCGTCCATAACCATTGAAAATAGATACACATGAAACAGTGGATGCTCTTAGAGCCACTGTGGACGGGAACTATTGATGTTACTGAGGCATCCTTGAGGAGAATTCTCCAATTGGATGATCTCAATGGTATCATCACATTACCTATGCCGGAAATTCATACACATCTTTCATCCATGGGGTATGATACCACTGACAAAAAGGCTACTTTCAAAAAGAGTGGTTTCTGTCCTCATTGGAGATTTTTGATACATACTCTTTTACTTTGTCTTAGTCCTAAGAAAACATCTTATGAACAATTCGGCAAAGAATGGCTTACCCTTTGGTTGTCTAGCCACTGATAGGATTTTTAATTGGTCTAAATATATTTTTACAAGTATGCAAGGCAATGTAAAGAGTTCAACAAAATTTTTGATGTATCCAAGGTTTGTGCAAGCAGTGTTAAATGAATTTCAACTGCAACCCCATACAAGAGTTTATAAAATCCATTGCCTTAAGCCTAATGTTTTTCAAAACATGAACAAAGATGGCAATAGGATTATTACACCACTTTTTACTCAAATGCTTGCTAAGATTTCACAGGTACAAAACTCACCTATAATCACTGTTCCAAACATTGATTACACTCCACCAGCCACACCTATGAGAGGAGGCATAAACAACCAACTCCTCCCATTACAACACAAAGATGTCCCGATCCTTTTGGTTTAGGAACAAGCAGTGGTGGTTCCGGGCTTCAACCTAGTCCAACTAGGGAGGAATCTGAACCAATGCCCTATGATTCACCTCTCCCAACAGTGTCACACACTTGGAAGTGTTGAGGTCAGTGGGCAACAAATGGATTTGATGGAACTTTGTACCAAATTAGCAAAGCAGGTTGAATCTCTAGAACAAGACTTGGCACAAGTAAAGAAACAACATGCCAAGGATATTACACATTTGAAAGAGGAGATTCAGACCTTGAAGGAAGAGTTGCAGGGGTTGAAGCAAAGGAAAAGCTCGCAAAGATTATGATATCATCTCCATCCTCACCGATAATGGTGATTCGAAGATTTCAATAAAGATTTGGGAAGTTCTCCCAAACAGGGAGGAAAACAGATGCTGAAACCAAGGGGAGGAGAATTGACTTTGGAGATGAAGGTGTTTCAAGTAAAGGTACTGAGGAAGCTGATACTCAAGAAGTTCCTCAACAAAAACTAGAGCAAGAAATTTTCAAGATCGCAACCACGATTTCATTCCCCGCAGAAGAAGTTACCACTGCTGATCAAGCTATTACCACTGCAGAGGAAGAAATCAAGAAGAAGAAAGGTAAAGCAGTTATGCAGAGCAAAGAGCAAACAAGTAGAAAGATTTCAAAGAAAGAACAATCTCAAATTGCTCATGATGAAGAAGTTGCTAGAAAGATCAATGAAGATCAAGTTGCTAATAAGAAAAGACTGGAGGAGATAGAGATTATAGACTTCATAGAGGCTAAAAGGTTGGGCTGAATGGACACCACTGATCCAATGGATGTTAATCCAATTTCTACTGTTCCACCTACTATTTTCAGAGAAAAGACTCCAGAGTTTAGCTATGTACCTTCAGAAGAAGAAATTGAATTCTTGATTGCTAATGACCCAGTAGTCAAGAAGAAGGCAATTGACCTAGTTGCAGATAAGTCTCTAACTGAAGAACAAAGAACGTACCGGTTAAAGGATTTCATTTAGATGAAGAATAATCAAGCACTTCAAGATGCTATTGTTTCAGTCAAAAAGGGTCAAAAGAAACCAAGACAACCAACCAAGGCACAGGTGATTTCAATGATGAAAGATTATTGTTGCAGTGTTGGTGGCTAGAAAAGACATCAATTCAAAGGAATGCTTGATGATAAAGTTGAAGGTATCTACTACAGAGTTAAAAGGCAAGACCAAGATTTTATTCCAATGGACTCTAAAGAAGAAGAAAGAAGGTATCCTAAAATGAAGAGAAAGGCCAAAGATAGTGAACCTCAGACATTTAAGAAGACAAAATTTGCTAAAGAACAAGAAGTTCAAGCTGATAAATTCACTGAAGAACAGATGAATGGAATGATATTGATAGAAGAAGAAGATTTTTATCCTAAACCACTGCAAGTCAGACATCCTATCATTGATTGGGAAGTGTTTACTGCTAGCAATTTTGCTCCAACATGGAAGATTACAAGGCTAGGTGGTGAAACTTCATCATTCATTCAATTTGAAGAACTTATCAAGGCATGTGATGCACATGATCTGGATACTTTGTGGTGATTGGTTCAAGAAAGATTTGATGCTGAAAATCTCAAAGATATGAAGGAAATGCAGTTATGGGTTAATCTAAGAAGGCTCTATGAACCAGATACTAATGATGATTTCTGGAAATTCTCATGTTCATGTCCTAATACTAAATGGTTTTATTATGATTCATGTGAAGTTCATCATGTTTCTACATCAGATGGAGTGGATGCATTCATGTTTTTGAGAAAGAATACCCACTCAGTGGCCGAACTCTCACTATGATGCTGTGTACAACAATAAGAGTTCACGAAGATAATGAGAAGGTCAGAGCATTGTTACTTAGGCTTCAAGATCAATGTTCAAGATCTATTCAGAATTAAGGAGAAAGAGAAGTGTTTGATAGAATTCCAAAAATCCTTACAGAGGATGCAGATTGAAGAAACTTATTGATTTGCAGAGAAATCATAAGTTTAGGGGAGGATTGTTGGGAATAAAGCTAACAGTTACCACTGATAAGCTGTGGAAGACACTGCTAAAGATTACACTAGCAGTGGAAACTCATTACCACTGCCAGTATATATATTACCACTGCTATTAGGATAATTGTTATGTAGTCGTATATTGATAAGTATAGAAAAGATCTTTTGTATATTCTATATTGTTAAGATTATACTTATCTTGTAAAGGACTCCTTGTGCTATAAAAGGAGATCCTAGGTCTTTGTTTAGAGTATGAAATAATCACGTATTATTCATATAAGCTTCAAGGTGTAACCCTAGTGATAAGCAAGATCACTCGTATTATTTCTTAATAATATTGGAGCTTTGTGTTAAACTGTTTACTTACATTACATCATCTTCTAAGTATTACTAAGTATATTCCACGTACTTATTAATATACATCAAAGTATCACTAACACAAGGTGTGTGTTTAGATCCATCACAGCTCTAGGAAGATATTAAATGGTAACTAAAATTGGTTAGAAAACCAAAAGGTGACTTAACTTTGAAGAGGGAAGCTGATTAAAGCTTTCTGCAGACACGGATCCCATGGATCCCTCTCACCAAGGATCCGTCTGGTTATAAACCAGGGATCCGTCTATCAGATAGATTCTTGATGAAATGATTATGCTTTTTGTAATGTCAATTGCGTATGTATCTCGAGGTTTTGACTTTATTTTGATGTCATGAGAGGTGGATGTCTTAAATGCTCAACCATAAGAGGTGAGGGTGCTTAATGATGGTTTTGGGTAGAAAAGTGGACTTTAGATAGTCTAACTAAGGGTTTGAGAAGAGTATTATTTGATTTGAGATGGAAGAGTGGTGGTAATTAGTCCTAGAAGTTAGATGATGCCTTAAGAAAGATTTAATAAAATCTTAAAAAATAAGGAAAAATGAAAAACTAGTTTCAAGCTTATTTTTTGAGTTAATGATGACAAAAATCAATTTGCTAAAATTGATGGATATATCAAACTAAGTGTTATGAGACGTGAGAAATAAAGTGTGAGTGTTGGAGCGGAAATATGGTGAGTTTTGATGAGTTGATAAATCAAAAACATTTTGAAATAGATCCTAAGTGAGCTATGGGTGAGTGTGAAGCTTTCAAATGTTTGAAGAATACTTAGTTGGTTCTAAAGTCTTATGTTTGACTACTGTGAGGTGATCTAGTGAGCTGTTTTTGATGTAGTGAGGTCTGTATTGCTCATCTGTGGTCACGGATCCCACGGTTCCCTTTTGGGAGGGATCCAGCTAGTTATATTGCTGGGATCCGCCTACTGCAGATCAAAAGGCATACAACAAATGTGCAATTTTGCACTCTTAGCAAAATGCTTTTCCTATTTGTTTCTACAAAGCCTAAATGCAACAACACATCAAGTATAATGCATAGCAAATTGTGGGGGAACTAAAGGTACCTAAAGACGAGTGATGACGACAACTTGAAGAAGTCATAAAATCTCATCCTACACGTTCCTAAGTTAAGATAGTTCAATGCCCAGTTATGGCAATAGCTACATACTACATCCTACACTACATGAGTATTTGTTTAGTTGTTACAACCCATTGTTTCAAATTGTTGTTTACAAATTAAGGTCCTATGACCTTACCTTACTTCTCCAACACTTCCCGTCTTCACCCCTCCTCCACTCTTTATCACACCATGTCTACTTCTTTTTCTTCAAGAAGTTGGCGAAGCACTTGAAGATTCCCTTGGTTTGTTGCCATTCGGGTGATGCGCTAGGAACGTCCGGCAATTGGTTGATGTAATCCAAGGGGTCGAGATCGGTATTTCCGAGTGGTTTGCTACTACTTTCACCTTCTCTTTGCCTCTCCCTTTCATCCGAGGAACTGGGTGGGTGAGGCCTTTTTCCTTCCACCATAAACCTTGTCGTTTTACCCTTGGTCAATGACACCATAACTTTGTTGCAAAATCTATGATCATAGGATCGCGAAGAAGGTTCTAATGCAAAGATGAATTTTGCAAGACGGGTTAGGAGCATTGCATATGGAAGCACCATTTTGTCCATGCATTTTACACTTGCCATTCTCTTAATCATGTAGTAAGCAAGGTTGAAGACAAATCTCTGTCACTAGGCAATAGATCATGAAACTTAGGCATGCATTGGGTTGATCCTTGTTTCCTACTAAGCACAACACATTCTCCCTCACCACCATTTCCCATTTCCTATACAATGCGTACATCTCGGAGAGCTCCATTTGGAAAGGATCTCTATAGATCACTTTCGAATTCCTAGTGACCCTCGATGGGGATGCTCTTGGCATGAACACGGTGTCCCTCACCGTGGTTGCTTCTGGGATTAACATGTTGTATATTTCATGATGATCAACCATAGTGTGTAACTCCTCTAAAGACCACTCATTGGAAAACCTGCAAACACCTTGATATGGAACCCCTACTATTATTCCAAACTCTACAAGTGAAAGGGTGTACTCATGCTCATTTATGATGAAGACAATCGAGATGGACCCATCATCATTTCTAACTATCCTTATTGTCTTGTAGAACTCGAGTACGAAAACCGGGCAAATTTGTTCGTTTATGTCCAATAAACAATCAAATCCAATGGTCCCAAAAACTTGTCTTATGTCGGTGTTATCAAGAAATGATGGTTCTACTACTCACCCTCATGAAAAGTCTCTTTTCGAGCATTTTAAAAGCTTTTCTATCTTCCGGGCTAAGTCCATCTTTTCTATGGTACATTGGTATGTAATGAGCGGTATCGTGATAGTCTTGTTGTCGGTTACTTGGCATGATTGTCCCTAAACAACACAACCACAATGTGGTGTTAATTGTGAATAGTAGCCTAATGGGTTTGATCATAATTTTGCTCAAATCATTTTAATTGAATTCAAGAAATGAGTTTAATTTGTATTAACAATGTTAATTCTTTGATTTGGATTATCTTAGAAAACAATGTGGTAACAAATTATGATAAACCCATTGAACCCAACTTCTAAAAATGAAGAAATTGTAATCCTAGAAATCAAGGAATTAAATTAACAATGTAGTGAAGATTATACTTACACAAGAGATTGTTATGCTTGAAGGAAATGATCAAATTGCTCCTGTAAACAGTAATAGGGTTTTTGTTCGTGAACCTTTGAATGGAAAATGATTGTGGAACATCCACAGTGATCATTACTAACTTATGCTGTCTTCTGTTGCACGGATCCCACGGATCCCTCTCATTACGGATCCGGCTAGTTCAAGCTTAGGGATCCGGCTTGACAGCAAAAAATCAGTTTAAGCATTCCTTGATAACTTTGGTTTGGGAGTTCTAAAACGCCTAGAGTTTGATGTTTAAGCTCTATAACTTGTGAATTGAGGTTTTGACAATTTAATACTAATCCTATTTGACGTGGTTCCCTTTTTAAGAATTAGTCACAATTCTTGGGAGGTTTATCAAGAATTATGATAAAATCCCATTTTATCATAATATAAGAAATTTCACATGGATATTAATTGACATAGATGAAGTGTCAATAATCCCTTTGTGTTGAATAATGATTGAGGCTATCGAATAACCAAGATATCATTATTACAGATTAGTAGTATAGTCTATACAAATCAATCGAAGAATGCTATTCTTGATGATGGCTTTAATATAGATAACTACTCAAATAATTTCTAGTAGAGATTAATTATACAACTAAGATTTTAACAATGATAAAACAAATGTAGATTATTAACGATCATACCTTTGCTAAATATTCATCTTAAGAGAGGAAATATTTAGAGAAAATGCTTTGTGATCTTCTTGGAATCTCCAGATCCAAGTGTGAGAAGAACAATGCTAAACATTCTTTTTACCAAAAGAAATATTTAGATAGTTTCTTCATGATCTTCTTGGTATGCCCAAATCTAAGTATGGAGAATTCTTAACAAGGAAAGTATTAGAACATTCTATCATTGTCCAACAATAAACACTATAATGATTTTTAAAACATGACCTGAAAAATCCTTCTTTGTAGTTTTCAAACCTATACGGATCGTATCAAGTTTTTAAAGTACAACATACTCTAAGAAACTTGGTAACGAAGCTCTGATGCCAATTGTGAAAAACTAGAAGGGGGGTTGAATAGTTTTACCAATTTAAAATTTCTTTTTGAAATATTTAGATGGACTTATGTCAATCTACTTAGATGTGTATGTTGGACGTTGATAGATGGATATATGAAAGTGTAATGAAAGATAGAGAGTAAGAAGCACATAACCACGACACGAGTATTTATAGTGGTTCGCTACAAGGACACCTTCCTTGCCCTACTCCACTCCCCGAGTCACCTACTCGAGTTTGTAATCACTACACGACACCATCTCCTTATGGCGGAGAAGCCTTCACAACGCCGCCTACTCTTTTTCCGGTACTAGGCTAACCACCGGGTTCTTTCACACCAAGGTGAACCACACCTACCACAATGTCGCCTACCCTTTATCCGGTACTAGGCTAAGTACCGAGTTCCATTAGAATAGAGGAACTACTACCCACACACACAACACCTAATCCCAAAGGAGACCTACTCTTTATTACAACACCATCAAGGATATCAACATCGTTGAAAATAAACAATCACTATATGTATAATGATGCACCTCATCGATTATGCACCTAGGCATTCTTCACTAATGCCACTTGATTTGTTTTCTAGGCATCCTTCACCAATGCCCTTGACACAACTCTTGGCACCTTTCACTAATGCCTTCGTCTTGACATCATTAGCATTATTTACTAATGCTCTTGAGACGGACGCGCATCTTTCACTAATGCTTTCGTCTTGACTCTTCTCGCATCCTTCACTAATGCATTCTACACAACACTTCTATGGAGAAAGAAAGAACTATCAACAAGAGAACCTCAGTAGTCTTGATGATGACGGAGCATGGCAACTCATGGACTTGAGCTTGCTCGACTTCAAGAAGTGGTGATCTCACTTTAAGAGGAACCTATAAAATCACACAAAAACAAAAGACAAACTACATAGAAAGATCCCTTAGGATCGGTGGTTAGAGAGTTACAATACTTGGGGAAAGTATGTGTAAGAGTGGCAAACCAAAAGGAAGAAATGGATCACTATTTATAGAGGATAAATGCTTCGTTCCGGATCCCACGGATCCCTCCCTCAAGGGATCCGTCTAGTGTAAAACTAGGATCCGGACGCCTTCTCTTGCCCGGTATTTTAGTTATGGGTCATGGGTCATGAATTATGGGTTGATCCATGGGTCTTTTATTAGAAACAATGTTTCTAATGAGTGCTATGCACCTAGTCAAATGGGTATGGGTCAATACCATGGGTTATGGATATGTTCCATGGGTTGTAGTTTTTACCCATTTATAATACATACTAGTTATGTATATATTTTGCCCAATATGTAAACACTAGTTGTTGTACATATATATTACTAAATCATAAAATCACTTATACTTGTTTTAATGTTTTATGTGAAAACGTAAGTGTGTTAGAAAACTATTGGCTCAAACTATTTGTGTATTTTATTTGTTTCGTTAAAATGATTTTACGTTTGTTATCGACAAAACATTAGAAGATCGTAAAATATAAATAAACATTTTTACGGCTTATTTGTATTAACAGGAAGCAATGTAAACGCAAACAAAACAATTAAGGAATAATAACAAGGCCAAGACTGTGGTGCTTTGCCAAACATATAGTAAATCATACCAACAAAATGAATAAATCATGAATTGAATTGAACATAATGTTTGATACAAATTACTTGATGTAGAGCTAATAATGATGATGATTATGAGTGAATTCTTCCTTCAAAACGGGCTTCAACTGCTGAAAATGCCCCTGGAGGTGCCCCTAATCGACCCTAGAGAGGGGTGAAGAGAGATACTTAAAATGCAGATTTAGGGATGTATTTTATAGGTTCGACATGGTTACGGCGTAACCTTAAGGGCAAATTACGCCGTAACTAATGTTGGCTCAACGAAATCTGGATCTCGAACAATTATGTCATAACTAAATTATTAGTTACGTCATAACTAAAGTTATGCCGTAACTAAATAAAATGAATTACGCCTTAATTGCAACTTCGTACTTTTCAGAGTTAACATATTTTCTTGAAACTTAATTAGTCTTGTGTATGCTTTTGGCCCCTCATCGTACTTCATATTTTTATAACAAGTCCTTGAAGTAAATAAATTTCATTTAGCCCCTGGACTTCAACTCCTTCAAGTTAATAATAATTACAGAATAGACTTGTACGTTATTTACTGTAGAATTCATTGTGTAATAATTACTACGTAACCATAGGAAATTACGCATACCGTCAGAATATAATTAACGAAGTTACTTAATGAATCTTCACGTAATTCATAGGCCCTCTGAATTGCTTTGGAACATATATTTAGCCTTGTGTTAGGAATTGGAAATTCCATGTTAAAGTGTCGGTCACCCCAATTATGGTCTAGCATAAGTTAGCTCAGAGACATGTCGCTTGTTACGTTATTTAGTAGTTAATTAGTTAGTTTGTAGCGTAGAATAGTTTAGTGTAACACCGCGGGAGGGGACGGTCTTTACCCACTGTATGCCCCGATCCACAACCAAGGAGGACGTTTAGTATATAACTATAAATACCCTCTACCTCCCAAGGTAGAGGGTTGGACCTTTCATTCTAATCTAACCTTCCATGTCTTTCTTTTCACTTTCTCTCTCTAGAAAGGCTCCCATCCTACTTTCTCTCTCTAAA
Organism: Chrysanthemum makinoi; assembly: GCA_910596185.1. Classification (NCBI taxonomy): domain Eukaryota; kingdom Viridiplantae; phylum Streptophyta; class Magnoliopsida; order Asterales; family Asteraceae; genus Chrysanthemum; species Chrysanthemum makinoi. Next base: position 131,947,255 of record OU343223.1, on the reverse strand, counting down.
CCTCTAAACTCTACACCCCATTTGATATGTTATGATGTGTTTATGAAATCCAATATGTTACAATTGGTATCAAGAGCCATGGTTTGATCACTCATCTTTCATGTTCTTATATTTCTAGTGGTTTTCATAAGGTTTTTGGGTTTGAATGAGTTTAGAGTAGTTTACATCATTTGGATCATTTCTAGTGTTAAAGTTTGGATTTTGATTGTACTTTTGTGTTTAGAATCATCATAAGTGTTTAGGTTTTGATTTGGAAAGCTTGAATCATCGTGGTTGGGCTTGTTTTGGATTGAAAAGTGTGTTTTTTGAAGTTTTTCTTGCTAGCGACTTGGTTCTCGTAGTGTTTTTCATCGCGAGCGACTTGCTTCAAAGTAGCGTAGTTGTAGTGTTAATTGTTAGCGATTTGGTCCTAGCGACTTGTCTATTGAGACAAGCCCACAAACAGCATACAACTTAGTGGATTATCCACTACGGCTAGCGACTTGGTGAAGTTAGCGACTTGCTTTCAATTTTGTTAGCGACTTGTACTTAGTATTCTTAGCGACTTGGTGTTAGCGACTAGGATACTTAGCGAGTTGCTCTTTAGCCATATGACTGTTTAGCGATTTGGTTCATAGCGACTTTTGTCTAGCGATCCACAAATGACTTGAGCCTTTAGCGAAGTTGCTACTAGCGACTTGGTGACTCTAGCAACTTGTCTTACTAGCGACTTGTTGACTTTTCCCGACAAAACTTCAAACGACCATAACTTTTGAACCGTAATCTGCTTTCGCTCTACCCATCAAAACGATGAGAACGAGGAGAATGGCACGAATGAACTAAAACCTTCGAGGCCTAAATTGTCCTCAACAGAAGTTATTGAGGTTTTGATGTTTTCGACCTAAATTTCTCCGTAAAAACCGCATATAAACCAATCCAAATCTCAACCAAAAACATCTCGCTAATCCTACAAACAATCATAAGTCCTAACACACAATTGTCTATCATTGTGACAATCCATCAGCCATCTTAACTCGTTCCATTGGTCATTGCTTAACGGTTTGGTCTTGATTTTAGTAAAATCCCGCGAAAGATTCTATTTCGTTTACATCATAGACTTGTAAAATCCCGTAGATTCATCAACATCATGTCTTACACCCCGATTCAGTGATTTCAAGTACTCAAACCGTATGATGTCAGAGACAACCATGAGAATATTAGCTATAATCGAATTACATGATGATGGAATCAATTAATGATGATTTGAGTTCTTCATGCTCCGAGTCCAATGAGAAAGATTTGCACCTGCTCAGCCTTAATGCCATGCAAAAGGAAAGCAAAGATTGAACCTTATCAACAACTTCACTCTCACCTCATGTTACTTCTACCCATATCAATGGAACGAACATGTTGCCCCCCTTCCGCCGTGACTTATCCACATTAACAGGAACTTTGTTGTTAAACCTAGAGCAATTAGAGCTACAACTTGACAAAGAGAAGGTTCAAAAGGATAGTTCCAGTGTTGCACTTCAAGTGATCTACAAACACTTTCGGCCATTCATTAGAAAGGAATTCACATCAGATTATGATTAAGACATGACTGAAATGTCCTTCAAGAGACACACTGGAATGGAAATTAGCGTGTTCACATAGACACTTATCCATCTCATGGATAATGTGGAGAAGTATATTGAGGAAGTTACTCAAAAAGATGAAAAGTAGGAGAGTCCTGCATTGAGATAGTTGTGATGAGCTCCGTAATGTATCTCGCCGAAGGTCGGTGTTGCTAAATGCGAATGTCGAGAGAAACAATTAATGATGTAA
>OU343223.1:131868697-131945352 GCA_910596185.1 Chrysanthemum makinoi | reverse complement strand
TACCCCTATAATCTTCCACACAAGCCCTGTTTTTATATTTTCTCCTTAATAATATTTTAGATTTTCCTAATGTTTATAATTTTAGACAATCAGTTTAGTATTTTTCTTATTTAAAAGAAGTTTTTAATCATTTTAATTAGCTTTAATTGCATTTAATTAAGAAAAGTTCAAAAAATAATTTTCAATTTTCTCTTAAGTTTAGATAAATATGACGACAAAAAATATTTTTCCATATTTTCTTAGTTAAATTTTGTATTTTTAAATATTTTAATTAGTTCTAAATAGTTTAAAATTCTAGAAAATAGAAAATAATCAAAATTACAAAAATAGTTTTGAAAATTCTAGTCTGATATTTTAGACTTTTCCATTTCATAATTTTATTTTCTAGCTTATTTCCCAATTCTTTTGTATTTTAGGTAATTATTTCTAGCTAATAGTTTTAACAATAATAATTTAGATAATTAGTTATAAAATAATTTTCTTTTTCTAAAATTATTACTATCATTAGGTTTGTAAAAATGTATTTTTCATATTTTTAGGATTTATATTGTGTAAGTTTCACTTTTTATTTTGTACTAACGTAGTTTTAAATTCAGCTTTATAAAAACATAAAACAAAACATCATTTTAATTATAGTGATAGCGCTTTTATTTAATAGATTTATCTTTTTAATTTTTGAATTTGCATTTAAGCCGCTGTAATTTGTTGGTTTTCCTTAGTTATAATTCATAACTCAAAATCCCTTCTTCGCCTAAATTTCCATCACTATTCGCCGAGATTGATCCATTCGTATAGCTCGCCGACATAACGGTGACCCAAAACCTATAATTCCCCTGATCTTCTACTGCACGTTTAGGCAGTTTCGGTTACGGTCCGCCATTCACAAATGCATAGTTTGTGTGATTTAGCTTCAAATCATAGTATACTGTTCTCATAGTCGTGAGTTATTTGATGGTTAGATTTAGTTTAGTAACACCATGGAGGACGACGGCTTTACCCACGATGCCCTGATCCACAGCCCTAGGTGCATGCTTATGTATTGATTATAAATACTCTCTACCCCGAGAGTTGGAGCTCATAATAAGATTTTTCTTTATCTCACTAAAGTTCCCAAACCTCTAACTCTTCTCTCAAACCATTGTATACCTCACTTTTGTTTATGTTATGATGAGTATGTGAAATCCAATATGTTACAAATGGTATCAAGAGCCATGGTTAGATCATCTCTTACATATCCTTGATTTCTAGTGGTTTTTAGATGGTTTTGAGTTTGAAAAAGTTTAGTGGTTTTTGCATCATTTGGTTCATTTCGTGTGTTAAAGTTTGAATTTTGGGTGTACTTTTGTGTTTAGGATCATTGTATGTGCTTGGGTTTTGATTTGGTAAGCTTGAATCACCGTGGTTGAGCTTGTTTTGGATTGAAAAGTGTGTTTTTAAAGTTTTTCTTGGTAGCTTACTTGGTCTCTGAGTGAATTTCTTGGTGGCCACTTGCTTCAAGAAAAGTTGCAGAAGTTGTAGTGAGTTTTGTATGAGTTGGTCATAGCGACTTGTTTTTGAGAGACAGTTTCACAAACATTAATTTAGTGGATTCTCCACTACTGGTAGCTTAATGGAACGTATAGCTTACTTTGCTTTCAATTTTGATAGCTTAATTTGTTCTTTAAGTTTCAGAAAGGACTTGGTGCAGCGATTGACCTTAGCGAAGTTGCTATTTAGAGACTTAACATCTTAGCTTAATTTGGTGATAGCTTAATTTGCTTCCAAAATTTGTAGCGATTTGGAACTTAGCAACTTGTCTTGTTATTACTTAGCAACTTAGTGCTTAGCTTAATTTGGTTCAAGGATTCTTAGCGATTTGGTTGATTTTTGTTTGTAATATGGTTTTCTCTTGATTTAGTAAAACTCGTGAAAGAATCTATTTCCGTTTAATCATAGAGTTATAAAATCCCGTAATAATTTGTAACATGTCTACCAACGTTTCTACAATCATCTCCATCAGTTCGAGGATGTTCAAGCAAACTGTCGCATACTCGCCCACCCATGCTTGACAGAATCGACTACTTACTCTTGGGCTCAAAGAATCGATTGTACCGCCTTGGAAAGGAAAATGGGGTCAACATTCTCAAATCGATTGATGAAGGACCTATCAGATTGAGACTACAAGAGACTTAATTGATACAACCGCAGATGGAACAATGATCTATGATAGACAGTAATCAAAGACATATGATGAGCTCAATGATAAGGAGAAAAGAGATTCGATGTCGATATCGTGGCTTCTAACATCATACTTCAAGGTCTTCCAAAGATATCTACAAGCTTATCAATCACAACAATCAAGGGCGTAAAATGGGATAATGTCAAGAGATGCTTTCCGAGTTCAATTAACTATGGAAGATGTGAGAATCACAACTCTAAGATGAATTTGAGCACTTCAAGATGAAACCAGATGAGAGTGTCTATGAGTATTACGTGAGATTCCACAAGCTTGTTAATGACATGAGGAACATCGAATGATATCATTCAAATTTAAACTCAAAGTTTGTGAAAAACATGAATCCCGAATGGCACAAGTTTGTCACCTCTCTGAAGCTAACCAAAGGATTGAAGAATACAAACTATGAGCAACTCTATGCCTTCCTTCTTCTGAATGAGAGACATGCTATGTTTGAAAAAAGAATTCTTAATCAGTTCAAAACCAACCAGGGAGAGACAAGCTCATCAAATGATTCAACCGCCTTCTACTCAAACATTGGAATTACCACCAAAGCATCTCAAGTTATACCCATGGGTAATGGTAATCACAAACTCATTCCCCATCCAATGTTCAAACAAGTCGACGATGCGTACCGGGAAACTTCATTAATCAACTGCTCTAATGATTAGTCAAAACATGAACTCTCTCCCACAACCAACAACAACCCAGAAAGATCCAATCCACACAATCAAGTCAATGCCGAGATGGGAAGGTTATGGTACCAACAAGAAAGGCAGCATGAACAAGGGAAGAGGTGGAGTTGGTAGAGGTTATGCTTAAATCAATCGGGAAGGATTGGAAATCAAGGACAAACAGCCAATCAAATGCTACAACCGGGTGGTGAGGGACACATTGCGGAACCGCGACATCGCCAAAACACCCCTCGAATACGAGTACTTCGTGGATAAGATGTTGCTTGTGCAAGCTCAGATAATGGTGCGCTTTGGATGAAGAGGAGTTGTTGTTTTGCCGAGGAAATGCCAAGACATATGATGCATGTGGATGAGCAGCAATTCAAGAGATAGGCCACAATCATCGAATGCCTTTCAAGTCACGATTGTGATGCATACACGACCGACGCTGATGATGAACCTACAACACAAACACAATTTTCATGGCTAGCATTTCTCCAATGGTCCTAAAGTCTCTTCATCACTCACAAGCCAGTCCATCCAAAGACAAAATCATTTCAGGTACTAAAACTATACGATGAGTTGATGGGCAAAAGATCATGACAGTACAATCAATGAATTATTGAGTCGATATTGAAAATATGTGCAATATCAATGTTGTCCCATATGATCAATATGTGAAACAAAGTGAAAGTGAGATTGTACCAAGTGATGCATCTTATCAAGTCAATGATGACTATGCATTTGATGAATACAATCGCATGTGCCCCGATGATTCTGTATCTCTCAACTTAATGCCTATAAAGAACGTGTTGCTATTTATGAACAACGAGCTAAGTTTGAATTAACCACCGAGCAGAGATGGATGACCAAATGCATAAAATTATTAGAAAAAGTAATTTTAGAGAAGAAGTGTTAAACAAGAGTTAAACTCCTTACAAGAAAAGCTTTCTAAAACCGCTAAGCAAAAATAAGAACTTCAAGAAAATGTTAAAATGCTTAAGCAAGAATTCAATGCTAAGGAATCAAAACTTTGAATGATTTTTCCAATCAAAACTTGAAAACAAGCTTGAAAATAAGTTGTACGCACAAGGGAATACCATTCGACCGCCACTTGATCACTAAGCATAGAGTTTTAAGCGATAAGCATAGCATTCCTCTTGTTGAGGAACCAAATCCAGAGGTCATTAAAAGGCTAGAGCTTAATAAGGTGATTTATGATGGAAATGAGATTCTTAAACCTAGACAAACCTAGTTATGCTGAGTGCAATGAGGAAGATAGAAAATTAGATGATGCATCTAGGGAGAAAATGAATAAGAAGCTAGAAGATCCCTAATGTAAAAGAATAACATAACGATCAAACCCCATGATTACAATAAGGAAAACTGGATTTCCTTAAACAAGTTTAAGCCTCAACGTTACACCCTCAACAAGTGTTCGGAAAAGGACTTAGATAAGCAAAAAGTAGAGAATCATGTTGTTACAAACCCTCCCCTTAGGAAAATGCCTCAGCATCTGGTATCCTCCAAATACACCTATGCATTTAGTTCCTAGAACTATTGCCACTAAAAGCAAGACCTTAATCACTCAATATGTTATTTTTCAACTATTTGTTGATTCTGAGAAAACTTGTAAGAAAAGGATCACACCCAATCGATAATCAAGGGAAAAGGGTTTTGAGCAAACAAGAAATGATATTTAACCGAGGTCATGCTTTAAACAACTAAAAGATCATTTTGAGAGTCTTCAAAAGGGGATTGATCAGATATTAAAGGAATGGAAAAGGAATTTGATGCAATGATAGTTGAGGTTAGTGACTATGAGCGAGCATTAAAATATAATGAGATTGAGAGGAAGAACTTGCATACCTTGAATGAGAACTTATTTCGAATGTATTGCTCAAGATGTGTTTTATTAATCGCTACAAATTGTTCCATTAATGCTTCTCAATTTCATGAATTATCTCTGTTGCTGAAAGTCTCCCATGATCGTGTCATTGAGCTTGAAAAAACTAACTCTAAACCGCATGATAAATTGAACAGATGATCACGATAACCGGTAAAACATTTTTCTAAATTGAAGTTGAGCATTTGCTTTTACAATTAAAATATCAAAATCTAAAAGAAAATGTTAAAACCTCAAATATCAAGACATCCTTGGATGTTCCCGAGTTTGATGCGCTTTTGAAATTAACAAACGTGATGATGATTCAAGCTCATTGTAACACGCATCGTAAAGTTGAAAGCCCAAATCTCTCATTAAAGGGTGAAAAGATCAATGTGATTGGCTCCCAAATGCCTCCTCCTTTAGATTCTCATAATTCTCAAAATTTTCATCTTCAAAACTTGGTTAATGCTTTACAAAAGGAAATGAGAGTTTTCTAGAAGAAAAAAAGGTTAAACGCATTTCAATGAGTTATTTGAGTCAATAAAAGTCACTCGAATAAAAAATAACAAAAAATACTTCGCTGTAAAAAGGAAATTGAGAATCTAAAGAGTCGGTAAAATGGAAAATGCCAATGACCAATGGGAGAATGGTGCTTCAAAGGTCATGTCTCAGAATAAATATGCTTTGTCTCAGGAAATATGTTCCTCCTCATCTTAGGAATAACAAACTTGCTATTCAAACATATTCTCATACCTTAAGGACAGCCTAGAATGTCTCCGTGAGATTGTAGAAGAGGATAAGTTAGAGAAACCACATGATAATGCAATTGGCCATGCATGCTTATATGCCAAACGATCTCAAGAACTTCTAGAATGCTTAATTACAATATGCCCTAAATCCCTAGGTGAGCAAGTCAATCCCTTGATACCCTGTTCTATGCCTAGTGCCAAGTATGCAAGTCATTCAATGCCCAATGTTATTTAATGTGAACTTTAGTATGCCTTCAAATAGCTCACATCCCAAAGACATCAAAACAGAAAGGAAAAAAAGTAGCAAACCAACTAATATTCCCCATTCCCCACAGAGTAATCAAGGACATTAAAGCGAAGGTCAAAGTCTCAAGAAAATACAAGGAATGATAGGACCTCGCAAGCTAAGAATGTGCATTGGAAGAAAGTAGAAGATCACCTTAGGAAGAATTTGAATAAAACGAATCGTGTTGATTCTAGTGTTAGCTCTAAGCATATCAGAATTAATGCTAATTCTACTACTTTTGCAAAACATGTAATGATGATTGCATGGTTTCGCACTAATCTTGAATGTGGTATGAATGATTTGTCTAATGTCGTCAAATGCCTAGTTAAAATCTGTTAATGTTAAAAATCAAGCTGCATAAAAGGCAAAAGCGAAAGAAAGTTAGAAAACAGTGGAAACCCACTGGAAGAACATTTAGGAAGATAGGTTATCAATGGATACCTTTTGGCCATAAGTTTAATCAGTCTGCTCTCAATCTAAGACAATGCCCACTAGAAAATGGATACCATCGGTAGAACTATTCCCTTAAGAAGTGAACATACTTTGAATAGGTTAAATATGGATACTAGCACTGCATCTATTTCTGATGATTCCATTGCTTCTATTTCTGATATGGGTGTTTCTATTTTTGATGTGTGTTCCAATCATCAGCACTAACCAATGGAACCTATTCTTGCATGGGGATCCCAATTATCGATTATCCATTCTTGTCTGTGTTCAAATTTGCGGTCGTTCAAATCGATTACGTGGTACTTGGACTCGGCATTCCAACATATGGTGGAGACGGTCGTGTCATGAACCGTGATAAATTCATCGGGAATTTGTTAGATCGGGAACGACCATTTAGGAGCAATTATGGGTTATGGTGATTATGTAGTTGGCAAAAGTGTAATCTCCAGTGTATATTATGTGGAAGGTCTTGGTCATAATTTGTTCTCTGTTGGTCAATCTGTGATTCGATCTAGAGGTGGCCTTTAGAAAACATACTTGCTTCATTAGAGAACTTGATGGTGTGGAACTATTAAGAGGTTTCGTGGTTCTAACCTATACACCATCTCTATCGAAGACATGATGAAGTCTTCTCCAATCTGCTTGTCAAAGGCTTCTAAAACAAAGTCATGGTTATGGCATCGTCGTCTCAATCACTTGAACCTCGGCACCATTAATAACCTTTCGGAAAGGATCTTGTTAGAGGCTTACAGTTAAAATATGAAAAGATCATCTTTGTTGACTTGCCAATTGGGTAAAAGCGAAATATGCCCACAAACCAAAACCCACAGATTCAGTAATGGAAGTTCTTCATACCCTTCATATGGATGCATGCGGACCAATGAGAGTGCAAGCGATAAATGGGAAGAAATACATTCTAGTAGTTGTTGATGACTACTCTCGATTTACTTGGGTAAAGTTATTGAGGACAAAGGATGAAACTCCATATGTCATCATCAAAATAATCAAAGCGGCTTCGAGTTCGACTCAACAATCTGTCGAATTGTTCGAACAGACAATACGAGTTTGTTAACAAAGAATTAATTTAGTTCTATGAAAGTGTTGGAATCAGTCATCAAAGAAGTGTTCCACGAACTCCTCAACGAGCGGTGTAGTTGAAGGCAAATCGAACTCTTGTGGAAATCGCAAGAACAATGCTAATTTATTCAAAGGTTCCAATGTTTCTATGGGCTGAAGCCATTGCCCTGCTTGCTACACCCAAAATCGTTCCCTTATACACACCTCTCATGGAAAAACTCCATATGAACTTGTTCATAAGCGAAACACTGATCTCTCCTACCTTCGTGTGTTTGGTGCTTTATGCTATCCAACGAATGATGGTCAAGACTTAGGTAAATTAAGAGCAAAGGCAGATATTGGAGTTTTTGTTGGTTATGCACAAACAAGAAGGGTTACGAATCTACAACAAGAGAACCGAAATATCATGGAAACAATTCATGTTACGTTGATGAGTGACCGGTCAAATGGCTCCAGGACAAACCAGTTCGGGACCCGCAACTCAATTTTCATCAAGTAGTCCTATCAGTTCTACTCTTATCTCTAATCCATCTCCAGCAACTCCTTATGTACCTCCATGAGAAGATGATTTAAAGAAATTGTTTGATCCAATGTTTGATGAACACTATGAACCAAATCTTTGATGAAATGTCAATTCCATCAACGAGAGGCTGCTCTATCCCTGTGAATGAAGTCAACCCTTCAGTCTCAATATCATTAAGTCAAGAAGTGCCTGCTGCTGATCAATCTGTCTCATCAACAAACCTTCAATCAATCATGAATGTACATCATGGAATTGCTTCGATCAAGATGAAGTTAATCCCTTTGCAACTCCCGAAGATGCTCCATTTGAAAACATATTTGCTTCTGAATCATCATCTGAACCATCTTCATCAGGAGACATCGACTCTGCTACTTGAGTTCCACAACAACAACCACATGAACACCTTAGAAAATGGACACATGATCACCCATTGGACAACATCATTGGAAACCTCTCTCGTCCAGTATCCACTCGTAAACAACTTGCTACTGATGCCTTATGGTGCTTCTTCAACTCCGTACTCTCTAAGATCGAACCTAAAGACGCTAAAACTGCTATGAATGAAGACAGCTGGTTCAATGCCATGCAAGAAGAAATTCATGAGTTTGATCGATTAGATGTATGGGAATTAGTACCTGCTCCAGACTGTGCTATGATCATTGCTCTAAAGTGGATCTTCAAAGTGAAGCTTGATGAGCATGGTGATGTGTTGAAAAATAAGGCTAGGTTAGTGGCTAAAGGATATCGTCAAGAGGAGGGTATTGACTTTGAAGAATCATTTGCTCATGTTGCTCGTATCGAGGCAATCAGAATCTTCTTGGCTAATGCTGCAAGTAAGAACATGGTAGTCTATCAAATGGATGTAAAGACGGCGTTTCTTAACAGAGATCTTAAAGAAGTCGTATATGTCAGCCAACCTGAAGGCTTTGTTAATCCAGAGCATCCTACTCACGTCTATCGTTTGAAGAAGGCTCTTTACGGTTTAAAGCAAGCTCCAAGGGCATGGTATGATACGCTATCAAAGTTTCTTCTATCCACTGGATTCAGCAAAGGAGCAGTTGATCCGTCATTGTTCACCAGGAAGTCAGGCAAACATTTAATTCACGTTCAAATTTATGTTGATGATATTATCTTTGCCTCGTCTGACCCCAATGAATGTGATCGTTTTCAAATGAAATGGGTTCCAAATTTCAAATGTCAATGATGGGACAAATGTCATTTTTCTTGGGATTACAAATTTCACAAAGTCCGGAGGCATTTTTATAAATCAATCTAAATATGCAAATGAGATTTTAAAAAAATTTGGATTTGTTTCTTGTGACACCGTTGACACTCCCATGATTGAGCATACCAAGCTGGATGAGGACCATTCAGGGATCATGGTAGATCAAATGAAATATCATAGTATGATTGGATCCCTGATGTACCTCACAGCTAGCAGACCAGACATCTTGTTTGATGTGTGCTAGATATCAGGCTAAGCCTACTAAAAAGCACCTTGAAGCGGTTAAACGGGTCTTTCGGTATCTCCAAGGAACCATCAATATGGGACTATGGTACCCGAAGGACACCGGTATGTCACTAACAGCCTATGCAGATGTTGATCATGCAAGATGTCAAGATACACGTCGAAGTACGTCAGGAGGTGCTCAGTTTTTGGGTGATAAGCTTGTGAGTTGGTCTTCAAAGAAGCAAATGAGTACTTCTATTTCCTCTACAGAGGCTGAATACATGGCCATGTCATCTTGTTGTGCTCAAATCCTGTGGATGAAATCCCAATTATCTGACTATGGCTTTGAATTCAACAAAATCCCTCTGTACTGTGATAATAAAAGTGCTATTGCTCTCTCATGCAACAACGTTCAACACTCAAGAGCAAAGCACATTGATATTCGACATCACTTCATCCGGGAACAAGTGGAAAACGGTGTGGTGGAACTCTATTTTGTGAAGTCAGAATACCAGTTAGCAGACATCTTCACCAAAGCTCTTCCAAGAGAACGTTTTGAGTTTATTCTTCCACGACTTGGCTTGAAAAGCCTTCAACCAAAAACACTCAAACGTCTTCAGGAGGAAGACGAGGAGTAAAGGTCTTTCTTCATCCATCTTTTGTATATATTTATTCAAAAAGCAAAATACAAAATTATAAAACCAACAAAAACCAAATAGAAAAATATAAAACTTTCAAAAAATCTCAAAAATATTGTCTTTTTGTCATATCTTTCTTGATTCGATATATATCTACGGGACTTTAGATGTTGTTCGAATGTTTAAAAAAAATCAAAAATTTTTTTTTGGGAGAAAGTAAAAAAAAATGGTTTATTGTCATTTCAGGCAGTAACCGGCTTTTCAAAGAAGGAACAGAGCCATGCTTTATCTCATGTTTCAAACCTAATGCTCTGATTCTAAAAACAAATGTGTGTCATTAACAAGACAAATGTTTAATCTCAAATATTTTTCCTTCTAAAGATTCCTCTGAAAAATATTTGCAATCTTTGGAAAACACAATTGTTTTGAAAACACGTCAGACTCTATTTTTGAAAATCAAAAGAACTTATCAAGTGTCAAAATCTCAATCCATCAATCAACAACTTTTGTCATTGATTGAGGGGGAGAATGATTTTTCAATTAAATAAAAAAGTGTTCTTTTCAAACAATTAGCACTTAAATGAGCAAGGTCTACTCTAAATGTTTTACAATAATTTACACAATTGGTTCAAGACCTTGGTTATTATTATGTTTTCAAAAGATAATCATGCATGTTTAATCAATGGAGTGTAAAGTCTCAAAATCCAATCCTTATCAGTTAAAACATTTTCATAATCAAGTCACAATTCTCCTTAAAAGCTTTCAAAATCAATTTAAATCTACAGAGATCACAAATCTCAAATGATTTGATAATTGTGAATCGGGGGAGAATTTGTGATTTAAATTGGATTTAAACTGATAATTCGCTAAATGGTTTCATAAGTGTTTAGCATGTTTTTCCTCCCCGCATGTGACAAACGATTTCAAATTTTCCATGCACATGTTGAGGAGGAGCATCTACTTTAAACCTCAAATTATTGAAACGTGATTGAATTGTCTCTAAGTGCAGGTTCCCTCTAATATGTGCAAAACTCTTTCAAACTTAGAGGCACATATTGAGGGGGAGCAAACTTTTGAAAACCTCATCCTTCCTCAAAATGTTTTATCTACTCAAATTGATTGGGAAGTGATGATGATCATTTTAGAAAATGTTAATCAAAAGATTGGACCTTTCATTCTTAATCTAACGATTTCAAAGATCTCTTGCCTCCATGTGCTAAACAATTTCTGAATTTTTATGCATATGTTGAGGGGGAGCATTTCTAAAATATCAAAACAATTAAGATACAAAATGCTTTGATTCTATATCACAAGTATCTTGATTGATTTTCAAATGGTTTTCAATTGGTTCCAATGGCAGATGAACAATACCAAAAAGACCGACCAACTTTACTTTATGTATGGTGATATAAGGATGATAAGGTTAGGTTGAGGTCCCATGATCCGCCATAACCGGAGGGATCTACCCAGGGACAATCCACTAGTTAGTGTAGAAGTCCTTAGGTATGATGAAAAAAAGGAGAAAAATTAGATATGGGAAGAGTGCAGACTGAGACTGAGCTAGTACTGGAATAAACCCAACAAGGTTCTAGTTATGAAGTCTCGGTAAGCACTGAAGGGGTTGAAGAATGAAAAATAATTGAATGAGAAAAGGGTGAAAACAAATAGCCCTCCAATAATTCAACCTTATGGCAGAAACCGGGTTCAATTCATATACTACTGGTGGTTACCAAGGTAACATCGGTATTGAAGACAAGACGTCATGGACCCAGTGACGCACTGCACTTCAACTTTCCAAACTACTCAAGTTCCTCTTAAAAGGACTTGTTTCATTCTCACGGGGAACCGACATAATCTATCGACTTTCTCTTAGAGATTGTTGATATTGAAGAAGGAGACCCTCTCCCTAGTCTCCGGCATAGGAACCAAATATGCACAATTGAGTCTAGAGCCACGAGATCATCATATAAATCTCTTTAGGACACTTTCAATGAAGACTCTCTGTTTCACACAATGTGGAAAGAAAGATTATATCTTATGAGTCCTACGCATTATCCTTGTGGTATTGCCAGAACATCTGAGTGATATGCAAACATATTCACAATGAAGATGGAAAGCCTTCTGGAGCCAACATCAAACAAGCTCCTGGTAGGTGGCATGTGAGATCTATTCAATAGATTAACCATGTGACAACTGAAAAGAAACAATGGGGTGATTCAATCTTTTGAATCAATCCTGGTTCAGGTTATGGATTGACGGATACCTTTGAAAAATCGGTCGTTGTGCCCAAAAAACTCTTTTCTTTTGCACATCGACTGTGTACTTATTTCTCAAAATAAAAGGTGTTTATGATTGATAATTGATTTTCATTAAAACCTTCGTTGTATTGCAAAAACAATTTCTATTGAGCAGTACACGATTGTTTTTCAAATCTCTTTTCATCAATCAGTGAATCTCATTTCGGTGGTTCACTTACTCCGTGTTGTCTTCTTTGAGACGTTCCGGTTTGAGAACGGCTAGAACAGCGGCGAAACCCTGTCAAGGAGATTCTTAGGAATTCTTCCTGATCACAGGCAGTACTTGTACTGATCAACGGGGAACCGTGAGCCGTGTACCTCAATTCAACGAAAGTGTTCAAAGACACTTTCGTACGCTTTATTGCTAACTGTTTTATGCAGGTACACCCCGACGTTTGCAGTTGATCAGAATGAAGCGGTCAATCCATAGCCGCATGCTCACACAACACATTCAGTTCTAAAGAAATCATGATTAGTGCATCAATGACTCTGATATTTTCACTCCATGCTTCCGCTATCTTTGCTGCCAATATCATGAATCAACTAAACCTTCCGCTACTCTGATAAGAATATATCATGAACCAGAATGTGAGCATGTCGGTCCAAATGTCACAACATCACATAATACCAACACCACAATGGATGAGTAAGAGATTAATGTGGCTAATGATCTCAAAGGCTGACTCAAAATTAAGTATCACGTGGATCAGTTAAAGACCTCCACACAGATTATCCAAACATGCAAAAATGAAGAATCAAAGACTACGAGCTACGGAACAAAGAACATGAACAAGAATTCAAGAACTATCTCAATGATATATCTGTTTGTATTCTATGTAATTTTAATGTGTGTTTGAGGTGACCTCCCTTAGGGGGAGATTGTTAGGATTTGGAAAATCCAGTAGTTAAAGTGTCGGTCACCTCAAGTATATGTACTCGTTAGAAAGCTCGTAGTCATAGTTATTTGATGTTAAGTTATATTTAGTTTAGTAACACCGTGGAGGACGGACGGGTCTTTACCCACTGTATGCCTGATCCACAGCCCGTTAGGTGGCGTTTTATGTATTGATTATAAATACTCTCTACCTCCCAAGGTAGAGAGTTGGAGCTCATAATAAGATTTTTCTTTCTCTCACTAAAGTTCCCAAACCTCTAACTTTCTCTCTCTAAAACCATTGTATACGCCTACTTTGTTTATGTTATGATGTGTATGTGAAATCCAATATGTTACATTCTATTTCGAACCTCATTTTACATTTTGCATTCACAAGTATTTTATATAAATACATCTTTTGTAAAATGTCTAACAAATATATACTTTTATTTGTACAAGTAAACTAACTATAATATTCATACAAGTACTCAAGTTTACTTACACTTGACAAAATATATTTTATTTTGACAAGCACTCAACTAAATATTTTATTTTACAAAAGGTTGCTTACATTTTATTTACAAGTAACTTACCTTTTTAAATAAGTATATACATTTGTTTAAATGTATTTTTTTATAAAAAGGAAAACACTCTTTTATTACCTCATGCATAGTGTCATCTAAATCTTTAAAAGATTTTGGAAAGATTTTGAAAGATATTCTGATATATTAAATCTAATAAAATATTATTTTTTAGATTACATCTTTGGCTATAAATAGAGCTCATTGTCTTATCATTTTCTCATCCCTTCCAACACACATTCTCTCTATCTTTCTTTCATCTTTTAGATCTATAGATAACCATGTAGTAACATACCTTAATCACCCTCATCATCACATGATCATAATGCTTCTAACATTCATCTTTGTTGTAAGCATATTTTACATTTTGATCAACTAAGAAAAGCCTGGAGATCTAGCCATCCTCATTCACCAAAGCATATCAACATATGAAGATTCAAGATCTCTTGATATCCTCATTGATTGAATACTTCTTATTTAAGAAGATCATTTAGATTAGTCATTCATATCCATTAGACATTTATGTCATGGATCATCATTGTAAACATTATTGCATCATCACAAAACTTTCACCAAACTAGATTAGATGGGTTATGTGTTTGTACCATAAAACACAAGGTTTTTTATGTTGGGCCATAACACATAACGGGAGTGGTTGTACCCGGAAAGAACTCGACATCTAGCTTAGTGTCGGAAATATTTTATAGGCGACGTTAGGTTGGTTCTACCTCGAACTAGAACCTGGTATTTAGCTTTGTACCAGAAAAAGTGTAAGCGACGATTGTAAGGTTTTCTCCGCCGAGAAGGGAGCTTGTTGATTTAGTGAAGTAACTCTCGAGTTGGGTACTCGGGGAGTGGAGTAGGGCGGAGAGGAGATCCATGACCGAACCACTATAAATCCACGTGTTCGGTTTGCACTTTCCTTTCTTTATCTCTTTACTTTTATAATTGCTTGTGATGTGATTTGATGTTGATGCTTATGTGACAACTTGGTTTACTATGCTTTATATTAGTCACAAACAATAATTGGTAGTTTCATATTACAACAAGCTTCATAAGCGATTTGATACAAAAGATCTAACATTTTTAAACGGTAACGTATTCACCCCCCTCTACGTTTTCACAGATCTGATGATGGAGTTTATGACGTAATTCCCGGGTTGGCAAGATCGACTACCGCCCGCCAGGGGATCAGGTGCTACTCCACCGGGTGGGTCAAGATCTGGTGCTACTCCATCGGGTGAGTCTAGAGATACCGGGGACGGGAGTGGGGGTAGTGGGGTTTGAGATGTTGTTTATGTTGGTTTTAAACGTTATGGATATGTTTGTAGAAAATAACATGGATTATTATGTCGTTTATGTGCATTGTGTGTTAGGATTCCCACTAAATGGATTATACGTATAGTTTTGGACCATTTGCAGATAGGTAGCTTATGTATAGTTTTGTAGATGATCATGTGTTCACGGTTTTTGAACCGTTTTGGCGATTTTGGAAACACATGACTATGTTAGCGATTGATGGTTATATATGATATTATGTGTTAATACAAATAAGCCGTAAAAACGTTTATTTATATTTTACGATCTTCTAATGTTTTGTCGATAACAAACGTAAAATCATGTTAACGAAACAAATAAAATACGTAAATGGTTTGAACTAATAGTTTCTAACATATTCACATTTTCACATAAAACACTAAAACAAGTATAAGTGATTTTATGATTTAGTAATGCATATGTACAACAACTAGTGTTTACATATTTGGATAACATATACACATAACTAGTATGTAGTATATTGGGTAATATAAATGGGTAGAAACTTAAGTATCACAACCCATTGGGCAAATACATTGAATGTAATTGGGTACAATCCAAAGCCCATAACCCATGGATCTTGACCCATAACCCATTGCATGACATCATGCTTATATCATACATGGATAATATCCATACCCATGGATCAACCCATACCCAAGTGACTAAGTGCATTGCACTCAAAGATACATTGTATCTAGCCAAAGATCCATGGTTCAACCCATGACCCATGACCCATAACCAAAATACCCATGGGTAAAGAGGAGTGTTCCACGGATCCCTAGCTTTGTGCTAGCCGGATCCCTTGTGGTAGGGATCCGTGGGATCCGGGGAACAGTAGGATTTTTCCTCTATAAATAGTGAGCCATTTCTTCATTATTCCTAACCCCCTTTCTAACACACTTTCTCCCTGAGTTAAAAACACACTAACCTCGGATCCATGAGATCTATGTTTGTAGTTTTGTTTTTATGTGATCTTCTAGGTTCCTCTTAAAGGCAAGATCACCACTTCTTGAAGACGAGCAAGCTCAAGTCCATGAGTTGCCATGCTTCGTCATCATCAAGACAACTAAGGTTCTCTTGTTGATAGTTCTTCCTTTCTCCATAGATGTTGGGTTGAAGGCATTAGTGAAGAATGTCGAAAGTGTCAAGATGAAAGCATTAGTGAAAGGTGCCCATCATCCGTGTCAAAGCATTAGTGATTAATGCTAAAGGTGTCAAGACGAAGGCATTGGTGAAGGGTGCCAAGCGTTGTGTCAAAGGCATTAGTGAAGGATGCCGAAGCATCAAATCAAGTCGCATTTGGGAAGAATTCCTAGGTCGTATAATCGATGAGGTGCATCGTTATACATATAAGTATTTATTTATTTCCAAGGATGGTGATATCCTTGATGATGGTGTAACAAGGAGTTGATCTCCTTGATATTAGGTGTTGTGTTATGAAGGGTAGTAGTTCCTCCATAGTAATGGAACTAGGTGCTTAGCCTAGTACCTAATAAAGGGTAGGCGACGTTGTGATAGGATTAGTTCTCCTTGGTGTGAAAGAACTCGGTGGTTAGTCTAGCACCGTATAAAGGGTAGGCGACGTTGTGTTAGGTGTGGTTCGCCTTGGTGTGAAGGAACTCGGTATTTAGCTTTGTACCGGAAAAATGTTAAGCGACGTTGTGAAGGCTTCTCCGCCATAAGGAGTTGGTGTAGTGCTTACGAACTCTCGAGTAGGTGACTCGGGGAGTGGAGTAGGGCAAGGAAGGTGTCCTTGTAGCCAAACCACTATAAATAATTGTGTCGTAGTGATGTGCTTCTTACTCTTTATCTTTCATTACACGTTTATATATCTATCTATCAACGTCCAACATAAACAACCAAATAGATTGACATAAGTCGATCTAAATATTTAAAAGGAAGTTTTAAATTGGTAAAACTATTCAACCCCCCTTCTAGTTTTCCACAATTGGCATCAGAGCTTCGTTACCAAGTTTCTTAGAGTATGTTGTACTTTAAAAACTTGATACGATCCGTGTATGTTTGAAAACTACAAAGAAGGATTTATCAAAGTCATGTTTTAAAAATCATTATAATGTTTATTGTTGGACAATGATAGAATGGTCTAACATTTTCATTGTTAAGTATTATCCATACTTGGATTTGGGCATCCTAAGAAGATCATAAAGAATTTCTCTAAATATATCTTTCCCTAAAAAGAATATTTAGCAAAGGATTGGGGTATCTTAGAAGATCATGAAGTATTTCGCGTCTATGGTTTCTAAAACCATAAAAAGGGAATATAGCAAAGGTATGTTTTCTTAGTTACAATTTTTGGTAAAAAAACGTGCTAAATTGCTTGTGGATAAAATGGTGAGATAAGCTACTATCTTATAATAAGCATAAAATGAAAAGTGTTTTTGTTGATCTTTTTCTCTTTGAAGTTTTGTTGTGAGATATCTTGTTAATCAAGCTTGAATAAAGGTAAAAATGGTTAATATAACTTCACTTAAAAGTCTACAAAGGTTAAACCTTTTCGTCGGGTCAAAACGTACATTTTTGTAATTCTGTGTCAGATCCGCGGATCCCTCAGGTTACACTGGATGGATCCCTCAAGCAAGGGATCCGTGGGATCCGTGGTACAGAAGACAGTTTTTGTCTGAATTTCAAAAATTCATAACTTTTTAACCATAAGTCGTTAGAAGTCGTGCCACCTATCATTTTAAAGGTATTTGAGTCTACTTTCATTTAAAAATAATTTCATAAACTAATTCAAAACAAAAATTTACAGAATCATTGTTTTATAATAGAAAGTCATTTTTCGGTCATAACTTTTGCACAACTTTTGATCTAATTGGAGACGGATGTTTTCACCTTTGAATAACAATGTGTCCTCTTTTGAAATTAAGGTTTTGATCATATTTATAAACATAAAAAAAACTAATCAAGCTTGGTATACATGTTTATATTTAACACAAAGCGATGAAAAGAACTTTCGTATGCTATGCTAAATGATTAATTGTCTTACCTTGCATCACTTGATTATTTGCTTATCTCAAATAGTTTTTGTGCTTGTTTGTTTGAATAACATATGTGGTTTCATCACCTTACTATTCATCCTCTTGTTTGTCGTTTTAGTAATATTTTATTAATCAATGTGTTATTTGAAGGATTGTTTGGGATAACATCTAGGTGTGTCGAAAATGTTAGTTTAAATACTTAGATAAGTCATATAAGTTCAAAAATGTTTAAAACATGTAATATACTAAAAGGCTTCTTGTTAAGTTTGTCATATGTGCAACATAAATGTTTTATGTGCTTATATGATTTCTTGATTTCATATTTCTTGTGTTATTTTCTAAAAACCACAAGAATGTACATCGGATCATAACCTACACTTGTGTTGATGATGTACTCTCCCGTTTTCCGTTTCATGATCGCTTTCCAAGCTTCATAGTAGGATTGACAACTTGATTATTTCATCCGATATACTCAAGTAAATTATTTTGCAACGCAAATATAATTGGTCATATCCGAAAATCCAAACTCGAGCTTTCCAACAACATATGTTGAAGTAGCTCACACAACCATTTTTGTTCACCTTATGGACAACTTTAGATTTTTATTTTTGAACATGACACCATTGTCACCTTAGTTGTTTCAAGAATAATATTAATAAAAACGAAGCAAAGTATCATCATTGTTACTCTTTGATAGGCCATTGTAGGAATATAAATTTTCCTAACTTGAGAATGAATACTGGAGAACTTATTGCACTAGAAACTCAATTTGACCTAACGGTTGAATTGCTTCCTTGATGGAAGTTGGGTATGTGGAATCACCCGTAAAAATGGTCGTGTTTAGCCGTAATTGAGCACCACTAGTAGTAGTCTCATATTCATTCTCTCACTTGAGAAATCTATACTCCTATGTTTTTCTAAAGTAAGTTTACAATGGAAATACTTTGCATTGTCTTAGGATTACTAATCAAACAACCTGTAAAATTAATTTTTCTTTTAGTTAATCACAACCACTTTCCTCATCAAGCAATTATCTTGCCTTGATCGAGAAGAGCTACATGACTTCATGGATGAAGTTCATTGTATGCTAATCACCATCCGGAATGACTATACATAGCTCATTACTTCCGTTGACCAAAACAACAACTCCGGATGAAGTGTAGGATTTTCTTGAACTAGCACCTCACAACTCTATTGTCGTGAATACTATCAATTACTCTTTTCTTTCTTGACATATACCTTGCACGCCATTGTTAATACAAACGATTTACTAATCTAGATCGTAAATATGTTTTGAGTTTCTTGAATAGTGCTTGTTAAGTTTGATAAACCTCTTTGTTATTTGTGAGCTTGATCTCATTTGATATCTTAGTGTTAGAACCTCTTAAACTTGAAATATGATGCATTGTCAAGATCATTGCATACCTTTAGTAAAGGTTCTGCTGAGCAGATGGACGGATCCCAAAGTTTGTGCTAGATGGATCCCTACATCTAGGGAACCGTGGGATCCGGCAAACAGAAAATGCAATTGCAAGCATTATATCTCAAACATATCCTTAGAACACCTCACACCAAGCTAAACATTGTGTCTTAAGGCAAATTAAGCCCTTATCAAGATAGGTAGATCCTTCCTACTCACACATAATTCACCTAGATCACACTCTAAGACGCTTGTAGATCTATCATTTAATTTTTTTTAATCCATTACTCTTCCGCTCTTAAACTCACACTTCATTTTTCACTTGATCCCTCACATTTAGCCTTAGAAATCTTTCGATTATGGCAAAATTGATCATAAATCATCCTTACCTCAAAATTGATCAAAGTTGATCAAACTCTAGTTTTCCCATCTCAAAGCTTCTAGGATATTTTCCAAAACACTATCCTAAGTCACAACCTGATCTATAGGATCATTTAACTTCAATTGACACTCTCATCTTTAGTGTCATCCTTGCTCATCCATTGGTACTCTTGAAAGTTCCAAATCCTTCCATAAAAGACAATCATTAGCTACATCACTCATTACCTTCAAGTACTTAAGCACCCCTTCATTTAAGACACTTAGGAGGACTGAAACACTCAAGATGTTATAGATCTTAGATCTTAGAAACATTATTTCCACTCTTTCATAGCTGCTGAGAGCCGGATCCCTAGGATTAGCCTAGACGGATCCCTCTGAAGAGGGAACCGTGGGATCCGGATGACAGTTTATGTCAAATCTTGCTAAAACAATCATTTTCAACTCATCTTCCTAACTCAAACACTCCATCTCATCTTAAATGAGTTCCTAGATCAGTGCGAACTCTGAAGTTGACTCTTGTGCATGTTAATCATCACATTCCAATGAATCCTAGTGGCTTAAGGCTTAAATGCACTTGCCAAATCTCTTGGTTTATAAACCACTTTGTTAGGACCTCTATAGTCATCACCTTCATCCTAACTTTCAACACTTTAGAAATCCTTACAAACCTATTGAAATCATCTCATCATGAAAAAACCCCAAGTAGTAACCTATCTACCAAAGAACCACCCAAGAAAAAGGCTCGTGTTATACACGAAATCTCTTCAACCGAATCATCTCCGGTCAAGCCAACAAATGATAGGATCTTTCCTCAACCAATCAAACCAATTCCTAAAAGGATAGTACCCACAAAACTACCTATGCCAAACACCACCATACCTCCTAGGCCAAACAATATTATCTCCACTAAACCATCACCATTAGTTCCTAGAGCTATCTCCTTTACATCTCCACTATCATCACCACACCTCTACAATTTAGAGGACTTGCCTCCTAGGCTGTCTCATCCGCTTCCGCTGACAACATTCTCCTCATTAGGAGGAATAATGCTACAAAATCAAGGTGTTGAGTCAACACTTGCTCCGGCTACATTTTCGCCGTTTCCATCATATAATCCCATTTGGATTATGAGAAATCATCAAAGTCAACCACCCGACCATATGGAAGTTGACACTTCTCTACCACCATCATCATTCTTAGTCGAGCCATTCTCAAATGCGCCTCCACCAATCCCTCCATCGTTTGAAGCTCCACAAGCCGCTTCACTTGATCCTTCACATCAAGCCATTTCATTTCTTCCACCACCACTACCTAGCCATGACAAAGATTGCTATCATTGTCAACATGTTGAAAGTTTGATACATGAAGTACGAGAATACCAACGTTTCATGTTCTATCATCTCCTCGAACGTTTCGACGAGATTAAACCTAAACAAAACTCGAGCTAGAAGATTTTAGTGGTGTCCTAGTATCAAGTGATAGTTGGTTTAGAAATTCCTAGTCATGTATTCTCTTATTTTCTTAGTTTTTAGATTCATGTATATCATAACTCTAGTTTTATTAAATGGAATTACATGCTACTTGTTATTTTGTTGAGCATATGATTACTTTGTATTCATATCTCATTTTTGTGATAACATTACCTGTTATATCACCTTTGCTGTAATTAAACAGCTAATACGGATCCCTCAGAATTGCCTAGACAGATCCCTACGAGGAGGGATGTGACAACCCGTACTTTCAGGTCATTTCTCGAAACAATTTATGCCTCACTATTTCAACATTTATAGTAAACTTGGTTTACTTGTTCCAAATTCGCGTAACCTTTATGGTTTAGCGGCGAATTCATGATCATAACGTCACGTACATTTCATATGGACTAAGTTTAGTCTACATTTCATTGACATCATTTGCATCATGATAGTTCATTCATGACATTTCATTTCACATTTAACGCGTAATTTTTATATTAAATAAACATTATCGCGTGAGTTATTATTTTTAATATTTAATCCGTTACTTTCAAAAATGATCCCGACATATTTTTATACTTACATTTAGTTATATAAACTATATTTTGAGTTTTCCTAGTGCTTTAAATTTATTTGGTACATAAATCGTTAAAGTTATATTATTACGGTTTTCCTAAAACTACACGATAATTATTTTATCACTCAAATTTCACAAGGAACGTATTTTTACAATTTTTATAACATCATTATACTCTATTTTGATCTATTAAAAATTTACTTGTACCTAAAAGCTACCAAAACCTTACAAGTTATATTTATCTACACATGTACTTACACTTTTTACAATTAATTATACAATAATATATAAAAAAATAATTGTGAAACATAATCCCCCAAATCCGGCCTTGGAGTCAAGGGTGGCATTAAATTGAGGCATGGTTTTTCTTGAATGGTAGAATTTTTACTCTACATAAGTCTATTACTTCATTTATTTTTCTCATACATGCATCTCATTCTACAAGTTAACAAAAGCTTTCTCTTCTCTCTTTTGTTCATCCAAAACCGGCCACATAGAGGTTCACCAAGGGATCATCATCAAAATTTTTCTCAAGTGTTTATACAATCTAGTTAATACTCTTTATTAGATTTTGAAATAAAAATCTAGAGTATTTAAGTTTAACCTTGGTTCTTATCACCTCATCATAATACTAGTAAGCATGTTTCTTTCATTTTTCATGTTTCCTTATCATTTCATATTCATCTCTTCATTTTTGGAGAAAACATGCAAGACATATGTTGATTATACCATTTTACATGATTTTTAGAGTTAATTATATATATGGTCATCCTATAATTATTCCCATGGTATTCTTTGGTCTTGATGATGATTAGGAACCCATGACACCCTAAGAAGGTGTATGGTAGGATTAGATTAGTTTTGGAGTTGATTTGAAGGGATTAGAATAGGTTTTGTCCGAGAAAAAAAAAACTATTTTTGATAACTATAAAATAGGTTCTGTCTTTGTTTCGATTTTCTGGAAAAACCGACAGTAGGCACGACATTTTGGCCTTGATATTTAGAAAATATACTTTAAAACGAATCCGTGGCCGCTTGAACGGATTAAAACGGAGTTATAACGAAGTCGTGGTGAATTTTTAAAGTTTGGCGACGAAATAAATAGTTTTCTGAAATTTCAGCAACATATATTTATCTTGTTCGGGTCAAAAACGAGCCTTAAGCTTCACAAATTATTTCGACTTCTCAAAAATATATTAGTTTACTTCGATACGAAGCTAAGGAGTATTATACGTAGAAAACGGATTTGAAACGACAAATATATGCACATTTTCAAAAACTTGCCGTAACTATTATTTTCTGAAAATCTATATTATTTTTACGATACAAGTGTTACGGTAGCTGTGACGTCCCTGTTGAGGGCTGTTTTTAACAAGGTTGTGAAACTTTTTAGAACGAATTGTCTTCTAGTAAAATCAAGTTCACCGGCCATATTTTTCAAAACAACAAGCTGTTTGTAAAGCAGAGTTATAGTAAATTATTTATGGATGTTCAAACTTGGCCGAAACTCATTTTCTGCACAACAATTCAACAAAATCACTATCTTTAACCATTAATATCTTTATGATCGAGACCTTTTGGATGAAAACTCCTGAACTGAAACTTCTAGATATCGATACAAACTTTCCAAAACCGTCGAGTTCGTTCTCTAACGATCGACGTACACCGTTTTACGACTAGTTTTCCGAAGCCATTTTTGTTAATTTCATGATATTCCGACGACATTGTTTTGCGACGAAAAGTGAAAATTTCACCATAAATCATTATAAAACCATTGTAGGATGACATTTCGACGTAAAAACTTGTAAAGTCATTTTTGAATGGTCAAGACGTCAAGAGAGTATTTTTCGACGATAAGTAATATTTTCAAAACTCGCAAATGGTATAAATAACATACGAAATGCATGCATAACATTACATTGCAACTCATTACATATCATATCATTCATAATAGGTCATTTTCGAGATTCACGCTATATTTCAGTGTATCCACTTTTGTCATCGTAATCATTGCAACAGGTGAGTTCGTAGCCCCACTTTCTATTACTTATTTGTCTTACAAAACTCTTTGGGGGAGATACATGCTCAAACTATTTTCATTTACTTTCACAAATACTCTAAACGTTTACTGATTACCGTGAGCTTCATAGCCCCTACTTTTATACATTTCAAGTACTTTTGGGGGAGATACATGCTCAAACTATTTTCATTACTTTCGCAAGTACTTTAAACTCTTACATATCACGGTGAGTTCATAGCCCCACTTTTACTCTTTTAACTGTTTTACAAACACTTGGGGGAGATACATGCTACATTTTTAATCGAACACAAATGCTTTGAACTGTATGCTATATCCGAATGTTTTATTGTCACTAAGTATTTGCCATGTTCGAAGTCCCTACATCATGAACCATTAGTCACTTGCGAGTGAGCGCGAATATTGTGAATAGGCCTATTGGAATTAACACTCCCGCTCTTATTGACCCAGTTAGAAATCGAGCACTATATTGAATCATTAAGGTAAAATGGCAAATTACCTATTAGGGCGGCGATGAAACGATGATTACCAATTTTTATTGGTGCGATGTTTACGCTTTGGTGTCATGAACTTAGTGAAATAAATACGATGTTGTTTTTAACGATGAGTGTGAAACAATTTAACTCACACTACGATGATTGCGTTCAAACGAATTAATTAAACCTATGGTTTTACGTCGAGTTAGGTACTATTGTGAATTCATTTGACGATTTCTGTTTGAACATAAACTATGCATATTCTGGCAGTGGGTTGTGAACACACAGGTTGCAAGTTTTGTATGGGCGGGACTTGGAACTGAGTGGATTTACAATGCCTTTGCTACATAATCGATTTTGATAGTCTTTACATTTCAACGATTTACAATGCCTTTGCTGCATAAACGATTTTGAAAGGCTTTACATTTCAACACAAACTCTATGAACTCACTCAACCTTTGTGTTGACACTTTTAGCATGTTTTATCTCAGGTATCTAAGGCATACACTTCATGGCATGCATTTGGACACCTCATGGAGTCGTGGTGACGATGCGTCTCACTTGGGTTTTACATACTTTAAAACATCGTTTGAATTGTAACAACTTATTTCCGCACAAGATGATTTTCAATTGGGACCTATCTTTGTAAACTCTGATTGTTTTATTAAATCAAACGATGTATTTTCCAAACGACACTTTAGGTCGTTCAATATAACTGTGATTGTGATGCTATGACCGTCAATCCCTAGGAATTCCATTCCGCTGCAAAGCAGTAATTTGGGGGTGTGACGATTGGCATCGAGCTTCGGTTATAGAAAACTAGGTTGCATCATTGACCCTAGACTATAACTACATCATCATAGCATCTCATCATTTCATCATAAGTGCATGTTCACTTTGCATGCGATTTATACGTACATTTTTTCGAGTTATTTACTTTCATTTCAAATCGATTGTCACATTGATGCCTTCAAATACCCATCCCATCATACTCACATCACTTTGACATGGAGAATGCCCTGTCATTCCCTAGCACAATTTTAACATCAGTTGACTCAACACCAAACAACATATGAGTCGATTAGTCCAAGCATTGCATAGTTACTCCTAAATTATACATAGCCTGATCACCTATGTCTAATTCAGGAAGAATCATGCAATGAAGGGAGTAAAGCTGTATATGTGTAAGCAATTCCGTAATCGAGCCAAATTTTCAAAAGATTTTCTTCAACCCACTTGTTTCCAGTTTGATCCGCGTGACGGTTCTTGTTTGATGAGTTGCAAAGATCGAGCTAGAAACAAGTTGTTACCTAAACCGATTTAGCCTAATCGTATGGCAGTTCTTGTTTGATGAGTTGTGGGATTAAGTAAAAATCGGTTACCAAAAAGTCTTTTGAGGGTTTTGCTCGAGAATGGGAAGGCTTGCCTCATCAAACCCTAAACCCGAGAGACCAACACGAACTGAATTCAGGGACTGAATTCCTTTTTGGACATGTCATGTGACAACCCGTACTTTCAGGTCATTTCTCGAAACAATTTATGCCTCACTATTTCAACATTTATAGTAAACTTGGTTTACTTGTTCCAAATTCGCGTAACCTTTATGGTTTAGCGGCGAATTCATGATCATAACGTCACGTACATTTCATATGGACTAAGTTTAGTCTACATTTCATTGACATCATTTGCATCATGATAGTTCATTCATGACATTTCATTTCACATTTAACGTGTAATTTTTATATTAAATAAACATTATCGCGTGAGTTATTATTTTTAATATTTAATCCGTTACTTTCAAAAATGATCCCGACATATTTTTATACTTACATTTAGTTATATAAACTATATTTTGAGTTTTCCTAGTGCTTTAAATTTATTTGGTACATAAATCGTTAAAGTTAAATTATTACGTTTTTTCCTAAAAACTACACGATAATTATTTTATCACTCAAATTTCACAGGAACGATATTTTACAATTTTTATAATATCATTATACTCTATTTTAATCTATTAAAAATTTACTTGTACCTAAAAGCTACCAAAACCTTACAAGTTATATTTATCTACACATGTACTTACACTTTTTACAATTAATTATACAATAATATATAAAAAAAAAAAAAATAATTGTGAAACATAATCCCCCAAATCCGGCCTTGGAGGGAAGTCAAGGTGGCATTAAATTGAGACATGGTTTTTCTTGAATGGTAGAATTTTTACTCTACATAAGTCTATTACTTCATTTATTTTTCTCATACATGCATCTCATTCTACAAGTTAACAAAAGCTTTCTCTTCTCTCTTTTGTTCATCCAAAACCGGCCACATAGAGGTTCACCAAGGGATCATCATCAAAATTTTTCTCAAGTGTTTATACAATCTAGTTAATACTCTTTATTAGATTTTGAAATAAAAATCTAGAGTATTTAAGTTTAACCTTGGTTCTTATCACCTCATCATAATACTAGTAAGCATGTTTCTTTCATTTTTCATTTTTCATGTTTCCTTATCATTTCATATTCATCTCTTCATTTTTGGAGAAAACATGCAAGACATATGTTGATTATACCATTTTACATGATTTTTAGAGTTAATTATATATATGGTCATCCTATAATTATTCCCATGGTATTCTTTGGTCTTGATGATGATTAGGAACCCATGACACCCTAAGAAGGTGTATGGTAGGATTAGATTAGTTTTGGAGTTGATTTGAAGGGATTAGAATAGGTTTTGTCCGAGAAAAACTATTTTTGATAACTATAAAATAGGTTCTGTCTTTGTTTCGATTTTCTGGAAAAACCGACAGTAGGCACGACATTTTGGCCTTGATATTTAGAAAATATACTTTAAAACGAATCCGTGGTCGCTTGAACGGATTAAAACGGAGTTATAACGAAGTCGTGGTGAATTTTTAAAGTTTGACGACGAAATAAATAGTTTTCTGAAATTTCAGCAACATATATTTATCTTGTTCGGGTCAAAAACGAGCCTTAAGCTTCACAAATTATTTCGACTTCTCAAAAATATATTAGTTTACTTCGATACGAAGCTAAGGACGTATTATCGTAGAAAGCGGATTTGAAACGACAAATATATGCACGTTTTCATAAACTTGCCGTAACTATTATTTTCTGAAAATCTATATTATTTTTACGATACAAGTGTTACGGTAGCTGTGACGTCCCTGTTGAGGGCTGTTTTTAACAAGGTTGTGAAACTTTTTAGAACGAATTGTCTTCTAGTAAAATCAAGTTCACCGGCCATATTTTCCAAAACAACAAGCTGTTTGTAAAGCGGAGTTATAGTAAATTATTTATGGATGTTCAAACTTGGCCGAAACTCATTTTCTGCACAACAATTCAACAAAATCACTATCTTTAACCATTAATATCTTTATGATCGAGACCTTTCGGACGAAAACTCCTGAACTGAAACTTCTAGATATCGATACAAACTTTCCAAAACCGTCGAGTTCGTTCTCTAACGATCGACGTACACCGTTTTACGACTAGTTTTCGAAGCCATTTTGTTAATTTCATGATATTCCGGCGACATTGTTTTGCGACGAAAATTTCACCATAAATCATTATAAAACCATTGTAGGATGACATTTCGACGTAAAAACTTGTAAAGTCATTTTTGAATGGTCAAGACGTCAAGAGAGTATTTTTCGACGATAAGTAATATTTTCAAAACTCGCAAATGGTATAAATAACATACGAAATGCATGCATAACATTACATTGCAACTCATTACATATCATATCATTCATAATAGGTCATTTTCGAGATTCACGCTATATTTCAGTGTATCCACTTTTGTCATCGTAATCATTGCAACAGGTGAGTTCGTAGCCCCACTTTCTATTACTTATTTGTCTTACAAAACTCTTTGGGGGAGATACATGCTCAAACTATTTTCATTTACTTTCACAAATACTCTAAGCGTTTACTGATTACGTGAGCTTCATAGCCCCTACTTTTATACATTTCAATTACTTTTGGGGGAGATACATGCTCAAACTATTTTCATTACTTTCGCAAGTACTTTAAACTCTTACATATCACGGTGAGTTCATAGCCCCACTTTTACTCTTTTAACTGTTTTACAAACACTTGGGGGAGATACATGCTACATTTTTAATCGAACACAAATGCTTTGAACTGTATGCTATATCCGAATGTTTTATTGTCACTAAGTATTTGCCATGTTGAAGTCCTACATCATGAACCATTAGTCACTTGCGGTGAGCCGAATATTGTGAATAGGCCTATTGGAATTAACACTCCCGCTCTTATTGACCCAGTTAGGGAAAATCGAGCGCACTATATTTGAATCATTAAGGTAAATTGGCAAATTACCTATTAGGGCGGCGATGAAACGATGATTACCAATTTTTATTGGTGCGATGTTTACGCTTTGGTGTCATGAACTTAG
The DNA here is from genome assembly GCA_910596185.1 of Chrysanthemum makinoi. Taxonomy (NCBI): domain Eukaryota; kingdom Viridiplantae; phylum Streptophyta; class Magnoliopsida; order Asterales; family Asteraceae; genus Chrysanthemum; species Chrysanthemum makinoi. The sequence goes on along the minus strand of OU343223.1, from coordinate 131,916,524 downwards.
TGAAATAAATACGATGTTGTTTTTAACGATGAGTGTGAAACAATTTAACTCACACTACGATGATTGCGTTCAAACGAATTAATTAAACCTATGGTTTTACGTCGAGTTAGGTACTATTGTGAATTCATTTGACGATTTCTGTTTGAACATAAACTATGCATATTCGGGCAGTGGGTTGTGAACACACAGGTTGCAAGTTTTGTATGGGCGGGACTTGGAACGAGTGGATTTACAATTCCTTTGCTACATAATCGATTTTGATAGTCTTTACATTTCAACGATTTACAATGCCTTTGCTGCATAAACGATTTGGAAAGGCTTTACATTTCAACACAAACTCTATGAACTCACTCAACCTTTGTGTTGACACTTTTAGCATGTTTTATCTCAGGTATCTAAGGCATACACTTCATGGCATGCATTTGGACACCTCATGGAGTCGGTGGTGACGACAGCGTCTCACTGGGTTTTACATACTTAAAACATCGTTTGAATTGTAACAACTTATTTCCGCACAAGATGATTTTCAATTGGGACCTATCTTTGTAAACTCTGATTGTTTTATTAAATCAAACGATGTATTTTCCAAACGACACTTTAGGTCGTTCAATATAACTGTGATTGTGATGCTATGACCATCAATCCCCAGGAATTCCATTCCGCTGCAAAACAGGTAATTTGGGGGTGTGACAAGGGAACCGTGGGATCCGTGAGACAAAAAGCTTTCTTTCTACTTACTTGAACCACATTTGTAGGAAATTGTGAATTATACTTGCTTTCTAATCTTTGTTTTGTAGTTATTCAATTTACACATGAAGACTTGGAAATCCTAAAGCTAGGGGGAGCTTTATCTCAAAGCAATACATTGCAAATTACTTGCAATACTAGGTTTACATTTCATGACATACCCTTGCAAAATTGCAATCATCAAAGGGGAATACATTCGTCACTTAGAGGAAATCTTTTGCAAACTTACTTGCAAACAAACTAGATTAGTATCACTTTCTTGAAGCCCTTACATAGGGATGGACTCGTCAAGGGGGAGTAAAGACGAGATCCTTTCCCGTTACTTGCTCTCTATCTCTTTTTATTTTTATTTCTTTCACATGTTTTTCTTAAAAACAATGTGTTGCTTTCCTTCAAACACTTTTTGTTTCGACAAAAAGGGGGAGAAGAAAGTAAAAACTACAAATTCAAACTTTTACGAATTTTAGCTTTTCCTTAAAATAATTTTATGTTTTGTCATCAACAAAAAGGGGGAGATTGTTAATACAAATAAGCCGTAAGAACATTTATTTATATTTTACGATCTTCTAATGTTTTGTCGATAACAAACGTAAAATCATGTTAACGAAACAAATAAAATACGTAAATGGTTTGAAATAATAGTTTCTAACATATTCACATTTTCACATAAAACACTAAAACAAGTATAAGTGATTTTATGATTTAGTAATACATATGTACAACAACTAGTGTTTACATATTTGGATAAAATATACACATAACTAGTATGTAGTATACTGGGTAATATAAATGGGTAGAAACTTAAGTATCACAACCCATTGGGCAAATACATTGAATGTGGTTGGGTACAACCCAAAGCCCATAACCCATGGATCTTGACCCATAACTCATTGCATGACATCATGCTTATATCATACATGGATAATATCCATAACCCATGGATCAACCCATACCCAAGTGACTAAGTGCATTGCACTCAAAGATACATTGTATCTAGCCAAAGATCCATGGTTCAACCCATGACCCATGACCCATAACCAAAATACCCATGAGCAAAGAGGAGCGTTCCACGGATCCCTAGCTTTGTGCTAGCCGGATCCCTTGTGGTAGGGATCCGTAGGATCTGGGGAATAGTAGGATTTTTCCTCTATAAATAGTGAGCCATTTCTTCATTATTTCTAACCCCCTTTCTAACACACTTTCTCCCTGGGTTAAAAACTCACTAACCTCATATCCATGAGATCTATGTTTGTAGTTTTGTTTTTATGTGATCTTCTAGGTTCCTCTTAAAGGCAAGATCACCACTTCTTGAAGACGAGCAAGCTCAAGTCCATGAGTTGCCATGCTTCGTCATCATCAAGACAACTAAGGTTCTCTTGTTGATAGTTCTTCCTTTCTCCATAGATGTTGGGTTGAAGGCATTAGTGAAGAATGTCGAAAGTGTCAAGATGAAAGCATTAGTGAAAGGTACTCATCATCTGTGTCAAAGCATTAGTGAAGAATGCTAAAGGTGTCAAGACGAAGGCATTAGTGAAGGGTGCCAAGCGTTGTGTCAAAGGCATTAGTGAAGGATGCCGAAGAATCAAATCAAGTTGCATTTGGGAAGAATGCCTAGGTCATATAATCGACGAGGTGCATCGTTATACATATAAGTGTTTATTTATTTACAAGGATGGTGATATCCTTGATGATGGTGTAACAAGGAGTTGATCTCCTTGATATTAGGTGTTGTGTTGTGAAGGGTAGTAGTTCCTCCATAGTAATGGAACTAGGTGCTTAGCCTAGTACCTAATAAAGGGTAGGCGACGTTGTGATAGGATTAGTTCTCCTTGGTGTGAAAGAACTCGGTGGTTAGCCTAGCATCGTATAAAGGGTAGGGGACGTTGTGTTAGGTGTGGTTCGCCTTGGTGTGAAGGAACTCGGTATTTAGCTTTGTACCGGAAAAATGTTAAGCGACGTTGTGAAGGCTTCTCCGCCATAAGGAGTTGGTGTAGTTCTTACGAACTCTCGAGTAGGTGACTCGGGGAGTGGAGTAAGGCAAGGAAGGTGTCCTTGTAGCCGAACCACTATAAATACTTGTGTCGTGGTGATGTGCTTCTTACTCTTTATCTTTCATTACACGTTTATATATCTATCTATCAACGTCCAACATAAACAACCAAATAGATAGACATAAGTCGATCTAAATATTTAAAAGGAAGTTTTAAATTGGTAAAAATATTCAACCCCCCCTTCTAGTTTTCCACATTATGTTTAGCGCATTTGTGTTGTTGTAGCATAAAACAGGTTGTTACATCGTAGATTTTTTCCCGAAAAAATCTAGAAATTTCCCATTTTGCAGCAATTTGCTACAAAATGGGTCAGAGGCTTTCCCCGGGGACATGTCCCCGGTGAAAGTGTGAAACATAATTTTATAATATCACTTTCCCCGAGGACATGTCCCCGGAAAAAGGCGTAAATCAACAGTGTTATACAGGTTTCTCCGGGGACACATCCCCGGCAAAAACAGTTTGCTCAACAGTGGTATTGCCTTTTCGCCGGGGACATGTCCATCGCAAAAGTCCTGATTAATTATTTTAATCACGTAATTAGCTGATAAGCTAATTATTTGAAAATATTTTCCCCGGGGACTTGTCCCCGGCAAAAATTAGTGCCACATCAGACGTGTTTGACCAGCGTAAAATGGCTGCGGAACCCACATGTCCCCGGTAAAAGTTGACTTACGTCCCCAGGGAAAGTATTCCCGAGAGGGTATTGGCGGGAGACTTTCGCCGGGGACATGTCCCCGGTGAAAGTTTTCGCAGGGGACATGTACTCAATGAAAGACTTGATTGTCCCCTGCGAAGAAGCTGATTGTTGTAGTGTGAAGAGTCAATGTCTTGCATGAAACTTTGAAATATGCTTTTGTGGTCAGTGTAGCTAGAATGAAAGTTAAGGGACCATTTCTAGCATTTCTTCAAACAATAAAATTTTCAGATTTTATAGAAAGATAAAAGCTGGAAAATAATTTATACACATATTCCACACACTTCTACAACTCTGTTCTTGTGTTTTATAAAAAGGGAAAATAAAAAGAATAGGAAAAAGAAAAGAAAGAGAAAAGTAAATGAAGTGTTGCTTGATATGTTCTTAAGATAAAAGAAAAAAAAAATCAAAAATCATGTTTTTAAGTTGGAGGAAAAAAAATAACTTGTTCAAATAATATGTATACTCTTTAGTCATTAGTGTCAAATTTTTTAAAAATGACATATATTTCTTTACACAACATCTATTAAATTTTCCTTTCCCTTATCTCTCAAAAATAGGAGGAAAAATTTTTAATAAAAATTCACCGCATTTTCCTCTCCACATCCTTTTCCTCTTTTAAAAAAAATCAAGTTATCAAAAAAAAATCATTTTCTTTCCTTTCCCCTCAAATTTTAACTCAAGAACACAATGCTAGTGTACTTGTGTATGTGTCGTGAATGAGAAAGAAAGAAGAGGGGGAACAAGTTGAATATTATCTACGTGAATGAAGATTAATGATTCTGTAACAATTAATATATGGTTAAACACAAGAAATGTCAATGGTAAGAACTCAATTTTGGCATTTGCATAATTAGGGTTCATGTTTCATCTTGGGGTTTTTGTGTGAATATGTTTATGTGATCATCTAGTTGCATATAACTAGTTATTAATTGATCGTGCAACTTTGATTTTATAAATTCATGGATGAGTCGAATGTTTGATGCTTAGTTGATATGTTTGGTTATTGTTTTAAAATGATAAAATGGATTAAAGGTAATGATAAAGCTATGATTATGCAATCATGGGTTTGATGTTGTTAACGTTTAACAAAGATTGAATTTTTATGTGTTTCGTTGTGTCCTTGAATGAGGATTGGTATGTGAATGTGTTGTTCAAGCAATTGCCTTTAAAACTAATTCTAGTGATTGTTTATGTAGCAATAACCAAACAACCCATAATTACAAATGGTCGAATTAGTTAAATGACTGTTTTATTTACATGTCAAAGTATAGCTCATCGATTGAAAGTTGTTTAGTGATAAAATGATTATTTATATGTCAAAATATATGATGTGTGTTTGTCGTTTAGGTATTTTTAATTCAAGTTTTAAATTTATATTTTTCCGGACTTATACCTAAAGATACACTTTCATGGGAAGTGTATCTGATGATGTACCCTCCGAACAGCTCGACGGACACCCCTTCGAGATGTGTCGAAGCCCTTCTGTACGAAGGCCCAAGTTAGGTTTCCTGAATATTCGTGGGCGTCAAACCATTCGTACACACGAAGGTTACCTACGGGGAATTCGCCATTCGATGCCTTAAGCCCTTCGGGGTATGGTTGATGAAGGAGCAACAGATAGGAGAACTTCCTGACTTGGTCAAACCCACGATCTCCCTCTCTTTCCTAGCTTTCGCGCCAAGTTTGAGAACGTGGGTCACTAAGCCCTAGCGGTTACCTACAAATATGGGACGCCCCCATGTTCTCTGACATTTGCGCAGAGGTGCCCTCAACCCTATTTCTTCCACTATAAATAGGTTGGACGGGCAGAGGATTATGGTAAGCTCATTCAACACTCATCTCTTTACTTACACACGCTTATACAACCATAACTCATACTTACTCTCACGCCGGAGGTGGTTCGCAGGGTCCAACCCCTGCGTAATCACTTAACGTAGTGTCTTCGTATTTCTTATCCTCAGGTGAAAGACAATCTTGGCTGGAATATACACCCCTCATACCTTTGATCATCATCAAAGCCTGGTAGTGCAATTTATTATAAAATCAGTGGCGCCATCCGTGGGACACGCTACTATTAGTCCCGTAATCACCAAGTCTTAAAACCCAAACCGATTACGCTATTTTTCTGGCATGGAACCAGGAAGAGAAGATACACCTCCACCAGTTTTCTCTACCCTGGTGCCTCTCAACACAACTAACACCGATAATCTCGCCCCCATAACTTCATCCACCTTCACTACACGATCTCGTTTGGAAACCACTCCCATACATCACGCCTCAACTTCCGCTAACCCTATTCCAGAAATTAGCCCTGCCTTCGTTGAGGCAAACTTCAAAGCGTTAGAGTCCTTGTTGAGGGCTCACAAGAGGCAAGTTCGCAACACTGAGATGCGAAGGGAACTAGAGTATTCCAGTGAGGAATATGACGAAGAGATCGAGGTAGATGAAAGGCCTCGACCAATTAGCAGGGGGCGCTCGGCCCTACGAAATGGTTCTCCTTCCATAAGGAGGCCCAACGGAAGAACTGTTGGTTTTGAAGAAGGTCCCGGAGGAGATCCGGGAAGAAGAGAAAGAGTGCAGGGAGAAAGAAGGAGTGAGAACTCCAACGGAGGAAGCAACCCGATAGGAAACGGAGGGGTAAACTTGCCACCTCTCCTGGTTACTCACTTAGGAAGAGAAGGGATGGGGGCTCCGATACCTCCATCGTACATCTCGAGTGTCGGAGGACCTCCTCCATACTCTGGGATGAACCAGATACCCCCTCAGGGCATGAATCCCTACCTACCTGCTCAGACCTATAATACCTATCCTCCGAATGGGTCTCTCCACAACCAGAATTACCAGCAAGTGCCATACAGACACCTTCGTGTACACCCTACACAGCCGATTGGGGGAAACCCTTCGTACCAACCTGCAACCTATGTTGCATTCTCACAACCGCTGCCTAACCCGTACAACCCTACACCTGTTTATCCACCTCTGTATAACCCTTACTATACCGAAGCCTCTGGAGCTTATACACCTTTCGTGAAGTGGATCGAAGACTACCCTCTACCTGACGGTGTGAAGATGCCTACTCACATAGGCACCTATGACGGGAAGGGCGATCCTGAAAACTTCTTACATTTGTTCGAAGGCGCTATCAAGATGCAGAAGTGGGTCATGCCCGTAGCATGCCACATGTTCACATTCACTCTCTGAGACTCTGCATGAATTTGGTGGAACGGGCAAAAGGTGGGAAGCATTGTAAGTCTAGATGATCTCAAGGCTAAGTTCCGATCACACTTCAGCCAACAGAAGAAGTACACCAAGACTCATCTAGCCGTGCATACCATCAAGAAAAGGGACAGCGAAAGCACAAGGGCCTTTGTCACAAGGTACACCGATGAAACTTTGCAAATTATGGGGTTGCACGAGGAGCAAAGGATTTCTGGCTTCGTACATGGATTACGAACTCGAAGCTTGGTGGAATTCCTGTCCACCGACCTTCCCACCACTTACAAGGCACTGATGGAAAAGACTTACACTTCGATTGAGTCCAAGGAAGTAGCAGCAAATGGAGCTCCGATCGAGCAAAGAGAGGCCTCTGACAAATTCTCCATAGGGTCCTCCTGGGAAGGATCCAAGAGTAGGAAGAAGAACAGAGACCGCTTCACTCCCTATAACAAAGGCTAGAATCATGGACTCTTAGCAAACCTGGTCAAATCTCATAGGGAGATCCTTGCTACTGAGAAAGCCGAAAAGTCCTTTGACCCACCATCTCGGATGTCAGCACGAAGCAAAGTCAGGGACATGTCGAAATACTACCACTTTCACGAAGACCATGGGCACGACACCAACAGCTGCAGAGAGCTGAAGAGGCAGATTGAAGAGGCAATACGATCCTGGCAATTGGCACATCTGGTTAAAGGCATCAAGAAGGGAAAGTACAAGTTCTTCGACACTCAGTTGGGTGAGTGGAAAGGGAACAAAAAGGAGGTCACCCCTGCAGAAGCTCCGATACTGATGGTGCACAGGCATGATCCAACCTTAAAGCGGAAAGAAGCAGATGGGGAGCTGGGAAGTGTAGGAGAGATAACATTCCCGTCCATTCTGGGGCAGACACCTTCGACTAACCCCGTAGTCATCAAGGTACGGGTCTCCAACAGGGAGATAAACCGAACCTACATGGATTGTGGAAGCTCCTGCGAGATCATCTATGAGCATTGCTTCCTAAAGCTCAAACCATCTATACGCTCGCAAAGGGTAGACTAAAAAACACCTCTGGTAGGGTTCTCCGGCAAACATTCATGGCCCAATGGAGAGGTACCGCTGGAAATCACTATAGGCGAAGGACCCTTATCCCGCACTGAAACGCTCACCTTCGTCATAGTCATGTCAGATTCTCCTTACAATTTGTTAATAGGGAGAACAGCTATGCAAAAGATGGGCATTGTAGTTTCCACCATACATGCTGCCATTAAGTTCCAAACTCCCTTCGGAGTGGGAACTGTTCATTCTAATTATGGGGATGATAAGGGAGTATATGGTGTCAAGAGGGTCAAGGAAGAATCAGATGAGCCTTCGATGGCAATTCTAAGCTGTAAGGATGTAGAGGAATGGGTCGTAATAAATCCTAGCTACCCCGAGCAAACAGTGGTGATAGGAAAGCAACTCCCGGCAAATTTCAAGGCGAAGCTCACAGAGTTGTTGCGGACTAACCTTGATATTTTTGCTTGGAAATATTCTGACATGACAGGAGTCCCAAGAACATTGCTAATAGATGGAAAGCCCTTCGGCAAGGAGCACAAGCTCAATGAATACAAACATATTGAGCCCATGAAACAGAAAAGAAAGAGCCTAGCCCCCGAAAGAAACGCTGTTGCCTGCAAGGAGGTCGATGAACTGACACAAGAAGGCATTTTAAGGGAAGTCAAATACCAAACCTGGGTGGCCAACCCAGTCATGGTAAAAAAGAGTGACGGAGGGTGGTGCATGTGTGTTGACTTTACTGACATCAACAAAGCATGCCCGAAGGACTGCTACCCCTTACCAGAAATCGATTGGAAGGTAGAGTCCTTGGCAGGCTTCCGACTGAAGTGTTTCCTAGATGCCTATAAAGGGTATCATCAGATCCAGATGGCAAAGGAGGACGAGGAAAAGACAGCCTTCTACACAAGCAAAGGTGTCTACTGTTACAGAAAGATGCCCTTCGGATTGAAGAACGCAAGGGCAACATACCAACGGCTCGTAGATAAAGCCTTCAACAAGCAGATAGGAAGAAATCTCGAGGCATACGTTGATGACATGGTTATTAAGAACAAGACGGAGGAGGACCTCCTCCTTGACGTTCAAGAGACCTTCGACCAGCTTCGGGCGATCAACATGAAGCTAAATCCTAAGAAATGCTCTTTTGGTGTCGAAGAAGGACAATTCCTTGGGCATTTAATTACAAAGCAAGGGATAAAAGCTAACCCTTCCAAGGTCAAGGCAATTACAGATCTCTAAGCTCCAAAGTGTTTAAAAGATGTACAAAGCTTGAATGGGAAGCTAGCCGCGCTAAGTCGATTCTTGTCGAAGGGGGCTGACAGGTCCTTGCCATTCTTCAAAACACTTAAAGGATGCGTCGACAAAAAGACCTTTCAATGGAGCCAGGATGCAGAAGCTGCTTTCCAAAAGATGAAGGAATTCATCAAAATCCTTCCAACACTTACAGCCCCAATCAAAGGAGAAGTGTTGTTCATGTACTTGGCATCCTCAATGGAGAGCATTAGCACAGTCCTCATGGCAGAACGGGGCAAGAGGCAAATCCCCGTTTACTTTGTCAGCAGGGTCTTGCAGGGAGCAGAAGTTAACTATCCAATCACAGCCTTAACCGAAAAGCCACTCAAACAGATCTTGTCAAAGCCTGAAAAGTCTGGAAGGGTGGCCAAATGGGCTATTGAGCTTAGGGAGCATGAAATAGCGTTCAAAGGTCGAAACTCTATTAAAGGGAAAATTCTCGCAGACTTCTTGGCAGAAACACCTTCCGAACCAGCACAGAAAAGGAAGAGCCTAAAGCTAAACTCACCGAAGTGCAGGACGACTGGAAGCTTTATACAGACGGAGCATCAAGCTCTGACGGTTCCAGAGCAGGTCTAATGTTGGTCAGTCCTGAAGGGAAGGAGCATACATATGCCCTCCGTTTTGAGTTTGAAGCCACCAACAATGAAGCGGAGTACGAAGCCCTACTAGCAGGCCTTCGATTAGCTAAAGATATGGAGGTCAAAGCTCTTACCATTTTCGTAGATTCTCAATTGGTAGCTAACCAGGTGACATGCTCCTATGAAGCAAGGCAGCCCGTCATCAAGCAGTACTTGGAAAAAACAAAGGAAATGTTGGATAGTTTCGATCCTACACCATCCAACACGTTCGCAGGAATCAGAACAAGAAGGCAGATGCATTGAGCAAGCTAGCCTCTATGGCCTTCACTCATCTCACTAAAGAAGTACTGGTTGAAGTTCTACCGGAAAGGTCCATTATTCGTAAGGAGGTTACGGACGTGGTTCATGAAGAAGGAGAGACATGGATGACTCCCATCAGGGAGTACTTGATAAGTGGTCTTCTCCCCGAGGATCCCAAACAAGCAAGGAAGATACGGGTTAAGTCTCCACAATACCGGCTAATGGGAGAAAACCTATACAGAAGGTCGTTTCTATCACTTTGGCTCAGATGTGTCGGACCTAAGCAGGCTTCGAGCATTATCGCGGAAGTTCACGAAGGATCCTGCGGCCTCCATGCAGGGCCCCGTTCAGTTGTCTCGAAGATAATGAAGTTAGGATACTACTGGACTTCGATGCATAGGGATGCGGCGGAAATCATTCTTAAATGTGAAGCTTGTCAGATACATTCAAACGTTCCCAAGCTGCCGAAGCAGGACATGACAAGTGTTACATCCGCATGGCCCTTCTCCCAATGGGGAATTGATATCGTAGGACCTATGCATGTGGCTCCTGGCGGGGTCAAATTCTTATTGGTGGCAATTGATTACTTCACAAAGTAGGTGGAGGCTAAACCTTTAGCCTCCGTAACGGGTAGACAGATCAAGAAGTTTGTGTGGGAGCACATTGTGTGCAGATTTGGAGTGCCCCACATCATCATATCTGACAATGGCAAGCAGTTTGCCGAAGGAGTCTTCTATGACTTCTGTTAAGGGCTCAACATAAAGCAGTCTTGGACGTCCGTCTACCATCCACAAGGTAACGGACAAGTTGAGGTTACTAATAGAGACATTGTCAAAGGGATTGAGAAAAGGCTGGGACGAACTCACCATGGATGGGTGGACGAGCTCCCTCAAGTGTTGTGGGCTCATAGGATGCACCCCAAGTCAAGCAATGGTAAAACCCCCTTCAGCCTAACATACGGAACAGAAGCGGTCATCCCTTCGGAGCTAAGTGTGCACACGGAGCGTGTGGCCACATATGATGCTACCCAAAATGATGAAAAGATCAGGGAGAACCTTGATCTGTTAGAAGAAAGGAGAGAGATAGCCTGGGAGAACCTCCATCCGAGAAGCCATGCATAAGCATAAAATCTAAGGCTACTACAACAAAAGGGTTAGGCCTTCCACCTTCAAGCCTGGGGAATACATGCTACGCCTCAACAGTGCAAGCAAATTAGAATGTCAGGGGAAGCTCGGACCTACTTGGGAAGGACCCTACGTGATAGCTGAGGCCTACGGCAATGGAGCCTGTAAGCTGGCCACTCTTCTCGGAGAACCCATCAATAGAACATGGAATGGTACGAACCTCCAAAATTTCTATGTTTAAGAAGTACTTTTACTTTTCATTCTTGTAATTAAAAGCTTCTCATGGGAAAGCAAGCATTGTTGGTAGTTGTCTTAGTCTTCATTTCAAGAATGATGCAATCCTCTCTAGGAATTCAATGATGAATAATACATTTGCTACAAATCTCTTGCTTCGTTTCTTAAACACAAAGGTTTGTTCAGCCAACTCGTTTATGAGTTTCAATGTCAAATGGGAAGGCATATGGTGTAAGAAACACCTCATTACTTAAGCCTACCAATACATTCACATTAACTCTCCTAAAATTTATGGCACTTACAAAAGTTAAAAAAAAGCCATATTACTTAAAGGATTTGAGATAGAGTGGGTCACGACCCTCTGTCAATGATCAAAATTGGTCATTATATTCTTGGTGTTGCAATTTACACACAATGAGGTTGTTTAACCTTAGGTTGTAAAGTTTAAGCGTTGGAAAAATGGCGTAAGAGAAGTTGACAAGATAAAAATAATTAAGTGTGTGGGGATATCTTCCCACACCGTGGCATTCAAAAGAAGGGCTAATGCCCTTATAGCTGCATATGAGGCCGGAGCCTCATTCAAATTGTCTTTGGCCAAGGCCATACATCACAAACAGTAAATTGTTTTAAGGAACAAGACAAACATAATAAAGAAACATTAAATTGTCTTAAAAAGGGTACATGCTACCCTTGGAACCAAATTACTGCCAACAGGGCAGCCTTCATTCTGGCTTCTGAGGAGATGGAGTTGGGGATGGAAGAGTTGAGGCAGGCTTGGTGGAGACCGTCTTCTTGGAAGGGGTCGCAGGCTTGATCTTGCGTGGCTTCTTCGAGAGGAGGTCTTCAAGAGGTGCCATAGGGTCTTTGGTAGCTTCAGCCAGGAAGGGGTACTCTGCGGTTGCAAATGCATTTCCCGCATCTTCATATTCCGCCTTCGATGAGGGACGGTAGCACTCAACTTTGGAGAGGTCTACGGGGCTTACCTATTTTATCCACCTCCTCCAAAGCCAAGCATCGTCCATGGAAGATAGCTGCCTTGATGACTTTCCACATCGCAGCTCCCATCTCATCACTATGATAGAGTTCCATGGCTATGTACGGCACTACCTTTGACAAGACCTCAGCACGGTCCTTTTGGAGCATTTTATACCTCATCTGCAAGCCGTCAATCTCCTCCCTCAATTTCACCTCCAACTCTCCAAGCCTAACCTTCTCTCCTTCCAAGCCAGCACACTTTGCCTCTAAGACAGCATTTTGGCCGGTGAGGCTCACCACCTTAGCCTCCTCCAACCTGAGTTTGCCACAATCAGCTGTCAACTCTGCTACCTTCTCTCGGAGGTCTTGGATGAGTGGATTCTTCTCGATATCCTTCTCAATTTCATCACACTTGGCCTCCAGCTTGGCATACTCCTTATCTCTATGCTTCTCCTTCTCCAGCATGACATCCATCTCTTGCCTTGCCTTTGTAACTACCCGAAGTAACTCCCTGGTTCGACCATTCAAGTGGTTGTCCAACACGGCCTGCCTTGCAACACTTTTATCGTGCAGATCGCAAACCCCTTTGATGGACATATTGTCCAGCAATCCTTTCCATTGGGGAGGGGTGACATGATCTACAATTCGGTGGTAGGCCAAGGCATTTGGGAGCTCCTTCGTATCAGGAAGGTCTGCGACCAATACAATACATAAGGGCAAAGTTAGTCATTACAATTAGCATCTTTTATAATTAGAAAGGGCAAATGTTTACCATGCATCTCTTCAGCATTATCCGGCAATTCAAAGGCATATTTAACAACCTTCTTGCCTTCAAAATTCTTCTGTCGCACGGCCCTGGATCCAGATGCTGGGAGAGGAGTCTTTCTCTTGTTCGCAGACTTGATGGCTTTACCAGCTGTTCCCTTCCTACTCTTCAACCTGTCAGCTATACCAGTGGAGCCTGTGATTTGAAGATCCTCTTCTGCAGGATCATCCGAATCTGCCACGTTCTCAACGAATTTGGAGGGACCCTCTAGCAATGCTTGTGGGGGTGCTGAGGCAACAAGCTCTGGTCTGGGAGTGTCTACATCATTGTTGTTGACAGATGTGGAAGGTGAACCAACACCATAGGACTCTTCATATTTTTCAGCAGGCATGAAGCTCAAGTCTTCGTCAAAGTCTTGATGCATGAAGTTCCTAAACGCCATTTCTGCAAAAAGAAACAAGAAAAGATAAATATCAGCGCTACATTGGTCCTACTTAAATGAAAGTGGAAGCACATACTTTTTCCATGATAAATGATTATGGGCTTTTTGGGAGACCCCTCCCAGCTGTGTGCAATCCCAGCCATGTACAGGATTGGCTCAGGAAAAGCTTGAACATCCGCAGGATACCTAGCCAAACGCTGATAACATGGATTCCTTCGAACCTCATAAGGTAAGGGGTCGTTAAAACGTTTTGCATCAAACATAAACTCCTTATTCAACAATGCTGGATAGTTAGGTGGGATAATGGTGTTTTGTACATAGAACAAACTGCCTTTCCAATCTCTTATGTTGGTATAAACCCTTGTAACAAGAGTAGGCACATCTCCTTCAGGCCTTTTTGCCAAACTCAACCGATTGCCACCTGGGTACAGGTTCAAAAATCCCCTTAAAACCTTAAGCGTTGGTTCATAGCCATAAGCTTACACATAACTATGAATGTGGTAAGTTTGGCTAAACCAAAGGGGTTAAATCTAGAGATATGCACTTCGTAATACTGCATTAGCTCTAAGATAAGAGGGTGGATAGGAATCCTAAGGTTTGAATGGCTAAAGGAGTGAGTATATAGCCCTACGAAGCCTTCGGGGGCATCAAAAATACCTTGGTTTGATTTGGGTAACATAACCTTAAACTCTTGAGGGATTGGGTAATCAACAAGATGATCGTGTAATTCTTTAGCGGTAAAAGTATATTTTTGTTGTTTAATTATGAACTTTGAATCCATGACTATTCTATGCTACGAGAAATTAAGAGGAATACTGTACCTTTTGATTCAGAGTCGGTGATTCCTAGAGGTTACTGCGTGTAAAAGGTGTACGAAGAGGGTAAAGTATCTTAGGGTTTCATCTACCTCCCCTTAAATACTCCTTTTCTACCCCTTTTTAACCGCACACGTGTCTTTTCGATTAACTCTTATCCAGATTTCAAACGGGTTTTAAATTACAAATAATTGTTTTGGTCAACCGAGTAACTTGGGATATGGAATCACTGTAGCGAGTAGTTGAAAGGTTTAGTTAGCATTAAATGCACGGGTTACAACATGATTATCTTGTTTACGATAAGTTTGGCAATGAACGGTTGATTTTATTCGCAGGATGAAGTCGAAAGCAATGCCTCTTCGTTCATATGCATCATTTTCGACTGGGGGGCTTGATGATGTACCTTCCGAACAGCTAGACGGACACCCCTTCGAGATGTGTCGAAGCCCTTCTGTACGAAGGCCCAAGTTAGGTTTCCTGAATATTCATGGGCGTCAAACCATTCGTACACATGAAGGTTACCTACGGGGAATTCGCCATTCGAAGCCTTAAGCCCTTCGGGGTATGGTTGACGAAGGAGCAACGGATAGGAGAACTTCCTGACTTGGTCAAACCTACGATCTCCCTCTCTTTCCTGGCTTTCTCGCCAAGTTTGAGAACGTGGGTCACTAAGCCCTAGCGGTTACCCACAAACATGGGACGCCCCCATGTTCTCCGACATTTGCGCAGAGGTGCCCTCAACCCTATTTCTTCCACTATAAATAGGTTGGACGGGCAAAGGATTATGGTAAGCTCATTCAACACTCATCTCTTTATTTACGCACACTTATACAACCATAACTCATACTTACTCTCACGCCGGAGGTGGTTCGCAGAGTCCAACCCCTGCTTAATCACTTAACGTAGTGTCTTCGTATTTCTTATCCTCAGGTGAAAGACAATCTTGGCTGGAATATACACCCCTCATACCTTTGATCATCATCGAAGCCTGGTAGTGCTATTTATTGTACAATCAGTATCCGATCAGATGTAGCAAGTGGGATAAGTACGAGGTCGATCTCAAGAATAATATGCTTAGAATTAACCTAGTGTATTTTACAGATTTAAAGAGGGATTTAATTTGATTTGATTATAACTACTAAAAACAAATAAAGTAAATTAACTAACTAAACTAATTATGGTTGTGATAAAATAGAAGAAAGTAGTGCTAGCCTTATTACTGCTATTACAATCTAGCTATCCATTCATTATTGCAATAATTTAATTGTAAAGTACTGGTGACTTCAGAATGTATGGAGAGTATCTCCTTGGTCCAGGTAATATCTCCATACTTCTATTTAACTTAGACTAGACCACTTGGTCCATGTATCTAGCCTCTACACATGTAATCTTGTAGACCATTTGATCCATGTACATACTCAATTACAAGCATGCATTAAGATGTGTCAACTAATCTAGGTGATTTATATGTGGTATCCACTTGCTCCATGCAATACCTACTCTTCTCACGCGGTCACTTTATTGATGAGCACTATGCTAATTTAAGTGTTCTTGTTATATACATCTAGCTATCCACTTGGTCCATGTTATATCTAGACTTAAAAGACTCAAACATATAAATGAGCACGTATTGAACAGTTAACACATAAACTAAACAATACTAAACATTAAATCTTAATAAACGAAAATAACTATCATGTAATATTCATAACATGGCTAACACCAAGTGTGTTAGCCCATAATGTTTGTAGAGTTACAAGAATATAATTTAAACGAAGAACAAACAGAAATCATAATGAAATCGATATGCAAATCGAATGATTAACGATGATACGAGACTTTCTCTTCTTGATTTCCTAGCTCATAGAACTGCTCTTGGGGCCTTGGAATGGTAAAATTTGGCTGTGGTTGAGAGTGGTGAGTGAATGATGATTAAAACTCCCGTATGTGGTTGTATTTATAGTTACCTGCCAGGGCTGGAATACGGCGTATTCTGGATATCTTAATTAGCTGACGAAGAAAGCATATTCTGCGTATCTTTATAAATACAGCGTATTGTTGACTTGAGATACGCCATATACCTTTAAATCTTTGATATACTTGGAGAGGGGATAAGATCTTTAATACGGCATATGGCCAGAGTTTCATACGCCGTATACCTTCAATGGTTGACTTGGGCTTTGACTGTAGAGCTTCCAAATACGGCGTATTGCCATAGTTAAATACGTCGTATTCTTCAATATTAACCAATACTTAGTGAATTCTTCCAGATTTCAATACGGTGTATAGTGAGAGTTACATACGTCGTATGCTCTTCTACAGCTTGCATACATAATCATCAAGAATAGCTCCAAATCATGTCTTTCTCCATGTCCTTTGTAACATTGCTCCAAAATTACTGAAAGTGGAAAACATAGGCAATTAAGTATCAATTCAGATATAAACATGCAATATATGAGTAATAATCATGTGATAAGTATAGTACTAATTAGGACTTATCAGTATAGCTCATGGATTGGAAGTTGTATATTGATAAGAGAGATATAAGTGTAGATAAATGTTTATCTATAACAGTATTGTTATTTGAAACACCTTTTCCTTTTTTACCAAAATTGGAAGGGTACCCAATCAATTTAAAACATTTGTCAACAGTATGACCATTAAACCGATAATGCTCACAAACCATAGTAAGACCCCCAAATGGTCTTCTATTATTCTTTTCATTTGGTCTAAATGTGGCAGTAGGTCTAGGTCCATTACAAGAAGTTTGATTACTCTAGAAATTGCCTATGTTAATAGACACATTAGAAATAAAAGCAGAAGTCGCTCACATCGAATCGACCGCAATTTATCACAATTGTGTGATGCTAGCAATAGGTTCATGTTAACTTCATTGATACTACTAAATATAGAACCAAAACATATGCATGTTTAGATTTATGAAATTCATGATTATGGGTATATGATCTTGGATCATGTCCATGTTATTTTAGTGCTTATGATTTCATTACCCAATAGTCAGTACGTGAGATTCCTCACTAGAAATGCATTTCATAAGCATTCGTTTTCATTTACTTGAAGTTGATGAGTTTATGACATAAACGAATTTCAGGATGACACAATTTTATAACCACGGGTCACATAATTATGACTAGGGTCTCTAGACAGTATAATATTATTTTGTTTTCATATTGCGTCTAAATTGCGCTCGCAATTCCTGCATCGGCCTCTGGACCTTGATCGCATTGGATCGCAAAACGCAATTTTAAACCAAGTTAGACACATTAGAAATAAGCGAAGTGATCATCGAACTAGTTCTGTGACCCTGTGAGATTCCTCATCATTCCTTATTAGATATCAGGAAGAGGGTCTCTAGACAGAATATCACTCCTAATTTGCATATACGTATCATCAAGACCCATCAAAAACTGCATAAATTTCATTAATTGATTATGTTTTTTAAAATTCTCTACAGTATGACAAGTACATCTAGGAGTCGAACCAATGCATTAAATTGTTTCCAAATTGCATTAAGTTTATGATAATAATCAGCAATATATGACCCATTTTGACACAACGAATTGACTTTATTATAAAAATTAAAAGTCACAGACCAATCAACCTTATCATAGGTTTTTTTCAATTCTTGTCAACATGTAAAGCACTTTTTGACAATATTTGACCAAGGTAAAGTTCCTCAAAAATAGAGTTCAGAACCCATCTCAAAACAATTGCGTTTACCCTATCTCATTGTCTGCCTAAAATTTCATCAGTATTTGATCATCTACATGTGACATCTATAAATCCATTTTTATTTTTTCCTTCCAAAGAAAGTTGCATAGCACATGACCAAAAGCTGTAATTCTCATTTCCTTTTAATTTGACAGATACACCAGTCAAAGATGCAGAGTCATTAGGATTCAAGTGTAATGGGCGACTTATATCCAATCCATAGTCACATGGAACGGGGATCGCTCCATTACGGGATCTCGATTCGCTATTTCTCAAAATTTGGTGCGTAGGTTCATTCAGGTTTGCTTCGGTTCGGTGTACCATATATTTCGGCTCGGTGTACCAAATAATTTGGTAGGCGTACCCAATAATAATATTGTTTAGTTGCATATATTTTTATACATTTACAGGTCATAACTCATAACTAAACTTCAATGATATTGTTGGGATAACATTAATTAGGCCTCCTTATGTTTTAATGATGACAAATAAACCTTCGCAACACATAAAATCACAAATGTTAGCCAAAAATCAAACGACCCAATAACTGGGTCTGGCGCACTGCTGGCGCTCTGACGCGCCAGGCCACTATATTGGTCGTGATGGTTTTTGAAAGTCGGCTTTCCCCTTACCCGACAAATGTGGATCTTTCAATACAGGTATGTATATGATATGTGCGTCATTAGGAACACTCGAAACGGGTTTTAGAATTAGAGGGATCCAAAACAACCTTCCGTTTTTGACAAAAAGCCAACTCAAGTATTTTGTTAAACGCCTGTAGCCAAGGCTTTTTTAAACCTAGAAAACTCATATCTTTCACGTGACATCAAGTGAAAATATTCATATGACCATAATCCGTGTTTACGTCTTCTCTAATCACGTAACGGAATTACTCCTTTATTGGTGAAACAAAGTCAAAGGTCCCTTTGCGTAAACGCATCCTTTCCCGTTATGGGATATGCTTTACTATGATGCAAAGCACTTAGCTTATTTGTATCAAAATGATTATTGGTTACGTCAAGTGGTAGTTAATCACGAATTATGATATTGTGAATACTTGACGTTGTGTTATTTGAAAGATTGATTATCCTTTGTACTTTCCCGAACACATTCCATAATCATCATTGTCAAACTCTTTTCTTTCTTAAATGACAATGTGATTAAACCTTAATCAACCCTTTGATTAACACCTTCACCAAATAAACCTTTAAACCATTTCAAAGTCCTTCCAAATTTTATCCTCAACATCCTCTAAATATTCCCTTACACCTATGTACTTGATTGTACTTCTTGTCCCTTACATTCCCACATTCTCTTTCTTACATTCTCATCTAACCATCAATATTCAACCACATCACCACATTCTCTTAACTAACCACATCAACATCGTTTTCACCATATTCCTTCTTAACCACCACAATTCAAACACATCACCACATTCTCTTCTTCCTCACATTTTGAATTTGAATTCTTCACACACACACTCAAAACTTCCCAAACACACTTCTCATTCTCACCCACACTTCCTCTCTCTACATTCAAATTCAAAACTCACACACACACAACCTTCCTTTCCTTATGCATTTTTTCAACTCATACCTTCATCCAACATTCAAATTTTAAATTTGAATCAAATCCTTAGGCTCTCCATCACATCACTCTCACATACATACAACTCACCATTCCATATCAACACATATGATAAACCTTCCCCATATACTACCTTCCTCACTTCTTCTTCCCCCTCACATTTCAAATTCAAATTTAAATCAAACCTAAGGCTCCCCATTACATCAAGCCAACTCACTCCAACTCATCACATATCCTTCCTCTCTAAGAAATGGAATATTCTTGGCATATTCTCTTCTACCCTAATCATGCCAACTCACATATCCTAACCATGGTTAGATTTTAACTTTATCGAACATATGAATTTGAATTTCAATTGCACACTCTCTTCCCTCTTATCCATATGGAATATTCTTGGCATATTCTTCCTCTTAACATAAGCCAACTCACTTAACCTAACCATGGTTATCTTCTAACCTGGCTTCTCTCACACAATTTGAATTTCAAATTCAAATATTTCCTCTCTCTCTCCATCACAACATCAACACTTCCTTTCTAAGAAAAGAATATTTTGTGGAATATTCTTTCTCTCTTATCTATGCCATGTGAGAAATACCCAAACTACATTATCCAATTATCCCTTCTCTCTTTCTGTTTTTGATAATTGGTTTTATCCAAACAATTCACAAAATTATTTTTTATCAAATGGCTATTCGAGTTGGTTGACCTTAAGGATGAATATGTAAAATACTAATGTGTGAAGTACAAATGAGGATTTAGTAAGGTTGGGTACTTGAAAGACCAAAATCCGAAGAAAAATAGTTCAGGAATTATGGCACGCCAACGCGCCAGTCTTGAATTATTTTTTCGCATTTTAGGATTTTGGCCTATTGTTGTTCTCTATTCACTATCGTATAAAAAACAGTTAAGTATTTAAAAACAAACTAATAGTCAATCAATGACTGAAATGACATAAGTAAAAACACACTGAATAATTTTTAACATAATATTCTTTATTAGAAATAAATCAAAAAGAATACATTACCCAAGTACTTGCGGAATAGTACTTGGGATTGAAATGACAAAGGGTTGTAACTCCTCACGAAGCTCAGGCTAAGTCTGACCACAACTACTATGGAACCACTGAGCTATCTCAGGGACTGAGTTGTATTTGGAGGAGTGAAAGATGGCTTGTGTGTGTGTGTTTTACAATTTACAAGCTTAAATATTTCACTCCATCTCTTATGCTATTTATACAAGTATGAGTTTTAACTCTATCCTAAGTGACAAACTGACAGGTTACAGAAGACAAAATACTGATGTATTTTGTCTCTGTTTACAAAGGCTATATTTGGTAAGGGACAAAGCCACTTTCTACTTGTCAGTATTGATGCTGAGCCTTTTAGGGAAAGTTGACTTCTTGAGGATAAGCACTCTGTCTTTATCGCTTCAAGCATAACCGTTTTGTCCCGCCCATTCTTCAGTCTTCTCCGCCTTCAGTCTTTAGTCTATTTTGTCTTCAGTGTTAGCAGTTGGTGAGGAGTTCAGGGATTCAGTGAGTTATTGTCATCACTCACTGAATCCACCATCTTCTTCTTGACTCAGTCTTCACCCCTTAAGTTCCGCTTTACTGAGTGGAGAGACTTCTTCTTCGCCTCTTACTGAGTATCCTGAAGATGGCTCACTGAGAGACTATGCACTCAGCGACCTGATAGTGTTTAACGACCTGAACACTTAGGGTATTTTCTATTCAAATCCTAGACTTAAGGGGTTTGGGTATTTACTAAACCCAACAATCTCCCCCTATTTTGATATACAAATAGCCTAAGTGTTTGATCAGTGTAAGTGAGCAATTGGCTTCTTCTTACATTGAATGTACTAATGAACATAATAAGGAACACTGAATATTTTAACAAAACATACATCGTTTATTGATCAATTACATAGTTCCTATCACTAGTACAAAAAGATAAATGATAATGATGTCAATCAAGATGGAACCCTAGTGCTTCAAGCTTGACTTTCTTTGTGATGAGTGTTTCTTTGTCAGGGTGCTCTCTTATCTTGGCGTTTAAGTCAGCACATAACCTGACGTTTGCTGGAGTTTGAATTTGAGAGGCCACTGGTATGTAGCTCAGCATTGTAGCCACACCTGCGTGATCAATGTCACTCCACCTTTGGAATGCTAGGTTCCCATAGACATCAATAAAGAAAAGTCCTCTTTCAGGCTTTTCTATCACAAGACAGTTTACAAACTTCACTCCTTCAGGTAGCTCCCTATTGCATTCCAGTCCAGGAACTTTGATCTCAGGCTCGAACTCAACCCTCTTTCGTTTGCCCTGTGATGATTGAGGTTGAGATCCTTTAGGTGCAGTTAAGGCATGCTGAATCTCCAGTAGTGCTGGTGCTTCCCTCAGTCTTTCATACCTTTTGCTGAGGATTTTCATCAGCTCCTTAACCATAGTATTCTGCTTCTTTTCAATGATTGGACCAAGCTCATCGAGTTCAGTGATCCCAAATTCAGTGAATTTCAGGGGATCATGAACCTCAAAGTGTCTTTTATCATCCCCTCTGTAGACATTCATTGCTAGTGGTTTGGACTTGGGGATGATTCTGACATCTGTGATTTTCTCAGGCAGCCTTCTACTTGTCATTGACCAGTTGTATTGGTCAATTCTTTCTTGCCTGATGGTTGCAGCTCTCCTGTTCTTCTCATCCAATTTCTTTTTCATTTTAGCAGCCTGAGCATCCTTGAACTTCTGTCATGCCTGACCCTTTTGAAGCTTTTTAGGATCTATTCTAAAATTCTCAGCTTCCTTGGAAACAACTTGTACCAGTGCTTCCTTGCTCTTTCTTTCTTCTTCAGCTAGTTTCTTTCTCCTTTCTTCCTTTGCAAGATAGGCACTTAGTTGTTGTGGAGTGAGCAGGTACTGAGTGTTGCCGATCGTATAGGGAATCTTCTCAGGCTCAAGTGTTTTCGTTATGGCCTTTCCTTTGTCCTGGCCTAAGGAAGATGATGCTACCAATGGTGGTGTTGTTGTCATGATTGTTGTTGTTGGTGGGACTGATGATAAGGGTGTTGCTGAAACTGGTGGGATTGATGATATTGGTGTTGCAGAGACTGGTTGGTCTGGCTCCCCCAGTGTGAGAGGGGAGTCTCTTTGATGGTCTTCTCCCCTCAACTGTTGTCACACGTCGGTGAGAGCAAGAGTTGCCTCGGACACTGGGGGATTTGGTGTTGCTTGACCTTTGAAGGCTTGGTAGATCTCCGTGACTATAGCCTTAATGTCAGTTGTATCCTTCTGAAGACCAGTGACTTTTTCTACCAGATTAACCTGAGAGAGTTCGAAATCAGTCATTCTAGGCCCAAGATTCCAAGCCATTGAAGATGATGCCTTAGCCAAAGTAGTCACCTGAGCATCCAAAGAACCCAGTGCCTGAAGAGACTGGCCTGAAGGCTGAATACCCTAAACATTGGCGGATTGAGCATGTTGATTAGTTCAGTGAGGTCTGAGGAATTTTTCAAGTAAGCCTCAGTAGCCTCCAAAACTTTAGAGTTGAGTGTTGGGTCTTCTTTGACAGCATCCCTAATTTCATCTATTGTAACACCACAAGTCTGAAGATGCTTGAGAAATTTAACCAGATTTTCATCCAGTCTATAAAGATGTTGGTACATGAGATCCATGTGTTCATCAGTGTTTGCATCAAATGCTAGTACCTCACCTTGGTCTGCATAGGCGGCAGACTTCAGTGTGTTGATCCCATAAAGTTTTAGTAACCCAGTATATAGCTTCCTTGAAGCTTTAGTGATCCACATAACCGTTGCCTCTCACGTGGAAGGAAGTATTGTCAAACTTTCTGAATTCTTCAGGACAGGAAGATGAAGAAGAGTCAAGGTCATTGTCTTCAGGCTGGAAAGGTGACTCTTTAGGCTCTTGTGGATCAGGCTGAGGCTCTTGTTCAGTTTGAACATCAGCATCTACTTCTTCTTCTACTGATAGTATTTCATCTTCACTGTCAGCTTGTTCTTCATCAGAGAATAAAATTTCGTTAACCTCAGCAACTGTTAGTAAACCAGTGGTGGTGATGGGTTCCATATCAGCTGGTGGTATATTTCCCTCTGAGTCTTTGTCCCCCAGTGACCCCTCAGACATTGGTTGGTGTTTCCCAGTGCCTTCGCCGGAGTCAGGATTGGTGGTGGGTTCCGTATCGGCGGGTTTTTTCTTTCCCTTCGAGACTTTGTCCCCTTGCTCCTTCAAGCGGGTGGGTGTTTCAGTGCCATCCTTAGAAGCAGTGGCAGTGAGTTCCCTATCAGCGGGTTGTTCAGTTCCCTCTGAGTCTTTGGGATCATTCAGTTGGCCCTCAGAAAAAGTTGTGATTTGCGAATGTCATCCTTGGGCAGTGTAGAAGGCACTCCCCTACCAGCGGGTTGTATGTTTCCCTCTGGATCTTGGGGAGTAGTAGATGGGACCAAGGGCACTGACTGTGATGTATCAGTGTCCTTCGTTGTCACCGGGGTGGATGATGTTTGGTCTCTCTTAGGTGGCAGTTCAGTCTAGGGCTTTCTTTGCCTTTTGTACGTGCTCCGAAGCCTCGGGGCCCTGAGACTTGGGTTTGGTCTTAGTCCCGTCTAAGACTTCCCCTTTCTCTATTTAGGAGCAGGGTT
This sequence comes from Chrysanthemum makinoi, assembly GCA_910596185.1. Taxonomy (NCBI): domain Eukaryota; kingdom Viridiplantae; phylum Streptophyta; class Magnoliopsida; order Asterales; family Asteraceae; genus Chrysanthemum; species Chrysanthemum makinoi. The sequence continues at coordinate 131,892,284 of OU343223.1, read as the reverse complement.
TGGAGACACTGAGTCCCTTTGGTTGTTTACATCAACCATATGGGCCATCAATTCTATTTCAGTGACTTGGGATGGGTCTTTTTGAAAATTAGATTGACTCAGGATACCAGTAAAGCGATGTATTTGTATTCTGAGGGTAATTACAACCCAGTAACACTTGTAACATGAGACAACCCTAGGATACAAACGTATTTCGTCCTATTTTTGCTCATAGCTTGGTTCTGAGATCATGTAAATGATCCCCAATGTCGACAGTGACCCTATTCATCAAGCGGTATGCCACCATCAACTGAATAGAGTTAACTTGTTTAGTGGATGAGTGGTTCCCGCCGAGAACCTGACTCACAAATGTGAACAGGATCTTCCAAGCCGCAGGAAATGGGTTCTTGGTGATTGGGGTCTTGTCCAAAAACTTTGGATCTAAAACAATTTGTTTTAACCCATCCTTAACGTGGAGGTTTCGGGATGGGCAACATAGTTCAATTATAGTCTAACCTGTTGATGTACAAAAAGTTTTATAGTCTAGGGTGGTGATATTTCCCCATTAAAAACTTGAATTTGATGAGATACTCCAGTGGTCATAGGTCAGGTCTCTCAGTAGAGGTGTAGGGTCATAGGCCTTTGTTGTAGCAAAACTCCCGAGGAGGTTTTGGTACGAATTGAGGGGCTGAGTAAAGGCCGTTTCGGTGCGGGTTTAATAAAAACTTCATGATGCCCTTATAGGATGGGACATCAGGGGGTATTCAAAATTTCCTATAACATTGTTAGTTTTAAATTCAACATTACTGATATCCCCTACCCACTGTGGTGCAAACTGAAGAGATTAAGTTCTTGCCATTTCCATTAAAAGGTTTTTGGGTTTATAAAAAGATATCTTGACAAGAACAATCAAAGAGTTTTGAATCTCTTGAGTTTTGTAATGAAAAATCTTTTTTAAATGTTTACAGAGAAGATTTTACTAAAAAACTTGTTTTTGAGGATTAAAGAACACAAAGATTTCTTGTTTTGAGAAGAGATTTTGACAGAGTTTGGTTGCAGTAAATCTTTGTGTGTGTTTTTAATGTTTTGAGAGGGGTATTTATAGAGTGGTGAGAGGGGTAAAATATGCATAAATGGGGATTGTTAAGTCAGTTTTGAAAACGTTTTGAATCTCCACATTTAATGCCACCACTCCACTACCTGCAGTAAAATCCCGGTTTTCAAGGAACAGTTGCAATTACAAGTAAAATGCATTCTGCAGTAATAAAATATTCACAAGATATTTCATGTGAGAGGAGGCATTTAATGCCAAGTGGGATGAGGTAAGTTTAGAGGGACCCTTGACTTGGATGACAGTAAGATAAAGAGACATATATTGCTATGTTAAATTGGTGTGGTTACCAACCTAGGACATTTAAGTAACTGATACTTGGTGCATTTAGTTACTCATTCAATGCTCAATATCTAAAGTCAAGGTCCCTGAATGAGTCTTACTCATTCAGTGAGAGGGTTGCTTTGGGGTTTTGTTCAGGGAGGATGAACCATTTCAGAGAACTTACTGAGATTGGGATTGGTTTTCAGTTTGCTGACTTTCAATGTCTAGCATTCCCAATTGACTTTAGGTCCTGAAGGTAGGTTCATCTAAAGGTTTGAAGAATATGACAATTTGATATTCATAGGGATGAAATGAAGTTCTATGTCTCCTTTCATTATGTGGTCCCCGAAATGATATCGATATCAATGTGTTTGGTTCTTTGGTGGAGGACAGGATTATTGGAGATTGCAATAGCACTGGTGTTATCATAGAAGATAGGTACCATTTTGTAATGGATGTCATAGTCACTGAGTTGACTTTTCATCCATAATACATTGGCACAGACATCCTGCAGCGACCACATACTCAGCCAGTGAAGACATAGCCACTGATTGTTGCTTCTAGCACTCCAACAAACAGATTTCCTCCAAGAAGCGGGACCCTGGTACTTTTTACGTCCATATGCGACTGCATAATCAGAGTCAAAATATCCTTTGAGATCAAACCCTGAGCACTTTGGATAGTAAAGTCCAAGGCTTGTAGTTCCTTTCAGATATCATTTCTTTTGGCTGCAGTGAGATGTGATTATTTGGGATTGGACTAATATCTTGCTATTAGCAGTGAGAATTGTATGTCTGCAGTGCAAGCGGTTAGATACATCATGAACCTACAATCCTCCGAAATGAGTTAGATTGACTAATTTGCGGAGAGATCAGGTCCAAGGTTGTTAGGAGGGACCATTGGTGTCTTCACGAGGCCGCGGTCGAGAGATCTCATATTTCTTCAAGAGATTTCTGGTATATTTCTCTTGACTAATGGAGATTCCTTTATTAGTTTGCCTGATTTGTAGTCCAAGAAAGTAAGTGAGTTCACCCATCATGCTCATTTCAAACTTCTTTGTCATCAGTTTTTCAAACTGTTTGCAAAGGGTGTAATTTGTTGAGCCAAAGATGATGTCATCAACATACACTTGGACTAGGATCATATCTTGTTTTGTCCTATAGATAAATAGTGTGTTGTCTATCTTTCCTCTGACAAACTTGTTCTGAATCAGGAAGGCTGAGAGAGTTTCATACCATGCTCTGGGAGCTTGTTTAAGTCCATACAGGGCTTTGTCAAGCTTGAGACATATAGTCGAGAATTCACTACTCTCAAATCCAGGAGGTTGCTGAACATACACATCTTCCTTGAGTTCACCATTTAGGAATGCACTTTTTACATCCATTTGGTAAACTTTGAAGTTCATGTAGGTAGCAAATGCAAGGAAGATCCTGATGGCTTCCATTCTTGCAACAGGAGCAAATGTCTCATCATAGTCAATGCCTTCTTGTTGACTGTACCCTTTGGCTACAAGTCTAGCTTTGTTTTTAATGATAGTGCCGTTTTCATCAGTTTTGTTTCTGAAAACCCACTTCATTCCTATGATAATGACATCCTGAGTACATTTGATCAAGGTCATGACCTTATTTTTATCAAACTGTTGAAGTTCCTCTTGCATGGCCTAAACCCAGCTTGGGTGTTTTAGAGCCTCAGTGATACTTTTGGGTTCTATTTCTGATATAAAATCAGCATATAGACATTCATTTGCTGAAGCTGCAGTTAGTTTAGCAGTCATGCTTCTTGTAAGCATGCCCTCAGTGGGTTCACCAATGATGCTTACAAGCACAATGTCCTGAGATTTTGTCCACTTACTTTGTGGTCTAGGATCTGAGCTTGAAGATGTCACCAGAGACTCAGAGTGAGTTAAGTGCGAGGAGCCACAGAATCATTTAGATCATCTTTGAGATGTCTTGTTCGAGTTAGGGTTCTTGAATTACAGGTTCCGAACATTTGGTTCAAGATTACCTATCAAGAGGGACTGATTGATTGTCAATGAATTCACTGATAGTTGGTTGGGGAAGGTTGTGAGGTAAGACATAATATGATATGTCAGCATCAACTTGGTATGAGGAATTGATTTTAGTGTTATACTCATCAGGAGGATATCTTGATGAGTTATCAATTCCTATTTCCTCCGCTGAGGTGTTGGTGAACGATGCTTTGGAACTCTCATCAAAGGTGACATGAAAGGTTTCCTAAACTTGTTGTCTCCTTGTGTTAAATACCCTGAAGGCTTTGGAGATCAGTGAGTAACCTAGAAAGTATCCATCATCGGCTTTAGCATCAAACTTGCCTAGATGATCCTTGTGGTTATGAATAAACACAGGACATCCAAACACATGAAAGTAGCCGATATCAGGAAGTCTACCTTTGAATATCTCATATGGGATTTTGTTATGTCTTTTGACAATGATTGACCTGTTTTGAGTGTAGGGCTGTTTGGTGTTTCAGTCCAGAAATGTTTTGACAGAGCTGAGCCATTTAACATGGTTATGGCAGCCTCAATGAGAGTTCTGTTTTTCCTTTCAGCTACCCCATTTTGTTCAGGGGTGTAAGGAGATGAAAAGTTTTGGGAGATTCCCTTTTCATCACAGAAATTCTCAAGCTCTTCATTTCTGAACTCATAACATGGTCGATTCGATATGTTTACAGTAATGTCATTCGGTTTTCAATGTTCTGATGAATGACATTATTGTATCAGTACCGACTCTTTTTGGAAAAAAAAGTATACCCAAGTGTATCTTGAAAACTCATCAACAATGACAAGTGTATACTTCTCTTTGGATTGATCTTGGATTGACAGGTCCAAAGAGATCCATATGCAGGAGGTGAAGGCAGCTTTTGATGGAGAAATTTTGTTTTGTTTTGAAAGATGCTCTTATTTTGCAAAAACCAGTGATGGTAAGCCAAGGACCTTATTTTGTTTTGCCAAGTTGTTGATGTTTTTGAAATTTGTGGGAATCACTCCTAATCTAGAATTCAAGTGTTAGTAATTAATATGTAATAGTTAGCTTAATATGGCTTTTATGTTAGTAATCATGCCAAGGCTTATGTAGAAAGCCCATGAGCCTTGGCCCAAGTCCAATAAGGAAAGGAAGGGACTAGGAGTGTTGCCCTAGATCCCTCTCCTATAAATACCTTTGTAATACCCTCACTTGAGGGTTGGTTGTTCAATTCATTCACTCTTTCACTTCTACGCATAACCTTTCCTCATTTATACGTGTGTGTGTGTTTGTATTTGTTCAACCGATCATCTATCTCTTCTCTATTTCTTATATTGATGTTTGTGTTACAAATATGGTGACCTAACAGTGGTATCAATCGCCAAATAGTTGGATGAATCGGTATTGTTTTTTAAGTAAGTTTTGGTCTTACGCGTAACATACGGTTCCAAAGAGCTTAATCCTCACTTACTTTCTTTCAGCGTTTTAAGGTGTTAAAATATCATTTTTGGCAAAAAGTTTCAAACTTTACGTAGATCATTGTGTTTAAACTTGGTTTTATACACGGGTGTATATCTACGCATACGGTGTTTAGAAGTTTTGGATCATCAAGTTTCACACTTTTGTGTTATTTTGGTGATATTGAAGTTATTTCATCACAAAAATCGGTTTGGAAACATCGGTTAGTAGAAATCATTTTTGGTTGATTTTACGGCGTAGCAAAACCCTAAAATTACGCGTAACTCATCCTTGGTTTGATCTTCAGTTTCGTGGTTTACTCAGTGTTTCTCTTGCTTGGATAAGCCTGAAAACACTTCGACTTTGGATATCCTTTACACTGTGATAGTGTAAAAGATCTTTTGGGCAAAACCCTAATTTTACGCATAAGCTTAAGCTTACTGTAGAACTCTTTACATAAGATTATTCTTGGCGCTAAGCTTTGTCTTACGCATAAATTAATCCTCGCCTAAATTTTCTACGCCTAACTTTTCTGTTCGCAGTGTTTTCTCATTACTTACAGTAAGCTAATCCTATAACTTTAACTTTCTGGCAGTAACTTTGGTGTTTTACGCGCATAAGTGTTACTTTGCCTTTACGTGGTTTCATTTCGGATAATTCATCAACAACATTTCATTCGACTACAAAGATCCATTTAACAACACAAGTTTTCAACATTTCACAACCACCATACTCTAGCTATTTCCCTTACACTTATAATCAACAACAACAACAACAACAACAACTAAGTCCACAACATCAAAAATTTAATCATCAACAACAAATTTATCAACAACATACTCCACAACTTGCAGCAATTCCACAACCTCAAATGGTTCAACCATCACCAAGTCTTCAAGTAAAACCTTACACAAACATTTACAATCAACATCCATCAAGGAACACTATTAAGGAACCGACTTGGTTTGCAAAGATGTGCGAAGCTTTAAGTAGCCAGCAATCCATTCATGAGGCTGGATCACTTGATAGACCTCCAATTCTCACTCCAGGAAACTACGATCAATGGTTGATTAGGTTCTTTAGGTTTTGTGATCTAAAGAAGCCACATGGAAAGTTCTTAAAGAAGGTCATCTTGGAAGGTCCATTTGGATGCCTATTATCACTACACCCGGAGATCCTAATGTTGTTCCACCAAGAGATGATCTCACCAACATTGCAAGCTTTGCTCAACTATCACGGAGATGAGCTTCTACACTATGAAGCTGATGAGCTTGCAATGCAATATATCCTTTTAGGATTACCAAACCCAATTCTTCAAAGTGTTGATGCTCAAAAGACGGCAAAAGCAATGTGGGAACATATTCATCTTCTCATGGAAGGCACTGCACTCAATCAGGAGGATATGGAATCCAAAATTTACTTAGCTTATGAACACTTCATCATCGATTCTCAGACATCATCAATGATTTAGATAAACACAACATCATCATGCCAAGAATTGCAGTTAATACTAAGTTCCTGAGTAGTCTTGGTCCTGAATGGGAGAAGTATGTCATTTTCCTCAGTCAAGCGAAGAATATGCATCATGCTACATACGGAGTGTTGTACGACTATTTGAAGCCTCATCAAAAACAAGTTGATAAGGAAAGGATTATCATGGCCAAAGGTTTCACCTTCACTTTGGATAATCAACAACTTGCTTTGTGGGCTCAAACTAGTTATCCCCTCAACCAGCTCTCAACCAACCGCCACAATCACACCATATGATCCATCACAGCAACAATCTCAACAAACTCAATTGGTTCCATACAACAACAACAATGATCAAGCATTTGTCAGTATAGCTAATGAGGACTCCGATCCGTTTGATGCATTGCAACAAGGATTTGTTATGATTGCTAAAGCTTTTGGCTGTTATACAAAAAAATCCAACAATCGCATTCGTTCCTCATCAAACACAAGGAATCAGGCTGTTGTGAACAATGGACGAGTTGAAGTTCAGAATCATGGTTATGGTCGTCAGATGGTCGGTGGTCAAGGATTTAATGCTATGGGTAGGAATAACATGGGTGCCCCACAACAACAGAGAGCTCAAGTGGTTGAACAGGGTAATGCTCAGAATGGGTTGAATGGTCTTCGTTGCTACAAGCATGTGAGAAGGGACACTGGCTAATGCATGCCCAAAGCCGAGGACTAGGGGCAGTGCTTATCACAAGGAGGCTTTACTTCTGGCTCTTAAGGATGAAGCTGGTGGAACTCTCACGCAGACAAGAAACGAGCTTTAATGGCGGTCTGATCAAATGATGATATGGAGGTCTTGCAGGCCAATGCAGCTATTATGTTGATGGCTAATATGCATGAGTTACACATGAGTGACACAGGCCAGTGTATGACACGATGGCTTATCTCAGTACCGAACAAACCATATTCATCTCGAGATCTAATATCTCCGCCAACATCCGAATCGGCAAGCTCAGATGTTCAAAATGAGTCGCCATCTCATTCTAACAATTCTCAACTAGACCCCGTAGTTACATTTGATGATCAAGATGATCTTATGGTTACCTTTGATAATCAAATTGACTCCGTGGTTATACTTGAGGATCTGAATAGTGATCATGTTGTGACTCACGTTGAACCATTGTTTTGCCTAGTCGGATATTGATCTCTTACTTAAATACCAACAATCCCGAATGGATGAATGTTATGCATTAAATTAGAAATTACACAGTAAAAATGCACTGTTAACCAGGGATATTGAATGCATAAAACGGCAACTCAATTTTTTCAAAACTCAAGAAAACCGTGAAAAAGGTTTTGAAGCCGCTTTTGCTAAATCTCATCAAAACGAACAATCTTTAGAACGACGATGCGTGATCTAGCCGAGAAGAATGCTTTGTTATATCAAATAGAACAAATGAAACATGAACATAAACAACAAATTAACGCTCTTACCTTGGAAACTCAAAAGCCAAGGTGAGTTGTTAACTTGTCAAAAACAGTTCTCCGAGTACAAAAAGCATTCCACGAAACGAATAGATAACTATCTTGAAGAAATTTTCGACTTACAAAACAAAATCAAAGAGTTTCGAAATGTTGTTTATAAACATGGTGAGTCAATCACAACTATTCAAAATTTTACTTTTAAACCAAATCCAAATGGATATGGACCGATTCTTGCTGATTACAAACCTAAGTTTTCAAACAGAGCATTCAAACCAACTCAAAGTTTACAGTCAGAACATAGAATTGATGATTCAATTATGACTGTTGTTGAATATAATCACATGGAGGAATTAGATGTTGATGACGAGAGTCGGTCAAAAATGGAAAATGTCATTTATAACAAACCATTTAACTATTCAAAAGTCGTAACTTTTGTCACACAACAAGATACTTCTAACAAACCTTTGGTTATCACACCAGATTTAAAGTTAGTCCCCAACCAAATGGTGCACAATTTAATGGTCCTTTACCTTCACTTAGTGAAGTAAAAACTAAAGCCGAAAGTTGTCGTGTTATCAAATATCTTGACACTTTCTTATCTGACCTCAAAATTTTGGAGCGTGAGATTGAATTTCATTCTGAAATAAAAGTTCAACATTTTCAATCGCCAATGGCCCGAGAACAAAGAGATATTCTTCAGAAAAGAATTTTACCCCATGTCAAAATTTGAAAACTTGTGCACTATATTGGGAAAGGGATTTTCACAAGGAACTTGGTCTCATGAAAAGTTTTAGAGCAAACATCGATTTCAACTACTAAACGTAAAAAGAAACTGTTGAGAAAAGATGTTGATCGACTCTTGAAAGATGTTATACGTCTGATATCCATAATGTTGTGTTGTTTCATTCTTGCATATGCATCGATAATATCTCTGCGATTCGATGATTCAGTTGAAATTATTGAGAATCTGATAATGTGCATCAGATCGAGTCTTTAAAAGTTGAAAATGAACGATTGTTAAACGAGCTTTCAAATGCAAAACGTCGTCTTCAATGGTGTCAAAAAGATTGTCACAATCGTGAACTTGCTTTGCAAAACAAAATCGACCAGTTGCATTCCAAAACGTTTAATCCAAAACTTGAGCAACTGGATGATCAAAACGTGTCTTTGAAATGTCAACTCTCAAAATATGAACAAGAATTTACAAAAGTTAAAAAGGAATATGGTGTCATATTTGATTTACTCAAAAACTTCGTGATGAAGCATCAACCGAACTTGATCATTATCTTGCACACTAAAGAAGTCATGAACTTTTAAAATCTTCGTTAAAAATCAAGATTTGGTGCACACTATCATTAAGTTAAGGAAATGTTAGGAAAGTATGAACAAGTTCAGCCTAGCATCATTAAGAAAATTGCACTTGTAACACTTAGTAAACGTCAACCCGGAATGCCTCACGATAAATCACAAGATACTAATGTGCTTCCCTCTACTAAAGCAGGAATAGTTGCCTCTTTTCCAAACGTCCGCACTTCAAAGCCTAGGGGCAATACAAGGAAGAATAGGAAGTTGCGACCTAAGAAAAGAACAATAAAGAATCTTTGAAGTAGAAGAACACCCTAGAACTTTGAATAAAATTCAAGTTGCACCCACTTTAGATATTGCGTCCCAAAATGTAATGGAAAAAGTGTTGTAACGAATGCTAAACCTTTAAGTACTTTTGATATTGATCGCTTCTTGTGTTATTTATCATAAAAGTATGCTTTCTGATTGTCATGACAAATGTGTTGCTAGAGCTATCTTGTCTCGCTTACGAATCCTAAGACAGAATACCTCTAGGCCCACTAATGCTTCAAAGTCATTGCTTGTTAAACCGCCTCTGTAGATTCTAAACGCATGAGGTTCCACTGTAGCCAGTATCACCTCCAAGAATGTAGTACCACCTAGTATTCACAGAATAAAAGCTAAGACTAGTTGGAGATAGAAGAAATGGATACATAATACACTAGGATTTAAATGGATACCTAAAATCATTGATGTGTGTATTTCTAACATAACTGCTTCAGAACCCTCTAACACTTCGGGTTCCACATCTACTTCTATTCCATCGTATTCGATGCAGTGTAATGCAGGTGATACAGTCATCAGATTGTTGATAGCGGATGTTCCCGACATATGACAGGCAATCTTAAACTGTTATCAAACATTATTGCAAAGTTCATTGGCACTGTCAGATTTGAGAATGATCACTTCGCAGCTATCATGGGCTACGGAGATTATATCAATGAAAATATCGAAATTAGCAGGGTTTATTATGTGGAAGGCCTCTGATCGGGTCCCAAACGGTCAGGTTTTATCACACAAGTCAACCACTTGTGAATGGTCAACCGTAATAAAGTCCAAGCAGTCTAGAACAAATGCAATTAAGTCCAGGAGAGTATGATTGTTTTCTCGGTCGTTAAGTCCCAGTACATGCGATTAAATCTAAGCGTGTATTGATCGGTGATATTGAATGGGAAAAAGTTATGATTTGGAATAATTATACCTGAAGAAAAAGTTTGTAAATTATAGGCGCTTAAATGCAAATTAAAGAAAATTAAAAAGCTAAATTATATTAAATAAACGCTATCACTATTTTTAAAATGATGTTTTTCTGATTTTATAAAACAAAATAACTTAAATAAACTATTTTAATTAAAGCGTAAACCTAAATTATCTAAAAATGTGACATAGAATGAAAACGTGCGTTATATGTAAAAATTGCAGCGATGCGCAAAAGAAAAGCGTTAAAATTTGTAAAATAAAAGTCCTACGAGTGTAAAAACAATTTTTTACTTACTATATGACAAAAGAAAATTTTAGAAAAAAGATTTATATTTTTTTTACTTTTATATTTTTATTATGAATTAAATACTATTTTAAACTAATTAAATGATTAAAAATACTAAAACTATTGAGAAAATTACGAAACTTTTTATAAAATACTTTAAACTAATACAAGGCTAGGAAAAATACAAAAGTTGAAAAAGCTTGCTTTAATAAGCTGTAAATAAGCTAAAGTATACGAATAAGCTAAATTGACAAAAGGGGTTAAGTATTAAACGTTGCAAAGTTAAACAGTCAAGACCAAAAGAGCAGATGGTAGTGTGTGTGCGTGGTGAGTTGGGTGGAGGTTCGAATCGGCCGGCTTTTTATTTTTATTTTCTTTTTGGATTTTTCTTTTTAAACTAATTAAGCACAATGTAATAAGCAAATTTTAAAACTATAACTTTTTATAAAATCCACTAATAAGCTCATTTGAGTTTATAATTTAATGATTAAGCTAGAAAATGGAAAAAGCACAATGATGAGCCAAATGGCTAATAAGCTAGTAAATAGCTAAGGTAAACTAGAAATAAAATTTGGACAACTGTTAACAAACTAATATTACAAGCTAAAATAACTTAAAATAAGCCTGAATAAAATCAAAATAAGCACTAGCTTATCTGTTGAACAGGAACTATTGGTTTACTAGACTTTTAAGCTAATTTTAAGCACTTAGATAAGCTAAGAAATGGAAACAAACAACTAACAACCTAACCAACTGAGCTTTCCAAAAAACTAAAGCTTTCATAGTGGTGTTCACTGGTGAGCTTTTGCTTAGCTTATGAAAAAGCTTATAAACACTGAATGGTTTGTACTACATGAAATGAATGAGAACAAAAAGCTAATAGCAGGCTTATTAAATAAGCTAAAATGGAAAATGAGCTGGAACCTTGAAAGCTAGGTAAGCTTCTAAAAGCTAAAGAGTGTGTACAAGCTAGACCTCTCTCATGAGGCTTCAGTGAGCTTGAGAAAATGGATGGGTAAAAGCGTGCCTGGGGCATATTTTGGAAAAGCATTTAAAAGAAATAAGGAAATAAGAAGTCTATAAGCTAAGTATATATAAGCTAATATTTTTCTAATTAAGATTACAGACTAAACTTTAATATCCCAAAAGCTTATATCCTAAATCTTGGTATTAAATACACAATAAAATTCTTAATTAATTCAAAAGCTATTTATTGAGAAAAATTTTGACTTTTTATGATAAACTAATCAGTTGACTTTTGTGAGATTTGAATGCAAATTTTGGATTGATTTCACTGATTTGAGATGTATTAAGACTAAAATAAACTAAAGATGAGACCCAAAGCATCTTAAGCTAAATTCTTAACTAAACCTTAACAGTTATTAAGCTAGAAAGATTTTTGGTTGATTTTGACTTTTAAACAAATAAGGACTATGTTTTATGCTTTGGAGAGCTAAATTGGACTAATATGACATGAAACCACTAAGAACAATAACATGAACAACCTTCTAACCAGTTTACACAGTAAACCAAACACCCCTTTAGAAGGTTTGAAGCTTTTCAAAGGATTCCAAGGATTAATACCATGGCTGATTCATAAGCTTATATTATCACTTAATAAGTCTAAATTAGCATTAAACAACAGTGGTAACAACAAAGGACTCAAGATTAACAATTATGCTATTATAGATGTGAAAATGAGATTTCAAAATAAATACCAATTCTAAATAGCAAGCAACCTGTTTTAATATGAAATTTTACTTAACTACAACTTAGAAATATGATAACACAGAGCTTTAAGCTAAAAGCTACTTATACAGTAAAATGCAAATACACTTATAAAGGGCTTAAAGCTGTTTTTCCGGCCAAAGACCATGAACTAGGAACCAAGAAAACTCCTAATAGCTTTCCACAAAGCTTCTAAACCATTTTCATCAATAACCAACATGCTGACTTTCTTGCACCATTTTCACAATTTTGTTTTTACTAATTTATTGGTATTTTTGGGAATTTGGTTTTGAATCTAAACTGAGTTTAAGGATTCAAAAGCTTGAAAAGCTTTATAAGACTATGTGAGCTTTTTCAATCCTTAATAACTAATAATAACAGTTAGTATATTGAGAATTTGAACAAGGGAATTATATAAACTGATTCATACACAAAATGAAATTGAAACTGTAAATATGTTTTTATTATACTGAAATAAGATTACAAGATGTTTGAAAGCTTTTGAAATGCGGAAATTTAAATTATATAAAAAGCGACATAAGCTAAATAAAATTACACTAGTTACTCTTCTACTGCCTTTGTTCTTTCTTTATAATGATCCTCTTGAGTTCTTGTCGACCTCTGGTTATTTCGCCTTGTGGCAACCATTGGATCATACGAATTCATTAAAACCACACACTTGTCATTTTGGCGCCAAAAATCTTAAAGCAGGTTTTTAGCATTTAATGCTTCTTGGTGTTTGTGGAGGTGTTAGGGATTAGGTAAACAGGTGGGGGGATAAGGTGGAAAGGTGGTGGTGAGGTGGAAAGGTGGTTAAAAACACTGGTTTTGGTATGCAGGTTTGGGTGAGTAAGAGGAACAGTACATGGCGGTTTTATATTTTAAAAACTGGGTCGGGTTGGATATTGGGCCTGGGATTGGGTTTGGGGTATTCTTTGGGTTGTGTTTGTGTTTGGGTTTGAGTATTAATAACCAAAGGACCAAACTTGTCATTTATGAAAATTTTAAACTTTGAAGGGTTTGTTTTGACAACTTTTGAATCCATTGGACCTTAAATGATTTTTTACTTTATTTTGATTTACCAGGGACTGTTTTTGACAACTTTTGAAACTTGGGGGACTAAACGCCAATATGCAAACTTGATAAGTTTTTCATCTGATTTTGGTATTTTTGCATTTAAAACACATAAAACACTTATTTGTGATATTTTATCATTTGATGCATTTAAAGTGTTTTGGATGTTTTGCGTTTAATTATACAAATGATGAGTATTTAGACACTCATCAATCCCCCACACTAAGATATTGCTAGTCCCTAGCAATGTTTTAAGAAAACTTAATGGATTTCATCTCTTTACCAAAAAGCCATTACTTACGGTAGCCAATTGTTTTAGTTCAAGTAAGAACTTTGGCAAAATGATAACCAAATGATTTTGAGCAAATCACCGACTTTCAACGGTTTGATTTGTCTTTACGGCGTTGCTTACGGACTAGCCAACTCTTAGATAAAATATCTTTGGTGAGTCGATTACCAATTATGGTTTTCAAACTGCCTTTACCACAAGCCATAAACTTGCGGGCTAGCCAACTTTTCACTAATTAAAGATATGGTGGGCTGAACACCATACAATTTTTAGGCAAATTGCAAGCCATCAACGGATTTGATAAATCTTTAACAAGAGCGTTTGCTCTGGATTAGCCAATCCTTTTGTTTATTAGACATGGTGGTGATTACCATTTCGGTGTTTAGTACATAGTACTTCCACTAAAAAATTATTTGGCCATTTTGGAAAAAGGGACTAAAGGGTACATTTATAATCATTCAGAATTTCCCCCCATTAGAAATGAATATTTTCCTCAATATTCAAAGTCAGGCTATTATGGATCCCTTGAGCGTAAAAGATAACATTACTAGCTAAGTGTGGAAACACAACAATTATTCTCTTTTTTTTTTTTTTTTTTTTTTTTTAGATCTATATACAACATGTGGGGCATCCCCACACTAGAGTGGACACAGGGTGAAAACCCATGTTTAACTCTGTTTTTGATTACGAGTCGCTAGCTTGACTTCGACGAATTAATTTGTTCATAGAGAAGTAAGTGGAAGAGACAATCTCCATCGGACTTTCATTCAAGATGTTTGTATAAACATTGAAATGACGTGAAAGTTCCCACCAGATGAGGTATACATAGAACCGGCTCAAAAAATGATAAATGAAAATGCCGGGATCAAAAATAGTGTCCTCATTCGAAGGAGTGAAGAAACAGGAGAAGTCACGTATAGGTGAAGAAAAGAAAAGAAAATCATGATAAAAAATCATGACTAACTCATCATTATCAGGAGGAGAATTCATGATTTACGGATCATGAATCTCATCATGTAAGCTTATTTGATCAAGACATATTACGGTGGGAGGGATGGGATCTTGATATCAAGCAAGTTCTCATGGTTGAGAACATTTCCCTCCGGAACACAAAGATCATTTTTGTCTAGATCAAAGTGGAAGTTATCATACTTCAGTGGAGATATGATGGTGATTCAAAGGAGAACTCCTAAGTAAAGAATCATTCGCGTAATGTAAGTCGTGAACTCTTGTTCCCAATAGACTCATCACTATCATAATCGAGTATCAAAGAGTGGATTCTCATAAATTAAAGTGAATCAGAGTCGATTCAAATAGAGAGTTAGTGAGAGTTGTTTTGGGCGCTTCCGAACAAAGTGATTAACATTCTTTATTGAATTGTTAGGGTGAGAAGTGATGACGATCATGGAGACTTTCAATTTCTCCTAGGTTGGCTTTGAAATCAAAGAGATCATCATCACTTTCAGATGAAAGTGGAATGATGTGAGTGAGTTCATCGGTGAACTCCTCAGAGAGGATCAACATCAAAATAGTGATGCCTCAACATTCTCAATGTACCCATAAGATTTACAATCATCGCTAAAATCGGAGAAAGTCTCAAAATGATCTTTTGAACACTTAAGAGGGATATCACACACATGGCCAAAAGTTCCCTGTGACTCTCTCGGGATTGGGACAAGGTCCTCAACACTAGACTTTATGAATTAGTCCGATTCCTTTTCAGGACAGTATCAAGATGCTCATCCCCATGTTTAGAGAGTGAGTGGGAATATGGGGTGTGATAGCGATTGTTTGAGAATGAATCTCAACTGCTGGGATATCAACCGATGAACTTGATGAATCTTTATAAAATTGTAGGATACCAAGTGCATCCTCATCATCACTTTCATCAGGAATAAAACGAAATTGAGAGCTAGATATGGCTGCTTTTTCTTTTGCAATTGATTCCTAATAGATTTTCAAAGGCAATTTGGGAATTTATTTTAGCTTTGCTCTTAACTAGCAATTCTTCCAAGGATTTCTCATGTGAATTTTGAATGACGGGACATTGTGGGAGTGGAGATTTGTCAAAACCGGAAGGTTGACATTGATATCATCATGAGGACCCCACCAATATACACAAGAAAAACTGGGAGCATTTAGAAATGCTGTTTTACTCAACTCCTCAGTTCTTTTCCTGACTCGAGCTCTAGATAAGTGTCTTGTTGGGTTTCTTTGAGGAGTTTGAGTTATATGGCATTGTGGAGGTTGGTCGTGATATGGATAGTCGTAATTGTTACAAGGAAATGGATTCCTGTTTGACAATCAGTTGAAATGGGGACCTCCAGTTCTCCTATGATAAAACTGTTGAGTGCGACTGGCGAATTATATGGATATTGGTCATAACCAAAGTTACGAGCATCCTTGGAAACTGTTCATAGACAAACGTGTTTCCGGATTGACCCTCAAATCCTTGGTGAGGACCTCCACAAAATTGCAGCGGTTATGTTGATTATATGAAAATAAGTTAGGCTGTGGTGGGTAGTTGGAAAATTTTGAGGGTCGTTAAATGAGTTATGATTAGGATCATAATCAAATGAATTCCTCGAACCACAAAACAAACAACCCCCGTTATGAATATCATTACCACACCGTACACGCGTACACCCGGGGTGAACCAAAAGGGCTCACCACAACCGAAACAAGGAATAAATGATTCCATTTGAGAGTTATGAGAAGGAATCGGTTCATTCAAAGAATCAACAAAACCAACATGGTGATCAGAATGACTATTAAGTCTCGAAGAACATTTTGAAAAATCCGGAGGTGGGACAAGTGGTGTGCTCGAGGCTAGCAATTTCCACCACTTCGTTATGGTTCAGTTGCGGTTCTTGAGAAGCGTGAAGATTAGGCAATCATTCTTGCTATCCAGGTCTAATTACATGATTGCTTTTAAACGTAAATTGTGAAAGTTTAGGATCAATTTTAGACGGCTTAGGAGCAATTGAGGGTTAGATCTTTGGATAACCGTAGGTTGGATTTTAGCACCTCCAATTGCTCAGGAGGAAGTACGGTCCTTTGTACCCCGGTTTCTCGTTCATTTCCCTCGAGAATGTGGATCATCACGAACAACAATTCTTGACATTTGTGATAAAGTATGAAGTTTTTCAACTAGTTCGAATTAAATTGTAGTCGAAAGATTCCATAAGAATAGAAGAAGTTAGAATCAAATGGATAGAGGGTAAAGGGATAAAGAATCAAAAAGGGTAAAAGGGTAAAGATGAATATTTTTGGATTTTTGAAAAAACATGTTATAAAAACAAAGAATGAAAATATTTTTTGGTGTCGATTAGTCAAGCAATTAACTTCCACGATAATTTTGGTTTCATATGAAAATAAGGAAATATGGACAAAGATGGTAAATATACAATGGGTGAACAACACTAATCAGCTAAGCGGAAGATTTGGCATGACTCCGGCTGTGGCGCCAAATTGATCGGGTCCCAGCGGTCAGGTTTTATCACACAAGTCAACCACTTGTGAATGGTCAAGTAATAAAGTCCAAGCAGTCTAGAACAAAATGCAATTAAGTCCAGGAGAGTACAGTGTTTTCTCAAGTCGTTAAGTCCCAACAGTACATACGTTAAATCTAGCGTGTAGTGATCGAGTGATATTGAATGGAAAAAGTTATGATTTGGAATAATTATACCTAAAGAAAAAGTTTGTAAATTATAGGCGCTTAAATGCAAATTAAAGAAAATTAAAAAGCTAAATTATATTAAATAAACGCTATCACTATTTTAAAATGATGTTTTTGTGATTTTATAAAACAAAATAACTTAAATAAACTATTTTAATTAAAGCGTAAATCTAAATTATCTAAAAACGTGACATAGAATGATAAAAGCGTCGTTATATGTAAAAATGCAGCGAGTCGCAAGAAAAAAGCGTAAAATTTGTAAAATAAAAGTCCTACGAGTGTAAAAAACAATTTTCTTACTTACTATATGACAAAAGAAAATTTTAGAAAAAAGATTTATATTTTTTTTTACTTTTATATTTTTTTATTATGAATTAAATACTATTTTAAACTAATTAAATGATTAAAAATACTAAAACTATTGAGAAAATTCTGAAACTTTTTTATAAAATACTTTATACTAATACAAGGCTAGGAAAAATACAAAAGTTGAAAAAGCTTGCTTTAATAAGCTGTAAATAAGCTAAAGTATACGAATAAGCTAAATTGACAAAAAGGGGTTAAGTATTAAACGTTGCAAAGTTAAACCAGTCAAAGACCCAAGGGCAGATGGTAGTGTGTGTGCGTGGTGAGCTGGGTGGCCAGGGTTCGAATCCCAGCACTGGCTTTTTTATTTTTATTTTCTTTTTGGATTTTTTCTTTTACAAACTAATTAAGCACAATGTAATAAGCAAATTTTAAAACTATAACTTTTTATAAAATCCACTAATAAGCTCAGTTTGAGTTTATAATTACTTAACAGTTAAGCTAGATATGGAAATAAGCACAATGATGAGCCAAATGGCTAATAAGCTAGTAAATAAGCTAAGGTAAACTAGAAATAAAATGGACTGTTTAAACAAACTTATTACAAGAAAAAGCTAAATAACTTAGAAATAGCCGAATAAAATCCAAATAAGCACTAGCTTATCTGCTGAACAGGACACTATTGGTTTACTAGGCACTTTTAAGCTAATTTTTAAGCACTTAGATAAGCTAAGAAATGGAAACAAACACTGCAACTAACAAGCTAACCAACTGAGCTTTCCAAAAAACTAAAGCTTTCATAGTGGTGTTCACTGGTGAGCTTTTGCTTAGCTTATGAAAAAGCTTATAAACACTGAATGGTTTGTACTACATGAAAGGATGAATAAAAAGAATAAAAGCTAATTAAAATTAAAATAAAAATGAAAAGGAACCTTGAGAAAGCTAGGTAAGCTTCTCAAAAAGCTAAAGTGTACAAGCTAGACCTCTCTCATGAGCTCTTGTGGCTTGAGAAAATGGATGGGTAAAAAGCGTGCACAGGGCATATTTTTGGAAAAGCATTTAAAAGAAATAAGGAAATAAGCAGTCTATAAGCTAAGTATATATAAGCTAATATTTTTCTAATTAAGATTAGCAGCTAAACTTTAATATCCCAAAAGCTTATATCCTAAATCTTGGTATTAAATACACAATAAAATTCTTAAGTTAATTCAAAAAGCTGCTATGAGAAAATTTTGACTTTTTATGATAAACTAATCAGTTGACTTTTGTGAGATTTGAATGCAAATTTGGATTGATTTCCTGGATTTGAGATGTATTAAGACTAAAAATAAACTAAAACAACAGACCTAAGCTTATCTTAAGCTAAATTCTTAACTAAACCTTAACAGTTATTAAGCTAGAAAGATTTTTGGTTGATTTTGACTTTTAAACAAATAAGGACTATGTTTTATGCTTTGACTGAGCTAAAGTGGACTAATATGACATGAAACCACTAAGAACAATAACATGAACAACCTTCTAACCAGTTTACACATAAACCAAACACCCACTAAGAAGCTGATTTTGAAGCTTTTCAAAGTTCAAGATTAATACCATGGCTGATTCATAGCTATATTATCACTTAATAAGTCTAAATTAGCATTAAACAACAGTGGTAACAACAAAGGACTCAAGATTAACAATTATGCTATTATAGATGTGAAAATGAGATTTCAAAATAAATACCAATTCTAAATAGCAAACAACTTGTTTTAATATGAAATTTTACTTAACTACAACTTAGAAATATGATAACCTGAGCTTTAAGCTAAAAGCTACTTATACAGTAAAATGCAAATACACTTATAAAAGGGCTTACAACTGTTCCAGCCAAAGACCATGAACTAGGAACCAGAACACTCCTAATAGCTTTCCACAAGCTTCTAAACCATTTTCATCCAATAACCAACATGCTTGACTTTCTTGCACCATTTCATAGATTTTTGATTTTTACTAATTTATTGGTATTTTTGGGAATTTTGAGTTTGAATCTAAGCTGAGTTTTAAGGATTCTAAAAGCTTAGAAAGCTTTATAAGAGCTTATGTGAGCTTTTTCAATCCTTAGCAATAACTAATAACAACAGTTGAGTATATTGAGAATTTGAATAAGGGAATTATGCATAAAGCTGAATTATTACAGAAGAAATTGAAAGTGTAAATATGTTTTTATTACACTGAAATAAGATTACAAGATGTTTGAAAGCTTTGAAATGCACTGGAAATTTAAATTATATAAAAACGACATAAGCTAAATAAAATTACACTAGTTACTCTTCTTCTCTGCTTTGTTCTTTCTTTATAATGATCCTCTTGAGTTCCTTGTCGACCTCTGGTTATTTCCCACCTTGTTGCAACCATTGGATCATACGAATTCATCAAAACCACACACTTGTCATTTTGGCGCCAAAAGTCTTAAAGCAGGTTTTTAGCATTTAATGCTTCTTGGTGTTTGTGGAGGTGTTAGGGATTAGGTAAACAGGTGGGGGATAAGGTGGAAAGGTGGTGGTGAGGTGGAAAGGTGGTTAAAACCACTGGTTTTGGTATGCAGGTTTGGGTGAGGAAGAGGAACAGTACATGGCGGTTTTATATTTTAAAAACTGGGTCGGGTTGGATATTGGGCCTGGGATTGGGTTTGGGGTATTGCTGGGTTGTGTTTGTGTTTTGGGTTTGGTATTAATAACACAAAGGACCAAACTTGTAATTATGCAATTTTTAAACTTTGAAGGGTTTGTTTTGACAACTTTTGAATCCATTGGACCTTAAATGATTTTTTACTTTATTTTGATTTACCAGGGACTGTTTTTGACAACTTTTGAAACTTGGGGGACTAAAACTGCCAATTATGCAAACTTGATACGTTTTTCATCTGATTTTGGTATTTTTGCATTTAAAACACATAAAACACTTATTTGTGATATTTTTATCATTTTGATGCATTTTAGAGTGTTTCAGATGTTTTTCTGATTTAAATGGTACAAAAATGATGAGTATTTAGACACTCATGGAGCCTCGGTCACAATCTCTTTGTTCGGTCAAGTCATGATGGAGACTTGGAAGTTGCTTTTAGGGAGAAAACTTGTTTCATTAGTGATCTACAAGGAAACGATCTTATGTCTGGCTCTCGCAATTCTAGTATGTACACAATCTCAATGCAAGACATGGTTGCTTCATCCCTATCTGTTACTTTTAAGGCTACATCAACAAAATCCTGGCTATGGCACTGTCGTCTCTCACATCTAAACTTTCAAACCATCACCAACCTTGCTCGACACAAACTTGTTGAAGGTCTCCCGAGATTCCGGTATTCTAAAGATCACCTTTGCTCATCTTGTAAACAAGGGAAAAGCACTCGTGCTCGTTTTCCTTCAAAGGTGGAACACAGCTCAAAGCATGTGCTTCATCTTCTTCACATGGATTTGTGTGGCCCGATGCGCGTGCAAACGATTAATGGCAAATGCTACATCTTGGTAATTGTTGATGACTACTCATGATGGACTTGGGTTTACTTTCTTAGAAGCAAAGATCAAGCTCCACAGATGATCATCACCTTTCTCACGAAAATTCAAGTTCAGCTCGGAACACGTTAGACAAATCGGAACAGAGACAAAGGCTGGTTTGACCAAACTCTT
This sequence comes from Chrysanthemum makinoi, assembly GCA_910596185.1. Classification (NCBI taxonomy): domain Eukaryota; kingdom Viridiplantae; phylum Streptophyta; class Magnoliopsida; order Asterales; family Asteraceae; genus Chrysanthemum; species Chrysanthemum makinoi. The sequence goes on along the minus strand of OU343223.1, from coordinate 131,870,970 downwards.
CGAAATTTTATGAGAAAGTGGGAATTGAGCATCAGACATCTATTGCGTACACCAGACAAATCGAGTTGTTGAAAGACAAACCCGAACGTTAGTGGAAGCTGCAAGAACAATGTTAATCAATGCTAAACTTCAGATTACTTATGGTAGAAGCTGTATCAAGCGCATGATATACTCAAAACCGATCAATGATTAGAAAATGCCACAACAAAACACCTTTTGAGCTTATCCAGCGAGAAAACCGAATCTCAAACACTTTGATGTATTTGGATCCCTTTGCTACCCAAATAATGATCGTGATGACTTTGGAAAGCTAAAACCCAAAGGCGACATTGGAGTCTTTATTGGATATTGTGAGAATTCTAAAGGTTACCAGATACGGGATCGTCGTACAGCGAGGTTATGGAAGCGATTCATGCTAATTTTGATGAGCTTCTGACATGGCTTACGAGCATAACGACTTGGAACCGGTCACAACCGTTTAAACTTCCCTCAAACCTCATCATGGTGAACCAAGCCCCCAGCTTACACGTCAACAAATGGAAATACTATTTGCTCCTCTGTTTAGTGATGACATTGATGAACGTGCTCCAGGTGTATCTAATGTTTCCGCTGCTCAACCTGATCAAATTCTAATACATGATACACCGGCTACAACAACTACTGTTGATGAAGCACCACCAGTTGACTCTACTACAACAGTTGAACAAACTGCATCCAACGATGCTGAACCAGCTGATAATGTTCTTAATGAAGTACCCCCTCCAGCAGATTTTGATCCAAATGCATTCTTTAGCCCGTTTGCTAATGAAACTGCTGCACCTGATGTTGCGGAATCATCTACTAGCCATTTGAATCCTCAAAATTTACACAATGTATACCAACATCAACCTTCTACACATCGCTGGACAAAAGACCATCCTCTTGAGAATATTATTGGCAACCCAAATCAACGAGTCGTCACAAGACAACGTCTTCACAGATGGTGAACATTGCATTTATGCACTCAAGCTTGTCAATGCTAAAAAACATTAAGGACCCAATGACAAAAGACAACTGGATCGAATCCATGCAAGAAGAACTCAACCAATTCAAACGTCTTGAAGTATGGGAACTGGTTGAAAGACCAACAGGGGTCTACGTCATTGGTCTTAAATGGATTTGGAAGAACAAATTGGATGCTGAAGGGAACGTAATCAGAAACAAGTCACGTCTGGTGGCTAAGGGTTATAGACAGGAAGAGGGTATTGACTTTGAAGAATCATTCGCTCCGGTTGCTCGTCTTGAGGCTGTTCGGATCTTTCTCGCGTTCGCAGCTCATATGAATATAACGGTCTTTCAGATGGACGTCAAAACTGCTTTTCTGAATGGTCAACTGAAAGAAACGGTTTATGTCAGCCAACCAGAAGGATTCGTTGATCCTGAGTTCCCGAACCATGTCTACAAACTAAACAAAGCTCTGTACGGTCTCAAACAAGCTCCTCGGGCGTGGTACGATAAGTTATCATCTTTCCTCATTGCCAATAATTTTACAAAGGTTCGGTCGACCAACTCTTTTATACAATATCACGGAGCACACATCTTAATTGTTCAAATTTACGTGGATGACATCATTTTTGGGTCAACACATAAAAGTACTCAATCGCTTTTGCAAAACTAATGAAGAAACATTTTGAAATGTCAATGATGGGTGAAGTTACACATTCTTTCTAGGAATGCAAGTTCATCAATCATCCCGTGGTATTTTCTTAAGTCAGTCCAAATATGCCCTTGAAATTCTTAACAAATTTGGAATGCAAACCTGTGACACCTATGCCACACCAATGGCTCATACCAAGTTGAGTACGCTGATTTACAGAAATTGGTGGACCTACCAAATACCAGAGTATCATTGGGTCTCTCATGTATCTAACAGCCGGCAGGCCTGACGGTTGTTATTTGGTTATCCTCGCTCCAGTTATCAGTCGAGACAAAGCTGAAACCCACCTCTCTGAAGGGCTAAAAGTCCTCCATTACATCAAGGAACCATTAATTTGGGGATCTGGACATCGAAGGATTCTGGTTTTGAACTAATAGCATTTTCAGACGCTGATCACGCAGGATGCTTAGATTCACGGAAAAGTACTTCAGGAGCATTAAAATTTCTTGGTGATAAACTTGTGTCATGGCAATCGAAGAAGTAGGATTGTACATCGCTGTCCTCAACAGAAGCAGAATATGTAGCCATGTCGGCATGTTGTGCTCAAGTCATTTGGATGAGAACACAACTTCAAAAA
>OU343223.1:131782560-131868597 GCA_910596185.1 Chrysanthemum makinoi | reverse complement strand
TTATTTTGATCATTTTGATGTGTTTCGAAAGTGTTTTCGCATGATTTTGCAGTTTATTTTGTACAAAAATGATGAGTATTTAGACACTCATCACCTCCCATGTAATTTTCACTTTTTAGAACCCCATGTATTTGGGTTTTAGTGGGCCCCTAAAGCCAATCTATGTCAAACCAAACATATTTATTAAAGCCAAATCTGAATCTTGATGAGAAAACCCGAATACCAAACAAGCCCTAACTTAAGACTTAAGAGTTGTGTAGGGCAAGTTTTATCATTTTGTTTAATTTTCAGTATGGTTATAGTTAAAAGACTATTTAGCGGGAAGAGGATTGCGGAGAAACATAGTTATACAAGAAGAAAGAATGTTGGAGTAGTGTTGCGAGATTTAATCGAGAAAACGCACACAAACGCCTCTTCATGGAGTTGCGGTAACGGAGGCTAACGCAGGATTTGAAAGATTAAGCTAAACGACCATTGTTGTATATTTAGAAAGTCTTTTGTGTTGTTTGTTCTGTTTAGCGGGTTGGTGAAAGTAAAGGGTCGATATGTTACTTATGCTTGAAAATTAGTACCAGAGTGTGCTCACGTTTGAAGTTAAAGGACCAAAGTGCAAGAATGTAAGATATTATCTCTCTATGCCATAAAATGAGCTTATCACTTAATTTTATTTAGTTTTTCTGTGTACAAAATTTGTGTGTTAGGTGTATTAGGGTTTTCTTGTTACACCCAAAACAGGGTAAGGTATTATTATTATATTATATAAGTATTGTATTTTAAAGTACCGCTATTATAAGAAATAGTACAATATTGTGTTAGAATGTAATTAAAAATAATAATTAAGTTATAAGATATATTGTTAAAGTGTAAAAGTGTAGAGACTTTTGTGGCCAAACTATAAAAAATGAAACTTGAAACTTGAGGGATCAAAATTATCAATAGGACAAACTTATCTATATAATTATCCAACCCTTGGATATTTCTAGAAAAATATAGAGAGGGTGCTTGTTAGTGTCGATTTTCATGAAAGAAAATGGAGGGAGAAAAGCTAATTTGGGTTTTGTGTGTTTTGATCAAAATTGAAGTGTAAAATCAAGTTCTAAGAAGCTTTAATCCATTAAGCCACCACCAGTAAGTGAAATTATTAATTGGAAGTTAGGGTTCTTGAATGAGAAGTTGAGTAAATGGTTAAAGGTTGCAAATTTATTATCATTCTATTGAATTAGTCACTAATTAAGGTTGATTCCATCTTAAGGAGCAAGTAAGGAGCTTATCATAATTTCAAGTAGGATTTGTGATTGGTGAAATTGAGGTAAGTTTTATAACTAAACTTGTAAAAGTTATCATATTGTCATTTTATTGAATTATGATGTGAAATGGGGTATAATGATTAGCTATAATGAATGTTTGAATTATATAATATTATATGCTTGTTAAAGGTATGTGTAATGATGTTTCATGCTCCTAATATGTTATGGCTAGTGCGCCCCACTAGTTATAACTATTATAATGTATGTGTATTTCATATATTCACTAAGCTTTTCTCTTACATATTTAGTTAATGTTGTTTGATAGGTGTCGGTGAATCTAGCAAGGGTAAGGAGAAAGAGTAAGACAATTTCCCATCTAGTAAATAGCTTTTGGACTCGGTAAGTATAAGACTTCATCTTTGGACCAAGGTTGTTGGAAGTTGGAAGCCCCGAAGTGTCTTTTCGTTTGGTATGAATTTTTGTCAAAATGGGTCGTTTTGATGTCTACGGGTCTTTGTTTATGTTTATGTTTAAATGTTGTGTTACGCCCCGTGCCTGATTTGACTAAAGTTTTAAAACTTTTCGTAAAAAGTACACCTGAAAACTGACCCACTGTCACTCTTTTACAATCTGACAAAAATCTATAAACATCTGGACCTTGTGACTATTTTTAAATTAAACTAGACTCAATTACCTTCGAAACGACGGGTGGCACAACCTCTAACGACTTACGGTTTATTTTATACAAAATAAACAAAACGACAAAAATCTGCCAAACATCAAAATTCTGGTCTGAGCATAGATCTTAAGGAAAGAAACTCTTTGAAATCAACTTTCTGGTCTGAGCATAGATGTTAAGATCTATGACCACGAAAGAAACTCTTGAACTTAAAATTTCTGGTTTGAGCATAGATCTAATGCTCAGGGAAGAACTTTAGCAAAATTTCTAGAAAACTAACTTCCCGAACACGTTAGACCACAAAACATTCCAGATTTCTTAGACACGTCATTGACCTCATTTCCATGCAAAAACATTTACTGTTCGACCCTTGTATTAGTACTTTGCAAAGTAACGGGTTTTGTGCCCAAAACCCGTTTTGACCCATTTCACGTCAAACGACTCTTAGCAACTCATTACCATACCAAACTCAACCAAAATCATTAGTATAACATAATAAACTTATTCCATAATCGAATGACCCGTTTACAACCCAAAATAGGTATAAATACTCTTATGCCAAACACCCATTTAACTTTAACTAGAAACACTTAAAACACACTTTGACCCAACGGTTGGCCACCGATTCATCAAGACAATCATAACATGCAAATTGACACTTGAATACACCATACAAACTATCATAGGACCAACGGGGGTACAAACTCGACATTGAGCTTGGTATACTACCTAGCTCCTACTTCCTTACCAATCTTCCAATCTTCCACATAACTAGCCATCCGTAAGCCTTAGCCCAAGCTTACCATCATCACCACATAACAACCTACAAAGCATTAACATCTTAAACCGTAAGCACGAATGCTTAGTAAGTAAAGCCGGTATAACATATCATTATAATTCATTCACGCATAACACGCTATCACAATTATAAAGCATAACCACATACCTCGGCTACTTAAAGCCCTAACCATTCTTTCCTCTAATCCTTTCTCGTCTAACACATAACTAGCATCTTAATCATAATCACATAAGCACAACTAACCAAGCTAATCATCAATCTAGCACATAAGCCACATAACGCGTAACACATAGAAATCATTATAACTTTACATTTTAGCCGGTTTACTTACCTTAGCTCCAAGCTAAGGCTAGTATGGACATCATGACTCTACCTTCATCACCATCATCATCATCTTATGAGAATCAAGGCTAGGCAAGATCATAAGCACTGGACCTTCATCATCATCATGGGATGATAACCAAGCTTAACTCTTTTCCCTGTCTTTTTCTCTTCTATAAACCGGACATCAAACACCCTCTAGGAAGAGATAGAAATATCTAGACTTCTCCCCATAATTATTTATCTTGCATAACTTTAGCCATTGGGCAAGATTGGTCCCTCTAGTTCCATTCATTCTACTTTGGCCACAACTAACTTATAACACATATACTACTAAGCAACATTAGTCCCTTAAGTTAGGCATCATAACTTCCAAAACTATGTTACACATTCGTTGACTAATAGTTTGACCCTCGGGTTTGACTAGCCAATCACGTAAGGCCTTTGATCTATTTTCATCTAAGGTGGGGTCCAAGTACCCGAGAAACGAGTGTTACATGTTGAACGGAGTTTATGTTTATGAAGTTTGGATTGAATGTTAAGTTAGTCATATTGATGGTAAAGGGGTGTTTGGCATGATGTGAAATTTATCCTTTTGATCCATTTTTTATCTATGGTATGGGTCTAGCGAATTTGAACATGTTTTAGAATATTTATAATGAATGTATTTTGGTTTAAGTTGTGTTTGTAACAATCTTGGTTTTAATACTTTAGTTTCTGACCGTAAATTTAAAAAAGAATTGTAAAGTCGTTTTTGGGGCATAACATTTATGTATGTAATCTGTTTCAGATCTTGATTGTTTTCTTTTGTAAGTTGAACTTAAAATATCTCTTTGATTGTGCAAAGTTTATATGCATTTATAAAAATAAAAGGAGTGATTGTTGAATGATTTTTTGTGTTCTTGTTAAAAATATGTTTGTTTTAAAACTTTTTGTTTTGTATCAGAGCCAGGTTTCCTGTGATACGAAGTTTTATCTTGAGTTTTTTTACAAGAACAGCTACCATACCACTATCAAGGTTGCACCTTTTGAGGCACTTTATGGGAAAAAGTGCCGATCACCCGTCTGTTAGACTGAAGTTGGAGATAGCCAACTCACCGGCCCAGAACTCATTCACGAGACAACTGAGAAAATCGTGCAGATTTGAAGTAGAATGCAAGATGCAGGAGACCGACAAAAGAGTTATACTGATAAGAGACATAAACCCCTCAAGTTTTAAGTCGGAGATAAGGTTATGTTAAATGTCTCGCCATGGAAAGGCATTATACGTTTTGGCAAACGAGGGAAGTTGAACCCTCGATACATTGGACCTTTCGAAATCTTAGCAAGAATCAGACCGGTAGCCTACCGACTCGAGCTACCTCAAGAACTGAGCAGTGTACACAACATCTTTCACGTGTGCAACTTGAAAAAGTGTTTATCCGATGAAACAATTGTTACACATCTGGATGAGATTCAACTTGACAAGCGACTACACTTTATCAAAGAACCAGTTAAGATTATGGACCAGGAGGTCAAGAGGTTGAAGCAAAGCCGAATTCCGATTTTCAAAGTCTGATGGAACTCTAGAATAGATCCAGAGTACACATGGGAACGTGAGGATGAGATCCGAACCAAGTACCCTCATCTTTTCTCCAATACCTCACCACCATCGAGTAACACAAACTGAATTTCGAGGACGAAATTCTTTTAATGAGGAGAAGCTGTGACAAACGTTGATTTATTATTTTGATCAGAAAACTTAAAATATTGCTTTTCTAACATTTACGGACCTGTTTATTTAAAAAACGAGAAGTTATCTCGCTTACTGTGAAAAATGAGCCCGCACGCGTACCAACGTCAAACTAGTTATGGTTTGTATCTAATAAATACATTATGTGTCAAGAAATTAGTTTTTCTATTATTTTTTACAAAAACGCTCACAGAACTCTATTTTATGTATTACTGCTAGTAAACGCCCAACCGGATCACCACTTTTGAATTTAAGCTCAAACGACACACATTATGCACAAAATAATTTTGAAAACTTTAGGTTCCCTCCTTGATTTTGTCTCCTTGCCAATTTCAACCCACACATAAACAAAAATGTTTTATTTTTGTCTTAGATAATGGATTATGAGCTCATTTAGTTTGTTTTATATACCCTTATAGTTCACACATTAAAACACACACTTGGAAATTTGATAAACTCATTCCCTCTCTATCTTGGAAAATTGATAAACTCATTCCCTCTCCATCTCTAAAATCGTTTGAACACAAGAACACACCAATTCATCCATTTATTTTTATTAAAACTTGTAAAAACGAGGTGTACTTTTGGGTTTAGAACGTGTTTTGGAACAATACTTGGCTTTAAACGAGGTCGTTTGATTTTCTTAAGCTTTCTAAATCTTCAAATCTTGCTCAAGTTTGTAAGTTTCATATTTTCTTAAAACTCTTGTACTTCTATGCTTATTATGGCTCAAAACTTACATGTGAATAGCTTATTTGCAAACAAAACAGATTATAGGGATTGTATATATTTCTACATATGTAAAGCTATATGGGAAATTTGTATCATCAAGCTTGTGTGGTTGTTTTGGTTTTGTAAAAGATTAAAAAGAATGTTAAATAAGCTAATAGCTTATTTTCGGCTTATTTCTAACTTGTTGGGCTTATTCATAGCTTACTCGACTTATATATATTAAAGGACTAAAAATCTTATTTGCAAAACTAAATTTTTGGTTTATTTATTAAGTGCTTAGTTGGTTTGGCTTATTCCTGGCTTATATTCGGCTTATTATTGTATTGGGCTTATTATTGGGCCAAGCGACCCAATAGCTTATTTAGTTGAGCTTTTTTGGTTTCCTTATGTTTCGGCTTATTTTCTAAGCTTATTTGTTCGGCTTATATTGGCTTAACCGATTGCTTATTGTATCGAGCTCCCAAAAGTTAAAGTGGAATTCCATTACATTTGAATAATAAGATTTATTCTGCTAAATTGTTTCCTTTGAAAATGTATGAATTCGATGCTATTCTGGTATGGATCGGCTGACTGAGCATCAAGATGCTAACTACTGTCATACTATACGTCTCACATTTGGCGATTTGAATACTCTTGAATTCTTTTACCATGATTTCCGAGTGATAAACCCGTTATTATCGTTACTGCTCTGAAAATTCGTACGTTATTTCTCGCGTACGTTATTTCTCGCGGCTGTGAAGGTTTCCTAGCACCTATTAAGATACACTGTTGGATGGATCTCACCTTGAGAGTCGTTTTGCAATATGAAATTTTCCGATGTATTCCCTGGCGTACTACTAAGATTTCCACTAGATTGTGAAGTCGTATTGACATGGTGCTGAGATATTGTTTAGTCAAGACTCGAAGTAGAATATGATATCAATAAAGGCATGTTTATATGATACAAGTATTATGACGCCTGACCAACGTGATAATAGTTACATCATATAACTTGAACTTATTGGGATCATAGGACATATTGAGGAGTGCCTGAGAACAGTAAAGTTAGATGAGTCAGAACCCTATCCGTTTAGAACGACATTTTGCCAAATTCTGAAACTCCGTATTGAATGACACCATTTGGATTGGAAGAACTTCTAGAGAGTGGTTTTAATTGTCCGAATGTATCGTTATGGAGTGCCCCAGTTTAATTCGTGAAGAAGAAGGATGGTAGCAAAAGATTATGTATTGATTTTCGGGAGCTGAACCGTATTACAGTTAGAAACCGTTATTCACCACCTCGAATCGACGATGTATCTGATCAAATTTAGGATGCGAAGTTTTACTTTAAACAGATTTATGGCTATAAGATATTCTTAGGACTGCCTTTCATATTCGTTACGGTCACTATGAGTTTAGTGATGCCAATTGTATTGGCTAATGCTTCGGCTATTTTTATGGACTTGATGAATCGTGTCTTTTGGACAAATTTGCCATAGAATGAGATTTTGGTGTATTCAGAGGCGAATGAGAAACATGAGGATAATTTTGTATTATGTTGGGAATTTTACTTCAGAAGAAACATTATAATTCTAGAAGTGTGATATTGGTTTGGACAAGTGGCGTTCTTAGCTGATGGCCTTACTACGGATCATGCGAAGACTGAGATTATCAGTAAGTGGCAAGACCGACGACAATTACCGAAGTTATAATCTTTTGAGTCTTGCATAAATTGTGGAAAATGTTCGCGACTGGCTTTACCGTTGATGAAGTTTATGAGAAGAAAAGAGAAGTTTAGCTGGGACGAGAAACAAGAACTGAGTTTTGAAAAGCTGAAACATAAATTGGCTTCTACTTCCATAATTACAAGTGAGTACCAATTTTGGGATACTTCCAAGAAAGAGACTTGGTTATGCCCTTATGCATTACGGGAAGGTTATTACTTATGCATCAAGACAACTAGAACCATATGAGGCGAATTATTCAACGCATGACTTGGATTCGGCATCAGTGGTGTTTGCTCTTAGGGTTGGGAGACATTCTTACAAGGCAATTCTTGTGTGGTGAATTATGATCCGTGTTAGAAGATTTGAAGAAAGTGTTTGATTGAGACACAATTCTACCTTTTGTATAGTTGTACTAAGATGTATAGAGACCTGAAGCAAAATTTTCAAATGGAATGGTATGAAACTAGTTGTGACTACATTAAGGACTATGTGTTTAGTATGTTAACAAGTTAAGATTTAACTTCAAAGACACAAGTGAGTTCCTTTAACTTTTGGACTTTCCGACTTGGAAGTAGGATTTGACTTTTCATGGACTTTGTAACGGGGTTTCCACACGCACTTTAGAAGAATGGTACAACTTGAGTTTTGGTGGACCGTTTGATTAAGTCAACTAACTTTTTTCCTATTGGAATGGGTATTCAGCAAGCTAGTTGGCAGAAATCCTTCGGTAGAAGATTATTCGATTACATGGCGCACCTGCAGTAATCGTGTCAGAGATTCGCATTTTACTTCATGCTTCTGGGAGGAGCTACAAAAGGCTTGAGGAACCAGACTCAAGTTTAGGCTTACTTTTCACTCTCAGACTGATGGGCATACACACCGAACTATTCGGACGTTAGAGGACATGTTGAAATCATGTACTTTGAATTGACGGAAATGTGGACAAGTATCATGCCCGTTTGAGTTGCTCACTAGATTAAGGGCATACTGATGACAAGGGACTCCTCTCAAATCTTTGTATGAACGGAAGAGTAGAGCACCTTTTGGTTGTAATAATGTCGGAGAGCTGCTTATTAAAGGTTCGGAGTTGATTTTGTGGCAAATAGAACAATTTTTGTTGCGGAAGAGGAGTTTTGGAAGTTTAGACCAGAGTTGTGTATGTCTTGGGGTGTCTCTGTACAGAAGTGTTAGACGTTTTGGCACATAAAGGAATTTAGTCCGCGATTTGTTAGTCCTTAGCTTCATCCTTATCAGTACGGATTTCCTAACCATCTCGTTATGCATTTTGATACGTTTGATAATTCGATATATGCTTCTTTGGTCGTTGGTATGTTTCATTGGTCCGTTCGAAATCTTAGATTGTGTTCATGAAGTTTTCCGCAGTTTGCCATTTCCACTGCAATTATTCCGTATTCATAATGTTTTATGTGTGTATCTTTGAGAGGCTACTACTATCATTCATTGCATGTTGTTTCGTATCCATTGGATCAAATTCATTATGATTTGTCTTTTGTTGAGGAGCTTGAGGCTATTTTGGACCGTCAAGATCAAGTCATGAGAAACAAAACCATTCCGTTTGTTAAAATTCTTTGGAATAATATTTTCGAGCGTGAAGCTACTTAGGAGACTAAAGAGTCTATGAGTGCTAGTTATCCACATTTCTTTCATGGTATGATACGTATCCATCTAACTCTTGCAACTTCAATTTCGAGGACGAAATTTTCTTTTTAGAGAGGAAGAGTTGTAAAACCCTAAAAATATTGACTTATATTTTTCTAATTATTTGAATTAACCTAAGTACTAATAAAACATAATAAATATTTAAAACTATAGGTTATAATAGTTGTGGCTTACACATTTTGAACAAGTTTTAAAAACCGAAAATTCTTTTGGAAAATTTCCCCACGTGTGTGTGTGTGTGTGTTCATTGGGCTTTTAAAGCTCAGCCAGATTTTTTTTCCTGCGACATGTTATAAGAGGGAAGTTGGGATTTGACTTAAGAATGCTTAGGAGCTCTTAATGGACTATATTGTTGATAGCTTCTCATGGATTAGAGTCGAACTTAGAGTTTTCATTTTAACTTAGTTTGTATCTTATTTTTGGATGTTGTTATGTTCAGATTTAATACATTTTTGTCTTCCTTATAATACCTTTGTAACCATTGTATTCTTAAAGTCTTCCGCTTGCGTATGTTCTGTTTGACGCCACAAATGTGACATTTGATCCGTTCTTGGATAAGGGCGTTACAGATTTAGCATATGTACCAAGTATAATAAAGCATAATAATTATATAAAACATAAAAAAATATAAGTAATCTCATAAGTGAAATAAACATTTTGAGTGTTTGGTTCCTTACAATTGAAGAAGAACAAGAAAGAAAAAACAAGAGATCAAGAACAAGAATACAAATCAGCTCTTAATCATTCCTAATCACCAACAACCTTTAACCCTTGACTTCAAATCTTTTAAACCAACTTTTATATACCCTTTAAACCTTGTTCTAATAACCCAAGAACACTTTCAATAAAACCCTAGAAATCTTTCAAATCTTCATAGAAATGATGAGGTTAAATATAGTTTTGAGGAGAAATGAACTAAGGGAGTTTGTTATTTAACTTAACCTTCAACAAAAGCACATGAATAATATGAAAATCAAGATTTTATGGGGGTGTTGGGGCTGTTCGAGCTCATTGTAATCAAGAGGGATGAGAGAATTTGTGAGTTTTTGGATCAAGTTGCATGTACAAATGATAAAATCAAGTATAAATGTGGTTAGTGGGAGACAAGGGTGTACACATGTTATCATTTTGTGAAAGAAGAGTTATCACCAAGCCATGTGGCCTTGGTGAGACTCAAAAACCAGCTGCCCCACTAGTTAGTGGGTTTGTGATGTTTAAATTTAGTTATTAGTGTGTTGTAGTATGTAGTTTGCTTCCGGTAATTGCAAATGTAAAGTTTTTAAGACACAAAACGTAAAACCGGGTATTATAAATATCTAAAACTTATAAAAAATTTAAAGCTTATTAACATAAAATATTTAGTATTTAAGATGAGTCATGAGTTTATTGGGGTGATCAAACACTGTTAAAATGAAATAGTAGACTTAAAAACGCGTAAAACGTAAAATGTGCAAGGTTTACGTAAAATGGGTGAATTGCGACTTTTAAAATATGATTGTAAGGAACCAAAATATATAAAAAGTGTAGACTGAGCATAGTCTAATTTCGGTTGGTGTTAAATGTAAGTTAATCTAGGTACGCGATTAAACTAATTCGGTTTCTCATAAAAGTAATTTATTTAAAAATGAGATATTAAGTAAATTAAATAATTAAATAATGACCTCATAAATTGAGAATTGTTATAGTTCGTACCCCTTAAGGGAATCCTGACCTGGGATTCAGTTTGTGTTAGGTGTCGAAGTGGTGTCGGTGAATAGGTGTGATTACTTGTGGCGAATGGTTTCCAAGATAACTAACGGTGTAATTCGATTCATCATTTTGGAATACAGTGCAAGAAGAGGGGATACCCATGAATTGTTTATACTCACATAAATTTTTGCGACTCTCGAAAATCTAGTAGTAAATCAATTAAACATAACCCCAATATAACTACTCTCAGTATCGCAAGATTCATTTATAAGTTGAACATAGGTGATCAGACTATGTTCCATTGTCCTAAGTTGAATATAGGTGATCGGACTATATTCGACTGAGGTTTAGTGAATTTTGAAATACTCAACTTAGTTATTCTCGCAATATGTCAGTTGTTGTGACAAGTACGGCGTTTATATAAGTATCTTACATATAAAAATTAATACAAGTTCATACATACGTACTAAACAAGTATAAGTACGTAATATAAGCAAGTAGAAAAAGTACGCGCGGAAGTGGTTATGATGCAGTATTTGATTTAGTCAACTAGTTTTATGGTTTTTAATGTTAAATAGTATTAACATATTGTTTATAGAATATCAGTAAAAATAGTTTATGTTGTAGCGACCCAGTTTATAAGATTCATAATAAAATGGCAAAATATAAAATAATAACAAAACAACTTATGAGGTAGTAGCAAATTAGTTTTTTTAGTTAATAAGACAATGGTAGAGTAATTTGTAAGAAAGTAACAAAATAGTTTATAGGATGGTGGCAAATTGGGTATAAGGTAGTTGACAGAAAAGATTTGCAAGGTGATAACAAAATAGTTGATTCGAAACTAGTCCAAAACAGTTTATGTAATAGTAGTATATCAGTGATTTAGTTTATAGGATGGTGGTAAAGTAGTTTGTAAGAGAGCGATGAAATGGTTGATGGGATAGTGACAAATACAAGTGTATAAAATTTTAGCGAAATGGTTTATAAAGTGATAGTAAAATAGTTTTACAAGGTAATGGCAAAACTATTTGTAATGTGTTTACAAAATAGTTTATAAGTTGATAAAGTCTGGCTATTAGTTTATAAGGTATCAGCAAGGTAATTCTTAAAAGAATAGTAAATCTGTTTGTAATATAGTGAAAGGATAGTTTATAAGATAATAACAAAGTTGTTTACAAAATGATAGCGAAATAGCAAGTGCAACGGACAGAATTTGTTGCAACATGTAGATACAAAATAGTATATAATTATGGGTTGAATAAATCCCACCACTCGGGGTAAACATGTTATAAGTTGATAGGTTAAAGTCGTGTTCAATTTAATTGATGTGTTTCTAGGTGATAGGTTACGAGACGATGTAAGTGTTACAAAAGTTTAGGAAAAATGTTCAAATTCATTTTTCGGATACGGATAGTGAGATAATAAAGGGGAATCGATAGACTGTGTTGGCTTTCATGTAAAACAATGTTGTGTAAGGTCATGAAAAGTTTTTAAATATCATGGTATCACTCACGATGTTTGAGAAAATAAATGAGATCACTGTATCACTCACAATGTCTGAGAAAGTTTTAGGGAATCATTGAAATGAATAAATATGTATAATAGTTTAGTAATCTTGGTGAGATAGATACATAATTATGAGAAGTATGGTTTGACGTGATGCTATGAGGAGTGAGTATAAAGGGGTAAGAATCGCTAAAACATTTATTAAAATGACCTCTATATAATAAGAAGTAACGTTCTGGTAAATAGATATATGTAGTCGAGAGCAAATCAAGTGTATATAAATAATCTTTATATAAATAGTATCAATAGCGTTGTTTATAAATTAGCATAAATGCTCAGAAAATATAAGTGCATGGGAAGTAAGATAACCAAGAGATAACTGTAACGGGTTTCGTTACATGTGAAGCGATATAATATATGTTTGTGAAATAGATTAGAGACCATTGTAATAAGTTACAATGTTTGAGAAACAAGAGAAAATTGTAATAAAAAATAGTGTCTCGGGAAGGTTTCATAGATTACAAAAATATAAAGGTAGATACATGATCGGGGAAATCTGGTAGTACCGTAATGCTATAGTCAAACATTTATATAAATAGTCTATATATAGATAAAACATTGATATGTTAAGGAGTAAGCATGGCACACGAAATGTGAATGACCACAATGAGTGAAGCGGGTCTAAATGTAAAAAGTAGTTATAGTCTAGGTTTAAAAGGCAACATGGTTCTCTATAACTGTAGCTCTGATACCAATCTGTAACACCTCAAAATATTATAGCGGAAGATAGTGTCACTAGGGTATTACTTCATAACACACAATACAAATTACATAAAACAACTCTAAATGAGATGTTTTGAAATAAATTATCATTCGATTAATATGAAAAATCAGAGTTTACAAAGAGGTCCCAACAAGTTTTGAATACGTAATCAGTACAATACAAATGTTTAAAAGTTTTTCGAATGATAATGATGCATTATATTCAAAATACTCGTCGCCTTCACATGCCAGCTAGTACTTTAGGGACCTGAGATAAAACATGCTAAAAATGTCAACATAAAGGTTTAGTGAATTCATAGGTTTATAAGTAAAACAGTTGATCACAAGATTTCAAGTTTAAGAGACAATAGGTTACGTTGTTATACACCCATAATTCAAAAGCACTTATTATTGCACTAAGCTCATGATACTCAAAGCATTAATAAAGTATCAATAGAATTGATATAATAATTGTAACAATTGCTCTCAAGTAGTTAATTTGTCGTATACCTAATAATCTCAATTATAGTACATCTAATTGCCTATCTGGCCAATCAGGCGGGACACGTCAATCTTGTAGTCCTATTCACTATATTTGCGCTCACATACTAGTGATTAATGGTTCATTATAAAGGGACTTGCTTTTGGCAATAGTGGTACTTAGTGTCAATAATACTTTTAGTTTTGAATATAGTTTTCAAGCAATTGTGATAATAATAAAAGCAGTAGCATGTATCTCCCCCAAGAGTTAATAAAACAGTTTAAACGAGAAGGGCTATGAACTCACCGTAAGCAAAGTGAATAACTAAGCACAAGTAAGTGATGAATGTGCCAAGAAAGTCCTACGAGCACGTTGCGTCTTAGATTCTAAAATGATAAAATAAATATGCAAATATGCTTTATAATGTTATTATATTAATTTTGCCTCGGTACATAGTGTTTGTAAAGTCAACTAAGTGTTTAAATTTAGTTTTGACTTTTGACACTTTTAAAAGTAGTTACTAGCTCATATTATAAGATATTTGGTATTTTAGTCTTTATTTACTTTTTAATAGTACATAAGTTCATGTTCAAGACAAGTCATGAGGGTTTAAAATAGTCAAAGGGTTCAAGTCAAGTCAAAGAGTTCAAATCACGTCATATGAGTTCAAAGTATATCAAATGGCTCAAAATCAATCTTAACGGTTTAAAATGTGCCACAAGTGCAAAACAAGACATGAGTTTCGAAATGCCCAAAAGTTCAATAATTAATTCAAAGCCCAATATAAGTTTCAAAAGCCCAATATGAAATTAAAGTCTAATATCATTTCAAAAGTCAAATTATCATTTCAAAGTCCAAAAGTATTTCAAAATCCCAATATAAATTTTCAAAAGTCAAATAACATTTCAAAAGTCAAATTTAAATTTTAGAAACCCAACATCTTAGTGTTGTTAAGAATTTTTATAAAATGTCTATATTTAGAAATTCATTACTCACAAACCGTAAAGAATTAAATTTTGGTCTTTATATCCCCGAAAAGGTATTTGAGTGTACTAAACATATTTGTGGGTCCCACCGAGTTAAAAATTATATTACCTTAGCGAAATTGCCAATTTACCCTTATATGTCAAAACAGAATTTTGGGTTGCACAATTCAGTCCTCGAAAACTAGCGATAAGTTAAGTTCTAGAAGTCCGTTTAATGTGTTACTTGCGGCAAAATTCAAGTTAAGGTCTTAGCTACCACTTTTATTCTTTGCGCAATAGAGGGTTGTGTGGAAAACTAAAAAGGGAGGTTGAATAGTTTTGCCGATTAAAACTTCGTTTTAAAGTATTTAGATCGACTTTGTTGGAATCACTCCTAAACTAGAATTCAAGTGTTAGTAATTAATATGTAATAGTTAGCTTAATTATGGCTTTTATGTTAGTAATCAAGGCTAGGCTCATGTAGAAAGCCCATGAGCCTATCCAAAGCCCAATAATAAAAGGATGGGAACTTGAGTGTCAAAGATAAAGAAGTCCACCCGTGAAATGACCTAGTACAAAACTCCCATTTTTTTCCTATAAATAGGATTGTAAACCTTCTCTTGAAGGTTGGTTGTTCACATTTACATTTATCCTAAGCATAAACCTTTCTCTCATATCTTACGCATAAGTTTGTGTGTTCATCCGATCCATTCTTTCATCTTATTTCTTCTATTGATGCTTGTGTTACAAATATGGTGACCTAACAGTGGTATCAATCGCCAAATAGTTGGGTAAACGATTTTGTTTTTGAAGCTTTTAAGTATACGCGTAAGGTTCTCGGTGTCAAATCTTTCACACGCATAGAAGAGGGTTTTGACCCTTTGAAAACATGTTTTCTCATTTTACACTTTCAAATCCAAGATTCTTGTACTTTCAAGGTTATTAGGTGTTAAAGTTTAAGTTTTTGGCAAAACGTTTGAAACTTTACGTGTCTTTCTTTGATCTTCATCCTTTTTTTTTAAGCTTGATTCTATACGTGTTATCATTTTACGCGTAAGGTGTTTAAGAGTTTTGGATCATCAAGTTTCACACTTTTGTGTTCTTTTGGTGATATTGAAGCTGTCTCATCACAAAAATCGGGTTTAGAAACATTTTTGGATGGAAATCTCGTTTTGGCAAAACCCTAGTTGTTACTGCGTAGCATTCCTTGGTTTGATCTTCGCTTTTCTTGGTTTACTCAGTGTTTTCTTGCTTGTATAAGCTCGAAAACACTTCGACTTTGGATATCTTTTACACTGGAATAAGTGTAAAGGATTTTTGGGCAAAACCCTAGCTTTTACGCCTAAGCAATATCTTACGCGTAGAATCCTTTACGCATAAGCATTTACTTACGCCTAAGCATTGTCTTACGCATAAGCAAATCTTACGCCTAAGCATTCTACTACTAAGCTTTTGTTTTACGCATAATCTAAGGTTCCTTAACCTATAAGCTAATCATACGCGTAAGATTCCTTCTACCGTAGTTGGTGTTTAGCCTAAGGTTTTCTTTGCCTAAGCTTGATTTCTATGCTTAAGGATTCTTCATAAACAACGTTTCACTTGACTACAAAGATCCATTTTACAACACAAGTTTTCAAGATTTCTCAACCACCATTCTCTAACTACTTTCCTCATGTGTATCCTCAACAACAACAACAACTTAGTCCTCAACAACAACAATTCAATATACAACAACAAGTTTATCAACAACAATTTTAACAACAACATTTTCCACAACAAGGAGCAATTCAACCACAAATGATTCAACCACCACCTAGTCCTCAAGTACAACCTTACACAAACTTTAACAATCAACATCCATCCAGGAATACTATGAAGGAACCGTCTTGATTTTCAAAGATGTGTGAAGCTTTAAGTAGCCAATAATCCATTCATGAGGCTGGATCACTTGATAGACCTCCAATGCTCACTCCCGGAAATATGATCAATGGGTGATTAGGTTCTTTAGGTTTTGTGATCTAAATAAGCCACATGGAAAGTTCTTAAAGAAGGTCATCCTGGAAGGTCCATTTCAGATGCCTACTGTCGTTACACCCGGAGATCCAAATGCCAATCCACCAAGAGATGATGTCACCAACATTGCACGTCTCACTGACCTCACTGGTGATGAACTTCTACATTTTGAAGCCGATGAACTAGCAATGCAATACATCCTTTTGGGATTACCCAATCCGATCCTTCGAAGTGTTGATGCTCAAAAGACGGCTAAGGCAATGTGGGAACATATTCATCTTCACATGGAAGGCACTAAACTCAACAAAGAAGATATGGAATCCAAAATATACTTGGCTTATGAACACTTCATGATTGAACCAGGAGAGACATTAGAGTCTTATCATCATCGATTCTCAGACATCATCAATGACTTGGACAAACACAACATTATTATGCCAATAATTGCAGTCAACACTAAGTTCCTGAGTAGTCTTGGTCCTGATTGGGAAAAGTTTGTCATCTTCATCCGTCAAGCAAAGAATCTTCATCATGCTACATATGGACTGTTGTATGCGACTATTTGAAGCCTCATCAAAAGAAGTTGACAAAGAAAGGGTTATCCGTGGACAAACCGCTTTCACCTTCACTTCCAGATAACCAACAATTAGCTTTGTGGGCTCAAGCTTGTCATCCTCAATTCTAAGACCTTTACAAATCTGTAATCACAAATCCTCCACACCCACTTTCGACCAATCGCAACAATCACACCATATGATCCATCAAAGCAACAATCTCAAGAAACTCAATTGGTTCCATACAACAACAAAAATGATCAAGCACTATACAAATGAATCCAATGAAGATGAAGCTTTCGATGCATTGCAACAAGGGTTTGTCATGATTGCTAGAGCCTTTGGCCGATACTCTAACAAATCCAACAATTGCATTCGTACCTCATCTAACACAAGGAATTAGGTTGTTGTTAACAATGGACGTGTTGAAGTTCAGAATCGTGGTAATGTTCGTCAGATGGGCGGTGGTCAAGGGTTTAATACAATGGGAAGGAATAACATGGGTGCTCCACAACAACAAAGGGCTCAAGTGGTTGAACCAGGTAATGCTCAGAATGGGGTTAATGGTCTTCGTTGTTATAACTGTAATGAGAAGGGTCATCTGGCTAATGCATGCCCAAAGTCGAGGATAAAGAGCAACGCTTATCACAAGGAGGCTTTACTCTTGGATCTCAAGGATGAAGCTGGTGGAACTCTTACCAACAAGGAACATAGCTTTATGGCCAATGCGATTCGATGATGATATGGAGGACTTGCAAGCTAATGCAGCTGTGATGTTAATGGCAAACATGCAAGAACTCCAGATGAGTGACACAGGCCCGCCAGTATGACACCGGCTTGTCTCGGTAAATCGGATCAAACCATATTCATCATCGATCTAATATCTCGGTCCAACATCGAATCCGACGAGGCTTAGAATGTTCAACATGAGTCGTCCCACATCTCATTCCGATGATACTCAACTAGATCCAGTAGTTACATTTGACGATCAAGATGACCTCCTAGTTACCATGGATAATCAAGTTGACTCCGTGGTTATACTTGAGGATCTAAATAATGATCATGTTGAGACTTACGTTGAACACGCCGAACCTTTGCCTAATCCAGATATTGACCTCTTACTTAATGACCAACGATCCGAATGGAACAATGTTGTGAACTCAATCAAAGCATATAAAAACAAAAATGCAGTAACAGGGACATTGAATGTTTAAAAAGGCAACTCAACTTTTTAAAACTCAAGAAAAACGTGAACAAGGTTTTGAAGTCGCTTTTGCTAAATCTTTCCAAACTAAAAATCATTAGAACAATGTGACAGATCATTGATCTAGCATCCAATAATGCTTTGTTGTCTCAAGTAGAACAACTGAAATATGATCATAAACAACAACTTAACGTTCTTACTTTGGAAACTCAAAAAGCCAAGGCTGAGTTGTTAACTTGTCAAAAAGTTCTCACGAGTACAAAAAGCATTCCACAAAACGAATAGATAACTATCTTGAAGAAATTGTCGACTTATAGAACAAAATCAAAGAGTTTCGAAATGTTGTTCATAAACATGGTGAATCAATCACAACGATTCAAATGTTTACTTTCAAACCAAATCCAAATGGATATGGACCGAATCTTGCAGATTACAAACCTAAGTTTTCAAATAGAGCATTCAAACCAAATCACGAAGTTTACACCGCAAGAACATAGAATTGATGATTCCATAATGAGTGTTGTTGAATATACCGCGAGTCAGAGGAATAGATGCGAAGACGAGAGTCGATCAAAATTAGAAAATGTTGGTTTATAACAAACCATTTAACTATTCAAAGTCTGCCACTTCGTTGCACAAAAGGATATTTCTAACACAGGTTATCACACCTATGTCTGAGTCTTCTAATGTTGGTCCCCAACCCAATTCTGCACAAATTAATGGTCCTTTACCTTCACTTACTGAAGTAAAATCAATACTAAAGTCGTCAAATTCTTAGATATTTTGACACTTTTCTATCTGACATCAAACTTTTAGAACGTGAGATTGAATTTCATTCTAAAATAATAGTTGAACATTTTCAATCGCTTCTCCGCGAGAACAAAGAGATATTTTTCCAAAAAACTTTTAACCCCCAGTGTTCAAAATTTGAAAAATTGTGCATTGTATTGGGAAAGGGAATTTCATAAGGAACTTGGACTGATGAAAATAGTTTTCGGAGAAAATGTAAAACATCTATTTCAAATACTAAACGTAAAAAGAAAATGTTGAGAAAAGATGTTGATCGACTCTTGGCAGATGTTATCTGTGCTGATATCCATAATGTTGTGCTACATACCGCCTCGCTGCATATGCATTTGATTATATCTCGCGATTGTTGATTCATTTGCAAATGTTGAGAATACTGATTTGTGTCACAAATCAAGTCTTTAAAAGTTGAAAATGAACGAGTGACAAACGAGCTTTCAAATGCAAAACGTCGTCTTCAATGGTGTTAAAAAGATTGTCACACTCGTGAACTCGCTTGGCAAAACAAACTTCACCAGTTGCATACCAAAACTCTTGATCCAAAAATTGAGCAACTGGATGATGAAAAAGCGTCTTTGAAGTGTCAAATCTCAAACTATGAACAAGAAATTTCAAAAATTAAAAAGAACCATCAGCCATATCGATGAATCAAAAGACTCGTGCTAAAGCGTCAAAAGATCTTGATGATCATCTTGCCTATACCAAAGATGTTTTTTACGACGATGGACTCACTCGCAATGAAAATCTTAAATTGTTACACACTATCCATGATCTTAAAGCAGAGGTGGTGAAACTTAAGAAAGATAGGGATAGTGTAACACAGTAAGCACCCAAACAGATTCAAAATGACTCTAGAACATCTAATGTTAAACCACAAGAAACTAATGTGCTTCCCTCTTGAAACGTAGGAATAGTTGCCTCTTTTCCCAACCCATCACAGCCTAGCAATACAAGGAAGAATAGAAAGTTGCAACGAAAGAAAAGAACAATAAAGAATCTTTGAGTAGAAGAACACCCTAGGACTTTGAATCTCGAGTTGCACCACTTTGAATATTGCGTCTACAAATGTGTGTAATGGAAAAAGTGATGTAATCGAATGCCGAACCTTTAAGTACTTTTGATGTTAAGTCTAAAGATTCTTGTGTTATATGTCGTAAAAGTATGCTTTCTGATTGTCATGATAAATGTGTTGCTAAAACTATCTTGTCTCGTTTACTGAATCCTAAGAAACGGAATACCAGTAGGCCCACTAAAGCTTCTAAGTCTCGTGATTGGTAAACCGCCTCTTTAGATTCTAAGATAAGCATTGATGTCCCTATAGCTCCATTATCACCTCCAAGGAACGTAGTACCACCTAGTGCATTTACTAAGACTAAAAGCAGACTAGTTGGAGATGGCGTAAAATGGTTACACAATACACTTGGATTTAAATGGATACCTAAAATTATTGATATGTGTGTTTCTAATATAATGTTTCGAACCCTCTAACTCTTCTGTTCCACATCTACTTCTATTCCATCCGTCGCCTTATGTAATGCAGGTGATACAGATCATCCTATGGGTTGTTGATAGCGGATGTTCCTGCATAGGCAATCTCAAACTATTATCAAACTTTATTTCAAAGTTCATTGGCATTGTCGCGTTCGGGAATGATCACTTCAGTAGCTATCATGGGCTTTGAGATTACATCAATGGACACATCGAAATTAGCAGGGTTTGTTATGTGGAAGGCCTCGGTCACAATATCTTCTCTGTTGGTCAATTCTGTGATGGAGATTTGGAAGTTGCTTTAGGGTGAAAACTTGTTTCATCTCGTGATCTACAAGGAAACGATCTTATGTCCTGACAACGCACATCAAGTCTCTACACTATCTCCATGCAAGACATGATTGCTTCATCTCCCATCTGCCTACTTTCTAAGGCAACATCTACAAAATCTTGGCTATGGCAATAGTCTCTACATTTAAACTTTCAAACCATAACCAACCTTACTCGATACAAAGTTGTTGAAGGTCTCCCAAGATTTTGGTATTCTAAAGATCACCTATGCTCGAACCAGTGAACAAGGGAAAAGCACTCGTGCACACTTTCCTTCAAAGGTGGAACACCTCACATGTGCTTCATCTTCTTCACATGGATTTGTGTGGCCCGTCTTGCAAGTTTCGATTAATGAAAACGCTACATCTTGGTAATTGTAGATGACTACTCAAGATGGACTTGGGTTTTGATGAGTGCTTATTCACTCATCATTTTTACCCATCTAAGACCACAAACGTCTAAAACACGGAAATATAACCAATTGGAGATATCCTTGAAATGTGTTTTTATGTGTTTCAGTACAAAGGATCGAAAAGCGGGCAAAACGGACAAAATGAGCTTGGAATGGAAAACGTGCTTGAAGGTGACGGAGCGGTGAGTGGATTTTCTACATTTTGGATCCCGACGATACATATTTGAGTGAGAGTGGGGAAACAAACCCGAACCAAACCCTAAATCCAAATTACCTTTTACCTTTTTAGAACCCAATTTATCATTTTACACTTAAAACGTTTTTCACTAAAACAATTATTTTATTTTTAACATTTTTATTTACAACAATTATTTTATTAAAACCAATTTTATTAAAATTTTTCTTTCTTTCTAGAAAAAATAAATAAATAAAAAAAACTCAAAATACTTTACTACCAAAACCCTTTTTTATAAACTCAAAACCTTTTAATTCCCTTAACCACCCAACCCATCACTCTTTAACTTTTGTCTTGCTTTTTAAATATCTCCAAGCACATACCGGATACTAAAACTCCATTGTGCCGAATCCCATTTCCCACTCCTGCCCTCTCTTCTCATCACTTTCATCTCCAAGATGCTGCCAAGACATAGTCACATGGGTTGTGGACACCTTGGCAATCGTGTGAAGTCCCATTGGTGAAAAGTAGGGACACAAGTTTGGATGGCTTGGATTAGTTTGCAAGCTTATTTTGAGCTCAGGATTGCATTCAAGAATCACACAGACAGAACAAGACAAGAGAAAGGATACTTAGCCATATTTTAGTAAAGGCAAAATAGATTAGGATTTTTTAAAAGTTTTCTAGAATTTCTTTCAAGTTCTTACCAATTTTACTTTTATTGTCATTTAAATTTCCATGTCATTTTTTTTTAATGCAAATTTTCGCTCTTTAATTCAAGTATTATGCACGATTTATTTTATTTCGTTCTTGAATCATGTTAATTTTGATTTAAATGTGTTTGTTTCAAGTGTGTTTAAGCTATTATGAGCTTATGTTAAAATTTTAAAAGTAAATTTTTAAGAAATTTTAAGCTTACCGTTTTTAAAATCCAATACGTTTTCAAAGCTTACGAAAAGTGGTGTTTGGATTTCTAGTTATTTAAGGGTCAAAACCATTTTTGACCCATGTTGTCTAAAACAGTTAGTCAAATGTGGTTTAACTCATTTTTATTCTAGGTCATTCGATAGTTATTTTTGTTAGTTCTTAGGTCTTTCTTTCTTCCCTAAGCCCCTAACAGACTTCTTTGCCCCATAGCATGTATTAGCTTTAGTTTTTAGTATCTCTTATATGAACCTTACTTGTTTAATCTCCACGACATAGTTTAGGTTTTGAGTTGATTAGATAGCTTAGTTGCTTGCTTGAAAACACCCCTTGGTGCCTGTTGGTTCTGCCTAGCAGTCCATAGAAGACCCATAAGCTTCCTTTTTTTTCAGCCCCCACATAAGCTTCCAATTAGCTCTAATTTAGTTTTTTAGATAGCTCGTAGCATTACCTTTGTTTGTTTCAGCTTATAAAGTAGATTATAAATCATTTTAGTGCTTAATCCTAAGCTCAAGGATGCCCAGTTTGGCCGTATTTCTGTCTGCACATTGCTTTACCAGTACCACTTAGGACTGTTTTGAGCTGCGCATATTAGCACTTTTAGTTTTTTTTTATTAGCTTAACCAGCTAATGAGTTGCATAATCTAGTTCCATTTAGTGCTTATTTAGGTATTTTAGTTTAGTCATCATTAGTTTCAGTAGCTTTTTTTTGTAAGCTTGTTGTAGCTTTTTAGTTGCCCTTAGTTAGCCTCTAAACCAAACAACCTTTTAATTTGAAGCTGCTTCCACAAAGCTGGTTAACAGCTTATCTTAGCTTTTCACAAGTCAAGTTTTTATGAAAAGAGTTTATTTTGATCTATCAAGTTAGAAGAAAACAAAA
This sequence comes from Chrysanthemum makinoi, assembly GCA_910596185.1. Classification (NCBI taxonomy): domain Eukaryota; kingdom Viridiplantae; phylum Streptophyta; class Magnoliopsida; order Asterales; family Asteraceae; genus Chrysanthemum; species Chrysanthemum makinoi. The sequence goes on along the minus strand of OU343223.1, from coordinate 131,845,508 downwards.
AAAAAAAAAAAAAAAAAAAAGAAAAAAAACCACAGACAGGGGTCTAACTTTCACCGTAACACTCAACAGCAAACGCATAACCATCTGCTCTACCTTGTGTTGTGTGTCTTTTCTTCTCACGTTAATTATTTACCTATTGCTAGCAGTCTAAGCTTATCAATCTTATGTCTTTTTTCTTTTTTTTTTACAGCTTATTTCGAAAGTAGTGACCATCTTTTTTTTTATTTTTCTTAGAACTAGTTTAATTCAAAGTATTTTTGGTAAATTTCTTAGATTTTTCTTAAAGTCATTAATATTTTTTATTAATTAATTAGTTTAATTTAGTATTTAATTCATAATAAATAAATAAAAAGTCGAAAAAAATACCCGGCTTTTTCCTAAAATTATTTTTAGTTGTTTAGAATGTAGGAAAATTAGTTTTGCACCTGTAGGCCTTAAATTTCATTATTTTCACTTTTTGAAGCTCGGATTAGCCGTTTTCACTTTTAGTTTTACTCTAGGACGAGTTTAGCTTTGTTTTATTGTTTCTTTTGCTTAGTAGTAGTTAATTATCATTTACTTTGTTCCTATAGCCTTAATTACTTTCCCGTTCCTTAATTTGAAGAATCAACGTAACCAAAATCAAAAATTCCCGTACCATTCAAGCATTTTAATAACAAACCTCAAACGACTTCCAATTCACACCTCGTTGGGAAAGCGACCGGGTAATCACTTATCGGTATCACTTATCGAGTATTCGAGGGTTTTGCGTGTCGACCTTTTCCTAGAGGGTTGATTTGTAATTTCTCACAGTATTTATATTTGATATTTTCTTATATTATATTTGACTCATCAAATTTTTTGGTTGTGTTGCGACAATATCGTTATGGTTTGACGATTAGTGACTTGAAGAACCTTCCTCGTGAAGTTATTTGCTTTCCATAAACCCAAAAACCCAAAAATATTTTCCTTTTCAAAGTTTATTTTCTCTTTTATGTTTTTTATTTATCAAAACCCCAAGAATATTCTTCTCATTCCTCTTATTCGTTGATTCTATTTCTCAAAAACCCTCTTTCACCGCTTTGATTCTATTCTTTCGTATCGGACAAACCTCTGGGGATCACTTAATTCTATTTCTTTAACCCCTACAAGTTTAATTTCATGTACGGCGTCGATTATCGTCGTTGTTTTCACTCGCAAAGCCGATGGAAGAGGATCAACTTTATTGTCAAAATCAGGATTGTTTGCGTGTCCCCGATGTGGAAGGATGGGGTGCAAGCAAATATACCCGAACCATGCTATTGGTGCGCTAATTATCCGATAAAAACTCTCGATGATTCTCCAAGTTTTTCCGACCATCAAACCGGATGTTTGTTCTTGATAGGGATATGCCCATTTCCGTTGGTTTAATCAATCCCAAACCGTCTAGAATTGATCAAAATCTTCGCGATTTATGCCGGTTAAGTTAAGTTGAAAAGGGCAAGAACCGGAGACCAAACAAGTGGTGGAAACTGCTAGCTCTAAGAGCACACCACTTGTCCCACCTCCGGAATCTTCAAGACGTTTTTCAGAAGATTTCCTTAGGGACGGAATGAACATGATTGATAACTACCTTAATGAACTTTGTCTAAAGTTAACTTCCGAAGTACCGCTACAAATACCAATTGTGATGTTGTTCGAGCCTCGATCGTTCTACTCCCATACCGAGTAATATCTTCGTCGATCCACGATTATTGCTACGGTTGTGGAGACGTGTTACAAAAAGGATTTCGTTGCATACAAATGTATGTGTAGTGGTGTGGAAACTATCTTACTAATGGATTTTGTTCGATTTGTCAAAATTGGAAGAATTCATTCGCTTATGATTCTAATCCAAATTCCTTCAATTATCCTCAAAGCGATTTCAACTACCCTCCACAGAATTCATACGTGTGAACCACAACCGCAATACTATCAAGATTTCAATGATCCTTCATTCACCGGAATTTCTCTCCTCAAATTCCTTATTGTGCAAATTGTGGGGTCCTCATTATGATTACCAATGTCAATCATGGAATCAAAATTACTATGGACCTGATCCTTGTTATAACACTTCCAGGGGTTTGCAAAGACAATTTTCAACCCCCACAATTTCCGTCATTGATCAACATCCTCGTTAGAAAAGTATGCTAGAAGAACTTGCCAAAGACCAAACGTCTCGCTAATACGACCAAAAATCTATGCTAGAATTACTTGTAAGAGAGGAACGAGCCGCTAAGATTCAAAGATGTCTTGAAGAAATACAACGGTAGATGAGCGAGCACTTGCAAGACGCGTGCCCCGACAAAACTAATCAACAAATGGCTCACTTATCAAACTAATTTTTACAACGATACTCATGATGATGATAGTGACGATGATGATGAAAGTTTGTCGCCAAAACCACACAAAGAAAAACGAAGAGCCCGTTAACTTTCTAAGTATGGAGGATGAGCATCTTAGCACTTATTAGGAGACCCGGAAAGTTCCTCACGGAACCAATCTGTGCCTTGAGAACCTTGTCCCAACCCCAAGTGAGTGCGAGGGCGTCTCTCGATATGATGTGATGAGCCGGTTGATGATGATTCTTCTCCTCCCACCTCTAATGATTCTGTTGAGATGATCTACTTAGTCCGAAATGACTATACATCGCTTGATGATTGGCTCGTGTGACAAAGGAGACATCGAGTATGTTGAGGTTATCCAAAGATCCTTCTAGGATTGATCAAAGCATTTTCGTCAGCTAGAAGAAGTGAGAGATTTTGAACCAAGAAAGAGAAATCTACCGATTTTGATTCGGATGATGAAGATATTCTTGTTGTGTCCGAGGAACCTTTCACTATGGCATTCACTAATCCTATGTTTGACTTAGATTCCCCAATTCACTCAAATTTTAGATAACCCGATCTTTGACATTCGAATGAGGATAGTGACTTTACTTGAAAACCCGTTACATCTTTACCCGAGCTCGAGGATTCTACTTTTGAAGAAAAGAATAGTGGCAATCCCACTTCGACTTTAGACCTTCTCGAGGAGTTCGCCGATGAACTCGCTCTCATTGATCATTCTCCACGGAGATGATGATGTGCATTCGACTTTGAAGCCGACTTACCGAATTGGAAAATCTTTTATACAATCGGTCTCTCGATAATTCGTCAAGTGACTCTTATAGAAGATCAATTTATTTCTTCGGACGACTCGATACCCGGGTTTTCGATGAGATTATGGCTCAGGTCCATCATCTCTCGAGTGACTCCGCCTCGCTAAACCGCCGGATGATGGAACCTCTTCTAAGCCCGATACAGATGTTTTCATTTCTTTAGTGGTGGATAAGATTTCAAACATTCGCTCAATGTTCCTCAATCTAATCTTTTGCCCATTCCCTCGTCTTCCCCACCAGGATGATGGATTCATTTTGGTTTTGTCAATCCATTGACACCTTCTTTCTTCTTAACATCCCATTTCTTCTCCATATCTTATCTCCTACTATTGAGTGAAGATACCATCTTTGACCCCGGCATTTCTCATTCTTTTAAGCCGGTAATATCTCATCGGAGTGGAACTTTCAGCACATTCAATGTTTCTTCAAACCATTTGAATGAAAGTCCGATGGAGATTCTCTCTTCCACTTGCTTCCCCATGGACCAATGAATTCGGGGTCGAGTCAAGCTAGCGACTTCGGTTAACAAAACGTAGCATTTCATGGGTGTCCACCCATGTTTCTGACTTCTTTTTATTTTCTAACACTAAGTGTGGGGAAACCCCACCGATGTTTGCTTGTTGTGTGTTTGCTCTCTGTTTTCAGGATTCCCGTAGATCGTGATGATTGATGCTTTGTTTTCAATCCAGCCCAATATCCGATCTTTTGCTAACGTTTATCTAGGGATATCTTTATTAATCCTTTTGTGAAAAAGATTTCGCTTCCACACTTGGCTAGTAGTATTACCTTTTTCCGTTCTATAGTTTGGCTATGGCGGTACTTTGAATATTGAGGGCAATATTCAATTCTAAGTAATGGGGAATTTAGCGAATTTTGATCACATGTGTACCTTCTAGTACCCTAGCACCCCGTTTTGACCAAAAATTTTAAAATTTTATCGCTTTAAGTCAAGTATTTACATTTTCAAGAAGTGCTTTGCACAAAAATAAAGCATTGATGCTTCGGTAATAGTGATAGTTTAGTCTTGATTCGGCTAGAACAAGGGAATCCCGACTCTGCTAGAGTGTTGATCTAGCTGCTCTCTTAACATTTAGGCTAAGGTTTTACGCGTTATGCAAATGAAAATGCTAAGCGTGGAGTAGTTGGTTCTCTTTAGAGCTTATATAAGTAACATATGGCTTTTTCTCCGGTAAGCTAACTAATTGGACTTAAATACGTGCTCATTGTCAAATTTTTGAACATTCAAAATCGTCTTGTTACAATAAAAAGTTTTAAGCAAAATTGATTTAGAGTCCGAGTTCAACTTTTATTTAAATTTCCGAGAAAGCATACTTTCTTTAAATCTGAATAATGTTGCAAAATGAAAGTATCGAAAGTTGCTTGAATGATGCAAAAAGTTGCAAGTTTAAAGTTTAAAGTAAAAAAAAAAAAAAAAAAAAAAAAAAAAAAAAAAAAAAAAAAAAAAAAAAGAGAAAAAGAGAGAAAAATATGAGTTACGTGAATAAAAGCATTATGTTGCTTATGAATAAATGTGCGAAACTTGCTTGTTCTTAAATTTAAATCGAAGTTGAACTCGATTCGTCAAAGTTGTCTAAAAGTTTGACGGTAATTTGGAAATCCTTGACTTCAAAGATCCCGAAAGCTCTGATACTATTCTCGAGGGTGAAAACCTAGCCTCCTCAAAAAGGACAAGCGAGAAGAAAGACACTACATGGAGTGATCTCACCTTTGAATCTCGAATTTCTAAATTATCGTCGGTTGTAATCCATTTAGGTTTAGTTTTAACTTGACGGTAGCTTTGTAAATCTTTGGAATCGAATTCCACGAATTCGGTACTATTCTCTGTGAGGTGTCAAAAGCCCGGTCACTTAAAACTTATGTTTTGGGATGTGCCGAGAAGAAAGTCGCTACATGGAAGAGGCTCTTTCGATCCTTAGACTTTCATCGTTTCCGGTGAGTTAGTACTTTAGTTAAGTGGATAACAACCGTAACAAATGTCGATTTAAAGGGATCAAACTTTTGAAAATGAGCACATCACTTAAATTTTATAAATTGAGAAAGGGAGTAAAAGTTAAGTCTCGACTTACATAGATTATTTGTATAAGTAGTGTTAGCATTTTACAAAAACATTTGCACAATAAGTTTAAGCTTGGTTTGAGAGTATAAAAAGAGGATGATCGATTATAATTCCATGGAGACACCCATTTTGCGTGAATCCCGTTCTATGATGCCATGTTTTGATAATCAAGCATGTTATTTATTTTCGTCTTGTTTAAATTTCTAGTAGTTGAATAAAAAGTCGAAGCGGGGTATTCTTGGTATTTTTGATCCTTTCATTACTTCATATGATCGGATTGCTAGGGACTAGCAATTGATAGTGTGGGGGATTTGATGAGTGCTTATTCATTCATCATTTTTACCCATCTAAGCCCACAAAAAGCGTCTAAAAACACGGAAATATAACCAATTATCTTTGCTGATATCCTTGGAATGTGTTTTTGTGTTTCAGTACAAAGATACAAAGGATCAGTGGCAAAACGGACAAATGAGCTTGGAATGGAAAAAGCGTGTTTAGCAGACGGAGCCGAGAGATTTTCTACATTTTGATCCCGAGGGATACATATTTGGGAGTGAGCTTGGGGAAACAACCCAAAACCAAACCCTAAATCCATAATTACCTTTCTAACCTTTTACCCTAACCAATTTATCATTTTACACTTTAAAACGCTTTTCACTAAAAACAATTATATTTTTTTAACCATTTTTATTTACAACAATTATTTTTATTAAAACCAATTTTTATTAAAAATATTTTTCTTTCTTTCTAAAAAAATAAATAAATAAATAAATAAAAAAAAAAAAAACTCAAAATACTTTTTACTTAAAACCCTTTTTATAAACTCAAAACCTTTTAATTCCCCTTAACCACCCAACCCATCACTCTTTAACCTTTGTCTGTTTTTACCCTAAATATCTCAACCCCAAAAAAGCACATACCCAGATACTAAAACTCCCATTGGCGCCAAATCCCATTTCCCCCCCCCCCTCCTGTCCCTCTCTCTCTCCATCACTTTCATCTCCAAGATGCTGCCAAGACATAGTCACATGGGTTGTGGACACCTTGGCAATCCTGTGAAGTCCCATTGGTGAAAAGTAAAGGACACAAGTTTGGATGGCTTGGATTAAAAGGAGTGGTGCCCAAGCTTATTTTGATGGCTCAGATTGCATTCAAGAATCACACAGACAGAACAAGACAAGAGAAAGGATACTTAGCCATATTTTAGTATAAATAGATGTGAGGATTTTTGTAAAAGCTTTGTCTAGAATTTCTTTCCAAGTTCTACTACCAATTTTACTTTTATTGTCATTTAAATTTCCATGTCATTTTAATTTTTAATGCAATCTAATTTCTGTCTTTAATTCAAGTATTATGCAGTTTTCATTTTATTTCAGGTTCTTGAATCATGTTAATTTTGATTTAAATGTGTTTGTTTCAAGTGTGTTTAAGCTATTATGAGCTTATGTTAAAATTTTAAAAGTAAATTTTTAAGAAATTTTAAGCTTGTGCCATTTTTTAAAATCCAGTCACAGTTTTCTGCCCCTGAAAAAGGGGTGTTTGGATTTGCAGTTATTGTGGGTCAAAAACCATTTTTGACCCATGTTGGGTCTAAAAACAGTTTAGTCAAATGTTAACTCATTTTTATTCTAGCATTCTCAAGTCATTCGATAGTTATTTTTGTTAGTTCTTAGGTCTTTCTTTCATGTCCCTAAGCCCCTAACAGCTTCTTTGCAGCCCCCATGCATTTTCAGTTTGTATTAGCTTATATTTAGTTTTTAGTATCTCTTATATATGAACCTTACTTGTTTAATCTTAGTTTAGGTTTTAGAGTTGATTAGATAGCTTAGTTGCTTGCTTGAAAACACCCCTTGGTGCCTGTTGGTTCTGCCTAGCAGTCCATAGAAGACCCATAAGCTTCCTTTTTTTTTTCAGCCCCCACATAAGCTTCCAATTAGCTCTAATTTAGTTTTTTAGATAGCTCGTAGCATTACCTTTGTTTGTTTCAGCTTATAAAGTAGATTATAAATCATTTTAGTGCTTAATCCTAAGCTCAAGGATGCCCAGTTTGCCATTATTGCTTTACCGTACTACTTAGACTGCTTTTGAGTCGCGCTATTAGCACTTTTAGTTTTTTTATTAGCTTACCACTAATGAGTTGCATAATCTAGTTCCATTTAGTGCTTATTTAGGTATTTTAGTTTAGTCATCATTAGTTTCAGTAGCTTTTTTTTGTAAGCTTGTTGTAGCTTTTTAGTTGCCCTTAGTTAGCCTCTAAACCAAACAACCAATTTAATTTTGCTTCCACAAAGCAGTTAGCCTTTATCTTAAGCTTTTCACTAAGTCAAGTTTTTATGAAAAGAGTTTATTTTGATCTATCAAGAAAAGAAACTTAAGCGCCTAAAAAAAACACAGACATCCGGTTCACCTGGGGTCTGTGCAACTCATGAATATTTAAGTACCACAAGCGCAAACGCGTGATAAACCATCTAAGCTCTACCTTGTGTTGTGTGTCTTTTCTTCTCACGTTAATTATTTACCTATTGCTAGCAGTCTAAGCTTATCAATCTTATGAAAAAAATACCGGCTTTTTCTTTTCTTTTTTTTTCTGACGAAGTAGTGACCATCTTTTTTTTTATTTTTCTTAGAACTAGTTTAATTCAAAGTATTTTTGGTAAATTTCTTAGATTTTTCTTAAAGTCATTAATATTTTTTATTAATTAATTAGTTTAATTTAGTATTTAATTCATAATAAATAAATAAAAACGAAAAAGCTCGAAAGCAAACATTATTTCCGGCTTTTTCCTAAATTATTTTTTAGTTGTTTAGAATGTAGAAAAATTAGTTTTGCACCTGTAGGCCTTAAATTTCATTATTTTCACTTTTTGAAGCTCGGGATTAGCCCGGGTTTTCACGTTTTTTTAGTTTTAGCCCCTTAGGACGTAGTTTAGCTTTGTTTTATTGTTTCTTTTGCTTAGTAGTAGTTAATAGGAGCAATTGAGAAAAGTCATTTACTTTGTTCCTATAGCCTTAATTACTTTCCCTTGTGTTATATGTTGTAAAAGTTCCTTAATTTGAAGAATAACGTAACCAAAATCGAAAATTCCCGTAGTGCATTTTAATAACAAACCTCACGGTGTCTGAGGACCGACCGTCAATTCACCCTCATTGGGTTCGGAAGATCATCGCCGATCATGGGCCGGTAATCACTGGAAGGCCTCGCCCTGTATCACTTATCAAGTATTCGCGGGTTTTGCGGTGGACGACTTTTCCTAGGGCCGATACAAAGTTGTTGATTTGTAATTCTCTCGCGAGTATTTATATTTGATATTTTCTTATATTATATTTGACTCATCAGGTTTATTTTCTTTGAAGTAAAGATCAAGCTCCACGGATGATCGTCACCTTTCTCATGAAAATTCAAGTTCAGCTCCGGAACACAGTCAGACAAATCAGAACAGACAAAGGAACAGAATTTGTAAATCAAAATCTTCGTGCATTTTTTGAGAAAGTGGGAATTGAGCATCAAACATCTATTGCACGCACACCAGAACAAAACGGAGTTGTTGAAAGATGAAACCGTACGTTAGTGGAAGCTGCAAGAACAATGTTAATTAATGTTAAACTTCCTGATTACTTATGGGCTGAAGCCGTGTCAACTCCATGCTACACTCAGAATCGTTCAATGATTACCAAACGTCATAAAAAAACACCTTTTGAGCTTATCCACAACCGAAAACCGAATCTCAAACACTTTCATGTATTTGGATCTCTTTGCTACCCGAATAATGATCGTGATGACTTTGGAAAGCTCAAAGCAAAAGCTGACATTGGAGTCTTTATTGGATACTGTGAGAATTCTAAAGGTTGTCGGATCTGGAATCACCATACAAAATAGGTTATGGAAACGATTCATGCAAATTTCCATGAGCTTACTGAAATGGCTTCTGAGCATAACAGCTTGGAACCCTGTCATAACCGTTTAAACTTCCCTCAAACCCCATCATCAGCTGAACCTAGTTTACAACTAACTCGACGTCAAATGGAACGACTATTTGCTCCTCTATTTAGTGATGATATTGATGCACGTGCACCGGTGTATCCAATGTTTCGCTGCTCAATCGATCAAAATCTAATACCGATACACCTGCTACAACAACTCGGTTGAGGAAGCACCACCAGTTGATTCTTCCACAACCGTTGAACAAACCGCATCCAACGATGAAGTCTTCCCACGGTGATGATCTTCGAACAATGAAGTACCCCACCGCAGATTATGATCCAAATGCGTTCTTCAACCCGTTTGCTAATGAAACGCCACATCGATGTTGCGGAATCATCCACAAGCCGTTTGAATCCTCCCAATCTTCTGAATGTATATCAACATCAACCTTCCACACATCGTTGGACGAAAGACCATCCTCTTGAGAACATTATTGGTAACCCGAATCAACCAGTCGTAACGAGAAAACGTCTTCACATAGACGGTGAACATTGTGTTTATGCACTCACTGTCTACCAATCTGAACCTAAAAACATTAAAGATGCAATGACAAAAGACAACTGGATTGAATCCATGCAAGAAGAACTCAATCGGTTTAAACGTCTTGAAGTATGGGAATTGGTTGAAAGACCAACAGGGGTCTTCGTCATTGATCTAAAATGGATTTGGAAAAACAAATTGGATGCTGAAGGAACCGAATCGAAATAAGTCACGTCGGTGGCTAAGGGTTATAGACAGGAAGAGGTATTGACTTTGAAGAATCATTCGCTCCGGTTGCTCGTCTTGAGGTCAGTATGGATTTTTCCGGCGTTTGCGGCTCACATGAACATCACCGTCTTTCAAATGGATGTCAAAACTGCTTTTCTCAATGGACAACCGAAAGAAACGGTCTATGTTAGCCATCCGAAGGATTCGTTGATCCAGAGTTCCCTAATCATGTCTACAAACTAAAGAAGGCTCTCTACGGTCTCAAACAAGCCCCTCGGGCTTGGTATGATAAGTTATCATCCTTTCTTATCGCCAATAATTTAAGTAAAAGGTTCTACGACCCTACACTTTTCATACTGATATCACGGGCACACATTTTAATTGTTCAAATCTATGTGGATGACATCATTTTTGGGTCAACACATCTAAAATACTCAAACGCTTTTTCAAAACTCATGAAAAAACATTTTGAAATGTCTATGATGGGTGAACTTACGTTCTTTCTAGGACTACAAGTTCATCAATCACTCCGTGGTATTTTTCTAAGTCAGTCCAAATATGCCCTTGAAATTTTAAACAAACATGGAATGACAAGTTGTGATACCTATGCCACACCAATGGCACATACTAAGAAACTGGACGCTGATTTGCATGGGAAATTGGTTGACCCTACCAAATACCATAGTATCATTGGGTCTCTCATGTATCTAACATTGAGATGGGACTCGACATTGTATTTTCAAGATATCTTTACTCCCGTTATCAGTCAAGACCAACTGAAACCCACCTCTCAGAGGCTAAAAGAATCCTCCAATACATAAAGGGAACCATTAACTTGGGGCTCTGGTATCCGAAGGATTCTGGTTTTGAACTAATAGCTTTTGACGCCGATCCACGCAGGTTGCTTAGATTCTCGGAAAAGTACGGGAGCTCTACAATTTCTTGGTGATAAAGCGGTGTCACGGCAATCGAAGAAGCGGATTGTACATCGATGTCCCTCAAGCTGGCGAATATGTAGCCATGCCGCGTGTTGTGCTCAAGTCATTTGGATGAGAACACAACTCAAAGACTATGGTTACGTATTTGAGAGAATCCCGATGTACTGCGACAATCGAAGTGCTATTGCGATCTCGTGCAACTCTGTTCAACACTCAAAATCAAAACACATCGATCTTCGATATCATTTCATCAAGGAGCACGTCGAAAAGGGTACTGTTGAATTATACTTTGATGCGAATACCAATGGCAGATCTTCTCACTAAAGCCTTAGCTCCTGCTAGGTTTAATGAGTTGGTCCACCGGATTGGTATGCGGTGTTTGACTCCAGAGGAATTGGATGAACTTTTAAAACATTCTTAAAAACCAGTCAAACACCAAAAAAATCTTTTGTAAATATTTTTCAAAAACAAAATACAAAATTATAAAATCTGATAAAACAACAAAAATATTCTTCTTTCTATGTTTCTTTTAACATGGCAAGTACAAATCTTCCGTCAACACTTTTCTCTTTCAAAATTCATTATTTTCTCGGTCAAGTGTTGAGGGGGAGAAAGTAAATATTTTTCGGTTTCATAAAACCTTGTACTTGCATGTTACCTCATCCCGGTTGTTTCTTTGATAATGGTGGTCACATTTCTGGTATACTGACACTCCCCAGGCTCAAATTTATAAAATTTCATTATTTCTTAAGTCGAGGGGGAGTGTCGTCAAGTTTCTTTCCATAAATCATACTTTTGGTAACCAAAATGGAAGTTATGGGCGTTGGATGAAAATGGTTAAGGTGGAGGGACTGAAAGTGTCAAATACTCAAAGTAATTTTTAATAAAACTTCACAAAAAATTTCAAAATACATTAAATTCATCTCATTTATTATCCAACCACCTCATCCTACGCGTATCATTCAACCTTCAAATCCGTGTTTTTGATTTTAAATTTGTAAGTGTTTTCATGATATTTGTGATATTACAAACAAGGGTTTTGATTTGTTTTAGAATTCAATGGCTAGATTTATGCCTAGGCATGATTTTGTGTTCTACGCATAAGCGTATGAACACATAATCATGTTTGGGTGTTATTTGTTAAAATGGATATGTCAAAATGTTTTTATAATCATTCTTATTCCATTTCTATCAAACAAATCCACCCAGTATCATGAATTGAACATTTTCAAATTAGGGTTCTTAAGCGTGAATTGGGTGTTTTCAATTGTGAGAGTTTCTGGTTAAATAGATGGTTAAGAGATGTTGTTTACATGTTGAATTGATCATATCCAGGTTTAAAACTTACCCAGAATCATCAATTCTGTGAGAATTAAAATTCTAGGGTTTAAGTTCATATGATTTGGGTATTCTTGATTCATAGGATGATTGATGTTAAAACTTGTTTAGAATATCTCACTATGCCTCTAAGATATCCCAGAAATGATTTGGTGTCTATCCTATGGTTAGATTAGTTACCCGTAAGATTTGAATTATAGGGTTTAAGTTTCTACGCGTAAGCATAGTCTACGCGTAAACAGTTTTGATTGAATTTCATGTTAAACTGAAAGGGTTTTGAATTAATATGTTAATGAATGGGTTATGATGAATTTGTTTCAGGTTATTAAGCGTGAAAATTCAGAATCAAGGTTAATTGAACATCTACGCATAAGGATCACCTTACGCGTAGAATGTTATGCGTAAGAGAAATCTTACGCGTAACCTTTACGCGTAAGGTTCTACAAAGGTACTACGTGTATCCTGTGAAGGATATGCGAAACAACCTTTACGCGATAAGGTTCACTCTACGAGTAAGCCTTACGCGTAAGGTTCCACATACGCTTACGCGTAAGCTCTATGCCTAAGGCCATCTTTTCCTACGCGTAACATTTCTTACGCGTAAGTCAAGATCCTACGCATAAGCTTATGCTTACGCGTATAACCACTCCTGTTTAAGCATAAGCTTGCAACACCTACGCCTTAGCCTTGTTTTTAACCAAAATTGTGAATTGTTACGCGTGCAAATTTGTAAATAAATAAATCATAATGTCACGAAACCAAAATGTCACTAATAAGCTTATATGTTTAATAAGTTGTGAAAAATAAGTGAAAATTTGGACTTTAAAACTCAAAGTTAATCTACTCACGTAACTTATCATGACGTCTTTGGACTATTGGACTAACACGTGACATTGGACTCGTAACAATCATTGACATATCACATTCAATAAATAGACAATAAAATCAACTGTTGACTAACGTAATGTCTTTCAATATGTTGGTTCTTTTGGCTAAATATCTTTCAGATCACGATATGGACGTTCAAATGCAAAATGTGGATGCACCAAATGTTCTCACTGATGAAGATATCTTCCCTAATGGTTACCCAATGAAGATCAGAAAGAACAACCTCAAAGTTGATTTTGATAGCTTCACCGTTACGAGTCTTCGTGTCGATTGTTGTGGATATTCTCGAAGACTCACCCTTACCGAACATGCTTACAAATTCGCTCTTGTTCCGAGATCTACATTCACCAATTCTGGCATACAATACATAAGGTCAAAGGTCAAAATACTGTGACGGTGACACTTAACAACAAACAAGTCACCATCACACCAGCAGATTTGAGGGCTATTCTTCTTATTCCGTCATCGAGCCTCAATACAATGCCACTCCAACTGAAGAGGTCGTTCTCCGGTTCATGGTCGACATCGGCTATGATGAAGCTACCAGGGTAATCACAAAGCACTCATCTGTTGATCTCAAGAACATTCCCGCCTATGGAGAACCCTCTACATAATGATTGCCAAATCCGTTTCCGGATGTGATAGTGGTCATGAGCATCCCAAGCTCATGGAACTACAAATATTTTGGGCTATGGTCAACATGAAACACATAGAAGTTGAAGCTCTGATATGGGAGGACATAATGTCTTACCTTAAAAGCGGCACCAAGATCCCGTATATCAGATACACCAAACTATTGATCCAAAGAGCTCTAGGGTATAATCCTTATATTCCCTTGAGACTTGATGACCCCAAACAACACTCCGTGTTGTATGAGCCCACACTCACTGTCAGATTTAAGGACTCAACAACAAAGAAACAAGGTGCAGTGTTACCAGATCATCTTCTTACTGATGCTATCAAAGAACTTTATTCGTACAAACGATATTTGGCAAAGCATTTGAAGCCGGCAAAGTAGGTTTCATGGATGAAAAATCTTACGGTACACCTACTAGGAAAACCAGGAGAGGTAGTGCAGAAGTATCACGAGCACGAGAGTACTAGAAGGTATCCGAAGAGGAGTCCATCCCGTAAAAGGAAAGTTCCATTAAAGGAGGCAATCCCTATTCCCAAACCCGAACCGCAACAAAAACTAATGGATGAAGACTCGAGGATAACTTGAAACGGAGGAAGAGGTCATCTACTCTGAAACTCCAATCGATGACACTCAAACAGTTGCAAAACCTCCTAGTCCAAAAGCTGATAAAGACAAAGGTAAAACCCCAGTTGCTGAGCCAGAGGAAGAGGAGAGCTCGGATGAAGAACAACTGGACAGAGACTACAGGAAAAAGGTGAAGAATCTCAGACTCCAACACATTGCTCAGGAATTCACCCGTGAACAAACTCGTGGCCCCGGAGGGTCAAGTGGTGGTGCACTATCTTCACCAGCTCCTAATGCGGTTAATCAACCCGATAAGGGAACTGGTACCACCACCCTCGAACAACAGCAACGGCAACTAGAAGATTCTATCACCTATGAATTTGAGGAACCGTAAAAAGGAAAAAGAAAATTTCTGATAAAGATGCTGAGGTTGCAGCTAAAGAAAAAGCAGATAAAGAAGCTCAAGCTCAAGCTGATGAAGAAGCCGGGATTAAATTTGAAGAAATGGCAAAGTCCGGAAAAGATGACGAAGTTGATTATGATGATTTTCTTCTAGACGCAAAGACGTTCCAAGGAACTAACTTCGAGCCACCAAAAGACCCTGAGTCTCCTCATGTCTCATCATCATCAGACTCGTCTTCTTACTCTTCACCTCCACCATCCAAAGGCACAACCATATCCACATCCAAGTCAGTAAAGAAACCAACCGAATCTTGGATATCCCGGGCTAAGACAAAGATTGTCAAAGCTGTCAAGCAAGTCAGGAAGAATGACGTGACCAACAAAAAGCTGAATTAACTCGCTGACAGGATAAATCTTCTACAAGACGAGATAGACAAGATGTCAAGTGAAAGGGAGTATATCCAGAAGTTTATTAAACGTGATGTCTAAGGGGAAATGAACAAGATGATTAAGGAATATACTCACAAGTTCCTTCTCGACTCTGTTCCTAGATTGACAAGGGATATGTTCGCCAGACAACTTACTCCAAATATCGTCGTATTGGTTAAACATACATTGGCCAACTCACCTGAACTCTCTGAAGCTGAGTTGATCTCGAAATTGGTGATACAAATGTCAAAACGATCTGCAACCTTTACTTCGGATGAAGCTAAATTTTTTGAGGGTCTACTAGATTATCAACTCAGATCTTCATGCAAAGAGTCAGCAGGTCAACCTAAACGACCAAGAGATGGCGATGATAGGACAATGATTCTGCACCTAAATGTCCAAAGAAGTCGGTGAATCTTCTCTATGCCACCACCAACCCAAAGGACTCCAACGAAAGATGATCTCCTCCACGTTCTATCAGCTGGCGATAAACCTCAGGACTCGAGTTACCACCATCAACAGAGAAAACCGGTGATCATTTCAATACACCGTGGTGGCGATGAAGAGATCCCCGAGCCCGACAACAACCCACCTCTCCCGACACAACAAAGAAACCAGCATCCTCATCAAAGCCAAATAAGAAGAAGAAGACGACTATGACCGATGTTGTCTCATGGCTAGATGACGATACAACCCGAATATGACTGGTTTTCTCAACTTTGTGATGCTACTCCTCACTACACGAAGGTCAAGAAATGGTAGATGGCCGTACCATGGAGCATGTCAAGCTATTACAAGAAAAATTTAAAGTGAAGAAGATGGCGAAGGCCGGAGCTGCTTAATCAAGAATGATGCCTTCCAACCGCCAAAATAGCTCGAAAGTGCAATTGAAGTGGAATACCACCTTGACAACATTGCACGAGCTATGTCGAACAACATCGATTGGCTCAATCCCGAAGCTAACATCGACTTCACTCGACAAGACAAAGCTCCATACTACACAGATTGGACAAGACCTCTACCCACAATTGGCTGACCGGATCAACCAAAGATTCCATTCCGTCACTTCTTCAACAAAGACCTAGAATTTCTTCTACACGGTAGCGATGTCTCTAAGAAAAACGCTACATCACTTACGCCTCCGTTGCCCCGACAATATACTCCAATACATAGCAATCGAGGAAGATGCCACCCACATGTTCTCTGACAAAGTGGAAAAGTATGATCTTGATGCGATGTATGGGATTCACCATTGGCCGAACGCCAGAAGAATCTTCTACAAAAGCTGCCAGGTTCAAAAGTCGAACCACGAAGTGTTTAGTGATAAACGGATCGTTGCTATTAAGCATATTACTCTTTCGTCAAAGTGGGACTACACATTCCTCAAGAAAATAGTGGTCAAACGACAAGATGAAGAGGACTATGACTTCTGTGAAGCAGATTTTCAGAGATTGTCTCTAAACGATATTGAAGATATGTATCTTGCAAAGGTACAGGGGACGAATCGACATTTCTCTGAGAAATACAACGTGAGTACATCAAGTCAATGTTAATCTTCATCGAAGCATAGTGATCCAGGCGTGTAGAGGACATTCAACTTGCCGTGGAATCGGATCAACGCGTGTTAACCTTACTAAACCACAGCTCGACCTTCCCGACATAAACAAACTTCCTCAGTACACCCTCATCAGCAAACCAGTTGGAGTAGTCTACCATAGTGAACTACACCAAAATTGCTTAATGGCGTGCAAAGAGCTTCATAAGTTTGGGGATCATACACTGAAGAAAGTCAGAGATCGTTTAGCTTATTGGTTAAAAGCGATACAACAAGGCATTGGGTCACCTAAGAGATGGAATTCAAGGGAGAGAAGGGATGTGAAGAAGATCATCACTCGCATCGATGAAAGGTTGTTCCGAAGGGATCAGTTTAGAACTTTGGAGAGGTTCGTAGGTGGACGTCCCAGCACATCTCTCACAGGCTACCAACGTCCAGAACGCATTCCTGGAGTTATTGCTGGACTACCGGATTCTCCTGGTAACCCTTGATTTGTTTCATTATCTTAATATTTGGATGTGTGATTTTTTAATCTGACAATGGCTTGTGCACACATAACAGTGTACAACCCATACTTGTAATGAAAGGACCATGTGGTACGCTTAAGTGCCACAATCCTTATAAAAGGAGCGAAAGCTTCTTACTTTTGAGTAAAACTTATCAAAACTTTCATTTCTCAAAGTTTTGCTCAAAAGAACAAGTACTTCCCCTTATGATTTTCAAAACCTCAAAAGTTAATATCACTTGTTGAGGGGGAGTATTTGCTTAAAAACTTTGTTCACAAATTTTTCTTCGTGGTAATCTTCTCAAGAAAACTCGAAATGGACATATTCGATATCAAAATTTTGTTCAAAAATAACATTTATATGCCATTTTTGAGGGGGAGAAAAATTATGTGATAAGAAATATGTTGTGAATTGAAAATGAATCGTTGTGCTAAAATACTTAACCAATGAATTGACGAGATCTTAAATGTTAGTAACTCAAAAAAACTTGTCCGGGACGGGTAATAATTTCAAACTAGTTCGCTAGTGATGTAAACGTGTCTCGCAAAGGACTTGTCTTAGTAGAATGTACCATTCGAGAAACTCCTGGTAGACATGAACTTTGACGGGTTTGACAACCTTTCGAGGTTTGTCCACAACTTCAAGATAGTTATTAGAGCTAGTTGTCACCTAAAAGCTGACAATGTAACTCTTTAACTATGCAACGTAACCGTGTCTCGCGGGGATTGTCTATCTTGAGTTGATCAATTCAAAAGTAAGCTGGCTCTTCTCTCACCGTGCGATTTGGTCAAAACACTTAAGCGGCGTGTGGAGGGGAGTATTTCTGCAAAATCTTACAACTCTCAAACAGTGGTATTAAATGTTTTTACTTATAACCACTGTGAGAGATTTTTCATAAAAATAGTTTTATGGCAACATAGGTTAGTCATGGAGTTATAAGGTGACTAAGGTTAGGAATAACCGTCCTATGATCCACCAGAGCTGGAGGGATCTACCCAAGGACACCACCAATAGTTAAAATAAGAAGTCCTTAGGTATGATTATAAAAAGGAGAAAATGAGAATCGGAGAAAGAAGGAGTTGAAGAATTAAAAAGAAAAGTAAAGAAAAGGGTGAAAAGAAATAGCCCTCCTAATTATTCAACTTAGGCGCATAATCGGGTTCAATTCATATGCTACTGGTTGTCACTTGATGACGCCAGTATTGAAGATCAAAGTCGTCATGGACCCAGTGACGCATGCACTAAACCTTCTTTGCCACTCAAGTTTCTCTCAACATAAGCTTGTTTCATTCTCACAGGGAACCCTACGTAAACTATCGGCTTTCTCTTAGAGATTGCTGGTATTAAAGAAGGAGACCATCTCCCTAGTCTCCTCTCAGGAAAACCAAAGCGCACTATTGAGTCTAGAGCCACAAGATTCATCTAAAGATCTCGCATGAACACTTGACTATTCATCGCTTGTTGTTCAACAATAAGAACGCAAGTGATTCATTATCGAGTCCTTCACAGATCTTAGCAATCTATCGAGAACATTTATGAGAGGTTCACACATGTGATCCTCAATGAGTGAATGGAAACTCCTGCCAGGGTCAACATCAAACAGCCCTAACAGCAGGTCACTTCGGTAACTCCCCATGGATTACGCTTAGTGTGTCTCAAACGGTCTATAGTCGTGAGGTGATGCTTCGGTGTACCTTAGCGACTCATCTGAATTGTAGGTGTACTTCGTACATCGCGTTATCTCACTTGTGGGACTCCGCCTCAGAACAACCTTTGTGAGAATTAGAGTTGTGTTTTCACACTATGTTGTTAACACGCTCAAAGTTCAAACTTGTAAGCTACCGGATTATTTCTAACCCATGTTTTATGTTTTCTTCTTATGGATGCTTGCGGGTAGAAAAGATCGTGCTGATTCTCCACATGCTCATACCAACCACATCATATATGAAGTTCTCACAAGATCAAAAGCAACACAAAGTCAAAATGATTCTTCATCAACTTAAGAATCTACAAAGTTTAAAGACTTAGATAACTACATCAACACTGAAATCCAACGTTAAAGAGTGTGTGAGCATGTTGGAGAAAGACGTGGAGACACTGGAACAACGAAGCGGGCCTGATGCTGACTACCACAACATACTATCACTTCCATC
Source organism: Chrysanthemum makinoi (assembly GCA_910596185.1). Classification (NCBI taxonomy): domain Eukaryota; kingdom Viridiplantae; phylum Streptophyta; class Magnoliopsida; order Asterales; family Asteraceae; genus Chrysanthemum; species Chrysanthemum makinoi. Next base: position 131,826,174 of record OU343223.1, on the reverse strand, counting down.
ACAAAGAACAAAGATCAAAGAACAAAAAAAATGATGACGTCAAAGCAGAATACTTCAAAGGAAACAATTTCCCTACACTGGGGAGATTGTTCGAATCAAGGCACTTCTTCTCACATGAAAGAAGAATGTCAGAAGACGTCAAAGCTACTATTACATCAGCACCTACAACGTTTTTCATCATCAATCACTAACACATTCAAGTGTTAGTAATTAATATGTAATAGTTAGCTTAATTATGGCTTTTATGTTAGTAATCAAGGCTATGCTCATGTAGAAAGCCCATGAGCCTATCCAAAGCCCAATAAGGAAAGGATGGGAACTTGGAGTGTTGCCCTAGTTCCCTCCTATAAATAGATTGTAAACCTTCTCTTGAAGGTTGGTTGTTCACATTTACATTTATCCTAAGCATAAACCGTTCTCTCATATCTTACGCATAAGTGTGTGTGTTCATCCGATCCATTCTTTCATCTTATTTCTTCTATTGATGCTTGTGTTACAAATATGGTGACCTAACAGACTTATGTCAATTAATTTAGATCGTGTGTTGGATATTGATAGATGGACATATAAGTAAGTAATGCAAGAGATAAAGACTAAAGGAACACAAAACCACAACACGAGTATTTATAGTAGTTCAGCTACAAGAACACCTTCATTGCCCTACTCCACTCCGCGAGTGCCCAACTCGAGAGTTTCTAATCATTACACAACACAAGCTCCTTAATGTGGTGGAGAAGCCTCCACAACGTCGCCTAAACTTTATCCGGTACAAGGATAGACACTGAGTTCTTTCATGATGTAGAACCAAACCTATCACAACGTCGACTACACTTTATCCGGTACATGGCTAGATACCGAGTTCCATTACAAAGGAGGAACTATTACCCAACACTACTACCCAACAAAACTACCCAAAGGAGACACACTCCTTTTTACAATACTAAAAAAGGATAACAATATCCTTTAACCCAAACTACACAACTTGTACATCGACGAACCATATCGAATATACACCATCGGCATCATACACCAATGCCTTCAACACGGCACACTATGGAGGGAGGAAATAACTATCAACAAGATGCACTTTAGTGGTCTTGATAATGATGAAGCTTAGCAACTCATGAACTTGAGCTTGCACGTCTTCAAGAGTTTGTGATATCGCCTTTAAGAGGAACCTAGAGAATCACACAAAGATAAAACTACATAGAATGATCCTTTGGATCTGTGGTTAGAAATGTTAGAACATAGAGAGAAAGTATGTCTAAAAGGGATGGTGAGCAAGAGAGAAATGACTCACTATTTATAGGCAAAACAAGCCTATTATTCAACGGTTCTGACGGATCCCTCACCCAAAGGATCCGGCCAGTGCAATTCCAGGGATCCGGCTGCTCGGTCATCTTAGTCCTGATTTTGGGTTGCAAACCGGGTTATGGGTTATAGGTTATGGACCATGGGTCATGGACTTTGGATCATGGATACCCAACAAAATACAATGTACCTTGTCAATAGGTTAAGGATCTTGGGTCATGGGTCATGGACTTTGGTTCATGGATAATATCCAACATGACTTCATGCATGATGTCATGTAATGGGTCATGGGTTATGGATCATGCTCCATGGGTATGGGTTATGGACTTTGGTTCTTACCCAACAAGATTTATTGTACCTAGTCAATGGATCATGGGTTATGGAATTTGGTTTTTACCCATTACAACATATACAAAGTACATATATATTTTTATAAAATGTAAGTAAACAATACTACTTGTAAGTATTTTATAAAAATGTCTTTGGTTTTATATAACTTATTTAACTAAACATGTTTTGATGGTTTTAATATGTTTAGTAAAAGTGTGTTAGTAAACTATTGGCTCAAAGCTTTTACGTATTTTATTTATTTCGTTAAAATGATTTTACGTTTGTTATCGACAAAATATTAGAATATCGTAAAATATAAATAAACGTTTTTATGGTTTATTTGTATTACAATCTCCCCCTTTTTTATGACAAAACGTAAGATTATTTTAATAAGAAAATAAAATTCGTAAAAATTTGAGGAGTTTTTACTCCCTTCTCCCCTTTTTGTCGAAACAAAAAGAGCGTCGAAAAGAAACTAAAACATAGTAGAAAAAGTTTTGAGAAAAACTTGTGAAAAGAAAAAAATGAGAAAGAGTTAGAGAAAGAAGTCTAAAGAAAAGAAGTAGTAAGACAAGAAAGAGGTTCTCGTCTTAGCTCCCCTTGACGGATACTTCCTTTTGTTGAGGGCGTCAAGTAGTTAGGAAGACTAAACGAGTGTATTGCAAGTATTTTGCAATGTTTTTAACTATGCCGAAATACTCCCCTTTGACGAGTGCTCCCTTTTGATGAGGGCGTCAAGTAATTAGGAAGGCTAGGTGAATGTATTGCAAGTGTACTGCAATGCTTTGCTTTGATGAAAAGCTCCCCCTTATTGAGGGCGTAATAGTCTTCATGTGTATTTTGAAAATCTACAAAAAAATGTTAGAAAACAAGTATATGGTGCATTTTTTCCTGCAAATGAGCTTCAAGTTAGCTCAAAAATAGTAATATGTCCACCGGTTCTGCCGGATCCTTCAACTGAAGGATCCGTCCAGGAAAAAGTTAGGGAACCGTGTACCTGTAGCTTAGTGGCAGCAATGTAGATATAAATAGTGAAGTAGGCATCCAAATAAGTTATGTATTGTTGCATCAAACATGTTCACATAACTATATAACATACAACATGTAGTTTCATTTAATAAAAACAAGAGAAATGTTACACATATCTCTAAAACTAAGAAATGATACGAACATGTATTAAATAAAAATTCCTAACAATGTAAGTTGCGCCTAAGACTAGAGGAAACACCACTTTGTGCTTGCATTTCTAGTTTTAGGCACGATTAGATTTTTTTGACTTCATCAAAACGTTCAAAAGGTGATAGAACATGAAACGCAATTCATCACGTACTTCATGGACTAACCCTTAGGCATGTTGACAATGAAAGCAATCATTGTCATGACTAGGAAATGGTGGTGGTAAGAATGGAGCGGTTTGAGGAGGTAAGTTTGATGAGGAGGGTGGAGGTTCCACAAAGGATGGAGTGATTTGTGGAGGTAAGTTTGATGAAGTAAGATGTGGTTCAACTAAGGATAAAGGCAATGATATATGTGTTGGAGGTGGAGGTAAAGAAGTGTCTACTTCCATATGGTCCGGTTGTTGAGATTGGTGAATCCTCGTAATCTAAAATGGACCATTTGAGGGTGAAGGAGAGTAGGATACGGGTGCTAGTGAAGTTCCAACACCAAGGTTCTGGTGAGAAGGTTGTTGTGGTACCATTTTCTCAATTGATGAGAATATGGGCAATGGTGGTGGATGAGAAGGCCTAGGTGGTAAGTCTTATAGGGAGTAAAGGTTTGGATATGAAAGAGGTGTGGTGAAAGAGAGGGCTCTAGGCTCTAGAGGTGAGAGTTTAGTTGCTTTAGTGGAGATAGGAGTGATTGGTTTAGGAGGTATGATAGTGTTTAGCAAAGGTTGTTTTGTGGGAACAATTCTTTTGGGAGTTGGTTTAATTGGTAGAGTTGGTTGGGAAGGAGCTCTAGTGTTTGGAGCTTTGATGGGTGATGACTTGGTTGAGGAGATTTCATGAACATCACGAGCAATTTTCTTGGGAGGTCCTTTGGTTGATAAGTTTGCACTAGATGCTTTTCTCATGGTGTAATGGTAGAAGTTGATATTTGGAAAGGGAAGTTTAGCTACTGAGAATGAGTGTTTGAGTGATGGTTTGTAAGTGCAAACATAAATGGTTTATAAAGGAAGAGATTTGGCAAGTGAATTAAAGCCTAAACCACTAAAATTCTTCAAATTGCAATGATTTGCATGCACAAGAGTCAACTACAGTGTTGTTATGATCTAGAGAGTCATTTAAGACAATGTGGAGTGTTTAGATTAACAAAGAGGGTTTGAAATGATTATATCACGTGAGATTAGGCATTCTGTGTAGCCGGTTCTCACGGATCCCTCACTTGAGCGATCCGGCTCTCAAAGGCCAAGAAAAAGGGTGATTGGGTTCTAGCAAGATCTAGAACCTATATATTTTGAGTGATTTAGTCTAATAAGGTATCTTAAATGGTATAAGACTTAAATGATCAAGCATAATGAGTGAGGATAGCCAATGATGACTTTTATGGAAAGAAATAGAGTTTTTACGAACACCAATGAGTGATCAAGGATGACACTAAGAGTTTTGAGGATGGAAAATGATCATATAGACCAGATGGCGAATAAAATAAAATTTAGGAAATTCCTTAAAAATCACAAGAAATGAAAAACTAGTTTTTAGAGCATTTTAAGGTAAAAATAACTAAAGTCAATTTGTCAAAATTGAGAGATATATCAAACTAGGTATTTTGAGATGAGAGGAACAATGTGTAAACATTGGAGTAGAAAGATGGTGAGTTTTGAAGTAATGATAAATCAAAAACACCTTGAATGTGATCCTAAGTCATCTATAAGTGAATGTGAGAACAACTGAGCCTAAGGAAGGTTTAAGTGACCCTAATGTAGCATGTTTAACTAGTCTAATAAGTTTTGGAAGGTTGGATTGATGCAAGGATACTAAAAAGGAATTTATGTCCACCTGGATCCCATAGATCCTTCACTTGAGGGATTCGGGTAGTTATAGCCCAGGGATCCGGCATCTGAGACAGATTCCTTAATAGTAAGATTGCAAAATTTTGTTTCAAGTATCGAATTTTGGAACTAATGATCTCTATAGTAAGCATACATGTATACAAGTAAAACATAGTAAGTATAGCATGTAGAAACAACATATGGATAAGTAAATAAGATGATGGATCTAAACACACACCTTGTGTTAGTGATACTTTGAGTTATATTAATAAGTACGCGAAATATACTTAGTAATACTTAGAAGATGGATTGTATGATGTAATGTAAGTGAGAACAGTATAACACAAAGCTTCAATATTATTAAGAATAATATGAGTGATCTTGCTTATCACTAGGGTTACACCTTGAAGCTCTCTATGGTTTTATACGTACTAAGAACAATGACCTAGGACCTCCTTTTATAGCACAAGGAGTCCTTTACAAGATAAGTATAATGCTATCAATAGAGAATATACACAAGATATTTTCTATACTTATCTATACACGAATTCATAACAATTATCCTAACAGCAGTGGTAATAATATGTACTAGCAGTGGTAACGTGTTTCCACTGCTAGTGCATTCTTCAGCAGTGTCTTTCACAAGCTTATCAGTGGTAACTGTTAACATTATTCCCAACAATCCTCCCCTAAACTTATGAGTTCTCTGCAAATCAATAATTTTCTTCAATTTGCATCATCTGTGAGGATTTGGGGAATTCTACCAAACACTTCACTTTCTTTTTAAAGCCTGAATAGCTCTTGAACATTGACCTTGAATCCTATGTAACAAAGCTCTGACCTTCTCAGTATCTTCATGAATTCTTATTGTTGTAGACAACATCACAGTGAGAGTTCTAGCTCTGAGTGGGTATTCTTTCTCAGCAAACATAAATGCATCCACTCGGCGTTTGTAGAAACATGATGAACTTCACATGAATCATAGTAAGTCCATGTAGTACCAACACATGTAGCTTCAAACTTCCAGAAAGTATCATTAGCATCTGGTTCATAGATCCTTCTTAGATCAACCCATAACTGCATTTCCTTCATATCTTTAAGATTGTCAGCATCAAACCTTTCTTGAAATAATATCCACAATGTATCAAGATCATCTCTGTCACATGCTTTGATGAGTTCTTCAAACTGAATGAATGATGAAGTTTCACCACCTAGCCTTGTAATCTTCCATGTTGGAGCAAAATTGCTAGCAGTATACACTTCCCAATCAACAAATAGGATGTCTAATTTGCAGTGGGTCAGGATAAAAATCTCCTTCTTCAATCAAAATCATGCCAGTCAGTTGTTCTTCTGTGAGTTTCTTAGATTGAACTTCTTGTTCTTTAGCAAATCTTGTTTTCTTAAGAGTCTGAGGTTCACTATCTTTGGCTTTTCTCTTCAGACGAGGATATCTTCTCTCTTCTTCTTCAGAGTTCATAGGAATAAAGTCATTATCTTGCCTTTTAACTCATTAGTAGACACCTTCAATCTGATCATCAGTCATCCCTTTGAATTGATTCTTTTTCCAGCCACCAACACTGCAATAATAAGCTTTCATCATTGAGATAACTTGTGCCTTGGTTGGTTGTCTTGGTTTCTTTTGGCCCTTTCTGACTAAACCAATTGCATCTTGAAGTGCTTGTCTATTCTTCATTTGAATGTAGTCCTTCAACTGTGCTATTCTTTGTTCTTCGGCTTAAAGATTTATCGCAACTAGGTCAATTGCTTTCTTCTTGACTACTGGATCATTAGCAGTCAAGAACTCAATCTCTTGTTCAGAGGTACATATGTAAACTCGGAGTCTTTTCTCTGAATATTGTGGGTGAAAATTGGAAAGTGGATTTACATCCATTGGACCAGTGATTTCCATTCTGTCCAGCCTTTTATCCTCCATGAAGTCTGCAATCTCTATTTCATGTAGCCTTTTCTTGTTTGCAACTTCATCTTCTCTGAGCTTTCTAGCAACTTCTGCATCATGATAAATTTGAGCTTGTACTTTCTTTGAAACCTTCCTTTTTGGTTACTCTTCACTCTGCACAACTACTTTACCTTTTTCCTTCTTCTTCTTTTCAAGTTCTTCCTCTGCAGTGGTAACATTTTGTCCAGCAGTGGGAACCATTTGCTCTGCAGTGGGAATGGTATCAGTGGAAATATCAACAGTGGAAGATGCTTGCTCTAGTTGACTTGTATCAAGTTGCTGTTGAGAAACTTCTTGTTGAGTATCAACTTCCTCAGTACCTTTGCTTTCACCTATTGGCTCATCAAATCCAAAATCAAAATCACCTTCATCTCCAAAATCAATTTTCCTCCCCTTGGTTTCAAAGATCTGTTTCCCCTGTTTGGGAGAATTTCTAAAATCTTCACTGAATTCCTCTGAGTCACCATCATGAGGTGAGGATGGAGATGAAATCACTATCTTTTGCAGGTCTCCTTTTCTGTTTCAACCCCTGCAACTCTTTCTTCAAAGTCTCGATCTCTTCTTGCAAGTTTGTAACATCCTTGGCATGTTGCTCCTTTACTTGTGCCAAGTCTTTCTCCAGAGATTCAACCTGCTTAGTTAACTTGGTACATAGTTCCATTAATTCCATAGGTTGCCCACTCTCCTCAACACTTCCAACCTGTGTGACCTATTGGGAGAGGTGGATCATAGGGCATTGGCTCGCATTCCATCCTAGTTGGACTAGGTTGAAGCTCGAACCACCACCGCTTGTTCCTAAACCAAAAGGATCAGGGACACGCTGTGTTGTAATGGGAGGAGTTGGTTGTTTTTGCCTCCTCTCATAGGTATGAGTAACTGGTGGAGTGTAGTTAATGGATGGAACTGTGATTGTGGGTGTGTTTTGGGATACAACTGGGATTGTTGCATCTTCACCCTGTACATGTGCAATTCTTGCAAGCATTTGAGGAAAAAGTGGTTTAACAACCCCATTACCATCCTTATCCATGTTTTGAAAAACTTTGGGCTTAAGGCAACGGATTTTATAAACTCTTGTATGGGGTTGCAGTGGAAATTCATTTAACACTTGCTTGCACAAACCTTGGATACATCAAAAATTTTGTTGAACTCTTTACATTGCCTTGCATACTTGTAAAAATATATTTAGACCAATTAAAAATCCTATATGTGGCTAGACAAACCAAAGGGTAAGCCATTGTTGAACTGAATTGTTCATAAGATGTTTTCTTAGGACTTAGGCAACGTAATAGAGTATGTATTAAAAATCTCCAATGAGGACGAAAACCACTCTTTTGAAAGTAGCCTTTTGTCAGTGGTATCATACCCCATGGATGAAAGATGTTCATGAATTTCTGGCATGGGTAATGTGATGATACCATTGAGATCATCCAATTTGAGGATTCTCCTCAAGGATGACTCAGTAACATCAATAGTTACCTCATCCACTATGGCTCTAAAAGCATCCACAGTTTCATGTGTATCTCCATCTTCAATAGTGATGGACTTAACAGAGCTCCAAAACTGCTTGATTTGAGAGATATAGATTGTGGGATTAAGAAGTAAAGCATACCTTACACGAGTAGTGTTTAGAAAATCCACAATCTGATGAAAAACAGGGCCACTCTTGTCGTTTGACTTTTTTAAATAGGACACTTGGTTGTGCTCATCTCCAAAAGTGATTTGTACCATAGTATATTTTGATGAAAAATATGTTGTGTGAGTATGAATTGAATGAAGAACTCGCCAATTGAGAGAAAAAGATATATACTGTTAGGGTTTGAGAGTTTTGCGCAAGAAAGATTATCTAAGGAAAAGATTTATCTTAAGAGAATAAATTGCAATTAGGAAAGTAGTTAATCTTCTGAAAATTTTACCCTATTAATATGGAAAGCAGTTACTCTCAACGGCTAGTAAAAAAAAATTTGTTACTGACACAACAGTTGTAACGGCTAGTTCAACAGTGGTAAAAATAACACTGGCAGTGGAAACTGTGAACTAGCAGTGGTAATTTTTCACAAAAATTTTCAAGAACAGTGGTAAGTAAAACATATGAAAAATTGGACTGCTCTTATTATAGTTTTTAGCAAACTACCAGCTATCAACGGATTTGATATGTCTTTACCATGAGCCTTTTGCTATGGACTAGCCAACTCTTAATCATATAGAATATGGTGAGTTGATAACCATATAGTTTTTGGTAAACTATCAACCATAAACGGATTTGTTAAGTCTTTATTAGTAGCCGTTTGCTCTGGACTAGTTGATTCTTATGTGGATTAGACATGGTGAATCAAAAACCATTTGTTGTGTGTCTCAGATACACACCTTTTATGAACAACTCCCAAAGAAAGATTGGTTATGTAACTGCAAGTGTTAGTATAGTACAAAGAATATTCATAACCAACTTGTTTTAACCAAAGTTACTTTTAACCAAGCCACTATTCACAAATATCTTCCCAAAGTCAACCCGATAATATCTATATTTACTTTTAACCTACCAAAATAGGTAAAAATAAATATCTCCTTTAATGAATCCTTTTGATTGACTTTGCCTATATAAAGGGGCTCGGTTCTTCATAATCTTTATCAAAACACACTCGAACTTGCACAAAATCCCTAAAAATCACCATGAGCAATCTTCCCAACATTATTGAAATCTCTTCTGATTCCTCCTCTAACACGTAGATTGAGTCATCTTCGTGAGGCATCGTGGTGGCAGGTTACTTTTCCACCCTGTGCTACAAGCTCTTCTTCCAAGAAACCAACTAAGAAGACCTGCCAAGCTGTTGCCAAACCTCGCATTGTTGTCAAGCCTGCACCTTCTCTTGAGTTCTACTCCAGCTCATCAGATGATGATGAGAACTATTCCTTGTCCAAGGAGTTGCCAAGGGCTCTGACAAAGGCTTTGGGAGCAGCTCTCTCCAACATGAAACAAATATCCATACCAGAGAAGCATGCAAGTCTACTAAGGCCTCCTCCACAAGTTCTTGGTCTTGCTTGTCCAAGAATGCAGTCAACCTTTGAGAACAAAAGGAAGAGTGCACAGAAGGCCAAGCACAACTATCAGGGCAAGGGCAAGAAGCCAATGAAGTAGCTTGTGTAAGGTGTAGGGGTGTAGGTTGTTTTAGGTTTTTATCTTTGTGTTTTGATGGTGGTTGTTAGTACTCTCTGTTGAATGTAATGAACTTCTTCTTTAGTTTGAATGCAACGAAGTTTCTCTATTTTACTTTTTCCACTGTGAGAGTAACTTTTACCACTGCTTGCATTTTAGTTTCCACTGTTAGCCTTATTCTCTGCATAAAAGTTAGTGGACAAGCAAAAATACAAGCAAACATATACAAACTTATACAACAATTTTAGTACCAAAAACCTCCCCTCAACACCAAAGACCATTAGAAACAAAATTTTTATGGATTAAGCATTCCAATACCTATTACCAAGTACTGAAATCTACCTACATCAAGTCCTTTTGTTAATAAATCAAAGATAGTTATCATCAAGATGGATTTTGACAACTTGAATTAGCCTTTTCTCATAACAATCTCTTATAAAATGGTGTCTAATTTCAATATGTTTAGTCTTTGTGTGTTGAACTAGATTCTTAATTATGCAAATGGTACTACTATTGTCAATATAAATGATGGTATTCATAAAATTGTACCCATAGTCCAAAAGTTGATTTTAAAGCCATAGAACTTGAGCTAACTTGCAGCAGCCCACATACTATGACTCGTTGATGAATTTGCCACCATTATTTGTTTCTTAACCGCCATGACACCAATCTACTTCCAAGAAATTGGCATCCACTGTTGTAGATTTTCTATCCTAGACTAGCTCCAACATAGTCACTATCTGAGTAAGTAACCAATTCTAGAGGTGATTCTCTAGGGTACCATAATCCCAGATTAGAAAATGCTTTAAGATATCTGAAAATCTTCTTCACAAAGGTCAAGTGTGAGAACTTGGGAGTGACTCAAACCTTGCACAAGCACATACTGCAAACATAATGTATGGCCTAGATGATGTAAGATACATCAAAGAACCAATCATAGATCTGTACATGTGCACATCAACTGCTTCACCACTATTCTCCTTCAAAAGTTGATGTGTAGTCTTGTCTGCAGGGGTGCTGGATGACTTTGCATCTGTGAACTTGAACTTCCTTAGTATCTCAGCCACATATTTATCTTGATTGATGAAAATACCATTTGGCCTTTGTTGTACTTGAAGTCCCAAAAAAAATGTGAGTTCACCCATAGAACTCATCTTGAACTCATCCTTCATTAGCTTCTCAAACTCTTTGCACATCTCTGTCTTTGTAGAGCCAAAAATAATATCATTAACATATACTTGAACCAAAGAAGATATCATTCTTGTCTTTCTTGATGAACAAAGTCTGATCCACTCTTCCTCTATGAAACCCATTATCAAGAAGATAAGTAGTTAAGGTCTCATACCATTTTCTTGGTGCTTGATGCAAGCCATACAAAGCTTTAACCACCCTGTACACTTTGTTTGGATAGTCAGGGTCTTCAAAGCTTGGAGGTTGTGAAACATATACCTCCTCATCAATTTGCCCATATAGAAAAGCACTCTTTACATCCATTTGATAGACTTTAAAGCCCATAAAAGATGCATAGGCTAAGAACAGCCTAATTGCTTCAATTCTTGCAATTGGGGTGATGCAGGTTTTACTTCCACTGTGCATTAATAATTATAGTGTCTCATATACCTATGGTCTACCCCTAATGTACTAACGGGCAAAGTGTACCTGCCGTGGTGTAGTGTAGCAATGGTAAAGCCGAGGTCGTCCCAAGAGCTATGTGTGTCGGATAATTACTAAGTCTAATTGTCACCGAATATTAATGGTTTGATAGGGTTTTAATTAATTAAACTACTAATGCAGAATATAAAAGCAAATAAATGGTAGAAAGGAAATCAATAGAGGAATAGTGGTGCTAACCTAGTTAATCCTCCTAACTAGTTATGTCTACGTCTACCTACTTCCAATACTGTGGGGTCAAATTTGAGAGGACAAAGATTTGGTCAATTCGCCTCTAACCTATCAAGATGCCACCATAGGAGAAATCAGCGCACCGTCATAAGTCCATTGTTCCTGGTCCCCTAAGCCGAGTCATTAAGTACCGCTACATGCTAGATTCTAAATAGTGAGTGCCCGGCCGTTAGAACTTAGACATACACCCCCCATCTTAAGTTCGCCCAAACGATAGGTGATCATTGGTCAAATCGCCAAGTAGAAAGGGTCGTCAGTTGGTCATATCTTACCCTTCCCCTCTCACCGGCCACCTAGGGGTCAGTTGGTCATATCTCCTAGGCAATTGGCCTCTATCGCCATTCAAAACTACCGAACCAGGGGTGACTACCAAAGAACTATGCATGCATACACTTAGAAATAATTGTATGAAAGTAAAGATAAACACAAACAAAACAATTAAGGAATCATAACTAGGCTAGCACCAAAGGGTGCTTAGCCGCTCATATTAATCATGCACATCAATTCAATATTCAAAGGTACAAAATACATGAATTGAAAGTAAAAGAAATAATAAACGCTAAAGCTTATCGTAATGGTGTGACTTCTCCCTTGGAAACAGGTCTGTATGCTTCCCTGGACCTTCCTTGAGCTTTTCCACGTCTCGAAGTGTTGTGTGTGGAATGGGATGCTTTGAAATGCCGGAATTCGTGGGTATTTATAGGTCTAGATAGGCGTCGTAACCAAAAATAGATATGAGTTACGTATACGTCTATCTTCTCATTTTCCCTAGAATGCACTAGATCTGCTGGTAGCTACTAAAACCTTAAATGGTTACGCCGAAGTCTTCAATAAACACGTTACGCGTGAGTGATGCAGTAGTTACGCGTAAGTATCAGGCTGTGGGAACCTCTTTGACCTAATGTGAGTTACTGGTAACCTCTGATAAGTTGGACTTCGGGTCACCGCATAGTAGGCGCATAATGTGAGAGATGAGTTATGCCGTAACTTCTTCAAAATAGGCATATTGTGATAAATCTTTATACGTTTCCATTTCCGCGCCTCTTTAGCTCAACTCTAATTTACCTGAAAGTGTAAAACAATGGAAAACAAGCGTAAATCCATATAAATGATATAAATAACGAGCATTAACGGGGGAAATTGACACTTAATATTCAAGACTATTTGATGTTATCATGGGGCAAACACTTCTCCATAGTCAATACCCTCCTCCTGAGTGTATCCTTGAGCCACAAGCCTAGCCTTGTTTCTTATAACAATTCCTCTTTCATCCTTTTTGTTTCTGAACACCCATTTTGTACCTATTACCTTCTTGCCATGAGGTAAATTGCAAAGCACCCAAACCTTTTGTATCTTGAACTGGAGCAACTCTTCTTGCATTGCTTCCACCCAACTTTCATCTTCAAGTGCCTTGTATACATTCTTTAGCTCCATTTGTGACAGAAAACACATGAAAAGACATTCATTCTTGCCTTCATGATTCTTAGATTCATAGATTTTACTAATAAATCCATGAATATCAGGTAATTTTGATTGTCTTCTAGTCTTCACTGGTGAATTTACATCTCCAATCACATTTTCAAGAGGATGTGATTTATGAATTGAGGTATGGGGAGTTTGAGGAACTGCAATCTCATTTGACATATTTAAGATTTTAACATCATTGGCTTGAGCTTCCTCTCAGAATCGAGTTGTATTTCCACTTCCGGTGTTGCGTGGAAACTTCGCATAGCAGTGGAATCAATTTCCACCGCTTCGATTTACAGTGTTCATATTACTATCTCCTTCTTTTCCAGAATCATTAGAAGGTTGAGCATCTCCAGCCCTTGGAATATCATCATTATCTGCATAGTCCCAAAGTGGCAAAATGAATTCATCTTGATCATCTGCTTGATCCTTACTTGGTTCATCATCATCAAGAAACTCTTCTGATCCTGCAAAATCATAAGTAGATGTACCTGTAGAGATAGGTACATAGTTTATGGTATGGGTTAGAGTATCAAGATCAAACAGTCTCCTTGGACCAGTTCCTTTGACATTCACTTTGTTTTCTAGGAACTCAACATGCAGATTCTCTTCAATCTTTTGAGTTCTTAAGTTGAATACTCTAAAAGCTTTACTAACCATGGAATACCCAACAAAATACCCTTCATCAGATTTTTCTTCAAATTTTCCCAGATGATCTATGGTATTGAGAATAGTGACATGACATCCAAATGGTCTTATGAAGTCTAGGATAGGGGGTCTACCTCTAAATAACTCATAAGGTGTCTTGTTCTTTGTTTTCACTACCAAAACCATGTTTTGCACATAACAAGCAGTGTTAACTGCTTCAGCCAGACGAAAGTGATTGGCAATTTTGAATCGCCACATGGTTCTAGCAGCCTCTATTAGTGTCCTATTTCTCCTCAGCACACACCGTTTTGTTGAGGAGTTCTAGCTACACAAAATTCTCTTTTAATACCTTTATCTCTGCAAAATCATCACCTAACTCTATTCTTAAACTATGTCCCATTGTCACACCTAATGATTTTAACTTTCATATCATATTGGTTTTCTACTTCTGTAATGAAGGACTTAAGAATGCCAGTTGTTTCATCCTTAGTTCTAAGAAAGAAAACCCATGTAAACCTACTAAAATCATCAGTCTCAACAAGACAATACTTCTTAAGATTTAAGCTACTCACAGATGTAGGACCAAACAAGTCCATATGTAACATATGAAGTGGGTGAGCAATAGAGTTAACCAATTTTGACCTGAAAGAAGCTCGGTGTTGTTTGCCTTTAAGACAACACCCATGTTTGATCATTTTCAAATCTTTCCTGAGGCAAGCCTCTTACCAAACCATCTTTAACAATCGTATTTATGGTTTTGAAATTAATATGACCAAGTCTTCTATGCCATAACATGGATTCATCCACTATGTCCTTTGCAAGCAAGCATAATCATCTTTAGCAACAATGTTATTCATATCAAAGCTATATAAGTTGCCTTTTCTATGAATCTTAAGAAGAATCGACTTTCATCGGCATCTTAAAATCCTAGAGAGAACAAAACACATATCTTGCAGAAAAGAACATTGTTTTGCTTGTCACACATTTGTGGCACACTAAAAAGATTATACTTAAGCTCTTTACATAGTACAATGTGTTCAAAATCCAAGTTACATCCCCTTTACCGAAACTTTTCCATTAACTCCACCTCAAGCGGCAAACTGTCCATCATAGTATTCAAAATTTGAGAGATAGGATTTGTTGCCATCATGTGATGCCTTGAACATCCACTATCTCGTTAGCCTTGATCATGATCTCTTTGTCCTTGGATGTTCCCTACATATAAGAAAGGAGTTAGTTTCCTTGGAGACCCAAGCCATGATTGAATTGGAGCGTCCTCCAAAAGTTAGTATCAATAGAAGCAGGATATACATCAATCAAAGTCGTGGACTGGCAATAGCAACATTGGGCTGCGTCATTCCAGACTAGGACATCACAAGGAAATCCTATTGGCCTCCCCGGGATTCCTTATGGATGGGGAACAAACAAGCTGTGGCCGTAGGAAAGCTTGAAGGTGTGAGTTTTTGGTAAAGCCAAAGGTAATATTGAACCCTTATATTACAAACTGACCTTAAGGGCTATTGCTGAAGCAATATTATTGGACGTTTACAATTGGAAAAGTCAGTGTGTGTGCAGGTGTTGTTGTGTAGAAAAACATGGGTTGGATTTATGTCACTTGGGCAATTGTTTTAGGGACAAAAGTTCAATTGCTTTGAGGTTCAAGTGGGAATAAAGAGTGTAAGTGTACTTCTTAGTGTGGACTTTGTGGGACATGTAAACCGTCACGCCACCCGTTTGTTGACCATAAACCTCGCTTTCTCCACCACATTTATGAATTAACAAAGGACATGTATCAGAAACTCAACATGATAGTCATAGATAAGCATTATGTAACATGTTCAAAGCGTCACCTAAATATGAGACATGCTTATTGTTCATACAAAGACACTACCTAGTTAGCTGAGGGATTTACAACCCGCCTCGTTACCCCTATGGAGCTTTTTCTATACATCTCAAGATACCTTATTGATCTAGGTTTACCTTGTTTCCGGGTTCACAGGGAAGGATTTACAACTTATGGGATAGAAGCCTCTACATTCTTTTTAACATTCTATCTACACACAAAGAAGAAAAATCACTTGCACTTTCAAAACATCATATTCATGCTTATCCATACTCTCAAACTTTCTCACAAATTTGGGAGGACCATATTCAAGATTAGGTTCTGAGATTCTTCTAAAAAGTGATGGCAAATCTATGCCATGCCAGACGTAGGAACACCCTACCCAGGGTATGAGGAGAATATCCATAAATGCGACAACTGAGGAAAAAAGATGTGAACTGAAAATCGATCATGATGTGTCACCAAGGTGATAAATAAATTCTCACTATCTATAAGACAAGTCTTTCAAGTCAATCTTTAAACCCTAGTGACAGACAAGTATCATCTAACTCTCTTCAAACGTAATCTGCGAAAATCATTATAATTTTGTCTCATTTGCTCTAAACTCAGTTGTATTTCCGAACAAAAGGAATGACAAGATACCACTAAAGAGCTAACTCAACGTCGTTGCGCAATAATTCGCGGACGGATTCCATGAAAGACATAATGTTTTAGAACAACTTTCAAAGTTGAATACCTCAGAACCGTCGGTAAGCCATGAGTTAGCATGTTCAGAGTGTGAGCAATCAAAGCAAAACTGGCGGTCCTCTTGTCCATCACCATGAAACCTCCAATCATAGCTCACACCATCAATTGCCAGCGTTGCCTTTGGTTCCTCCACAATTGGTTCTTTCTTTTGCTTGTACCGAGTAGACCTATTGTCCTCGCTTCCTTCTCTCATTCTCTAGCAAAATGCCCCAACTTGTGACTATTGAAACACTCTACTTTCTTTTTATCGAACCCTCTGTCACTACCATTGATGTGAATTGGCTTGCCAGTCTTCTTGTAAAATTTCCTAGCCCTCATGCTAAGAAGAGCTATTTGCCACTTTATGTCCATCTCCTCCAAGTCATCATCATCAATTTGCTCTATGTCTTCATGAGTTAATATAGAGCCATTAACTTGAGTGGAGATAAAGGCATAAAAGGCAGGATCTCCAATACCGGCCCCTTCTTCTTTGACCCTGCTGGTGGTAACAATAGCTTACCGGGCCGAACTGCTGCCAATCGTCATCCCTTCATCTTCCTCTTCCCTTTCCACCAAGGTTGCGTCCCTGCCAAGCTAGAGCTTGTACCAAGTTTCCCTGCCTTCTTCAATCTTTGTTCAATGAGTTTAAAGTTATTGTAAAGATCATTAAGCTTCATAGTTTCAATTTCGGTTTATTTTCCCGCTGAACATTAGTATGAAACTCCACAGGCAAACTTCTTAGAAACTTCATATTGAGGTCTTCCTTTTCTACCTCAATTCCAAACACAGTCAATTGTGTGACAATCTTTTGGAGTTTGGTGAAGATGCTGTCAAGTGATTCATTGCTTGAAGCAGAGAAGTTTTCATAACTTTGCTTCAACAATATCTTTTGAGTCTTCTTAGTAGCATCATTGCCACCAAACACTGAGCAAATCTCTTTAAAAAGTTCTTTTGCTGTCTTGAACTTGCTGAAAGCAATGATCTGGTCTTTAGGAAGAGTCATTAGTAACAAAATTATGGCCTTCATATCATTCTTCTTCAGTGTTCTTTCATCAGTAGTAGAAGGTGCAGAAACTGTTATAATTTCTTTGTCACCAATTTTCTCAGTCTTCTTCCTTGGCTTGAAGGAGTCGCCATTTAAGATGATCTCCCACAGAGCATAGTCTTGTATGAGAAAGTATTACTCAATCATTATCTCCACATCTCAAACTCATTGAGTTTGAGCTTAGGAAGCCTTGGAGCAGAGTTGGACTGGTTTTCCATCTCCATTGATTTGAGTGAGTTGTTTAAGCTTATTCCTTGGATCTTCTAAATCAAAGTATTAGAACAAAGCTTTGATACCATTTGATGGATCTAAACACACACCTTGTGTTAGTGATACTTTTAGTTATATTAATAAGTACGCGAAATATACTTAGTAATACTTAGAAGATGGATTGTATGATGTAATGTAAATGAGAACAGTATAACACAAAGCTTCAATATTATTAAGAATAATACGAGTGATCTTGCTTATCAGTAGGGTTACACCTTGAAGCTCTCTAGGGTTTTATACGTACTAAGAACAATGACCTAGGACCTCCTTTTATAGCACAAGGAGTCCTTTACAAGATAAGTATAATGCTATCAATAGAGAATATACACAAGATATTTTCTATACTTATCTATACACGAATTCATAACAATTATCCTAACAGCAGTGGTAATAATATGTACTAGCAGTGGTAACGTGTTTCCACTGCTAGTGCATTCTTCAGCAGTGTCTTCCACAAGCTTATCGGTGGTAACTGTTAACATTATTCCCAACATAAGATAATGACCACATTTTTTATATGAGAACAACCAAGCATGTCTTGCATGAAATAAAGAGAGTCATGATCACACATTGTTTTAAAAATCATAAAACATCCAAAATAATCATATAAAAGACATAGGGTACAAATTTTCTTTTGGCAATCTCTTAACTTTTTCTTCTTTCCCATGTTGATGAGGAAATGAGTTAGACACTTGAACATTCCTTTTATTTGATTGAATTCCTCGGTTTCCTTTGGGAGAGTGGGAAGTTGTTCAAAGTAAGTCATGGTATCAAGTTGATAATTGGAAACGGGGTCGATTTCATGATAATCATCTTCATCAGAAGAGTCCGAGAGAGGACGAGGCCTTTTCCCATTTATCATAAATTGTTTGGTGGGTCGTTTGGTGAGAGGTACCATTACATGGTTTGCGAGAAAATGGTCATCGGAAATAGGAGTAGGTTGCATTGCACTAACATACTCAAGGAGACGCATTAGGAGCATACCATAAGGAAGAACCATTTTGTCAGTTTTTGTTAGGTCACCATCTTATCACAACAATATGTATTTCTATAGAGAGAAAGTTATAGAGAGAGAAAGTGGAAGGAACTAATGAATGATTAGTGAAAATGATAATTGCAATTAGAACCAACAACCCTCTCCCTTCTAGGGAGGGGTATTTATAGTCTTTACATAAGTAGGGTGTTTTCCCTTGTTTAGAAGAACCTTCTATCACAGCGCATGGGCTTACTACATGAGCTGTGAAACTAATTACAAACATTTATAAACCATAATTATAAACGACCTATTACAAATGAAATGACCTACACTTGATAATAAAACATGTTCCTAACAATCTCCCCTAAGGGTTGGTCATCATTTGTTGTCTTGCTTAGGTCGTTTGACGCCTTGAACTTCTTTGGCGTTCATAGCTTGTGACGTCTTTGATTCTTTGAATCTTTGTTCTTTGTTCTTGTTGTTGTGAGCAGTTGTGAAATCTGCCTTTTATCAACACCTTTGTTGTTAGTGATGAAAGTCATTTCCAAAGATGCTCATACTTCGATGAAGTTTGTGATTCATATATTTGAAGCTCTCATTCTTTAACTTTGATCTTTATCTTCATAACTTTGCGTATTCTTTTGACTTTGATGTAGAATCTTTCGAAATTTCTTTGCCTTTATGTTGGTATGAGCATGTGAAGTGTCAGCACGATCTTTTCCACCCGCGAGCATCCATAAGAAAAAAAAACATAAAACATGGGTTAGAAATAATCCAAATACTTACAAGTTTGAACTGAGAGTGTAAATAAAGATAGTGTGAAAGCACATCTCTAATTCTCACAAAGGCGTTCCTCGAACCGGAGTCCCACAAGTGAGATAACGCCATGTACCGAAATACACCTACATTCAGTTGAGTCGAGGTATACCGGCATCACCCCACGACCGTTAGACCGTTTGAGACATACCTAAGCTAACCCACAAGGAGTTACCGGTGACCACCTGCTGTCGGGCTGTGTTGATGTTGACCGCAGAATTTCCATTCAATCACTGAGGATCACAATTGTGAATCCCCTCATAAATGTTTTTGCATATGCTAAGAATCTTTCGAGGACTCGGGAAAAGTGTCACTTGGTGTTCTTATTGTTGAACAACAAGTGATGAAATATTTAAGTGTTCCTAAGAGATCTTTTGATAAATCTCATGGCTCTAGACTCGGTTAGTGCGCTTTGATTCCCTAAGCTAGACTAGGGAGAGGGTCTCCTTCTTCAATACCAACAATCTCTAAGAGAGAGTCGATAGAGTACGTAGGGTTCCCTGTGAGAATGAAACAAGCTCTTGAGAGAACTTGAAAGTGGCTTAGAAGGTTTAGTGCATTGCGTCCCTGGGGTCCATGACGACTTTGTCTTCAATACCGGTGTCATCTTGTGACAACCAGTAGCATATGAATTGAACCCTGTGTCTGCCCTAAGTTGAATAATTTGGAGGGTTATTTCTTTTCACCCTTTTCTTTAACTTTTCTTTTTAATTCTTCAACTCCTTCTTTCTCCGGTTCTCATTTTCTCCTTTTTACAATCATACCTAAGGACTTCTAAATACTAACTATTTGTGAGGTCCTTGGTAGATCCCTCCCGCTCTGGCGGATCATAGGACTTTATCCAAAACTTAGTCACCTTTTAACTCCATGACTATCCTATGTTGCCACAAAAAAATCTCTCTGTCCATTGAGAAAATACTCTCAATGTGCTTATGAGTTATAATGTAAGAAACAGGATTTTGGTAACACCTTGAGAGGATTTTTTTGGGTTTTCTAAAAATTACTCCCCCTCAACACATGTGCTTACTGATTTTTGACAAATGAACATTCTCACAGAAGAGGGAAGAGTTCGCAACTTTTGAATTGATCGACTCTTGATAGACAATTCCGCGAGACGATTACGTTGTATAGTTAAAGAGTTCCATTATCGGCTTTTAGGTGACAACTAGCTCTAATAACTACCTTGAAGATGTAAACTCTCCTGGAAAAGGAGGTTAGACCCGTCAAAGTTCATGTCAATCAAAAGTGTCTCGGATTGGTACATTCTACTAAGATAAGTCTTGAAAGACAAATCTTTTCGATTACCGACATTCAAAGATCGTCAATTCATTGGTGATATCTGAGTCGAGCACGTTATGAGATTCCATAACTTCTGATCAACAATTTTAATCACATTTCTCCCCCTCAAAAATAGCATATGAATGTTGTTTTTGAAAACATGTTGATTAAAATATGCTTTTTGAGGCATTGGAAATTCATTTGGAAAGAAATGGATTTCAAGAACATTTGATTTAGAACAAAGATTTTTGCAAATACTCCCCTCACAAGTGATACTAACTTTTGAAGTTTTGAAAACATAAGGGAAGTACTTGTTGCTTGAGCAAAACTTTGAAAAATGAGAGTTTTGATAAGTTTAATCATAAGAAGCTTTATCCTTTATAGGATTGTGGCATGATATTCCAGTGAGGTCCTTTGTGAATCGATTTGTTTCGTTGAACAAAAGTACTCCCCCTCAAATATGGAAGCATATTCAGGAGGTAGCCTTCTTGAGTCAATTTGAAATGCTTTATTACAGGTTGTAAAAACATTATCGATTTGTTGTGCTTGTGAAAAAATTCGAGCTCAAGGTTTAACAGAAAAAACATAATCAATTAAGATAAGTATACGAATGAAAGTAAAGAGTTAGAGTTATTACAGACAGATGTTGAAATGTTCGGTAATGTTCCAAATAAACTAACTAACAAGGTACTTCATGGTCGACAAACGTCAAGATATTCGGAACCCTTGCTCTTCCTCCAACATAGCCTTCAGTAGTCGCATCGAACTCGGAACTTGAGCCGTGAATCAATTTTCTTGACAAACTTTTCAGCTTGCTTAACATCGCTTCTCTTCCATGTCATGTTCCACAACCAACGTTGTTTTCTGCCCGCATTCAGATCTTCAAGAATGTTGACAAGCTCAACCTTTACATGTGTCAATCAATTCGAACTTGTGGATTTCTTCATATCTCATGTATTTGACGATGTTGTTCCGGATGAAGTGTAATCCAAATGGGGTTGTGGTGAATGTATCACGGTTTCGGTCATAAATGCCGGGTGGTTGGAGATCGGTTTGGTAAGATTGACGCGTTCGATAACTTTCAACACCAAGATGAAGATCTTCAACTCTTGACTTAATGACAAGACTGCGGATAAAAATGAGGATTGAGTTAAAGATATCATATTGTAGCTTCGAGAAGATGCTCAAGTTTTCCTTGAACTTTGAGAAGATACATATCTTCGATATCGTTGAGTTGAAAACTGTAGTCACTTCGTTGAAATTGTAGTTGTCGTCAGCTCTGCGAACCTTGATGTTAGTTAAAAATTGTACCGTATTTATCCATAATCTCTGCACTTTTAATGGACAAGATCCGGTGGTTATAACACACTTTGTGTTTGGAGGTGAATGTGAGCCGCCATTTGTAAAACAATTTACGCATATTAGGCCAGTGGAAGATGCCAAGTTCGCCTCATCATTATAATTAACAACCGAAGAACTAAACAAGTCAACAACTTCTTCTCTATTCCTCTCTTGAGTGTAAACCGGCATGAAACTTAGACAATGATGTTGCATACCGTTTCTCGGATCGTGTTTCCATACATTAGATATTCTAGATCATGATTAAAAAATAAGGTGTGGGTACCTTGAGATTGTGAGTATATGACATGAGTGGTAAAGGTTGAGAATAGTCATGAAACTTGAATGTTTTGGGAGCTGGAGGGCGTGAAACATCCCAAGTAATGTTCTCAGACATTGCTCGTGCAACTTCCTCAAGATTGTATTCAAATTGAAGCCTGGAAGTTGTGGAAGTCTTAAATTGTGTAAAACCACCGGCGAATAGTGGATGAGACAACTGAAGTTTCTGCACCTTCATGATCTTTTTCAAATTCTTTGTGAAACCCACAATGGAAGCTTCATTAGGAAGATCATCTTCTGGAAGAGAATCAACCATATCTTCAGCAGTCCAAACTGGCCGAGTGGAAGAGTCAATCCATGGAGCATCATCTTGTTGCATGTTGAATGGTGGTGGGATGACTTGAGAGCGATCTGTTGTGGAGGTTGATTGGAAGATTGTGGTTGAATTTCATCTTGGTGAAATATCAGAAGTGGTTTGAAAAACTAAAGATGACGGTCTGATGAATTTGGAACGCTTTTGTGGCGTGGGGCATCATCATCTTTATCATCGGTCTGCGTTTACGAGGCGGGATATCCTTGCGATGCGGATGCACTTTTCTTATCGACCTCTTCATGGATTTGAGTATAGCGTCTCGAAGTTCCACTTCTTCATCATCATCAATTATCTTCTCCAGAATTTGACTTTTGAGATCAACGGAGCAACGTTGAAGGTTTTGTTTCAGGGTTATCGGGTGTGTTTGAAGATGAGTGGCTACACCCTTGAAGCTTGTTTTTTAACATATGTGCGTAAGGTCGATGGTAGAACTTCATTAATGCAACTCTTGACCTCTGTAGGAAGAACCTGTTTAAGGATTTCCTCATCGCTCTGGTAATGAAAAGTGGAAACTTCTGAATTTGTTGATGTTGTTCTTGAAGTTGCTTTTGTTGTGTTTGAACTTGGGTTTGAAGAGAAGTGAGATGTGCTTGAATGTCTTGAAATTTATCTTTCTCGTTGCTTGAGATGTTTGTCGAGAAGAGCTGATCTTAAAAGTGGTTTTGGAAGGAGCATTCGTCTTTGTGTTGATCTGAGGATCTGTAGGTGGTTGTATTAGTATTGTTGGTGGTTATGGCGTCACCTTGCAAATGTGGTTTCACAACAAAACATCATCAATCATCATTCTCGAGATTCATCATTGTTGACAATTCTTCATTATCGAACGAATGAATTGATCGATTCATCTTTGGATGAAGAGTGTCTGCAGAAATGAGTTATCCTCTTCGGAAGATTGATTCATTCATGGGTTGTTGAAGTGGTTGAAATCATCTTAGAACTGATCCACCTTCTTCTGCAACCTTTCAAGATCAGCTTGGTGATGACGTTTGGTGATAGCCAAGGTATTCTTGAATTGCTTGGTCTTGTTTGTGAGTGCGAGGAGATTGAAGTAGTAGAGTTTGACTACTGATGGGTTTACCACGTTGTCTTGCGGCTTTTCTTGTTTCACTTTGAGAATTCTTTGAGTTTCTGTAGGGTTAGCATCTTCGTCGTGAGAATGAACTTGTTCTTCGACATGTTACGATTTGGACAAATCTTCATCAATCAGTGAGGTTTGCTTGTGTTTTGCAGTGGATTTCCTTCTTCTACCTATAGAAATAATGCCAATTTATTCCCTTTTTCCGCTTGATCATAGTCCCATGGCGGTGCATTGATGCCATCATTAAAAAGACGATCAGAATTCTTAAGCCTTTGTTTGTTGTGCTCGGTGCTTTGAACTTTAAGTTTTAAGCACATGATCCATGTGAGTATGATCTGTCGACACTTGCTATTCGTTTGTCGATGCTTGGATCTACTTGCATGAAGTATTCAATAAGAAGCGGGTATGTAGCGAAAATGGAATTTTATACCCTTCTTATTGGTAAATGCGGGTGCTTGATATATCATATCATTCCGTTAGTTGTGCATAATCAAGGTGTTGTGTATTAATGATACCCCAGAAGATTTGAAGTAGTTCCAAGCGAGGGTGTTCATGGCCGATAGCTTTCTAACGTAACAATGACGAGTATGGTAAACAATGATAACCATGGTTGGGGAATGAATTTGCGATTTACATCGAGCGGTTGTGGCCGGTTGAGAGACTCATCATAACCCATTTTGAAGAGATAATGCAATTTGTAGCGATGGAGATGGTGTGAATGAAGTGTTGGTCTTTGTTTCTTCAAGAGGAAGATGAAGAACATGACGAAGAATGCTAACATCAAATTCAACTGGAGTTTCAATCGGACTGTCATGATGGTGGAATCGTTACTTATCTTGAGTGAATGCAGAATTGATGCGGTAGATCGCGGGGACACTTGCGGATAAAGTCGAGAAGATGCCTACGAAGTGCTTCTTAAGAATTTCCACTACAATCTTACTGTGGGATGGCATAGAAGTTGTTCGAAATCAATACGAGAGTTTGAAAGCGCAATTAGTTCATCGTCAATGGGATACATGTCTTTCTTTGTGTGAGATCCTTGAGACATGTTTAGACCTGAAACAAAGCATTTACCAAGATATCTAAGAATATGTAATGACATGTTAGAGAGATAACTCATATGATCCTAACATACAAACAATGCAAACACACAAAATCATTTATGAGTGAAATTCTCAAAATTAACTAAGTCATACTTGTTAAGACTTAATTAAAACACACTAGAAACATCAAATTCGTGAAGAATAACAAGCATACAAACTTCGCCAAAATTTATTAAGGGAATCCTAAATGCTCATTAAACTCTATTATGAAACCTTAAACGACAAACTCGCAAAAATTTCAAAGCGCACAAATGCACAACATGTCCTTAAACCTTGAACCAAAGACAAACTTGCAAGTAATCATAGGGCGAGTATAAACTTACCATTATTCATCCACACAACAAGAAACTCGCAAGCAACACAAACTCGCCAAAATCTAAAGTTAAAAGAAACTCGCCAAGTTATTGTGTGGAGGATAAACTCGCCAAACCTAGAACTATGAGAAACTCGCCAAACAAACAACGTTGCTAAATATTCAAACTTCGCCACTCTATGATCTAAACAAACTCTTAAGAAATCTAAACCTTGGCAAACTGTAAAAATTCTCGTGTGGTAATCAAACTCGCCACTTTTGAAGATAGACAAAACTCAGTAAATACAAATGAAGAAACTACTTAAAGTTCATAAGGAAATGGCAAACTTGCCAAAATTCATAAGTAAATAGCAAACTCGCCAAAATTTAAATAAATGGCAAACTTGCCAAAAAATTCATAAGGAAAAAACTCCTTAAAAATTTAAATAAATGGCAAACTCGCCAAAAATTCATAAGGAAGTGGCAAACTCGCCAAAAATTTAAATAAATGGCAAACTCGCCAAAAATTCATAAGGAAGTGGAAAACTCGCCAAAAATTTAAAATAAATGTAAACTCGCAAACAGATCATAAGGAAATGGCAAACTGCAAAATTTAAATAAATGCAAACTCGCCAAAATTTAATTTGACGGCAAACTCATGAAAAATCACAATTAGTCGCAAACTTGCCAAAATTCATAAGACCATGAGAAACTGCAAAAGCATAAGTTTATCTCAAACTCGTAATAATCATAAGTTCATAAACTAAGCCTATATTCATAACTTTACACAACTAGAGAACCTACCAAGCATTCATATAAATCAAGAACCCTAAATTCATAAAGCTCAACAGATTAGCCAAATTCTAACCTAAGATCGATCCAATATAATCCTAAGTTCAGCATAACCTAAGATCGATTATGTCCTATATACGAGAAGAGAACCCCATTAAACATACATAACACAACAATTAGTTAATGATACTTACAATTGATTAGGAATAACAAAAACTTGATTGGATCGAATGGGAACAAAGAAATAAGCAGCGGCGGTGTTTGTTATTTGAGAATGAAGGGTATTGGAAGAGTGAATAAAAACTAAGGTTTTAAAAGGAGTGAAATGAGAAAATGATATTTTTATTCCCTAGAGTATTAAAAACGTTTTTTTATTTTTATTTTATTTATTTATTTATTTTTTTTTAAATGATAATGAAAAAAAATCTTTTTGGGTTTTGTATAGATTTTATATTGTTGTATTTTGATTTTGAAATATGTATTTACAAAGAAATGTTTTTGGTGTTTGACGTTTTAAGAACGTTTGATTAAATATTCCCGGATCTTCCGAGTCAAACACCGCATACCAATTTGATGGACAAGCTCGAGAAACCTTTGTGGTGGCGAGGGCTTTGGTGAACAGATCCGCCAATTGATATTGAGTACCCACAAAATATAATTCAATTGTACCCTTTCACATGCTCTTTGATGAAATGATATCGGAGAGAAATGCATGCTGACTTGGAATCTGCAACCGTGTTGCGGGAGATTGCAATGGCCTCTTGGAGTCACAGACATCGGAATCTTGTGAATACAAAACCGGTAGTCCATCGGTTGTGATCTCATCCAAATTATCACGGCGACATCTTGACATGCAGCGTATTCACTTACGTTGATGACATAGATGTCGGTCTTGTTTCTTTGATCGCCAAGATACCGGTTTATCTCAGAAATTGAACACCACCGAGATGTACTTTCGTGTATCTAAACACCTGCATGATCGGCATCTGAAAAGCTATTAGTGCAAAAACCGAATCCCGGATACCGATTCCCAAGAATGGTTCCCTTTACGTAGCGAAGGATTCTTTTAGCCTCATTGAGGTGTCTTTCGGTTGGTCTTGATACGGAGAACAGATATCAACAAATACAATGTCTGTTGGTGGTAGATACATGAGAGACCCATAATACTTGTATTTTGTAGGGTCAATAATTTTCCCATGTAAATCAAATCCACTTTGGTGAGGTTGCAGACATAGGTGTGTTATAAGTATCACAACCGGTCATTCCATGTTTCTTCAAGATTTCAAGAGCATATTTGGACTGATTTAGAAATATGCCACTGGGAGATTGATGAACACGAGTCCTAAGAAGAACTTTAGTTCACCCATCATGGACATTTCAAAATTTTGTTTCATTAATTTTGCAAAAGCGTTTGAATACTTTTTATGTGTTGAAACAAAAATGATATCATCAACATAAATTTGAACAATCAAAATATCCTCCCCGTGACGTTGAATGAAAATGTTGGATCAGCAGTTCCTTTGGTAAGCGATTAGCGAGAAGAAATTTTGACAGTTTGTCGTACCATGCCCGTGGAGCTTGTTTAAGACCATAAAGAGCCTTTTTGAGCTTGTACACGTAGTTAGGATGATCTGAATCAACGAACCCGTCAGGTTGACCCACATAAACTTCTTCGGAGTTGACCATTGAAATGCGTTTTACATCCATCGATAAACCGTGATATTCTTGTGTAAGGCATATGCCCGATATCCTTACACTTCAAGTCGAGCCAGCGGTGCAAACGATTCTTCATAATCGATTCCTTCTTCTTGAGAATATCCTTTAGCCACAAGACGAGATTTGTTGCGAATAACATTGCCTTGGACATCTAGTTTGTTTTCCGTCCAGCGAGTCCATGACATAAATCCCATCGGTCTTGGAACAAGTTCCAGACTGGAGCGTTTAAACTGATTCAACTCTTCTTGCATTGATTCAATCCAATTGTCATATGTCATAGCTTCTTTGATGTTTCGTGGTTCATCATGACAAACAGTGAGTGCATAAACACAAGTTTCAACATCAGTATGAAGTCGTTGTCTCGTCATCACCGGGTTAGAAGGATCGCCAATGACATTTACTAAGGGATGATCTTTCGTCCATTTATGTGTCGAAGGGTGGTGATTGAATGTTGCATGCATATTAGATGATTCCAAATTGCGTGAGCGACCGCCAATGTCGGAATGGTTGGAGCTGAGCAAATGGATTGAAAGCATTTCCGTCATAATCTGCGGTCGCGGTACTTCTTGATTTTGTGATTCATGTTGTCGGTGTTGGATGCAATGTGTTCTTGTTGATTGAGAATCATTCAAATGGTGCATCTAGTGCAACAGTTGTTGTTGTTGTTGAAGGCAGTGTATTCGGTATTGGATTATGATGAGGGTGTCGCGGCGTGAGCAGTCGATACATCGGAGCACTACTTCATGAATCTCATCAAACGGAGAGCAACAATGTTTCTAATTGTTGTAGTGAATTCCATGGGTGGAACAGTGATGAAGAAGGAAAGTTTAGACGGTTAGATCGGGGTCCTAAGCGGTTTTGCTCAGAAGCCATTTCTGTAAGCTCATCAAAGTTGACATGAACGGTTTCCATCATTTTTCGAGTTCGACGATTTCAAATTTTAAATCCTTTCGATTTTCACAGAACCAATGAACACTCCAATGTCGACTTTTGGGCTGAAGTTTACCAATATCATCACGATCATTTTTCGATAGCATAGTGCAGAAAACATGAAAATATCCGATATCTGGTTTGCGGTTGTGAACAATCTCATATGGAGTTTTATTATGGCGTATATGAATGATGGAACAGTTTTGAGTAAAGCATCACGATTGAGACAGCCAACCACAAGAAATCGGTAATTGCGAGAAAATCAACATCGTTCGAGCAGCCTCCACTAACGTTCGGTTTCGTCTTTCAACAACACCATTTTGTTCAAGAGTACGGGCAATTGAGGTTTGATGTGTGATTCCAACTTTCTCAAAATAATCACGAAGTGTTTGATTTTTAATTCATTCCATTGTCGTTCTTATAATGCGGACAGTGTTTCGAGTTGAACCGAATCTTTGTGAAAGGTGATAATCATTGTTGGAGCTTGATCTTTAGTGCGGAGAAAATAGACCCAAGTCCATCGTGAATAATCATCAACAATAACCAGAATGTGTCGTTTTCCATTCACACTTTGTACACGCATAGGGCCACATAAATCCATATGAAGTAAGTTAAGAACATGTTGAGAACTTGGTTCGGGTTTTGAGGGAAAGTTAGATCTCTTGCTCTAGCCTTGTTCACAAGCAGTTATGAATGATCTTTGGTGTATCGGAACCTTGGAAGACCATCAACTAACTTATGACGAGCGAGTTTAGTCATGGTTTTGAAGTTTAAATGAGAAAGCCTTTTGTGTCATAACCATGATTTTGTCGAAGTTGCTTTGGAGAAAGACAAATGGTGAAGATGCAATCATATCAGACATAGGAATCGTATAAAGATTTGTGCTCCGATTGTCGGTGAGTAAATCATGTCCATCCAAGTCACGTACGTAACATGTTTTGGAGCGAAACGCAACTTCAAATCATCATCATCTGCATTGTCCAACGAGAGAAAGATTGTCCCAAGACCTTCAACATAATAAACAGTGATCGATGTGTTTCCATTGACATAATCTCCATATCCCATTATTGCACAAAATGATCATTCCCGAATCTGACGATGTAGATGAACTTTGAAACAAAGTTTATTACAGACTTTAGATTTCTGTCATATGGGTACATCCGCTATCAACAATCCACAGAAGCGAGTTGAATCACACACAAACACCGAAGACAACGAGGGTGGTATGATAGAAGCAGTGGAACCCAAAAAGTTAGTGGGTTCCATTATGTTAGTGTTACACACATTTGCACATTTAGGAATCCATTTAAAACTTGAGGTATGCTGCAACCATTGTTGCCATAACCAATTATGTTTCGCTTTGGTCTTAGTGAAGTCACTAGGTGAGTACATTTGCTTAGGAGATGTTTTTGCAGCAATGGGTGTGTCTACAAGTTTCGCAAAAACTACATTGTGCACCTTCCTAAATTCGATTTTGCAACTAGTGAGGACCTAGAGGGAGAGCCAATTATAGATTTCTTAGAACGAGCTAACAGAGATTTTGCAACACATTTATCATGATTACCAGACATCATACTTTTACGACAAAACACACAAGAAGCATTAACGTTTGAAACGTTTACAGACTTATCATTCGTTACACAGACATTAGAATTACAAGTTGCCAAATTTGAATCTAAAGCAGATGCAACATGATTTTTATTCGATTTCCTAAGATGAACTTCTACTTCTGATATCGGACGAGTGCTCTTCCTATATTTGAGATCCTAGTATTTTCTTGGTGTCTCTTATGCTCGGATCTTCTAACATTAGTAGACGCAACTATTTCTGTAGAAGTGGAAGAAAGCAAATTAGTTCCCTGAGGTTTATCAATTATATATATACCAGGAGCAATCACTTTTGTGTTACTAGACTTGCTAGATTCTTGTTTAGCTAGCTTTTCTTTAAGCTCAATGATGATGTGGTTTTGATCCTGAATTATGGAATTTAATCTTCCTTGTTCACCCAACATTTGTCGAGTGTATTCAACATGGTGATCAAGTTCTTTTGAAGCTTCAGAACGAACAGTTTTAAGAGAATCAAAAATCGTTTTATATTCCTTTTTGACTTGTGCAATCTCTTGTTCATATTTGAAAATTTGACATTTTAACGATGCATTTTCATCATCAAGAAATTCGAATTTTGAAATTCGCGACCGATCAAAGACACCTTTTCCATGTGATTTTGCAAAGCAAGTTCAGATTCAATTGTCTTAGACTGCCACCATTGAAGTCTTAGTTTAAGTTCGAAATCTCCATTGAAAGTTTAGATTGGACATCATCATTTTGTGAAAACAGTTTTTCATTTTCCTCTTTTAATTTTGCAATTTCATGCCTTAACATCTGATTGTCCATTTCCAACGTTTGAACCACATTAAGATTCTCAACAGTTAACACATTTTCATTCACAGAAGCAAATTCACAATATATACCACGAGAAGCAATATTAAGAAAGAGCATCTTCTAACAATCGATCAAGGGCATTTTGAAGATCTTGGTATTTGCATTGTTCTTGTGAAACTGAGTTTTCAAGTGTGTTAAAGCTTCATCATTGATCTCTTGTTGAAGTTCCCTTTCCATTGTGTTGCACACACACGCAGAGATGTCGCGACATGAGGTGAGATTTGGGTTTGAAACATTTGTCTTTGCTCTCTTGCATAAGCAGATTGAACATTAGATGCTTTTAACTTCAATTTTTCTCAATTGCCGTTTCTAAAATGAAATATCTTCCATAAACGTTTGAAAGTATCGTAATACTAAACAAGATTTAGGAGTTTTTGGCAATGAGTTGCTTTTGCAAGAGGACGATAAAGGACCATTTAGTCTTGAAACTGTGAACGGGACCTTCACACAAGATGCCTCAGTTTTTCGAAAGATTATATCGTTGGTGTTGAAATGACATTCATTTGTAAGGGCATTTTCTCTTGTGTAATCATATGGTAAAATTCCATTTTGTCGCATGTTTAAGCGATTTCGATCATCTTGTGTCCATTGTTCCTCACAATCAAATACAACAAGTTGCATGCTTGGATCTAAAAGACATTGAGCACTATATAATTTGGGCATTTCCTTGGAGCTTGTGAAGAAAACGTGGGTGATTATACCCAAGAGCAAAACGTTTTGAGTCATCAGGACTCGGAAGTAAAGTTGACATTTCAATATGTTTAACTGAGTGGCCAATCTTATATACAACGTACAAAATCTTTTAACGTCTTTTTCAATCGAAGAATTTCCTCGATTTGATCATCAATCGCGCTTCTTAGATTTCTTCTTGAATTCGAAAAATTCAATCCGACTTTTGAAAAATCTTTTTAGTATTTGAAAGTTCCGTTTGAAGATTGTCGATGTTTTTCTGAAGTTCAGACTTTTCTTGTTTAATTTTAGAAATCTTTTAGTTATTTGTGCAACAATTTCATGCATTTGATGTTGAAGATTTTGTTCGTTAACGTAAGATTTTTGAAAAGCAACTTCAAAACTTGTTTCTGGGTGTTTTGTTTCAAAATCATTTATCCGTTTTCGACAACTCTCAAGTTAATGATCAAGGAGGTAATCTCAGCCCTAAGGTTATGGTTTATTTCATTACATTTTATAGTTTGAGCTTGAAATGGCAGAAGTAATGAAGTCGATATTGAATCTGGACCATGAATTGCTTCACTCTTTTCAATATGCTCATTATTTTCATCATCACTTAAGTCATCAAATGTAACCACGGGTTAATTTGATCAACTTCATTATGATTAAATGATGATTCATGTTGAACAGTTGCTGCTCATCGCTGCAGATGCGAGACACAATTGCATTTATGACATATATCAGTGTCAGTACTGAGATAGACCATCCGTGTCATAGACGGGTCCATTCTCTTTTGACTGATGTGATGTTCTTGCATATTTACCATCAAAATAACTGCAGCATTTGCTTCCAAATCTTCATATTCATCATCAGAGAGAGTATCTGCCATAAAACCTTGCTGAGTTTCACTGAGTTCTCCTCCTGCTTCATCCTTGTATGCCATCAGCATGACTTGCTTATAATAATCTCCTCCTCTTGTTCGTGGTTCAGGACAAGCATTAGCAAGATGTCCTTGCCTTTTGCAATTATAGCGCGAATAGTAGATCTGAAGAGGTGAATCCCCTGTTTCCACACTTGAACATTTCTCTTGAAAGTATTCCGATCCCCTGGCTGATGTTTGACCATTTCCGAGAATTACCAGAATGCCCACTTGTAATCATACACGACCACTAGTTCTTTTGAACCTCAACTTTGCCACCTTGTATAACATCATGACTTTTGGGATTTGATGATGAACGAAGACGATTGTTTGATTGAGTAGAGAACTTGGAGAAGGCTTTAGCAATAAAGGCCATTCCATGATTTAATGCTTCAAAGGCATCAACTTGATCATCATTGAGTTGAGCAAGTATGCATTGTAGAATCCTGCCGGGTGTGAGTTGATGAGAAGGTGTAGGTGGAGCATAACTAAAGTGACGTTGTTGTTGATCGAAAGCATGATTTGACTTTGGGTAAGGAGTTGGATAACCATGTGCCATGAGAGAAATCTGATTAGCAATGGGTGGTGTAGGGAAACCATGTGTGCAGCTTCTTTTATCTTTGATAACTTCATATTGATGATGTTTCAAATAATCATACAATAATCCATGCTTGACTTCATGAAGATCCTTGACTTGTCGAACAAACGTAACATACTTATGCCAATCCGGTCCTAATGAGTTTAGAAACTTGGTGTTAATAACAATTGTTGGAAGATCAATCTTATGTCGATGCAAATCATTGACCACATTTGTGAAACGATGATAATATGATTCAAGTGATTCCCAGGCTCAATGGTAAACACATCAAAGATGTGATATAACTTAGACTCCATGTCGATCTTATTCAGTTCAGTGCCTTCCATTAAAATATGAATTTGTTCCCAACTTTTTGCATTATCTTGCATCAATACTTTTGTAAATCGGATTAAGAATTCCAAGAAGTATTTGTTGCATAGCAAGCTCATCAGCTTCAAGATGAAGTAGTTGTTCTGGTGTTAAACGACTAAGTGGAACAATTGTGATAGTATCGGGTCTCGGTGGAACAGCTGTAGGATCGCCGGGAACATTTCAGTTGGCTTTGAAACGGTCCTTCTAATATCACCTTCTTTATATACTTACCATGAGGTTTCTTAAGTTCCATATACCTTAGAAATCGACTTGACCATTACTGCACATAATTTCAGGTGTAAGCATTGGAGGACGAGTATCTGAACCAGCTTCATGAATCGATTGTTGACTTGTAACACCGCACATTTGAGAACCAAGTTTGTTGTTGAGGATTTGTGGAACCATTGACGTTCGTTGTGGTCTTGTTGAGGATGGTTTGGAGTATATGTTGATTAAATTGTTGTTGATAAATTGCTTGTTGTTGATTCCATTGTTGATGTTGTGGACTTAGTTGTTGTTGTGGTTGATTATGAGTGTAAGGAAAATAGTTGGATGATGGTGGTTGAGACATATTTGTGATGTTGATGGATTAGGATAATTCATTGAGGTTGTATAGACTTAAGTAGATGAGTAGAAGAAAAACAAAGTTGCAGAAATCCAAACGTGCTAGCAAGAAACTCGCAGACAAGAAACTCGCAGAACTTCAAACGCGGAAGAAACTCGCCGCAAAGCTTCTTGAAGTTCAGACGAAACTCGCCAACCTGCAAACTTCATGAAATTGACAGAACTCGTAACTCTGCAAACTACAGAGAAATTGACAGAAACTCGCCAATGCAAACTCAGCAGAAATTCAGAAACTCGCCAACTAACCAAACTCGCAAAATTCAGACGAAAACTGAAATTCGCAAACTTCGCAGTTTCGCAGCTTCGCCAACTCTGCAAACTCGCAGAATTCAGACATAAACTCGCCAATGCAAACTCGCGAAATGAGATAGAAACTCGCTAAACTTCAAGGAGAAACTCGCAGATACTCATGAGAAACTCGCAGAAATTCATGGCTAACTCGCCAAACTCGCAAAAACTCATAAAAAATGTGCGAAACTCGCAGAAACCGTATTCAGTCCAAAAAGTCCATAAATTTCAATCTAAAACACGTTTTTAAGTGTAATTTCTATTAAATCTAATCAATATTAACCTAAACTATCCCTTGGCTCTTGATATCACTTGTTAGGTCACCATCTTATCACAACAATATGTATTTCTAGAGAGAGAAAGTTATAGAGAGAGAAAGTTGAAGGAACTAATGAATGATTAGTGAAAATGATAATTGCAATTAGAACCAACAACCCTCTCCCTTCTAGGGAGGGGGTATTTATAGTGTTTACATAAGTAGGGTGTTTCCCCTTGGTTCTAGAAGAACCTTCTATCACAGCTCATGGGCTTACTACATGAGCTGTGAAACTAATTACAAACATTTATAAACCATAATTATAAACGACCTATTACAAATGAAATGACCTACACTTGATAATAAAACATGTTCCTAACAGTTTTGAAAACACCTACCATTCTTTTGGCAATGTAGTAGGCGAGATTGAAAGGCTTTTGGTGGATGAGACAATATTTCATTTGGACAAGACAAGCATTGGGTTGGTCTTTGTTTCCGACCAAACTAAATGACATTCTCTCTAAAAATTTCTTCTCGCTTTTTGTAAATGGGAATCATTTCAAAGGATTCCATTTGAAAGGGATCACGATGAATGAGTTCTTTGTTGCGGTTATAACGAGATTGGTCGACTCTCTTTGTGAAGATGGTATCTCGAACTACAATGGGGTTATCAAGTGGAGTGTGATAGATAGGTTTAGAGTGTAATGTGAACGATTGACAAGCGATTGACCAATCTTGAGAATACATACAAATTCCTTCACATGGTATGCGAAGGATTTGTGCGAATGTGACGAGAGGTAAGGTGATGCATTGGTTGTTTATGACGAAAGCGATTGAAATGGTTCCATCATTATTTCGGATAATCCTAATGCTCTTTTAGAATTCGAATATGAAGACCATACAAATTTGTTCATCTATTTTGAGGAGGCAATCAAAGTTGATTACGGAAAAGACTTGAGGAATGTCGATGCTTTCAAGGAAACATTCCTCAATTACACGACCTTCGTGGATGAGTCATTTTTGAAGCATTTTGAAGGTTTTGCGATTACTAGTTGATAACCCTTTTTTGCGATAATATCCAGGAATATAGTGGACGGTGTCATGATGGTCTTGTTGGGTGGATTTAGGCATGTTTGATCCTAGAAGAGAAACAATATTCCAGTAAGGTAAAAAAATTGTCAATATGGGTTTATGAGCTTATTTTGTATTAACAATTCCTTTTTGAAAAACCTTAATCATATAGGACTTTTTGTATGGAAATCAAATTTGTATAAACAATTTTCCAATTGATGATATGAAAAATTGAAATCAATTGAAAAATTTATAACCATAAACCCTAGGATGGAGATGATGAAGAATAGGAAATATGGGTGTAATTACTTACAATGATGTTTAGGATTGAGATGCTTGATAGGATGAAGCCCTAGGATGATAAGAACTGATTTTTGGTCGTTTTAGGTTTAGGGAGAGGGAAAATGGAGTAGTATGGGTTTTAAAAACGAGTCTCTTGTTTGTCTGTTTGCGCGGTTCCCCCCGTAACCTTGTTTAAGGGATCTGGGGCTGCAGACAAGTTTGGAGTGATTTGGAGTATTTTTTCACTTGTAATAAATTATACAATAACTTATTTTTGAGAAGAACTTGTGGAATAAGATTTTGGTTATAGTCCTATTTGAGTAGACGTTTAGCTAAGGTTTTTTTAGAAAGAATTTGTTTAATGAAAATAGAACGAAGAATGGTGGATAAGGACTTCACTTATCAATATCTTATTTTATGATGAAAGCGTAGATTTACAAGGTTTTAGGAGAATCAAGGAGGAATATTATTCCCGATGATGTGTTAAGATGGAAAGTAGTGAAGAGAGACTTTTTAGAAACTTGTGACTTTGATGTCAAATGCTTAATCCATATATATACACATAGCATTTTATATATGCAAAGTTTTTATAAAGATGCTTATTATGAGAGAGAAACATATACCATCATTTTATCCACATGCGGTTATCACATTTAAAAATCAACTAATTATAGTTAAGAGAACATACCTTTGTTATATTCCCTTTTTATGGTTTTAGAAACCATGGACACAAAATACTTCATGAACTTTTAAAATACTCAATCGTACTTTGTAAAAGTAAGCTGTGATTACTTTGGATTCTTCTTTAGGTGCCGACTTCATTTTTCTTCAAATAGAACAAAAGTCATTGGAAGAATCCTATCATGGAGATTTCTCAAAAAAATGTTAGGCTGATTTATCAATATCCAACATTTGTTAAAATACAAAAATTTCTAAAACATGAATTTTTGTTTTAAGGAATTTCTTTATTTGTAGTTTTCAAACATACATGGATCATATCAAGTTTTTAAAGTACAATATACTCTAAGAAACTTGGTAACGAAGCTCTTATGCCAATTGTGGAAAACTAAAATGGGGGAGGGGGGTTGAATAGTTTTGCTTGTAAGTGTTTCCTTATTACTTGTAAGTGTTTTATAAAAATGGTTTTAGTTTTATATAACTAATTTAACAAAACATGTGTTGATGGTTTTAATATGTTTAGTAAAAGTGTGTTAGTAAACTATTGGCTCAAAGCTTTTACGTATTTTATTTATTTCGTTAAATTGATTTTAAGTTTGTTATCGACAAAACATTAGAAGATCGTAAAGTATAAATAAACGTTTTTATGGTTTATTTGTATTAACAGGTTGTATGTAAAAAAAGATGACTTTTCTAAGTCTGAAATTCGTTACTCAGATTTTGACAAGTTTCACCAAAACATTTTTAATTAATTCATCCTGTATCGTTATAAGGTGATCTACCCATAGAAACGACAATAAGATATAGATCTAATTCCCTATATTTTTACCTAAGTATCACAATCCACTGATATTTTTTAATAATCTCAATTTTACCCCTGGTCATAAATCACTTTTGCATGAAAAGTCCTTATGATGTTTTCTAGTGATTTAGCATATGTGCCAAGTATAATCAAGCATAATAATTATATAAAACATATAAAATATAAGTAATCTCAGTAGTGAAATAAATTTTTTAAATGTTTGGTTCCTTACAATTGAATAAGAACCAGAAAGAACAACAAGAGATCAAGAACAAGAATACAAATCAACTCTTAATCCTTCATAATCACCAACAACCTTTAACCCTTGACTTCAAATCTTTTAACCCAATTTTTAAATACCCTTTAAACCTTGTTCTAATAACCCAAGAACAATCTCAATAAAACCCTAGAAATCTTCCAAAATCTCCATAGAAATGATGATGTTAAATGTAGTTTTGAGGAGAAATGAACCAAGAAAGTTTGTTAATTAACTTAACCTTCAACAAAAACACATGAACAAGATGAAAATCAAGATTCTATGGGGGTGTTCTAGCTAGCTGTAATCAAGAGGGAGGAGAGAAAATTTGTGGGTTTTGGATCAAGTTGCATGTACAAATGATAAAATGAAGTATAAATGTCGTTAGTGGGAGACAAGGGTGAACACATGATATCCTTTTGTGAAAGAAGAGTGATCACCAAGCCATGTAGTGGTGGTAAGACTCAAAAATCAGCCGCCCCCACTAGTTAGTGGGTTTGCGATGTTTAAATTTAGTTATTAGTGTTTTGTAGTGTGTAGTTTGCTCCGGGTAATTGCAAATGTAAAGTTTTTAAGACGCGAAACGTAAAATCAGGTAATATAAAAATCCAAAACTTATAAAAATGTTAATGCTTATTAACATAACTCATTTTAGTATTTAATATGAGTCATGAGTTTGTTGGGGTGATCAAACGTTGTTAAAACTGAAAACGTAGACTTAAAAACGCATAAAACGTAAAATGTGCAAGATTTACGTAAAAATGGAAAAAGTGAATTGTGACTTTTAAAATATGATTGTAAAGAAGAAAAATATATAAAAAGTGTAGATTGAGCATAGTCCAATGTCTGTTGGAGTTAAATGTACGTTAATCTACGTACGCGATTAAACTAATTCGGTTTCTTGTAAAAGTAAGTTATTTAAAAAAATAGATTAAGTAAATTAAATAATTAAATAATGACCTCGTAAATTGAAAAGTGTTACATTATTGAGTGCTTGCGGCGTATTCGAGCTTATTTCGAATTATTTTGCTTATTGGACTTATAATGGGCCTAACCGGCCCAATAGACCAAGTGATTGCTTATTTTGGCTTATTTTCTGCTTCTTGAGCTTTTCGGCCCAATAAGAGCTTATTTGATATGCTTATTCGATTTTATAGATTTTTGAATTATTTTTGAGCTTATGATGTTGACTCATTTTGAACATATTTGTTTTCGTCTTATTTTGGACTTATTGGTTTACCTTATTTTTTGACTTGTTAAATTGATTTAAGTTACGTTTAATGGTTTTAAGTGGTAAATTCTAACATTTGGTATTTTTGGGAAAACAAGTATCAATAAACACGTCATGCCCCGTTAAAATTCTATGCTTAGACGTTTTCTATAAAAATCGGCTAAAAGACAAAAACTAAATATTTTATAACTAATAAAATAAATTAACAGTATTAATTCATATTTTACTTACCTTTAAAACTTATAATAAAGGATATATATGACTTTAACGAAAACCCTAACAATTAGTTTCTTAAATAAACTACTAAGTAAATAAAAGGTTTATTTTAAGTATTTTTAGAGTCCCAGAAACACCTATTTTTCATAAAGGTTATTTTGTGATATTCTTCGGACAAGACAAATGTTATTGTTTTACTTTGAACAGGAGATTTATTTTATATATATTTATTTACTTATATATTATTAGAGCTAACTAGTTGAAAACATTTTCACAAGTATGTGTATATATATTTTTTTGAACGGCAATAGTGGCTACATGGCCCCTAGCCCAGAAGGCATAGCGAGCTCATACAATCAGGTTGGGTCCAGACCAGAAGGCAATGACACCCTTCCCTTTACGCACGCGGGAGAAAACTTCTATCGCCCTAGACAAGACTCGAACTTGAGACCTTACCTAGGAAAGTAAAACCTCCATACCGCTGGACAAGAGGCCCGTTGGTAGTATGTATACACACACACACACTTCAACTCAACAAACATCGACGAGAAACTAATTTGATTTATAAACCACCGCACAAGCAAAGATGATACAAACTTTTACAAACACATATACATTACTTAACTTTCACATTATACAATTTTTGAGATAAGTCTTAAATACTAAGTCGTACCATACCAATTTAGATCGCGTGTCGGAGCTGTCACCTACCGTACTTTGACATTTTATTCCAGATTACTTACTGTACTGAGGTGAGTTAGTAGCCTCACTTTAATCTTTAATACTTGCATTGTAAACTTGGGGTGAGATACATGGTCGTTTTACTTTAGACCAAACTATATTTTGCTTTGTAAACTATTACGTGTTAGTCTAAGAACTGTAACCTACTATGCCCATTATCAGGAACCGTCAATTCATGCGGGAAGTGTGAGTGTTATAGATAGATCTATCGGGGCGACTCCCTCGTTGGTTTGACCAGATAGGAAAAACGAACGTATACCATGTCGAAATACGAGTGTCAATGGTTAGACACTTGTCGGGATGTTATGCCATATGCTACTTGCATACCCCACTGTCTTAGCTTCGGTGTCATGACATAGTGCTAGCATAATAGAATTTTTGTATGGCATTATATTCGTTGTAATGTTCATAAGCTTAAAACTATATGGTCCACTTTACTGCTTTATATTAAACCTATGAACTCACCAGCTTTTTGCTGACTTTTAACATATTTTTCTTAGGTGTTTGATTATTATCCTGCTTGGTTAATTGATGAGGCAAGGCATGTGGTCATGTGCATTTCCATAAGTGTTTTACACAGACTTTTATGAATTATGATGAAACAGTTTTCTATTGGGACCATTGATGTAATGATTTAACAATGTTGCAAACTATCTTTTATTTAGATTAAATGTACTTTTAAAATGACTTATATTAGGTTGTTCTCTATGTAACTGTGTGATCTTATTCCATGATGTACACCCCGATTACCCATTCCGATGCATAGATTTGGGGGTGTTACATACACATTCCTGACTGCTACTGGGGCGTTAGCCGCAGGTGCTGGGCAAATGGGATTCTCAAGGACATACCACTTTCGTTCATGCCGGAGTATAATTTGAAGATTCCTCTCCCAGTCATGAAAGTTAAGCCCAATAAGTTTATCCTTCTCAAGAACTAAGCCCAATGCTCCCTTGCAGATATAATATGATGTCGCACCTCCTTCACTAGACTCCCAAACCCAATATGTTATATCTTCAATCCAGTAGGCCTCACCTTCACCTTAACCGACCCAACAATCCACCGATACCTCCCTCACCGGGCCAATCACCACCTGTAAACCTGAACTCGGTTTCTATTTGTCCTATGGTCACTCGTTTTTGTGATGAGTCTACTAGTCCTCCTAATCGTCTTACTTTAAATGTGTCAACTGTGTCACGACCCAAGTAGTATGTCCTTGACAATCTCATTGGCATTATATTGGAAAAATGCTATGTGTGATGAATATAATGCTCTTATTGAAAATAATACCTGGACACTTGTGTCACGACCCAATGACGCATACATTTTTTGTTCGATGTGGTTGTTTCGGCACAAGTATCTAGCAGATGGTACTCTTAGTCGGTACAAGGCTCGTCTTGTAGCGAATGGTAACACTCCTCTATTTCCGGCTACTTTAGTGTATTGTGATAACGTTAATGTTGTTTACATGTCCTCTAATCCGACTTAACATCAGCGAACACAGAATATTGAGATTGATATACATTTTGGTAGATATTTGGTTAATAATGGCCATGTCTGTGTTCTTCATATGCCTCATCGTTATCAATATGCTAACATATTCACCAAAGGCCTTCTTGTTGCATTGTTTGATGAGTTTCAATCCAATTTGAGTGTTCGCTTTTCTCATGCTCTAACTGTGAGGGGCTGTTAGTGGATTATTATTATGACTAGGCCCATTGTGTTGTGATCGGGAAGCCTAACTCATCTTTTATTTATTTAAAGACCTAATTACTTAAATAAACAAAAAAAAGTTGTATTTCTAAAAATACAATTGTGCGACCTGGAATTCTAAAATTATTTTTGTGCTACTCCATAAAAATGTTGACAAGTATCCATGTGGTATGGTGATTTTTCGTGTGCGACTTAGATATTTTTCTTGCGATCTGATAGTGTTTTGTGTGATTGATTTGACATTTGATTGTGAAAGTTTGTCGTTTACGAGAAAGACAAAAAAATTGTTGTCTTTTTCAAAAAAGACATTAGTCGCAAAAAAAAACATTTACCTACCTTAAATGGATTTGTTAAAATTATAATGAGGTCGCAGTCGCGCACATGTCTAAATTTGGAATAAATGAGGTTGTGGTCTATTAGGTTGAAATTGCTTTTTTTTTTTTTTTTTTTTTTTTTTTTTTTTTTTTATGTATTAGAAAATGGCCCTTATTTTTATTGTATTGACATATTATTCTAATTAATAAATCACATAACTCATTCCAACATGGTATCAAAGTCTATATCTTAATCTCCTGAAATATCTAGACCCTAACCGATCCAATTTTTTTCCATTCGTCTCCTACCTCTAAAACCCTAACCGAGACTTCTAACCTCATTTTCTTTCATACTAATACCAAATTTTACTCGTATTTCAAACTCATCTACAAACCAAAGGGGCTCTTAGGGTAATAGATGATTAGAGGGTTTTAGACAACATTTATTTATGGATGTGCTTAAGAATAAGTATTTCTAGGTACTTAAAGATAAGTATTTTTTAGAATAGTGTTTGAATACACTTATTTTGTAAACTAGCAGGGTATTCACGCGATGCGGCGGCGGGTACCCTGTGACTGAATTTGCTGGTTATGTGATGTTATGCGGCCATACTTTTTTAACAATTAATTTAGAAATAATAATAACGGAGATCTTGTTTAGTTTCCTTTTCGTTTTCGAGTCTAGGTAGATCTTTGTTATTACTGTGATTTGGGGAGTGACAAGTGGGTAGCCTAACAAAACAAAAAAATCTTACAAAGTTAAAAATGTTTTTTCAATAATGTAACGGTTCACTTTTTTGTTTTTAGTCAGTGAGTTATAAATTAGGATGAACCCGTCCAATTTTGGAGTACGACGGAGCCAATTCGACCCTCATCTGCAATGGCGGCGACTCGATAGCGCAATGGCGAAATCGAATCGATCGACCGAACCCTTCAGCGAGCTAATAGCTTTATTTTAAGTGCTTGGCTTAGTAGCTTGATTAGATTGTACATTGTGGTTAACTCGTTTATATATTTGGTGAAAGGGTAAATTAAATAGTGTATTAATTGTATATGTTGAATAGTGTTTTTTTAATTTTATTTGTGCTTTAAATAGTTGTAACTTATGTTTTTTTTACTTGTATTTGCTTAAAAGTTTTATATTAGAAAATCTTAAAAAATTAATAGGAGGGAAGGTGTAAGATACATTATAAGTAGTATATAAATAATGCAATACTATTAAAAAAGGTTACTCGTTGTTGATTTTTTTTTGATCAAATCTATATTAAAAGGTTTTAAGTAAAATGTGCTTGTAAAGAAAAATTTAAACTACAACCCAAATAACATGTTGAAATAAGTAGCTCATACCACTTAACATAATTGCTATTTTACTTAAAAAAAATAAGCAAGTAAGCAAAAAGAGTTTGGATAACACAAACTTACTTTGACTTAAGGCTGGGTTAAATAGGTGTAGAAGGATACGTTTTGGCCACAAACGACACGTCGTTTTTTAGTCATCCCATCCACCCACGCGTCATTGGTGATAAAAAATGAGAAGTCGGTCGTTAGATC
>OU343223.1:131726209-131782460 GCA_910596185.1 Chrysanthemum makinoi | reverse complement strand
CATGGTTTTCCTTAGATTCAATGTATCTAAAGTATACATTGTATCTAATAACTTGGGTATGGGTTATGATCCATGGGTTATGGTCCATGGGTTGTGGTTTTACCCATCCTAATAAACTATTACAACAAATGATTAATTACAACATTTTTGTATTTAAATGGCTATATGTAAATGCTTTACAAAAATAACATGTATCCTTATAATTGTACTTAAGATAACATTATATTTGTTATCAACAAAACACAAAGAGATGGCAAAATATTAATAAACGTTTTTACGGTTTATTTGTATTAACAATCTCCCCTTTTTGTTGATGACAAAACATAATGTTATGATGAGTAAAACTTAAGAATAGATGTATGTTTTGAAAGCCCTAAGTTTTACTTCTTCTCCCCTTTTGTGAAACAAAAGTTAACCCTTCGAAGAAATAAAAGTGTGGAAAAATTAGTCCACGTATTGCTTACTCCCCTTGACGGTAGCTCCCCCTTGTTTGGGGCGTCAAGTGAAGAAAAATAAAAAAATCCTACAAAAAGAAAGGTTAGTAACATGCTTAAATAATCTTGTGATTGACGAGAATCAAGATTGGGAGCCAAGGTATGTAAACAAGGCCTTGTAATAAAACAACAAAGTGTAGTGGTATTTATGCCACCTACAAGCATGTAAAAATAAGAACAAGACTTGTTCTTGAAAATGACTTCAAAAGAAAAAGTACTAAAAATAGAAAATAGTAGTAATGATTCCTTCCATGCTTGCATAAGGTTATGGATGGAGGTTTGGATGAGTAATGGTATTGATGCGATCAAGGATGAGGTTGAGTATGAATCGCATTTCTTCCCTAACTTCTATTGCAAT
Source organism: Chrysanthemum makinoi (assembly GCA_910596185.1). NCBI lineage: Eukaryota > Viridiplantae > Streptophyta > Magnoliopsida > Asterales > Asteraceae > Chrysanthemum > Chrysanthemum makinoi. The sequence goes on along the minus strand of OU343223.1, from coordinate 131,781,608 downwards.
TTCCCTAGTGGATTGGCAATGTTCACAATGTAAGTGATGTGGGTAATGAGTACGGGAAGTCTTCGGGTTGTTTTGATTTGTGAGTTGTGGAAGATGTGGTGGAAAAATAGGAAAATATGGATCAAAGTCGGAATGATTTGGAAGTGGTGGTGGAAAAGAACCTAGATGTTCTTGTAGTTTAATGGGAGCTAATGGTGGTGATGTTTCAAGATCATTGAATATTGTGTTTGGAGAAGTTGGAGGTGTCAAAAAGGCTATTTCTTTTTGCTTTGGTTGTTGAGATCTTGTTGGAGTCTTAAGGAGTTCCAAAAGAGTTATTTTAGGTGGTGAGTGATTTGGTGATGAAGTTGGTGTACTTGTTGGTGATGAAGGAGGTGCTATAATGGAAGCATCTTGTGGTGAGTTATTTGATGGTGATGAGCCATATGATGATGGTTTTCCTAAACAACAAGATCGGATGTTAATCCGTGCGGATATCCTAGAGTTTGATTGTGGTATTTTGGAAGGTGGAAGTACAAAGGTTTGGGTTTCATGAAGATGATTGTTTGTACTAGGTGATTCATCTAAGGGGTTTGTGGATGACATGGTGTAGTTTGTTTGTGAAGATGAGATGGATTATGCAAGCATTTTGGGAGTTCTATATATAGAAAAACAAAGCATTGTAATGAATGCTTGACCCAAAATGTGGATTAAAATCTAATGATTAGATATGAATTTAAGGCATGTGATCATGAGAACACAAGCATTAAAGAACATACTCAAAAATAAAACAATTGTGGATTTTTCATCCAAAGTGAGAGAAAATAGAAGGTAAAAACAGCTTGCCTTACGCTGATCCTTACCTGATCCTTCCTCGATCCGCCCAGCATAAATGCCGGGATCCATGGGTCCAGTGATCGTGCAAAGCACAAAATTTTCCTTTTGGAAACATTTTTGCCTGCTGTGCCTATATATGCAACCTATTTGGAGTTCCTACATCTCGACCTCTAAGAAGAAAAGAAAATAAACTAGAAATGAAAAGCATACTATTATGGAGATAACCCTAAAAAACACATACTTAGTACTGAAAGTACGTAATTTAGTGTTACCAATGCTCCTAATTCATTGTGCTTAAATGAATGTACTAGAAAACACATATTGGTTATGTATTCCCTTTAGCATTCAAAAGACATGAGATGCAATGAAAACGGGTTTTTACATTGTATTAATAATGAAAAAGCGATTTGTCCTAGACGTGAGAAATTGCTTTTGTGAAATTGATAATGTGAAGAGTATCATTTTAGAAAGCATTTTGAAAATGCAAATGTTTTATCCTTTGAAAGAAGGATGATGTAATCAACTTATTTTGAAAATAAGAAAATTATAAGTGAAAAAACTTATTTGGGTTTTGAAAATTCCGTATTGTTTATGGTTCAGGCGCGGAAATAGAGATCCTAGACTCGCAGAAGAAGGCTGTGTTTACATACCTTGTAGAGTCAAAGTAAGTTACTGACGTTTGTCTATGAGACCCAAGACCAAGACCTAAGTAGGTTGAATTGTTCGCTTCAACGGTTTGGTGAGACGCTTCTGCTATGTTTCGATGCTACCTTCTCAATAGAGATTTGAACATTGTCTCTTAAGAAGTGATGACGAATCTCTATATGCTTTGTGCAGAATGTAATGATTTTTGCTTAGATCGCGGCACCCTTTGTTGTCACATAGAATGGCTATGTCACTAAGATGAATTTCGTAGTCGACTAACGCTTGTTTCATCCATAGTGCTTATTGGCATGCTTTCGGCGGAGGCGTATTCGGGCTTCTGCGGTTGTTGATATTGCTAGTGCCGTTTGTTTCTTAGAAAACCAAGATGTTAAACAACATCCCATGAAAGTACATACCCTCACTTGTACTTTTTCTATCAACGTAATCACCGCATGGTCAATCTGCATATACAATTTTTCTAACTCCGTGCCCTTAGGATTCCATAATCCTAATTGTGTTGTACCCTTAATATATCTAAATATCCTTTTTACTTCTTCTAGGTGTGATGTTTTAGGGTCTTCTTGAAACCTAGCACATAAGCAAACACTAAACATGATATCCGCCTACTTGCCGTGGGTAAGAAGACTACCTATCATGCCACGATATTTAGTATTATCGACTGATCACGCCTTCATCTTTTGTGAGTTTGTGTCGGATGACATTGGTGTCCTAATTGTCAATTTTCTAGACCGAATTTCTTTAACATCTCCTTTATGTATTTAGATTGATTAAAGAAGATATCATCTTCTACTTGTTTGATTTGTAGACCAAGAAAGAAACTAAGTTCTCCCATCATACTCATTTCAACTCTCGCACATGCATGATTTTAGAGAAATCATCACACATGTCTTTACAACCGGATCCTAATATAATATCATCTACATATATTTGCACTATGATTATATGTGACTTTCTTTTCTTAGTAAAAAGTGTGTTGTCAACTAACCCAATGGTATAGTTGTGTTTAATGAAAAATGACTTCAGTATATCATACCAAGCTTTTGAAGCTTTTTTAAGACCGTAAAGGGCTTTCTTTAATTTATACACATGTTTGGGTTTTCAAAATCGATGAAGCCCGGAGGTTGAGCTACATATACTTCTTAATTAATGAAACCATTTAGAAAAGCGCTTTTGGCATCCATTTGATAAAGCTTTAGATCATTTGCACAAGCAAACGCAAGAAGTATTCTTATAGACTCTAATCTAGCCACGGGGGCATAGGTCTCATCAAAGTCTATTCCTTCGTTGGTTATACCTCGGGCAACGAAGTCTTGTCCTTGTTAGAACTACTCCGTTTGCATCTAATTTGTTTTTATAAACCCATTTGGTTCCTATTATGGTTTGATTACTGGGAGGACAAGTGTCCAAAAATCATTAGAAACAAATTGATTTAATTCTTCTTGCATAGCCATTACCCAACTCTCATCTTTTATGGCTTATTGTGTATTCTTAGGTTTTATGGTTGAAACGAAACAAAACAAGCTATTTTGGTTTTGAATTTGAGACCTTAATGTTCTTTCGTTTAGCTTTCCTATGACCTTATCTACGGGTGATCTTTGGACTCTTTAATGTTTATGACTTCATCATTTAAAGGTTCTTCTTCTTCATTTATCTTTTTCATTATTACTATAGCTTCACTTTCTACAACCGCGTCATCGATAAGAGGCGGAGAGGGTTTGGGTGGACTTTCATCAAATTTTATATTTAATGACTCTTCTACCATAGTTTTCTTTGTTTAATATGACGTAAGCTTTGCTATTTGGAGAGTAACCTAGAAAGATACCTTCGTTTGATTTAGGATCAAATTTTGTAAGGTAATCTTTAGTGTTAAGAATAAAACATTTACTACCCAAGACTCTAAAGTGATTTAACGTAGGCTTTTTGCCTTGGAGTAACTCATATGGAGTTTTACCTAAGATTGGTCTAATTAAGACTCGGATGAGTATGTACGTTGAAGTATCAAGCGGCATTGCACCAAAACTTTTGAGGTACAGATTGCTCATTAAGCATGGTTCGACTCATTTTTTGTAGGGTTCTATTCTTTCTTTCTACTACCCCATTCGATTGTGGAGTGCGCGGAGCCGAGAAGTTGTGAGTAATACCATTAGCGTCACAAAAGCTCCGAATTGCACTTCATTATCGAATTCCCTACCATGATCCGTCCTAATAGACACTATAGGACTTCCTAGTTGTCTTTGGATTTTCTTACTTAATATTTCAAAATAATTAAATGTTTTCCGTTTTTTCTTTAAAAATTTGGTCCATGTATACCTAGAGTAATCATCCACTATGACCAAAGTGTAGTAGTTGCCTCCATAACTTTGGATAGCGGATGGACCAAATAAATCCATATCTAGTAATTCTAGACACTTAGTTTGACACCATGTTCTTGGCTTTATGACTATAATGAACTTGTTTTCCTACATTACAAGCATCACAAAAGTGATGTTCATATTTTAACTTAGGTAGATCTCTTACTAGATCTTTGGATGATAGCTATTGAAGAAGTCGCATGTTGGCGTAACCCAATCTTCGATGCCATAAGGTCAAAGTATCATCCATAGAGGTAAGACATAGTTTGTCTTAGGTTCATTACCGATTTTAATGACATAGACTCCATGTTTCCTAATACCTCTTCCTATGGTTATACTATTTTTAATATCTTACTACCTACGTAAAAAGTACATTGCACTTTTTATCACATATTTGTCCAATACTTAAGAGGTTAAAGTTTAGGTTTTCTATGTGACACACATCGTTAATGGTTAGAGATTTGTTAGAAATCGTACCTTTACCGATTATTTTACTTTTGCTATTTCCAAACACCACATTACCTCCATTGAAGGATTCATATGTGGAGAATAGATCCTTATTTCCGGTCATGTGCCTCGTACCGGGCTATCCTGACCCATTCATCCGGGGCTAGTTCGACCTTTAAGCACACCTAAGAAAACAATTAACTCAAACGTTTGGTCCCCATTTGTTCATGGGTCCATTAGTGTTAAACATTCCATTCATGTTAGACATGTATGGATAAGATGAGTATGCATTCCATGGAGCAAAGTTTTGAGGGGAAACCATTTTGCATATTTGGGTTCCATCCCATTTGATGGTTACTTCTGTAAACATTAGGTCTCCTAGATTGATTAGGTTTTGAGAAAGATGGAGCTTTGTTTCTTGCAAAAGTAGGATTATATTTTGGGGGGTGGTTGTCTGGGTGACATGAGTTGGTTTCTTCCTATTAACGATAACAAACTCGCCTCTCTAGATGAAGAAGCTACGTTATTACCATTGCTTGCATGTTGCACCCACCGGATCCTCGGGCTTAACACTAGCCGCCCTTTGATGGGATCCGTGGGATCCGCCACAACAATGGCTGGTTTTTCTAGTGCCTTAACAAATTGTGTTTCTTTGTTTTCACTAGTTGATGGATCAAGTTGTTGAATACCTAAACCTTTTTGGTTGTTGCCGGTTTTAACACTATCTAATATCATATCTAAAGTGTTCGTACTCATTCTAGCAATTTTAGAATCTAGTTGATCAACTAGTGTTTGAAATTGATCAACTAGTATTTTACCCTTTTCAAAATGTTTTAGTTTTGCTTTTAATTTTATGACTTCTTTATCTAAACGTTGGTTTTGACTTTTTAAAAGCTTGTTAATTAGTTTTAAGCTAATATTGCATAATTTGTCATATTCATTATGCAATGAGTCACACGTGATGACGCTACTACGTATTCGACATACCTCGTCATTTTCCATGAGACAAATTTCTTCATCCTCCTCGTCGCTCATTTCCCCACGTGCCTACACCTAACGCTGATCATCTCCGCTTTGGGACACTTACTAATAAAGTGGTTTGGTCCCCACATTTAAAGCAAGCAAGTACGATCATTTTGGCTTCGTCCCCTTTGCTTTTCCCGAAAGCCTTTCTTATCGCCATACGATTGTTTTACGTATCTTCCCTCCTTCTAAAGAACTTTTAAAGTCCTTAACGCCATAGCGCATTCGTCATCACTACTCGAGGAGTTCTCTTCATCGCTTGAAGCCTTGGCTTTAAGGCAAGAGATTTGTGTTTCTCTTTCACCTTTGAGGCTTCGGAGTCTTTAGCAAGGACAAGCTCGTAGACTTTAAGTTGCATATGAGTTCATCAAGGGTGAGGATTTCAAATCTCTCCACTTCACTTCGTGCTTAGATATCTCCTAACATGGTTACTACTAAAAGATTCATCAAGTGCTTGTAAAGATGTAATAATAGTATTAAAGTTAGCAAATGAATGATCTATAGTTTCCTCATCCGATATTGAAAATTGTTCATATTGTTGAACAAATAAATCAATTTTATTATTTTTAACTTATTGATTACCTTGATGAGTTACAACTAAAGAATTCCAAATTTTTTAGAGTTTTAAGCATGTAAATTCTTTCAATTCCTTTTTGGGTAAAGCATTATACAAAACCATTTTAGCTTCACTATTTTAGAAAGCTTTTTCTTCATTTCATCATTTAGTTTATCATGAGGTATGTTAACTAAATTTCCTTTATCATCATTTGAGGTAGCCTCAAAATCGCCTTCAACAATAATGTACCAAATAAAAATATCTTTAGACTTCACATATGTTTCTAATCTATTTTTCCAATATATAAAACCATTAGTTTCAAGTAGTGGTGGTCATTGCATAGATTTCTTGTAATTTTCTAACCCATAGTGATCGAAATGTTTTTAAAATACAATTTTATTTTAAAACTTTTATAAACTTAGCTCTGATACCAATTGTGGAAAACTAGAAAGGGGAGGGTGAATTTTTGCCGATTTTAAGTTAGTTTCAAAAACTTTAGATTCGTTAATATGTGAATTCTTATGGATGTGGAGCAAGTATAGATCTAATGATAAAGCAAGTAAATAAAGTAAAGCAAAGGGATAGAAATGACACAACCGATTTATAGTGGTTCGGCTACAAGGACACCTTCCTCCCTACTCCAACTCCCCGAGTCACCGACTCGAGAGTTCAAGCACTATGTCAACAAACTCCTTCACTTGGCGGAGAAGCCTTCACAACGTTGCTTACACCTTTTTCCTGTACAAAGCTAAATACCGAGTCCGTAACACGGTGGACCAAACCAACACGACTATTACACAACAAATATGTGAAATATCAAATACAAGATCATTGCTACGAAATTCTTGAAGTGACAAATCAATCAAGGACCCCTTGCTTGGATGACTTGTAGAATGTTCGTGATCTCTCCTTAGAGAAGGACCTATATGAGAATCACAATAGAAAGAAAGAAGAACAACTCTCCAGATCAAGTGATCTATATGTTAGAAGAGAATGAGAGTGTTTGAGAGATTTAGTAAGAAGAGGGGTGAGTTAGAATGAAGAAATGGCTCTCTATTTATAGGCAATTTCTTCTGTAGGATCGAAATATTATTGTGTTGATGATTCGGGTGGTCTTGGATGATCAAAATACATGATAGCCATTTTAGAGAGGGAAAGTAAAGAGATGGGTGTTCAAGCTAGAGACTTGGTTCAATAAAATATAAAAGGTTAGATTGAAAGCTCCACCCCTTCCATGGATGGAAGGGGTATTTATACTTACAGACACACCCACCTCCTATCGGCACGTGATCGGTATACGATTGGGTAAAGACCGTCCTTCCACCATGGTGTTACACTACGCTAAACTACGCTACAAACTAACTAATTAACTACTTAACATAGCGTAAATAACTACAAGTCTACGAGCTAACATGTGTGCTAGACAATAATTGGGGTGACCAACTTTTTAACATGGAATTTCAATTCCTAACAATTTCCTAAGGAGGTCACCCCATGAAATACATTTTGCTTCCTAGCATTCTATCTTTGACTTTGTTCTTGAGCTCGTAGACTTGAATTCTTCACTTCCGCAATCTTTGTGCTTTTGTAGCGATTCTTCGAAGTCCGCATTGATTTGTACTTTAAGTGGAGGTCTTTGAACTGATCCACATCTTTGATGATCTTCGAGCTTTCTTTGAGATCATCAGCCACAGTAAATCTCTTTGGATCATCCATAGTTGTGTTGCCTTCATGTGATGTTGTGACTTTCGGACAGACATGCTCACACTTTTGAATCATGACATCTTTCCATCAGAGTAGCGGAAGCCTTTATCTTGGGTTCATGATATTTGCGGCAGCGAAGCATAGTATGAACATATCAGAGCCAGGTTATGTAGATATGCACCAGTCATGATTTCTTCAAATTAATTGTGGATCGTGAGCATGCGACTTTGGATTGACTCCTCAATTCGATCACCGCAAGTCCAAATGTACTGCAAACAACAGTTAGCAATAGAACACACGAAAGTGTCTTTGATCACTTTCGTTGAATTGAGGTACACGGCCCACGGTTCCCGTTGATCAGATACAAGTCTTTGACGTCACTTGATCGGGTTGGATTCCTAAGAATCTCATTGATAGGGTTTCGCAAGAAATGTTCTGGTCGTTCTCAAACGAAAGCGTCTCAAAGAAGACAACACGGAGTGAGTGAACTAGCGAATTGAGATTCACCGATTGATGAAAAATGATTTGAAAAACAAATGCGTATTGCTTAGAAGAAAGAGTTTTGCAATACGACGAAGGTTTTATGAGAAAGATCAATTTTCAATCAAAATACTTTTGTATTTAAAAGAGTACACATTCGACGTGCTAGAGAAAGAAGATTTGCACATCGACGGTTTTCCAAAAGTATTTTTTTTTTCAATCAGAGATACTTTTGTGTTTGAAAACATAAGTACACATTCGACGTGCTAGAGAAAAGAAGGTTTGCACATCGAATGGTTTTCCAAAAGTATTCGTCAATTCATTTCCTGGACCAAGGTTGATTCAAGAGTGAATCTCCCCATCGTTTCTATCCAGTTGTCACAAGTTTGATCTTTCGAGAAGATCTCACATGTTACCCACCAAGAGCTTGTTTGATGTTGGCTCTAGAAGGATTTCCATCTTCATCGTGAATATTTTACATATCACTCGGATGTTCTGGCAATACCACAAGGATAATGCGTAGGACTCTTAATATATTCTTACTTTCCACATTGTGTGAAACAGCAAGTCTTCATTAATTTAGTGTCCTAATGAGATATTGTGGATGATCTCTTGGCTCTAGACTCAATTGTACACATTTGGTTCCTATGCCGGAGACTAGGGAGAGGGTCTCCTTCTTCAATATCAACAATCTCTAAGAGAAAGTCGATAGATTATGTAGGTTCCCCGTGAGAATGAAACAAGCCCTTTTAAGAGGAACTTGAGTAGCTTGGGAAGTTTAGTGCATCGTCCTTTGGGTCCATGACGTCTTGTCTTCAATACAATGTTACCTTAGTAACCACCAGTAGCATATGTATTGAACCCGGTTTCCGCCCTAAGGTTGAATTATTGGAGGGCTATTTCTTTTCACCCTTTTCACATTCATTTCTTTTTCATTCTTCAACCCCTTCAAGGTTGCTTACGAGACTTCATTACTAGAACCTTGTTGGGTTTATTCCAGTACTAGCTCGTCTCATCCGCACTCTTCCCATATTCTCATTTTCTCCTTTTTTCAATATACCTAAGGACTCTACACTATCTAGTGGATTGTCCCTGGGTAGATCCCTCCGATTCTGGCGGATCGTGGGAACTAATACCTAACCTCACCATCCTTATAACTCCATACATAAAGTAAAATGGTCGGTCTTTTGGTACAGTTCATTCTTCCTTGAAACCAATTGAAAAATCATTTGGAAAAACAATCAAGGTACTTGTGATACGAGATCAAAGCATTTTGTACCTTAATAGTTTTGATCATTTAGAAAACCTCCCCCTCAACATGTGCATATGATTTAGAAATTGTTTAGCACATGGAGGCAAGAGGACTTTGAAATATATTTTTTTATCACAATTTTCATAGAAAAAGCCATTTGATTTTCTTGGTAAATTTCCCCCTCAATATGTGCATAGGATATTTGAAATCATTTTATCACATTGAGGAAAGAGTTCTTTTTTAAGCATAATCACGATCACGAAAGCCATTAAGAAACCATTCGCTCTCCTCAATATGTGCATCGATATACGAAAGAGTTTGGCACATATTAGAGAGAACTTGCACTTGAATCAAAACGATCATCTTTATCAAATTTCATATTAAATCACAAATTCTCCCCGATCAAAAATATCAAACCCTTTGAGATTTTGGATCCCAAGTGATTTAATAAGGTTTAGAAAACATGGGAGAAAATGCCTTGGCCGTTTAAATACTCATCTCGTTTTTGGATAAATCCTCCTCCTCAACATGTGCATTGTGTATTGAAATCGTTTGGCACATGGAGGCAGGAGTGCCTTTGAAGGACTAAAACCAATTCCATTTAAACAGATAAGAGATTTAAATCACTATCTCTCCCCTGATCAAAAATTTCAAACCATTTGAGATTTTGATCCCAATGATTTAAATCATTTAGAAAATTTTAGGGGAAAGACGTGGCAAGATTTAATTTTGAAAAAATGACAGATAAGGACCAATTTAAGACATTAAAGATTGTTAGTGTCGGGTATGATAGTTTTAAGAGATCTTTAAGTAAAATAAAACAATTTCACAATCAAACAAGAACGAAAAAATTTCATTTTGAAAAACCTTGATTCTAAAGAAAAATCATACCATGACATAACATTAAATCTTTAGATCACCACTTATATTGTACAATCGGACTTTTATGAAGAACTATTGTTTGAAAATATTATATTTTAAATCACTCTCCCCTCAATCGATGACCGTAGTCGATGATTGAGTGACTTAGGTTTTGATAAAATGAAGTCCGGTGATTTTCAAAATTTAGTCAAATTTATTTTCAAAACAATATTTTTCCATTTTCAAAACAATTTTATCAAATTTGTTGAAAAATGGTATTATCAAATTATCCTCGCACAAAGATAAGTTAGGTGGTTAAGAAGCTTGTTGTTGTTCTTTGTAGGGTTTGGAAGAAAAACCATCTGCCGGTGAGACTTCTTCTTACAATGCATTTTGAATGCCAACTGAGGTCAAATTAAGCTCCGTTTCTTCAATCACTTAGAAGAAAACCATCTGTGATCAGTGAGACCTCTTACTTTTCATTTATGCCAACTCTCCATAGAAGTCCAATTAAGCTCCGTTTCTTCATTTGTCAACCCAAGATATAGTTACCCTTTCCTTTCGGCATCCAATCATCTTCAATTGTGGGATCCGGATCGGGAACATTCTTTTATACCAATATACCGGCATATGTTAGTGAACACACATACAAATATATGGTGGTCGACAACACCCAAACAGCAATCGACTAATAAAAGTCAATACAACATATCAATCAGATCATATAAAGTATGGGATTATGTGTTCAATAAACTCTAATCATCTAAACCTAACAATCATATCCTAGGCACCTAGTCCTTCAACATAGGTTAACATCATTTTCAATTAAGCATTTAGGATAATTAAGAAAGCCCGTTAGATGATATAGATTTGAAAACATTCTCCCCCTCAATCAATGACTCATTTTATGAAAAGTTTAAAAGCGCTGAAGTCATTGATTGAGTTTTTAATTTTTTTGAAAACTCAAATGATTGATTTTCAAGCAACTCATTTACCACCATTTTTGAAAACAACAAATATTTTTTTGAAGAATTTTAGACGGAAAAACATTTGTGTAGGAACAGCAGTCCTTCGACATACTTTCCTCAATTAGTTTTAGGATAAGTGCACGAAGTATTTGAAAATTGGTTTAGCGTAGCACTTTCCTTTCTTGAAAATCGGGTTGCTATCTGAAATAATAGCAAGCCATGATTTGTGACATGTTTTGAAAGGAATATTTACACCTCCTGCTCGAACTTCATCTATGGTCCCGTGCCATTATTGAATGACATTTATAAGACCGCAGATGTTATCGATACCAGAAGACATGTCTTGAAAAACAATATTTTTTGGTATTTTCAAATTTTCTGATTTTTATGGATTTTTGATGATTTTATATTTTTCTATTTTGTTTTGTTGGTTTTATATTTTTGTATTTGGTTTTTGATAAATATTTACAAGGATAGAGTTGATGATATAATTTAAAAAGATGATGATACGAGTACCGAGATAAGGATATCGGCGACCCGTTGTAGAAGATAGAGATCATCATCTCTTAAACGTCCACCACCAAAGCTTCCGAGGCTCTTGCATTGAAGAAAGAAATTGAACCATCAGAAAGTGAGACTTTGGCAGCTTCCCCCCAAACTGAAAATCCTTATGTTGAGCGATTCAAGCTCTATTTCAAGCTTGCTTAGCAGTGCCAGAGAAGCACACCATTATCATAAATCCTTTGCTCCCATTTAAGAACGATGTCGAGATCTCCATTGAGGTTATATCATCAATAAAAAACAACAACGTTTCATCCCACACTTAAATAATCTTCTCAAATTCCTTTTCCACTAAAGTCTGAAGCAATCCATTCCAAAAGGTGTCAAGAGAACAATTCCCCCAAGTAGTTGAATTGATGCAGTCAGTCTCTTAGAATAGAGCTCAAGAACTCGAATACACACACCCGAAGACAAAGAAACTTATACCATCAGTAGCGAGATTAAGTCCAATAGCCAAAGAATAACCCGATGTATACTTTTTCTCTCCCCGAAGAAAGTGTATGAAGCTCAAGAACCGTACTCGAATGCCCAAAGAGAGATAACCGATAACATTGAAGAAGCAGGCCGAATCGATTATCTCGCGGAGGACTATCTCTGCGGATTTCAACTCCGGAATAAGTGATTATATCTCGAAATCACTGATTAAGCACTCAAGTGAAATTTACAATTGAGCGTCCCCAATGTACACAATATCTCTCCCCTGATGATTGTGATAACATCAAAATCATCACACACTTGTGTACCTCTTTCATCTTCAGAAACTAACTCTTACATCACTTCCCCTACGTCGTTGGAATAATAACACTAAAAGCATTGATGAGTAAAACCTTGAGTTTCTCTGCGGTCATGACATTTGTTTTCCCGGGATATCTTCAGTTACCTAGAAGTATTAAGTTCATCAAGTTTACTCGCGTTTAGGTTCGTGTCTCCTTCCCCCTTGCTAGTTTTGATACTTGTAATCAACAAAACATTATAAGCCCAAATACTTGAAATCTGTTGAGAAGATCGCTTGAAGTCTTTGTGAGAATCAACTTGCTGAAGAAAGTGAGCAAGTCTAATTGGGGATTAAATCTGACCTTTCACCCTCCCCCAATTAGTTCTCTCCCCTAAACTGACAGTCTTTATGATGAATGCCCAGAATAAGAAGAAGTCTTTAGATCGTTAAATGCAATTCGTCTTTAGTCTTCCAACATGTAGCAGAGAATGTAGAACAGACTGTAGACTCGACCTTCTTCAAGATTGTCCGAATGGGGAATAGAGTGTTAACATCTTCAACTCACACCAAAAAGCATCCCACCAAAAAGCATCCCAATTAACTTACATCTTGCAAATCCCCTTAACTAAAATCCCTCCCAATCAAACAAGAACAGAAAGATGTTCATCAAGGAAATCACAAGCAATCGGGGCAACGAACACACAAGATGGTAACACCAAACTACCAATCACATCAAACAAGAACAGAGAGAGATTGTTGAATCATCATGTTGATATATACGTGAAGCATTAACCGGAAGCACTTTGTCGATAAACTCATCAATCCGAGTGAAGATGTCAACCAACGGCTCTTAGAAGAAACTCCATGTGAAGATGATCCGATAAGAAGAAGGTCGGTTCTTACATGAGTTAGGAGCCGTTTGACCATATATTCTCAAATATCAATCAACCATGCAAAAATTCACACTTCTTCTCCCCCTCAAGAATTTCATACGGAGATGCCATTCTTGATTAAGTAAGTGAATATCATCCAAAAGTATTCTATTCACACTTCTCCCCGGCAAAATTTAGCACATGATGTCGCCATCTTCATTATATTGAGCAAGTGGAATATGAAAACAATAAATGGTAGCCCGGTTCACTTGATGACTGAAGCGCATGGAAAAAGCATGAAGCATGTTGATGAGAATGGTCATAAATAGAGAAGATTTCTCTTCTTTGGAAGATAAAGCGCACTGAAAGCGTACACACTTTTCTTTTTCTTTAGTTGAGTACGAGGCATGAATCGTATTTGTGTTCATACGTCATAAGAAGATTTCTCTTTCAAAGATAATTGCTTAGCATGAAGCGTACATTTCTTTTCTTTAGAGTACAGGCATGAATGTTGTGTTCATACGTCATTATGATGAAGTACGAGGCCTGAACTGATGTGAACAGACGTCATAATCTCTCTCTTTTCAATCTCTTTTGGTAAAACATGTAATCATCACCATTATCATTCATAGTAGGCTCTTTGTAGTGGCGGTGATGGAGAAAACCAATATGATGAATTTGACCTTGAAGTAAACTACCCGAACTTCGTGACTTAAACTTACATATGAAACAAAGCGGTGCGATTTCCATTAGCATCTATAAGTACTCTCTATGTACTCTATACTCTTCAACCAACCAACCATCAAGTATCAGACGTACATTACCTCTTGAAAATCCACAATTGAATGTGACACTGAGCATTACAACGTAACTCCTTAAAGTGATAGTTATTCTGAGATTATAAGAGCCCAATTCCACCAAGTGGTATAAAGAAAAGGTAAAAGTCACCCAACAATAACTAGATTTCCAAGTCTTTGTTTTTGAAAATAAGCTCTAACAAGGATCTTGAAGAATCTTCATCCATCCATCCCCGATACCTTCAGATACTAAGTACACCGCTCGTGATATTTCACTTCAACTTCAAATAAATAATAGTGAATTAACCCCGTTGTCACATCTTGTTAAAAAGCTCAAATCTAGCCTCCTTTGATCTTAAAAGTGAACTTTGTTAATGGTTTCATCCCGACCATGGTTAAAAGCACATAACCCCGTAAAACCATGTAATAACCAAACTGCCATGAAGACAACCCAAACACACACCCAATTCATGAAGTACACCCTTTTATCCCTTCTTTGAAGCGAAACCGCAGCACCCGACATCAAGTAAGATCCAAATTTACACTTTCTCTTCTCCAAGATGGTTCCATCATTACGGGATTTTACAACTCTATGATTTAAACCGAGAAATTGTTTCTTTCGCGGGATTTTACAAAACCAAGAATAAACCGTAAGATAGATCCGGAAATGCACTTTACTAATACCAGGATGTTTCCATTGTCAAGGGATTTTACAAGTCTATGATTTAAACCGAGAAATAGATTCTTTCACGGGATTTTACAAAATCAAGACAAAACCGTAAACAATGTCAGTTTGAATGTTTAATGACAATTTTGGTTTCAGTGAGTATCTGTTTTAGGGGAACATGTCGCGCTGTTAGGTTCCCAAATATGCAACACAAGTAACAATAGAAGAAATAGAGAAGAGAAGAGAGGCGGATGAACAATAATCAAACACACACACACGATATAGTAATACGGTTACGCGTAGGAGAGTGAATGAAAGAAAATATTGAACAACCAACCCTCAAGTGAGGGTTATTACAATGTATTTATAGGAGGGAAGCTAGGGCAACACTCCTAGTTCCCATCCTTTTCCTCATTGTACTAGGCCTAGGCTTATGGGCCTTCTACATAAGCCTAAGGCTAATTACTAACATAAAGGCCATATTAAGCTAACTATTACATATGAGTCACTAACACTTGATTTAGGTTTAGGAGTGATTCCAACAATCTCCCCCTAAGTGTTGGTGATAAATGAATATTAACGGTTAAGGTATAGATGTAATAGAAGCTTTGACGTCTTCTGACATTCTTCTTTCTTGTGAGAAAAATTGCCTTGATTTGAACAATCTCCCGAGTGTAGAGAAATTGTTTTCTTTAAACAGTTCGCTTTGGCGTCATCTTTGTCTTTGTCCTTTGATCATTGTTCTTTGTGATGGTAGTGATAGTATGTTGTTGTTTATGTGCATCAATTCGCCTTCAGTGCCTTCTTTGCCTGTCTCCGTCTTTCTTCAACATGCTCACACGCTCTTTTAATGTTGGATTTCAGATCTTGATGAAGTTCTTTAAGTCTTTAACTTTGTAGATTCTTTGGTTTGACGAAGAATCATTCGACTTTGTGTTGCTTTTAAATAGAACTTCCATTAGTGATGATGTTGGCATGAGTATGTGAAGAATCTGCACGATCATTCCGCTCCAGAGCTTCCATAAGAAGAAACATTAAAACGGTTAGTAATAAGCGGATCACCGGCACTTACAAGTTCAAACTTCGAGTGTTAACAGCATAGTGTGAAAACACAACTCTAATTCTCACAAAGGCCGTTCCTGAACTTGAGTCCCACAAGTGAGATAACACGATGTGCCGAAGTACACCTACGATTCAGATGAGTCGCTGAGGTACACCGAAGCATCACCTCATGACTATAGACCGTTTGAGACACACTAAGCGTAATCCACGGGGAGTTACTGAAGTGACCTGCTGTTGTCGGGAGGCTTTGATGTTGACCCGGCGGAGTTTCCATTCAATCAATCAGGATCACAATTGTGAACCTCTCATAAATGTTCTCGACAGATTGCTAAGATCTGTGAAGGACTCGATAACGTACCACTGATGTTCTTATTGTTGAACAACAAGTGATGAAATGTCAAGTGTACCTAAGAGATCTTTTGATGAATCTCGTAGCTCTAGACTCAATAGTGCGTTTTGGTTTTCCTGAGCGGAGACTAGGGAGAGGGTCTTCTTCTTCAATACCAGCAATCTCTAAGAGAAAGCCGATAGTTTACGTAGGGTTCCCTGTGAGAATAAAACAAGCTTCTGTTGAGAGAAACTTGAGTGGCTAAGAAGGTTTAGTGCATACGTCACTGGGTCCATGACGACTTTTAATCTTCAATACCGGTGTCATCTAGTGACAACCAGTAGCATATGAATTGAACCCGGTGTATGCCCTAAGTTGAATAATTTGGAGGGCTGTTTCTTTTCACCCTTTTCTTTGCTTTTCTTTTTAATTCTTCAACTCCTTCTTTCTCCGATTCTCATTTTCTCCTTTTTTATAATCATACCTAAGGACTTCTAATACTAACTATTGGTAGTGTCCTTGGGTAGATCCCTCCGGCTCTGGCGGATCATAGGACGGATCTGCTATTCCTAACCTTAATCTCCTTATAACTCCATTGCCATAAAACCATTTACATGAAAAATCTCTTAAAGTGTTTATGAATGAAAAACATTTTGTACCACTGTAAGAGTTTGATCTTTTCATAAATACTCCCTCAACATGTGCTTAAGAGTTTTGACTTAAATGCACACGATGAGGAAAAGAAGCGCACTTTTGAATTGATCTACTCAAGATAGACAATTCCTTGCGAGACACGATTACGTTGTATAGTTAAAGAGATACATTGTCAGCTTTTAGGTGACAACAAGCTCTAATAACTACCTTGAAGATGTGGACAACCCGAAAGGTTGTCAAACCCGTCAAAGTTCATGTCTATCAAGAGCTTCTCGAATAGGTACAATTTACTTGGATAAGTCTTGGAAGACAAATCTTTTCAATGTATGACTGATTCGATCAATTCATGGGTTGAAGTCTTTCACGAGAATTCATGAGCAAAACACAACATATTTTTGATCACATATTTTTCTTTTCTCCCCCTCAAAAATGGCATATCAATGTTATTTTGAAGAAAGTTTGAGAATAAATATGACCATTTTGAGTTTTGTGGGAAGATAACCACTGTGAACAATTTATGAACAAAGATTTTGAATTAAATACTCCCCCTCAACGAGTGATATAAACGGTTGAGGTTTTGAAAATCATAAGGGGAAGTACTTGTTCTTTTGAGCAAAACCTTGAAAAATGAAAGGTTTGATAGGTTTTACTCAAAAGTAAGAAGCTTTCGCTCCTTTTATAAGGATTGTGGCACTGAGGCGTACCGTAGGGTCCTTTATTTACAAGAGCGGGTTGTACACTGTAATGTGTGCACAAGCCATAGACATATTTAATCACACATCCAAAATATTATTAAATAGAAACAGTTAAAGGGGTACCAGGAAGTCCATCAATGTTTCGAGGAATGCGAATTGGCGTTGATAGCCGAGAGCAATCCTGGGGCGACCACCTACAAAGCTTTCGTGTTCGGCTGATCCGTCGATACAACCTTTCATCAATCATGGTGATGATCCTCTTCACATCCCGTCTTTCCTTAGAATTCCATCGCTTTTTAGACCCAATTCATTCATGAATATCCTTCAACCTATAAGCTAATCCGTCCCTAACCTTCTTCAATGTGTGATCCCCAAACTTATGAAGATCACTACACGCCATCAAGCAGTTGCGTAGTGTTTCACTAAGGTAAACCACTCCGAATGGTTTCTGATGAGTGTGTATTGTGAAATGCGGTTGATGTCGGAACATCTAGCTGAGGTGGAGTGAAGTTGACACGTGCGATATGATTCAACTACAAGCTGGAAATCTTCTACACGTTCTTTGATGACTATGCGTCTGATGAAGATAAGCAAGGAATTGATGAATTCACGTTGTACTTCAGTCGAAAATTGTCTCATGCGACCCTGTACTTTGGCAAGGTACATGCTTCAATGTCGTTGAGAGACAAATTCTCAAAAGTCCGCTTCGAGAATGCATAATCTCTTTCGTCTTGCCTTTTTACCACAATATTTTTTAGAAAAGTGTAGTCCCATTTGGACGAAAGATCAACATGTTTGATGGCAACGATACTCTTAGTACTGAACACTTCATGTTGAGACTTGAACCTGGCGCGCTTACGTAGTAGATTCTTCGGAATTCCGGCCAATGGTGAATCCCATACAGTGCATCACGGTCATACTCTTCCACATTGTTGGAGAACATGTGGTTAGCTCTTTCCTCGATGGCTATGCAGTTAGAGTATATGGTAGGGAATGGAAGTGTCAGTAATGTAGCGTATTTCCTTGAACCATCGCCACCGTGAAGAAGAAATTCCAAGTCTTTGTTGAAGAAATATCTGAATGGAATCCTAGGCTGATCAGGTTGGCCAATTGTTGGTAGAGGTTTGGACCAGTCGGTATAATATGGAGGATTGTCCCGTTTGGTGAAGTCGATGTTTGCTTCTGGGTTGAGCCAATCCATGTTGTTAGACATGGCTCGTGCTATATTATCAAGGTGATACTCAACTTCAATAGCACTTTCCGAGCTGTCTTTGAGAAGTTGAAATGCTTCATTCTTGATTCGCTTCAACTCGGATTTCATCATCTTCTTCACACGGAATTTTTCTTGTAGTAGTTTCGCATGCTCCAATGTACTACATTCTGTCACCTCGACTCTTGACCTTGATGGGTAGGGAGTGAAATCAACAAGCTTCGAGAACCATTCAAATTCAGTATCATCTTCGTCCAGCCATGATAAGACGTCATCATAGAAGCGCCTTTTCTTCTTTTTCTTTGGCCGGTTGAAGATTACGGTTTCTTAGTGTGTCGGAGAGATGGGTTGTTATTATGGCTCAGGGATTTCCTCATCGTCACCACCTGTATACTCAAAGTGATCACCGGTTTTCTGAGTCTGGGTGGTGTCTCGAATCTGAGGTTTTTCAGTTGAAGAGCGAGGAGGGATCTTTGTTGAGCTGGAGTCCTTTGGGTTGGAGTTTCATTGAGTCTGAATGGAGGATGATTCACCGAGACTTTTTAGACGTTTGGGCTCGTTATCCTTATCCCCATCTTTGTCTTCGTCGTCTCTTGGCGTTTAGGCCTTCACTTCTTCTCTGTGTGTGACCGAGTTGGTATTCCAGCAATGCTTCAAACAATTTAGCCGTGGGAGGCAAACGTTGCGAGCATTTCAACATTTGAGCTACTAGCAGGTTCCCAATTCATCATCGAGAAGATTGTGAGTTCAAGCGGATTGATGTTCACATTCATCGGAGTTGATTTCATGGCTTGCTTGGCTAGATGTAAGAGATTCGGATAAAGTTGTGCTTATACATCTCCTTTGTCTGTTTAGGAACGACCTCCATGAGGAACTTGTGAGAGTATCCTTGGATCATCTCGTCCATTCTCCCTTGAAGATCATCTTTCATGAGCTTCTGGACATACTCCCTTTCAACTTGCATCTTGTCATTCTCATCATGAAGATATTGTACTTGATTAGTCGCAAGGAAATTCAAGCTTCGTAGAGTATGTCTTTCTTTCGACTGCTTGACACTTTGATGATTCAGTCTTAGCATGAGACTTCCAAGAGGCAGTTGGCTTCTTCACTGGTCTGGATGTGGATCTGGTTGTTCTTTTTGATGGTGGTGGTGAAGAGTGAGAAGATATCGATGATGATGAGATATGAGGAGACTCGGGTCCTTTGGTGGCTCGAAGTTTCTTCCTTTGACCGTCTTGAGGACTATCTAGAAGATACTTATCATACTCAACATCTTCTTCATTTCCAGACTTAGCTTTTTCATCAGCTTTGGCTTTAGCTGCAGCTTCTTCATTAGCTTTTTCCTTCTCTAACTTCTCAGATTCTGGTTCTTCAATGTTGTAATCAATAGAATCTTCCACGCTCTTTTGTTGTTGCTCTAAAGTGGTGGAACCAAATCCCTTATCGGGTCGATTAACCGCATCAGGATTTGGTGTAGGTTGAGCTCCCACTTGACCCTCCGGGGCCACCCATTTGTTCTTTAGCAAATTCTTGTGCGACCTGTTGAAGTCTAATGAATTTGAACTTTTTCCTGTAATCAGTGTCTAGTTGCTCTTCATCTGAATCTTCTTCTTCTTGTTGCTCAATGACTGGAGTCTTTCCTTTGCCGTGTTCAGCTGGTGGACTGGGAGGTTTAGATACCGTTGTAGTGTCATCTTTAGCGTTTGAGTAAAAATCTCTTCATCGATGAGTACCTTCGAGTCCTCGTGTTAGCTTTCTTTCGGTTCAGGCTTAGGTACGGGAATAGGAATAGCTTCCTTGGCGGGAACTGTCCTCTTACGTGGAGGATTCCTCCTAGGAACTTCCTCGACTCTCATTGCTTGATTACTTCCTGCACTTCCTCTTCGGTTTTCTTGTAGGCGTACCAGAAGATTTTTCATCGAGGAAACCAACTTTGTTCTCTTCCACTGCAACCAAATATCTTTTATAAGAGTAGAGCTTTTGAGTTCATCTCGAGAAGATGATCCAACCAACACGCACCTTGTTTCTTGGTAGTTGACTCCTTAAATCATTTGTAAGAGTAGGTTCAGACATCATGTCGAGATTGTCGGGGTCATTGATTCTTTTGGGGATATCTGGATTATACCCAAGTGCTCTCTGGATCAACAGTTTAGTGTATCTGATGTAAGGAATCTTTGAGCCAAGCTTTTGAGGAATGTCATTATCTCATCCCAAATCGAGCTTCAACCGATGTGCTTCATGTTGATCGAGCCCAAAGATTTGCAGTTCCATGAGCTTGGGATGCTTTCATAGCAGTTGTCCTGACGAGAAATGGATTTTGTGATGATGATATAAAGGGTTCTCCAAGGTTGAGGGATGTTCTTGAGATCCGCGTGAGAATGCTTAATGATAGCCCACGAAGCTTCGTCATACCCAATATCAATCAAAATTGCGAACGTCTCTTCAGGTTAGTGCAGCAGAGGAATTGTTGGTATGATGTAAGGAATGAGGAGGACGCCGCCTTAATCTGCAGGAGTGATGGTGATTTGCTTGTGATTGAGTGTCACCTTTGCCACAGCATTTTGACCTTTGACCATCGCATTGTATTCGAAATTGTTGTATGTAGATCTCCGGAACGATTGGCGAGTTGGTGAGCATGTTCTGATAGGGATGGTTCTTCAGAATATCCACTGCAATGAGACAAGAATATTCGGTGAGAGAGTTTCAAAGTCGACAAGAAGATTATTCTTTCCAATCTTCATTGGATAGCCATGCGGGAAGATATCAGCAATGGTGAGAACATTTTGTGCATCCACATTCATTTGAGCTTCCATGTTGTGATCTGAAACACATTTAGCCAAAAGAACCAACATATCGAATGACATAATGTTAGTCAACAGAAGGTTTTATTGTCTATTTATTTAATGATATATGTCAATGATTGTTACGAGTCCAACGTCACTTGTTTGTTCAATAGTCCAATGATGTCGAGAAAAGTTTCGTGAGTTAGTTAACTTTAAGTTTTAAAGTTTATGTTATCACTTATTTTTCACAACATATTAAACGTTTAAGCTTATTAGTGACATTTATTGGTTTCGTGACGTTATGATTTATTTATTTACAAGTATGCACGCGTAACAATTCATTATGAAGGTTTGATCAAGGCTTAGGCGTAGAAATGGTAGCTTATGCGTAAACAGGAATTATACGCGTAGACACAAGCTTATGCGTAGGAACCTTACTTACGCTTAAGAAATATTACGCGTAAGAAATATTACGCGTAGGAAAAGGGGACCTTATGCATAGAGCTTACGCGTAAGCGCATATAACACCTTACGCGTAAGGCTTTTTCCGAAGTAGACCTATGCGTAGTGGTCACCGCTTTACGCATATCCTTCACGGGATCGCGTAGTCCCTTTGTAGAACCTACGCGCATAAGCTTACGCGTAAGATTTCTCTACGCATAACCATCTGCGTAAGGTGATCCTTATCGCGTGAATTGCTAATGACCTTCATTCTGAATTATACGTGTAGCAGACCTGAAATAAATTCATCATAGCAACAATATTAACACATACATCCATTCTTAAACAGAACATGGCATGAAAACACATAAAACAGTTTACGCGTAAGTAATTTACGCGTAGTCTTAAACCCTAGTTTCAAGAATTACGCTTAAGAAATCTAACCATGGAAATAGCATCAAATTTTTTTACGGTAAGTCTAAGAAGCCTATAGAGTTGTTTTATCCAAGTTTTAACATCAAACAAGTCATGAATCAAAAATACCCAAACCGTATGAATATAAACTCTAAATTCCAATTAATGAATCATTAGAGTTTACGGTAGTTTTAAGGTTTAGTTATGATTAATTCAACTTGAAAACAACCTATTATAACAATTTTTATCACCAAAAACTTTCACAAATGAAAACACCTAAAACGACTCATGAACCCTAATTTTGAAAAACCATCAATTCGTGTTTTACGGGTGGATTTTGAGGATAAACATAGTATCATTGATATTAAAGAAACGTTTTGACCCATTTATCTTAACCTCAAACACATAAACATGATCATGTGTTCTTACGCGTATGCGTATAACAAAAAATCAACCATATTCGTAAATTTAACCGTTGGATTGGTTGAAAATCAAAACCAATGTTTAAAAACGTGTTACAAACACAAAACCACTTACAGATTGATGATCAAAACTTCGGATTTGTTGAATGATTATTATGCGTAGGATGAGTTTGGTGTGTGTAATAAATGTGAAGTGAAAAGGTTAGGTGAGGAGTTTTATTAAAATAACTTTGAGCTTTTGACAATATTAGCCCCTCCACCTTTTCCATTTTCATCCAAAGCCTTTTAACTTACATTTTGGTTACCAAACGAAAGATTTTATGACAGAAACTTGACGACACTCCCCCTTGACTTAAGAAATAAAGAAATGTTATAAATTTTAGTCGAGGAGTGTCATGAACCGAAATGTAACCACCGTTTTAAAGAAACAACTGGGATTAGGTAACATGCAAGTATAGAGATATTTTGAAACAGTTAAGAATTTATTTTCTCCCCCTCAACACTTGATCGGAAAAATACTGAATTTTGAAAGATTTGAGTGTTGACGGAAGAGTTGTACTTGCCATGTTAAAAGAAATATAGATAGAAGAATATTTTTGTTGTTTTATCAGATTTTATATTTTTTGTATTTTGTTTTTGAAAAATATTTACAAAAGAGGTTTTGGTGTTTGTGGATTTTAAGAATGTTTTAAGAGTTCATCCAGTTCCTCTTGAGTCAAATACCTCATACCAATCCGGTGGACCAACTCATTAAACCTAGCGGGAGGCAAGGCTTTGGTGAGAAGATCACTGCTAATTGGTATTCGTACCCACAAAATATAATTCAACAGTACCCTTTTCCACGTGGTCCTTGATGAAGTGATATCGAAGATCGATGTGCTTTGACTTTGAGTGTTGAACGAGTTGCATGAGATCGCAATAGCACTCAGATTGTCGCAGTACATCGGGATTCTGTCAAATACGTAACCATAGTCTTTGAGTTGTGTTCTCATCCAAATGACTTGAGCACAACACGCGGACATGGCTACATATTCGCTTCGGTGGATGACATGCGATATACAATCCTGCTTCTTTCGATTGCCAAGATACCGTTTGTCACCAAGAAATTGTAGTGCTCTGAAGTACTTTTCCGAGAGTCTAAGCAAATGCTGGCGTGATCAGCATATGAAAAAGCTATTAGTTCAAAACTAGAATCCTTCGGATACCAGATCCCCAAATTAATAGTTCCCTTGATGTATCGGAGGATTCTTTTAGCCTCAGAGAGGTGGGTTTCAATTGGTCGCGGCGATAACGGGAGCAAAGATAAGCGGCAAAGACAATATCAGTGCTGGCTGGCTGTTAGATACATGAGAGACCCGATGATACTACGGTATTTAGTAGGGTCCACCAATTTCCCATGTAAATCAGCGTCTAGCTTCTTGGTATGAGCCATTGGTGTGGCGTAGGTGTCACAGTTTTGCATTCCAAATTTGTGTAACAATTCAAGGGCATATTTGGACTGACTCAAGAAAATACCACGGGGTGATTGATGAACTTGCAGTCCTAGAAAGAGCGTAAGTTCACCCATCATGGACATTTCAAAATGTTTCTTCATTAGTTTTGCAAAAGCGATTGAGTACTTTTTATGAGTTGACCCAAAAATGATGTCATCCACATAAATTTGAACAATTAAAATATGTTCCCCGTGATATTGTATGAAAAGAGTTGGGTCGACCGAACCTTTGGTAAAATTATTGGCAATGAGGAAAGATGATAGCTTATCATAAACCGTTTCTTTCAGTTGACCATTCAGAAAAGCAGTTTTGACGTCCATTTGAAAGACCGCTATATTCATATGAGCTGCGAATGCCAGAAATATCGAACAGACCTCAAGACGAGCAACCGGAGCAAATGATTCTTCAAAGTCAATACCCTCTTACTGTCTATAACCCTTAGCCACCAGGCGTGACTTGTTTTGATGACATTCCTTCAGCATCAATTTGTTCTTCCAAATCTATTTTAGACCAATGACGTAGACCCCGGATGGTCTTTCAACCAGTTCCCATACTTCAAGACGTTTGAATTGGTTGAGTTCTTCTTGCATGGATTCAATCCGGTTATCTTTTGTCATTGCATCCTTAATGTTTTTTGGGTTCGGTTTGTGACGGTGAGTGCATAAATGCAATGTTCACCGTCTTGCATGAAGACGTTGTCTCGTAACGACTGGTTGGTTTGGGTTGCCAATAATATTTTCCAGAGGATGGTCTTTTGTCCATCGATGTGTAGAGGGTTGATGTGGATATACATTATGCAGATTCTGAGGATTCAAATGGCTTGTAGATGATTTCGCGACATCAGGTGCAGCAGTTTCATTAGCAAACGGGTTAAAGAATGCATTTGGATCAAAATCTGCAAATGGGGGTACTTCATTCAAAACATCATCAGCCGGTTCATCATTGTTGGAAGCGGTTTGTTCAACTGTTGTGTTGGAGTCAACTGGTGGTGCATCTTCAACAGTAGTTGTTGACGAGTAAGCTGAGGGCTTGTGTCAGCTGATGATGGGGTTTGGGGGAAGTTTAAACGGTTGTGACCGGGTTCCAAGCTGTTATACTCAGAAGCCATTGTGAAGAAGTTTCAGAATCAGCTTCCCCCAAACTGACAACTGTCTTTAGCAGATTTGAAACTTTTATGAAGTCTACATTTCTTCTAGCTTTTGAAGGTTTCAATATGCAGCGAAATTAGTAGATGAGCAGTAAACCAAACAAAGAAAATCTGACTAATTGCGGAAGATCCGTTCGAGGGAAAAATGCCAGAAATCAACAAGATCTTCTCACGTATGTAGACGCATCACACCAAACAAACCACGAAAGATGAAATGATACGACTTTCCCCTGAATGTTGTGGTCTTTCAGAATACTAATCACATGTGAATATGCAATAACTCGATGCCAAGACCGTGTGTGAGGCATCTTAACATCATATTTGGGTAACTTCACACAAGATCACCCGTGAAATTGCGACGATAACACCAAAGTGAGACGTTTGAGCCACATATCGTCTTATTTCTTCCCCCTAATTGAAGAAATTCAAGAAGCCATTTGGTTTTCGCAAAGAAGCATGTAGAAGAACAAGGAAGCAATGACCACCTACACACTCTCTCCCCCTCGATGTTTTCAATGATTCAGAATCATACATCACGTATGTTGATGATGAATTAAAGACAGCGAAACCATGTATGTCCAATTGATCGAACAAGTGTGAAGTACCAAAAATATTTCGAGAGAGTCAACTGCTGATAAAACTTCTCTGTTCATAATGTTGATCATCAGCTGTGTCATTGTTGTTGAAGCATTGATCTTCTTTATAGAAGATTCGGTTGTTGTTGTAGATTCAGGTGTATCGAAATTAGAGTATTATCGGTTGTCAGCGGAAACATTATTCGATACATCTGAAGCACGACTTTTGGCAGAATCTTTAAACAGAGGAGCAAGCAATGTTTCCAATTCATGACGATTAAGTACAATGGTGGAATAGCTGATGGATCATGCTATTTTTGATGATGAAACGGGTCCTACTGTTGTGCGTTAGGAGCCATAGCTGTTGTACCTGCACATAGAAAAATAGGGGGCAAGAAGAGAAAAACATGGATCCCCAAGTGTAACTGGGTTCCAGATGTTAGAAGCATTAAGATGTAGTGTCAATTATCTTCTTGACACCTGAACATGCTATTTTGATGATTTCCTTTCCCCTTTCAGGGATGGATGTTGTGGGTATCCACTTGTTTGGTGCAACTACTTAGCATCTTGCCTGTAGGAATCCACCTAAGACTAACAGTTTTGAAAATCCTACCCGTTGGTATCCATCTAAGGTTAGATCTAGGGGATGTTGAAACTTCTTTTGGGAAGAGTCTGCGTCATATATGGATCCACCTATTAGGTTTCTGACAGTTTACATTTATATCAACGGGTTTATTTCTAACTGTTTGTTGAGTTAACTTAGGTTTTGGTTTGCTACTCAGGTAGTGTTCATAATACACTCGAGGGTGATACACTAGGTCGTGAACCTAAGATTCCATCCTTTTGAAGAAGTGCCCTTTTCCTAGCCTTTTCTAGATCATAGTTCTTGTATGCGTCATTTGAATCATATGAATTTTAATTTTAATGCTCGGTTTAGACGGTGTTCGAACTAATCCTAGATTTGCCGGAGCGCCACATGTTGGGGTTTAACAGAAACAGGTATAACAGAAACAGGTTTAACAGAAACAGGTTTAACAGAAACATGTTTAACAGAAACAGAAGCATTATTCTTAGGCCATGAATGTGGAGTGACTGGTTTTATCAAATGATTATTCTCAACAACTTGGGAGGGATGGTTTTGAAGATTTTGAACGTTCAAATTTAAATGCAGTTGGTTGTCTAACTACATATTGTTTTCTGAAAGGTTGTAGAGACGATTTCCCCAAGATTGTTGGTTTAGCAAAATTATTATCCACACTCTTGTCAGTTAATCTTCTCAGTTTGTTTTGTAAAGCAACATGTGCAAGCCCCTTTGCTTGAATTTGAGCCTTTAAATGCTCATTTTCTTTTACTAATGTATCCACACGATTACTTTGTTCATTTGAATACTGACCATTGTGTTCTGAAGAAAAAAATTTGTTTTGTAGTTTAAGTTCAAGAGAGATGCACTGTGCCTCTAGTTTTGAAAAATCTTTATGAAACTGAGCAATGGTCTTTTTGAGAAGAATGTTTTCAGATTCAAGAGTTTGATTTGACGTTTCAGTTGAATTGTTAACAAGTAAGGGCTCAGACGGAGATAGTTGTTCCGCGGACATTGTGCAACACACTGGTCAACCTCTCCTTCATTACTAAATTCTAGGTTTACTCGATGTTGTGTCGCATTTGCTTCAGAATATGATCAACAGTAGATTGTACCTCGACCATACATTGCTTCGTCGTGTCATAGGTGGGTAAGATATCTTCCTCAACCATTTGTTCTTCGTCACAGTTGGGCTCGGTTTCGTAGTTAAGTATGATATCTTCTCTAGATCTGCTCTGTCATAATCCTGCTTTTCCAATGCTACAACCTCATTGTCCGCATTACCGCAGTTGCCAGATAATGCACAACATTCTCAACGTCCATTTGAGCATTCCTTTCATGTACATCAACTCTTTCACTTTGCACGACTGCGGGATATCGGGAATTTGATGATGTCTGACGCTTCAATGCCAGAGCCAGAGCCATGTATCCTTCTTTCAATGCCACAAATGCAGCATCATCTTCAGAATCCATTTCACTCCCCTGCAGAAGAATCAAAGAGAAGAAAAAGGTGCGAAGTCGATATAGCACACAGAAGGCCGATATAGTGAATTTCAATTTCCCTCCAAAAATAATTTTGAAAAATTTTGACTCTCAAAATTTGAAATTCACTATAAAATTCAATTCTAAGGTTGTAAGAAAAATTTGAGTCTACAATTTTGACGCCAAATTTTACCCGAAATTTTGAATTTTAAAAAATTTGAATTTTGGACCAAAATTTTCACAGTTAAACCAAAATTTGAATCTTGCGTAAAAATTGAACGTTTAGTCTCCCCGAACGATTAAATTTTACTCAAATTTTCCCGCCAAAATTTGAATCTTGCGTAAAAATTGAAAGTTTTGAATTTTTTTTTTGATAACTTGTGTTGATGGATCTTTGTAGTCGAATGAACCTTTGTTGATGAAGTATCCTTAGGCGTAGAAATCACAATAAAGCCAAGTAGCACTATGCGTAAGTAAAACACACCAAGTTGCAGTGCATATGAAAGGTTACGCGTAGGTTTAGCTTCAGCGTAAAGAAAGTAACAAACACTAAAATTAAGCGTAAAACAAGAAGTTAGGTAGAAAACTTAGTAGGTTACCTTATGCGTAAGACGAAAGCTTAAACGCAAGATAAATCTTATGCGTATTTTCTTCGCGGCAAGCTTTATGCTTATGCGTAATTTTAGGGTTTTATCCCAAGTGATCTTTTACACTATCACAGTACAAAAGATATCCAAAGTCGACGAATTTTCAGCATCCAAGCGAAAACACGGAGTAAACCACGA
Organism: Chrysanthemum makinoi; assembly: GCA_910596185.1. Lineage (NCBI taxonomy): Eukaryota > Viridiplantae > Streptophyta > Magnoliopsida > Asterales > Asteraceae > Chrysanthemum > Chrysanthemum makinoi. The sequence goes on along the minus strand of OU343223.1, from coordinate 131,752,801 downwards.
AACTGAAGATCAAACCAAGGAACACGTTGCAGTAGTTTTAGGGTTTTTACTACGCGTAGTTCTACTCGTAAGGTGACTTTTCCCAAAGATGTTTCTAAACCAGATTTTTGTGATGAAATAGCTTCAATATCACAAAAATAACACAAAAGTGTGAAACTTGATGATCCAAAGCGTCTAAAACAGTTAAGCGTAGAATGAAACCCTCGTTAAAAATCAAGCTCAAAAACAACGATCCACACGTAAAGGTTGAAACTTTTTGCCAAAAACAGTTATTTTAACACCTTAAAACATTGAAAGTACAAGAATCTTGGATTAAAAATGTAAAAAAACATGTTTTTAAGCGAACCAAAGTATCACGTATGCTTTACGCGTAGGACCAAAACCTACTTCAAAAACAATACGATTCACCCAACTAGTAGTGATTGATACCCTGTTAGGTTCCCAAATATGCAACACAAGTAACAACGAAGAAATAGAGAAAGAAGTAGGATGAAGAATAATCAAACATACACATACGATATATTATACGGTTACGCGTAGGAGAGTGAATGAAAGAAATATTGAACAACCAACCAATGAGGGTTATTACAATTTATTTATAGGAGGGAAGCTAGGGCAACACTCCTAGTTCCCATCCTTTTCCTTATTGGACTAGGCCTAGGCTTATGGGCCTTCTACATAAGCCTAAGGCTAATTACTAACATAAAGGCCATATTAAGCTAACTATTACATATGAGTCACTAACACTTGATTTAGGTTTAGGAGTGATTCCAACACGCGCTTCATCAACGGTTCATAATCCAACATCAACAACATCATCAGTCATCCAATCAGTACTTTGGTAAACACATCATTCACGCATTCTGTCGGCTATTGCATTGACAACATGGAGAAGTAAACCCGATATACCAAACTTGATCATGAAGTAGAATTCCCAGATTTGTTACTTAAACTTGTACTAATCCTTGTGAAGAAGAAACGGTGTACCCAATGTACAAAACCTCTGACGTATCCTGTTGCGTGAGACACGGTGATAGTTACGTTGTGAGTTAAGCGAGAAAGAATCACAAGCGTAACTAAATAGCCAAGTCTTTATCACCCTCTATAAATGCCCAAAAAAGTCATCTTCGCTGAAGGGTAGAAAGAAAGAAGACGAAAATAAGTAAACGCGTCCGGAAAAACCTCTCTTCAAATCCAAATAAGAAATACCTTCCAAACAGCCCCGTAGTCAACGTTTTCTAATAAACTCTTGAAGCAGTGACATAATATTCTTCGTGAAAATATCTAAACCAAAGTATCAAACCTCATAGCAGATCAACTCTCATCATCACACCAAGTCATATCAACAAATCTCATTATCAGAAATCAATATTAACCTTCAATTCGCATGTCTCAGATCTCATAATCAATTAACTCACATAAAGTCCAATTTTTTTGAGAAGCCCATTCGACCCAATCATGTGTACGACCCACACTTGGTTACTTGCAAGAATCAAGGTCCGGTATATGAAAAACTATCCAATCGTCCAAGTAGAGCCTTTAGAACATTAAACTCAATACCAAATTAGTAACACCGGTCAATAAGCTCAAGCCCATGTTTTTCAAATAGATTAAGCCGTGAATTAACGAATCCTTCTTGAAAATTAGCATACCAGAAAATGCAAAAACATATACCAAAAAAATTTACACAATGTATTAAAACTACATTGGAAGGTTAATTCATATCATCCCGTTAACTTTTGATATAGCCAACGCATACAACTTTGGATATAGCCAATGCATACATTTTTCGTTACAGCCCATGTACGATACATCCTCCAAAGCCCAACCAAATCCAGTATTCACGTTCAAATGAGTTACTATCCGATCCATTAAATTAACACAGCCCATGGCCTCAACATAACACCTAAACCACTTGACCCTAATAATTCGGACTATTAAAAGCCACTAAAACTCATTCAACCCTAGTATCACTCACACATAAACACGCCTCTATTCTCTGTTACTCCTCACATCACCAAACCCTAACACATCTTCAACAATAATCCGCCTCCATAACAAATCTGCTATCTCTCACAAAAAAAATCCACCCTACATTAACTTATCATAACAGAGACGCTCCACATCATTACACATATCAAGATTGGTAATCATTATGACCACCAAGCTTGCCACAAGGATGGCTCGAGGCTTTGATTCGCCACAGGGTTGGTTCGAATATCATCATATGCTTACCGAATCAGACTCAGGGAACAAGGTTGGTAATGATTTTTTATGTTTTCGTTTAGAGTATCAACGAACGAATCAAAGAAAATGATGTAACACGATTGTTAACATCATTTCTTTATACTCGTATAGTAACAAAAACAAAAATTATTAGATCTATGATGGTATTGTGGGTATAGATTTAAAAAATCTTTGAGATTTCATGAGAGATTCATTAACCCACAAGGCTGAGGTCATTATTAATTTTTTTTTCTTTAGATACATGATTGTTAAGTGTTTTTGGATTGGAGTCGAATCAGTTGCATTACCAAGCCATGGACTGAGGTCGATGATGGTATATGGTATGATGGTATTCATTGTGGTCAAGGTTTTGTTTGACTGAAATTTGGTATTAGTTGACTGATGATGGCATAAGTCTGAAGTTGTATTGAGTATAGATGGTATTTGATTTTGAGTTTGAGGTCGTGGTCTAGTGGTCTATCTTCTTCATCCTTTCTGTCATGTTAAGTCGAAACACAAGTCGCTAGATTTGTTAACAAGTCGCTAGGTCTATTATCAGGTTGCTAGGTCTGATAACAAGTCACTAGCTGCCTTTTTGAGTCAAGTTGCTAGCATAACGTTAACTTGTTCAATAACAAGTTGCTAGGTCAAATCGCTACAAAATTATAAGTCACAAGTCGCTACCACTTATTTGACAAGTCGCTAGAAAACTTCATGAAAAGTTGCTAACTTATTAAATAACAAGTTGCTACGACAAGTCTCTACAATTTTTTCATGTTAACAACTCGCTATAAGGAACCAACTTTAGACAACTCGCTAGCATGAACAGCAGCAAGATTAGACCATTTTTTTCATGAAATGACCATAAACATATTAAACCCAAAAACAAAGCATAAGAACTGCTTCATATGACTGTTTAACCATGACACAAATTATCATATTCAAAGCACATGACTTTTTCATATACAAAAACAGATTTACTTGTTAGCGAAACATGACTTTTTGACCAAAAACAGATTTTTCCTATTCAAGCACATGACTTTTGACCAAAACCAGATACACGACCAAAACCAAATACACGAAACATGTAGAACAGTTATCAAAAAAATATTCCAGACACAAAAGTACCAAAACAGTTTCAACAGGAATCAAAAAATACCACACAAATCAACAAAACACAACAACCTTGGCTCTGGTACCATTTGTAGGATCGAAATATTATTGTGTTGATGATTCGGGTGGTCTTGGATGATCAAAATACATGATAGCCATTTTAGAGAGAGAAAGTAGAGAGATGGGTGTTCAAGCTAGAGACTTGGTTCAATAAAATGTAAAAGGTTAGATTGAAAGCTCCACCCCTTCCATGGATGAAAGGGGTATTTATACTTACAGACACAACGACCTCCTATCGGCCTGTGGATCGGGTATACAGTGGGTAAAGACCCGTCCTTCCTCCACGGTGTTACACTACACTAAACTACGCTACAAACTAACTAATTAACTACTTAACAACGTAAATAACTACAAGTCTACGAGCTAACATGTGCTAGACAATAATTGGGGTGACCGACACTTTAACATGGAATTTCCAATTCCTAACATCTTCCACTGTTCCTCGGACCCCACGAATCCCTCCCACTTGGGATCCGTCTAGTGTAATCCTAGGGATCCGTGGGACGCTCCTCTTTGCCCATGGGTTTTTTGGTTATGGGTTGGTCCATGGGTTTTCCTTAGATTCAATGTATCTAAAGTATACATTGTATCTAGCCAACTTGGGTATGGGTTATGATCCATGGGTTATGGTCCATGGGTTGTGGTTTTTACCCATCCTAATAAACTATTACAACAAATGATTAATTACAACATTTTTGTATTTAAATGGCTATATGTAAATGCTTTACAAAAATAACATGTATCCTTATAATTGTACTTAATATAGCATTATATTTGTTATCAACAAAACACAAAGAGATTGTAAAATATTAATAAACGTTTTTACGGTTTATTTGTATTAACAGAAAGGATTGCTTGGAACTAAGGGTTAAGATTGGATTATACGAAAGTTTAGAAGATTGAAAAGAAGTAAGAGCTAGGTAGTATACCGAGCTCAATGTCGATGTTGTACTGTTGGAATCACTCCTAAACCTTATTCAAGTGTTAGTTACTCATATGTAATAGTTAGCTTATTATGGCCTTTATGTTTGTTATTAGCCTTAAGCTTATGTAGAAGGCCCATGAGCTTAGTCCCAAGCCCATAAGTGAAAGGGAAGGAGTAGGAGTGTTGCCCTAGCTCCTTGCCTATAAATACCTTATGTAAACCTTCATTTGAAGGTTGGTTGTTCAAGTTTTCTCTTTCACTCACTCTACGCCTAACCCTTCTTCATTTTATATCGTGTGTGTGTGTGATTGTTCATCCTTCTTCAATCTCTCTATCTTTCTCTTGATGCTTGTGTTGTAAAACTAGTGACCTAACAGTGGTATCAATCGCCAAATAGTTGGGTGAACAAGTTTGTTTTTGAAGGTTTTTTTCTTGGTCTTACGCGTAAAAGTGAGTGACACTTTGGTTCGCTTAAAAACTTGTTTTTACACTATTTAATCCAAGATTCTTGTACTTTCAATGTTTTAAGGTGTTAAAATACTTGTTTTTGGCAAAAAGTTTCAAACTTTATGCGGATAGTTGTTTTTAATCGAAGTTTTGAACGAGGGTTCTATCCTACCGTAATCGCTTTTAGAGGCTTTGGTGCATCAAGTTTCACACTTTTGTGTATTTTGGTGTTATTGAAGCTATTTTATCACACAAAACTGGTTTAGAAACACTTTTGGACAAAATCAAAATTTCGAGCATTTCTACGCGTAGTAAAACCCTAAAACTACGCATAAGTGCTTCCTTGGTTTGATCTTCATTTTCGTGGTTTATTCCGTGTTTTCTTACTTGGATAAGTCCGAAAATACGTCGACTTTGGATATCTTTTGCACTGTGATAGTGTAAAAGATCATTTGGGCAAAACCCTAAAATTACGCATAAGCATAAGCTTACGCGTAGAAATCCTACGCCTAAGATTTTTCCTACGCCTAAGCCTAGTCTTACGCATAAGAAAATCCTACGCCTAACTTTTGTCTACGCCTAACTTTAGTGTTTTTCCTACTTACGCGTAAGCTAAATCCTACGCCAGAACTCCTTATTGTTATGCGTAACTTTGGTGTTTTTACGCATAAGTGCTACTTGGTTCTTGTCTTTTCTACGCTTAAGGACACTTCATCAACAAAGGTTCATTCGACTACAAAGATCCATTTTACCAACACAAGTTTTCAACATGTCACAACCACCATACTCTAACTATTTCCCTTACACTTATCCTCAACGACAACAACAACTAACTCCACAACATCAACAATGGAATCAACAACAAGCAATTTATCAACAACAATTTAACCAACAACATACTCCACAACTTGCTGCAAATCCACAACCTCAAATGGTTCAACCACCACCAAGTCTTCAAGCTCAACCGCACACAAATGACTTTAATCAACATCCATCAAGGATCACTATGAAGGAACCCACTTGGTTTGCAAAGATGTTTGAAACTTTAAGCACCCAACAATCAATTCATGAGGCCGGATCACTTGATAGACCTCCAATGCTCACTCCAGGAAACTACGATCAATGGGTGATAAGGTTCTTTAGGTTTTGTGATCTAAAGAAGCCACATGGAAAGTTCTTAAAGAAGGTTATCTTGAAAGGTCCATTTGAGATGCCTACTGTCATTGTACCCGGAGATCCAAATGCCATTCCACCAAGAGATGAACAAACGAACATTGCTATCAAGTGCACTTGAATCCTCAAGTACTTCTACACTATGAAGCAGATGAGCTTGCAATGGAATATATCCTCCTAGGATTACCAAACCTAATTCTTCGTAGTGTTGATGCTCAAAAGACCGCAAAGAAAATGTGGGATCATATTCGTCTTCTTATGGAAGGATCTAGACTCAATCGTGAAGATTTGGAATCCAAAATTTACTTGGCTTATGAACACTTCATGATTGAACCTCGAGAGACACTAGAGTCCTATCATCATCGATTTTCATACATCATCAATGATTTGGATAAACACAACATCATCATGCCAAGAATTGCAGTGAATACTAAGTTCCTAAGTAGTCTTGGTCCTGAATGGGAGAAGTATGTCATTTTTCTCCGCCGTTTAAAAACATGCATCAGTCTACATACGGATTGTTGTACGATTACTTGAAGCCTCATGAAAAGGAAGTTGATAGGGAAAGGATTCTCGTGCTCAAATTGCTCCACCGACACATCCGGAAAATCAACAACTTGCCTTATATGCTCAAAACAGCTTATTCTCCTCAACCAAAGAACTCAACCAATCTGCTACAATCACACTATATGATCCTTCACAACCTCCATCTCAACAAACTCAATTGGTTCCATACAACAACAACAATGCTCAAGCCGGGCTAATGAGGAATCGATCCGCTCAAGCATTGCAACAAGTATTTGCTATGATTGCTAATGCCTTTAGCCGTTATACCAACAAATCCAACAACCGTATTCGCTCTTCATCTAATACAAGGAATCAAGCTGTTGTGAACAATGGACGAGTTGAAGTTCGGAATCGTGGTTATGGTCGCCGATGGGCGGTGGTCAAGGGTTTAATGTGTGGGTAGGAATAACAATCGAGCTCCGTGGTGGAACAGGAAATGCTCGAATGGGTTGAATGGTCTTCGAGGCAATGACACTGGCTAATGCATGCCCAAAGCCAAGGACTAGGGCAGTGCTTATTTCAAAGAGGCTCTTCTTTTGGCTCTTAAGGATGAAGCGGTGGAACTCTCACGCACAAAGAACGAGTTTTATGGCAAATGCGCACTGTGATGATGATATGGAGGACTTGCAGCCAATGCAGTTATGTTGATGGCTAATATGCATGAGTTACACATGAGTGACACAGCCCAAGTATGACACTGATGGCTTGTCTCGTGCACCGAACAAACCATTTTCATCTCTCGATCTCATATCTCCGCCAACATCCGAATCCGCAAGGCTCGAATGTTCAAAATGATCCATCCACATCTCATTCCGACGATTTTCAACTAGACCCCGTAGTTATATTTGACGATCAAGATGACCAAACGGTTCCCTTGATAATCAAATTGACTCGCGTGGTTATACTTGAAGATCTCAAGAATGATCATGTTGAGACTCACGCTTGAACACGAACTTTTGCCTCATCCGCATTTTGCTCGCTTTAATACAAGACCAACAGACCATAGTGGAAAAATGTCATGCCATTAATCAGAACTTGAAATGCAAAAATGCACTGTTAACCAAGGATTTTGAATGTTTACAAAAGCAACTCAACTTTTTCAAAACTCAAGAAAACGTGAAAACGGTTTTGAAGCAGCCTTTGCCAAATCTTATCAAAACGAAAAATATTTAGAAAGACAGATGCGTGATCTAGCCGCTTCAAAGAATGCTTTGTTGTCCGAAATAGAACAACTGAAACATGAACATAAAAAGCAAATTAACGCTCTCACCTTGGAAAATCAAAAGCTAAGGCTGAGTTGTTAACTTGTCAAAAACAGTTCTCCGCATACAAAAAGCATTCAACGAAACGAATAGATGATCATCTTGAAGAAATCATCGGCTTGCAAAACAAACTTAAAGAGTTTAAAACTGTTGTTTACAAACATGGCGAGTCGGTCACGGCTATTGAAAAGTTTACTTTAAAACCCAATCCAAATGGATATGGACCGAATCTTGCCGATTACAAACCTAAGCTTTCAACAAAAGCATTCAAACCAAATCCTCAAGTTTCCGTGCGTAATATAAAGTTGATAATTCATGTTATGAGTGTTGTTGAATATCATCGTCAAGAGGAATTAGATGCATAAGACGAGAGTCGATCAAAATTAGAAAAAGTTGTTTACAACAAACCTTTAACTATTCAAAAGCGGTCACTTCGTCACACCAACGGATTCTTCTAACACACCAAGGGTTATCATCAAAACACTCGAAGTCTTCTAATGTTAATCCCCAACCAGATTATGCACAAATTTATGGTCCTTTACCTTCCATCAGTGAAGTAAACTCAAAACCCGAAAATCGCAAAATTCTTAGATATTTTGACATTTTCATGGCTGACCTCAAAATTTTACAACATGAGATAGAATATCGCTCTGAAATCAAAATTGATCATTTTCAATCGCCTCTGGCGCGAGAACAAAGAGACATTTTTCGTAAAAATCTTTACCTAATGTTAAAAATTTGAAAAATTGTGCATTAGCCTGGGAAAAGGATTTTCATAAGGAACTTGAGTGATGAAGGTCGCTTGAGAAAACGAAACATCTATTTCTAACACTAAACGTAAAAAGAAACTGTTGAGAAAAGATGTTGATCGACTCTTGGAAGATGTCATCCGCATGTCATTGATGTCCATAATGTTGTGCTATTGAATTCTTTGTCATATGCATTTGATCATATCTCGCCGATATCGTTGATTCGTGGTAAATGTTGAGAACACTGATAATGTGCTTCAGATCGAGTCCTTAAAAGTTGAAAACAAACGATTGTCAAACGAACTTTCAAATGCAATACGCCGTCTTAATTGGTGTCAAAAAGATATTCACGATCAACAAATTGCTTTTCAACACAAAATCGCCTTGCCATACAAAATCTTCGAATCCTAAAATTGAGCAATTGGATGATCAAAACGTGTCTTTTAAGTGTCAAATCTCAAAATATGAACAAGAACTTGTAAAAGTTAAAAAGGAATATGGTGTCATATTTGATTTACTAAAAAAGACTCGTGATGAAGCATCAAATGAACTTGATCATTATCTTGCACACACTAAAGAAGTTATGCATTTTGCCGAAATGTTCGGTCCGAAAATCAAGATCTGATTCACACTATCTTCAAGTTAAGAGAAATGTTAGGAAAGTATGAACAACTTCCGCCAACCATCATTAAGAGATTAGCCCCAATAACACTTAGTACTCATGAACCTAGAATCCCTACTGCCAAATCACAAGTTGCTAACGTGCTTCCTTCTATCGAAACAGAATAGTTGCATCTTTTCCAAATGTCCGCACTTCACGTTCTAGAGCACTAAATCAAGAATAGGAAGTCTGCGACCTAAGAAAAGAACAATCAAGAATGCTAAAGTAGAAGAACACCCTAGGACTATGAATAAGACTCACGCTGCTCCACTATAGATATTAAGGCCCGCAAATGTAATAGAAATAGTGATGTAACGAATGCTAAACCGTTAAGTACTTTTGATATTCAGTCCGATGCACCTTGTGTTATTTGTGGTAAAAGTATGAATTCCGATTGTCATGATAAATGTGTTGCTAAAGCTATCATCTCTCGTTTAAGGAATCCTAAGAACCGAATACCTCTAGGCCCACTAATCTTTCTAAGTCTGTGCTTGGTAGACCGCCTCTTTAGATTCTAAGAAACGCATTGCTGTCCCTCAGAGCTCCAGTGTCACCTAATAGGAATGTAGTACCACCTAGTGCATTCACTAAGACTAAAGCAAATACTAGTTGGAGATGGCGGAAATGGATATATAACACACTAGGATTTAAGTGGATACCTAAAGCTATTGATGTGTGTATATCTACTATCCTACTACGGAACCCTCTAACATTTCGGGTTCCACATCTACTTCTATTCCATCCGTGTCGCCTGTGTGTAATGCAGTGATACGATCATTCTCTGATTGTTGATAGCGGATGTTCCCGACACATGACAGCAATCTTAAACTGTTATCAAACTTTATTGCAAAGTTCATTGGCACCGTCAAGTTCGAATGATCACTTCGCAGCCTATCATGGGCTACGGAGACTATGTCAATGGGAACATCGAAATAGCAGGTGGTTTACTATGTGGAAGGCCTCGGTCATAACTGCTTTCAGTAGGTCGCTTTTGTGATGGAGATTGGGAGGTTGCTTTCCGGGAGAAAACTTGTTTCATTCGTGATCTACAAGGAAATGACCTTATGTCCGACTCGCGTAATTCTAGTCTCTACACTATCTCTATGCAAGACATGGTTGCTTCATCTCCCATATGCTTACTTTCAAAGGCAACATCAACAAAATCCTGGCTATGGCACCGCCGCCTCTCACATCTAAACTTTCAAACCATCACCAACCTTGCTCGACACAAACTAGTTGAAGGACTCCCACGGTTTCGTATTCTAAAGATCACCTTTGCTCAGCTTGTGAACAAGGCAAAAGCACTCGTGCTCATTTTCCTTCAAAGGTGGAACACGCTCAAAGATGTGCTTCATCTTCTTCACATGGATTTGTGTGGCCCGACGCGCGTGCAAACGATCAATGGCAAACGCTACATCTTAGTAATTGTTGATGACTATTCACGCTGGACTTGGGTCTACTTTCTTCGCAACAAAGATCAAGCTCCACAGATGATCATAACCTTTCTCACGAAAATACAAGTTCACCTACGAAACACCGCTTGACTAATCGTAACGTGATAGAGGCACAATTTGTTAATCAAACTCTTCGTGAATTCTATGAGAAAGTGGGAATTCAAAGATCAAACATCTATTGCACGCACACCGTAACAAAACGGAGTTGTCGAAAGACGAAACCGAACGCAGTGGAAGCCGCAAGAACAATGTTAATCAATGCTAAACTTCCAGATTACTTATGGGCGTAAGTCGTATCACGCATGCTATACTCAAAACCATTCTATGATTACAAAACGCCACAACAAAACACCTTTCGAGCTCGTCCATAAAAGAAAACCGAATCTAAAACACTTTCATGTATTTGGATCTCTTTGCTATCCGAATAATGATCGTGATGACTTTGGAAAGCTCAAAGCCAAAGTCGACATTGAGTCTTTATCGGATACCGTGATAATTCAAAAGGTTTCCGAATCTGGAATCGCCGTACAAAACAGGTGATGGAAACGATTCATGCTCATTTCGATGAACTTACGGAAATGGCTTCGGAGTATACCAGCTTGGAACCCGGACACAACCGCTTAAACTTCCCCCAAACCCCATCATCACCAACAAAGCCCCCGCCTTACTCACAACAAATGGAAAGGTTATTTGCTCACTGCTCGCTGACGATATTGATGAACGTGCTGTGTGTATCCGCCGCTCACCGCTCAACCCGATAATACTCTTATACCCGATACACTGCTACAACAACTACCGCTAAGATGCACCTACACCAATTGATTCCACCACAACAGTTAAACAAACCGCTTCCAACAATGATGAAGCCGCCGATGATATTCTCAATGAAATACCCCCACCTGCAGATTTTGATCCAAATGCGTTCTTCAACCCGCTTGCTAATGAGATCGCCGCACTGATGTCGCTGAATCTTCAACAAACCATTTGAATCCTCGAACCGCACAATGTATACCAAAATCAACCCTCCACACATAGATGGACGAAAGACCATCCTCTGGAAAACATTATTGGCAACCCGAATCAACCGGCCGTTACAAGACAACGCCTTCACACGACGGTGAACATTGCATTTATGCACTCACCGCCTCGCCAATCAACCTAAAAACATCAAAGACGCAATGACAAAAGACAACCGGATTGAATCCATGCAAGAAGAACTCAACCAATTCAAACGTCTTGAAGTATGGGAACCGGTTGAAAGACCAACAGAGTCTACGCCATTGGTCTAAAATGGATTTGGAAAACAAATTGATGTCAAGGAAATGTTATCCGAAATAAGTCACGCCCGTGGCTAAGGGTTATCGCCGAAGAGGGAATAGACTTTGAAGAATCTTTTGCCCTGCTCGCCTTGAGGTCGTTCGATATTTCTAGCGTCATGGCTCATATGAATATGACGGCTCATCGATGGATGTCAAAACTCGCTTCTCAATGGACAACTTAAAGAAACGGTTTATGTCACCAACCGATGGATTCGTTGATCCCGAAGTTCCGAATCACGCCTACAAACCGAACAAAGCTCAGATGGTCTCAAACAAGATCCTCGAGCATGGTACGATAAGCTATCATCCTTCCTCATTGCTAATAATTTCACCAAAGGTTCGGTTGACCCAACTCTTTTATACAATATCACGGGGCACATATCTTAATTGTTCAAATTTACGTGGATGACATCATTTTGGGTCTACACATAAAAAGTTTTCAATCGCTTTGCAAAACTAATGAAGAAAAATTTTGAAATGTCCATGATGGGTGAACTCACGCTCTTTCTGACCGCAAGTTCATCAATCACCCCGTGGTATTTTCTCGAGTCACCCAAATATGCCCTTGATTTGTTAAACAAATTTGGAATGAAAACCTGTGACACCTATGCCACACCAATGGCTCATACCAAGAAGCTAGACGCCGATTTACATGGGAAATTGGTGGACCCTACAAAATACCGTAGTATTATTGGGTCTCTCATGTATCTAACAAATAGCGCACTGATATTGTCTTTGCCGCTTATCTATGCTCCCGCTATCGGCCGCGACCAATCTGAAACCCACCTCTCTGAGGAAAAAAGAATCCTCCGATACATAAAGGGAACCATTAACTTGGGGATCCGTATCCAAGGGATTCTCGGTTTTGAACTAATCATTTTTTCATACGCTGACCACGCAGGATGCTTAGACTCACGGAAAAGTACTTCAGAAGCTTTACAATTTCTTGGTGATAAACCGTGTCATGGCAATCGAAGAAGGGATTGTACATCGCCGTCCTCAACCGGCGTAATATGTAGCCATGTCCGCCTGTTGTGCTCAAGTCATCCGGATGAGAACACAACTCAAAGACTATGGTTACGTATTTGACGTAATCCCGATGTATCGCGACAATCGGAGTGCCATTGCAATCTCGCAACTCGCCAAAGACTGAAATCAAAGCACATCGATCTTCGATATCATTTCATCAAGGACCACGTGGAACGTGGTAATCGTTGAATTATATTTTATGGGTACGTAATACCAATTGGCGCATCTTCTCACCAAAGCTGTGCCTCCCGCTAGGTTTAATGAGTTGGTCCACCGGATTGGTATGAGGTGTTTGACTCAAGAGGAATTGATGACCTCCTAAAACAGTCTTAAAAACCTGTCAAACACCAAAATCTCTTTTGTAAATATTTTTTCAAAAACAAAATACAAAAGTATAAAACCTGATAAAACAACAAAAATATTCTTCTATCTATTTTCTTTCAACATTGCAAGTACGTTTTTTCCGTCAACACTATAATCTTTCAAAATTCAATATTTTTCGATCTAGTGTTGAGGGGGAGAAAATTAATACTTAACCGCTTCAAATCATCCGTACTTGCATGTTATCATATCCCTGTTGTTTCTTTTATCAATGGTGGTAAACTTTTCTCGTTAAATGACACTCCTCGACTAAATTTATAACCTTTCATCATTTATTAAGTTGAGGGGAGTGTCGCCAAAGTTTCTTTCTTAAATTCTTTGTTTGGTAACCAAAATGGAAGTTAAATGGCTTTGTTTGAAAAAGGAAAAGGTGGAGGGACCAAAACTGCCAAAATGTTAAAGTTATTTTAATAAAACACCTCCCACCTACTCATTCACTTCACATTTATTATTTTCAACTTTTAACATCTAATACTAAGATTCATTCAAGAATGCTATTTGATCATCATTTTGTAAGTGGTTTAACGATCTTAACATGTTTTTAAGCTAAGGTTTTAATTTCATGCAAATCCTACGGCTAAAATTGTTACGCTACAAGTGATTATGTGTTCTACGCATAAGCGTATGAACACACAATCATTGTGTGTGTTTTTGGTTAAATGGATTGTGTCAAAACGCTTAATACATCAAGGATATCATTTTAACCATCAAAACCCACCCGAAAACACGTATTAATGATTTTTGAAAATTAGGGTTTATGAGTCAAATTGGGTATTTTCGAATGTGAAGTGTTTTGGTCTAAAATATTGTTGGGTTATGGTCATATGTTGTTGAATTGATAATTTCCATGGTTGTTAACCACCCGGAAACACTAATTGGTCAACAATTTGGAATTAGGGTTTAATATTCATGACTTTGGGTAATTTTGATTCTCAACGAATTAGATGTTAATACTTGGCCTAAAGACTCTAACAACACTCTAGACCTACCGTAATTTATATGGTGCAAATCCTATGGTTAAAAATCATACGCTGTAATTTTAACCCTAGGGTTTTGACCTCACGCTGCATATGACTTTCTACGCGTAACTATTAACGAATGATTCATGCCATGTTTTGTTGATAAAATGAAGTTTTGTGTTAATATTGATGATTTGATGAACTTATTTCGTGCTTTGCTACGCATAATATTCAGATTCAAGGTCATTTGAAACTCTACGCATAAGGATTACCCTACGCGTAGTCAAGTTATGCGCAAGAATAATTCTACGCATAACTATTACGCCGTAAGGTTCTACAATGGGACTACGCGTATCCTCGTGAAGGATATGCGAAAAAGGACCTCTACGCATAAGGTCTACTCTTATGCAGTAAGCCTTACGCCGAAGGTATATATACGCCACGCGTAAGCTCTACGCATAAGGTCCCTTTTTCCTACGCTGCAACATTTCTACGCGTAGTTAGATCCTACGCGATAAGCTTTCCCCTACGCAGTATGTAACTACTGCTTACGCTTAACTTTGCCAATTCTACGCTTATGCCTTGATTGACCTTCATTATGAATTGTTACGTGTACAAACTTGTTAATAAACTTATCATAACGTCACTAATCCAATAATGTCACTAATAAACTTAAACGCTTGATATGTTGTGAACAATAAGTGATAACATAAACTTTAAAACTTAAAGTTAACTAACTCACGATACATTTCACGACATCATTGAACTATTGGACAAACAAGTGACTTAGGACTCGTAACAATCATTGACACTGTACATTCAATAACTAGACAATAAGACCTTCGGTTGACTAACATTATGTCTTTCGATATGTTGGTTCTTTTGGCTAATGTTATTTCAGATCACGACATGGTTGAACAAATGAATGTGGATGCACCAGAAGTTCTTACAATTGCCGATATCTTTCCAGAGGGTTATCCGAGAAAGATTGGAAAGAACAACCTTAGGGTTGACTTTGACACCCTCACATGCTCGGAATCTTCTTGTCTCATTGCAAGTGGATATTCTCGTGAATCATCCCTACCGAACATGCTCTCACACTCGCCACAGCCAGAGGTCTACATTCAACAATTCTAGGATTCTATGCAGAGGATCACTGGTCAAAGTGCAGTGAATGTGACACTTAATCACAAACAAGTCACTATCACTCCTGCCGACTTACGGGCTGTTCTCATCATTCCTCGACATCGCCCAACCGACTTCTTTGCTACCCCTATCAAGAGACAGCTTCGAAATTCTTGATAGATATTGGTTATGATGAAGCTTCAGGAATCATTACTAAGCACTCTCACGTGGAGCTCAAGAATATTCCTCAACCATGGAGAACACTCTACATGATCATCACCAAATCGGTCTCGGGTCGTGACAGTGGCTATGAGCATCCCAAGCTCATGGAACTGCAAATTTTCTGGTCGTTGATCAACAAGAAGGACATTGAAATCAAGCACTGATATGGGAGGACATGATGGTATTTCACAAGAAGCTTGGCTCCAAGATTCCCTATGTCGGATACACCAAACTGTTGATCCAGAGAGCACTTGGACTTCATCCTGACATCCCCATGAGGCTCAATGACCCGGATAATCATGACATATTGATCGAACCCATACTATCCGTCGAATCAAAGAATCGTCAACAAAGAAACAGGTACGGTATTACCTCGATCACCTTCACTACCGAAATCAAAAGGCTTGAAACATACAAAAGGTATCGGTTAGCCGTAAAAGAAGGCAAAGTTGGTCATCTTGATGAAAAATCTTCGGTACACCTACCGGAGGACCGTAAGAGGCGTGCTGGAAGTGTCACAAGTACAAATATTTATAGGAAGCTTCCCAAAAGGAATCCTCCTCGTAAAAGGATTGTTCCCCGAAGGAAGTGAACCTATTCCCACACTGAACCGCAAAGAAAGCTTGTGGACGAAAGCTCAAGGTACTGACACGATGAAGAGATTACCTACTCAAACCGCAAAGGATGACAATCCTTCATACCAAAACCTCCAAGTCCTCAGCCGATACAGAAAAGGGAAGACTCATGTACTTGTACCTTATGATGAAAGCTCAGAGAGTGATAAAGAGCCACCGAAAAATGTTTACAAGAAGACGATCAAATTCCTTAGACACCAACACAAAGTCAAGAATTTGCTAAAGACCAAATGGGTGGTCCCGAGGATCAAGTGGTGTCTGCCCACTCAACCATCTCCCGATGCGTTAATCAACCCGATAAGGGAGCCGGTGCCACCACTCTTGTGCAACAACAAAAGCTTGTGGAGGATACTATCGAATATGAGTTTGAGGAACCGAAAACTGAGAAGTCCAAAAAAGATAAAGATGTTGATTATGATACGTTTCTTCTAGATAGTCCAGCACGATCAAAGGAAGAAACCTCAACCTCAAGGATCCAGAGTCTCCTCATATCTCTTCATCATCGATTCGCCTTCTCACTCCTCACAACCACCATCAAAGAAGTCAACCAAATCATCATCCAAATCCGTGAAGAAACCATCTAAATCTTGGATTTCTCAAGCTCATGAACGGATTACCAAAGCCGCCAAACAAGTCGAAAGAAAACGCTGCTCAACAAAAGCTGAATTTCTTTGCTGATCACATATAGCATCTGTATGACGAGCATGAAAAGATGAAAGGAGAAAGGAAGTTTGTTCAGAAATTCATGAAAAATCACCGTCAAGAGGAACTGAACGAAATGATCGAAGGATACACCAAAAAGTACCTTCTGGAGTACGTTCCTAAAGTCACAAAGGAGTTGTTCATCAAACAACTTTATCCAAATCTTATGCAGATCGCCAAGCAAACTATTCGATCAACGCCTTAACCGCACAATCAATCCAACAGATTCGGTAGTTTTCTCGGATAATGAATTGGTGGCCAAGCTTGTTACACAAATGTCTGCACGATCTGGGACATTTACTTCCGATGAAGGAAAGCTGTTTCAAGCATTGCTGGACTACCAACTTCAAGAAGCTTGTAGATTCAAGCCGAAAGTCTAAACGCCCTAAAGACGACGAAGACAAGGATAAGGATAAAGACTCTGCACCTAAAAGAAGAAGAAGACGCCTTTGAAACCAGAATCATCATCTAGGCCTTTGAAAAAGAAGAAGAAGAAGACGCCTCAGACTGACGTCGTATCATGGCTAGATGACGATAAAACAGAGGAATTTGAATGGTTTGCTAATCTTGTTAACAACACTCCCTACCCTGAAGAAGGTCAGAACTTGGTAGACGGTTCTACATTGGAGCATGCTAAAATTCTGCAAGAAAAGTTCCATGTGAAGAAAATGACGAAATCTGAAATGGGCTTAATCAAGAATGAAGCGATTCAACTTCTAAAAGACAGCTCTGAAAGTGCCCTCGAGGTCGAATATCACCTTGAAAACATTGCTCGAGCTATGTCTAACAACATGGATTGGCTCAACCCGAAAGCAAACATTGACTTCACACAAAGGGACAACCCTCCATACTACACCGATTGGACTAAACCTCTACCAACACTTGGACAACCAGCTGAACCAAGGATTCCTTTCAGATATTTCTTCAACAAAGACTTGGATTTCCTTCTACACGGTGGCGATGATTCAAGAAAATACGCTACATCGTTGACACTTCCATTCCCAAAGCTATCTACTCAAACCGCATAGCCATTGAGGAACATGCCAATCACTTGTTCTCCAACACACTGGAAGCATACGACCGAGATGCATTGTATGGGATTCATCATCGCCGTAACGCCGACGAATCTACTACGAAGTTGTCGTTCGAAGTCTCAACATGCAGTGCATAGTTCTAAAGATATCGTTGCCATCATACACGTTGACCTTTCGTCTAAGTGGGACTACACATTCCTAAAGAAGATCGTAGTCAAACGACAAGATGAACGGGACTATGCTTTCTCGAAGTGACTTTGAGAATTTGTCACTCAATGACATCGAAGACATGTACCTTGCCAAAGTACAGGGTCGCATGAGACAATTCTCAACCGCAGTACAACACGAATTTATCAAGTCACTTCTCATCTTCATAAGACGCATTGTCATCAAGGAACGTGTAGAAGATCTCCAAATTGCTGTTGAATCTTATCGACGCTGTCAACTTCACTCCTCCAAAGCTTGATCTTCCCGATATCAACCAGATATCTCAATATACACTCATCAGCAAACCTTTCGGCGTTGTTTACCGTAGTGAACTTCAAAGAAACTGCTAAATGGCGTGTAGCGAACTCCACAAGTTCGGGATCATACCTTGAAGTGGTTAGGATGGATTGGCATGTGTTGAAGGATATACGCCGAAAATTGGGTCTCCTAAGCGCTGGAATTCTCGGGAAAGGAGGGATGTGAGACGGATCATCACAATGATTGATGAACGGTTGTTTCGAAGGGATCGGCAGACTGCATTGGAGAGTTATGTCGGTGGTCGCACCCAGTGATTAACATAACCGCTTTCAACGCCTGCACACTCCGGGAACATCACCGCACTTCCTGGTACCCCTTGAATTGCTTCCTTCATATAATTTTGGATGTTTGATTGATTATGTATATGGCTTGTGCACACATTACAGTGTACAACCCGTACTTGTAAATAAAGGACCCTGTGGTACTCTTCAGTGCCACAATCCTTATAAAAGGAGCGAAAGCTTCTTACTTTTGAGTAAAACCTATCAAACCTTTCATTTTTCAAGGTTTTGCTCAAAAGAACAAGTACTTTCCCTTATGATTTTCAAAACCTCAACCGCTTATATCACTCGTTGAGGGGGAGTACTTGAATTAAAACTTTGTTCAAAAATTGTTCACAGTGGTCATTCTTCCCGCAACACTCAAATGGTCATATTTATTCTCAACTTTTCAAAAATAACATCACATATGCCATTTTTGAGGGGAGAAAATACGTGATAAGAAATATGTTGTGTCAATGCAAATGAATCTTTGTGCTATAGACTTAACCCATGAATTGACGAGATATTAACTGTTAGTAACTCGAAAAGACTTGTCCGGGACGGGTAATAATTTCAAGCTAGTTCGCTAGTGATGTAAACGTGTCTCGCAAAGGACTTGTCTGAGTAGAATGTACCATTCGAGAAACTCTTGGTAGACATGAACTCGACGGGTTTGACAACTTTTCGAGGATTGTCTACACCTTCAAGGTAGTTATTAGAGCTAGTTGTCACCTAAAAGCTGACAATGCAACTCTTTAACTATGCCACGTGACCGTGTCTCGCGGGGGAATGTCTATCTTGAGTGAATCAATTCAAAATGTGCGCGCTCTTTCCTCACTATGCATTTTAACCGTTAAAACTCTTAAGCACATGTGGAGGGGAGTATTTATGCAAAATCTTATCTCAACAGTGGTACTAAAATGTTTTTCATTCATAAACACTGTGAGAGATTTTTCACATCGTGGTTTTATGGCAACAAAGGTTAGTCATGGAGTTATAAGGTGACTAAGGTTAGGAATAACCGTCCTATGATCCGCCAGAGTCGGAGGGATCTACCCCAGGACACCACAAATAGTTAGTATTTAGAAGTCCTTAGGTATGATTGTAAAAAGGAGAAAATGAGAATCGGAGAAAGAAGGAGTTGAAGAATTAAAAAGAAATGCAAAGAAAAAGGTGAAAAGAAATAGCCCTCCAGATTATTCAACTTAGGGCAGACATCGGGTTCAATTCATATGCTACTGGTTGTCACTTAGTGATGCCGGTATTGAAGATTAAAAGTCGTCATGGACCCAGTGACGCATGCACTAAACCTTCTTATCCACTCAAGTTTCTCTCAACTGAAGCTTGTTTCATTCTCACAGGGAACCCTAAGTAAACTATCGGCTTTCTCTTAGAGATTGCTGGTATTGAAGAAGGAGACCCTCTCCCTAGTCTCCGCTCAGGAAAACCAAAACGCACTATTGAGTCTAGAGCCACGAGATTCATCAAAAGATCTCTTAGGTACACTTGACATTTCATCACTTGATATTCAACAATAAGAATTTCAGTGGTACATTATCGAGTCCTTCACAGATCTTAGCAATCTGTCGAGAACATTTATGAGAGGTTCACATTTGTGATCCTCGGTGATTGAATGGAAACTCCTCGCCGGGTCAACATCAAACTGCCCTGACAGCAGGTCGCTTCGGCAACTCCCCGTGGATTGCGCTTAGTGGTCTCAAACGGTCTACAGTGGTGAGGTGATGCTTCGGTGTACCTCAGCGACTCATCTGAATCGTAGGTGTACTTCGTACATCGTGTTATCTCACTTGTGGGACTCCGATTCAGGAACGGCCTTTGTAAGAATTAGAGTTGTGTTTTCACACTATGCTGTTAACACTCTCGAAGTTCAAACTTGTAAGTGCCGGAATCCGCTTATTACTAACCGTTTAAATGTTTTCTTCTTATGGAAGCTCGGAGCGGAATGATCTTGCAGATTCTTCTCATGCTCACGCCAAATTCATCACTAATGGAAGTTCTATCCAAAAGCAACACAACAGTCGGAATGATTCTTCGTCAATACAGAGAATCTACAAAGTTAAAGACTTAAAGAACTCCATCAAGATCGAATTCCAACGTCAAAGAGCGTGTGAGCATGTTGAAGAATGACGTGGAGACACTGTAGCGGCACTGAGGCGCACTTGATGCGACAACAACAACATACAATCACTTTCATCACAAAGAACAATGATCAAAGAACAAAGTTAAAGATGACGTCAAAGCATAACCGTCCAAAGTAAACTATCTCTACACTGGGGATATTGTTCAAATCAAGGAAATTCTTCTCACAAGAAAGAAGAATGTCAGAAGACGCCAAAGCTACTATTACATCAACGCCTTCACCGTTTTTCATCACCAACACTTGAGTGTTTGTTACTCATATGTAATAACACTTGAGGGGTAGATTGTTGGAATCACTCCTAAACCTTATTCAAGTGTTAGTTACTCATATGTAATAGTTAGCTTATTATGGCCTTTATGTTTGTTATTAGCCTTAAGCTTATGTAGAAGGCCCATGAGCTTAGGCCCAAGCCCATAGGTGAAAGGGAAGGAGTAGGAGTGTTGCCCTAGCTCCTTGCCTATAAATACCTTATGTAAACCTTCATTTGAAGGTTGGTTGTTCAATTTACTCTTTCACTCACTCTACGCCTAACCCTTCTTCATTTATACGTGTGTGTGTGAGTGTAGATTGTTCATCCGCCTCTCTTCTCCTCTCTATCTCTTCTCTTGATGCTTGTGTTGTAAAACTAGTGACCTAACATGTACCCCCGTGAGTCTGGGTCGTTTAATGGTTTATAAACGTGTCTTCATATATCAAATGTATGTCATGGTCGTTATAGTGCTCGGTTGGCAATGGCATGTTATAGTTATGGTTTAAATGGTTAAAGTGTATGTTATAGTTGGTCTAAAAGTGGTGTTTGGGATAATGTGTAATTATACCCATTTTGGGTTGTAAACGGGTTAATGATTATGAATATGATATTTTTAAATTTACTAATTATTTCTGAAAGTTTTTATGTGTTGTTAAAGTGGTATAACTCGTTTTCCAGAAAATGGGTCAAAATATGCAAGTGTGCAGAAAATGGGTCTATTTTAGAGGTGAGTGGGTCTATTTTAGACTGCAATGAGTCATTCATAGAGTAACAGAAAATGGGTCCATTTTAGAGGTAAGTGAGTCTATTTCAGACTGCAAATGAGTCATTTTTAGTGTGCAGGAAATGGGTCCATTTTAGATGCAAATGGGTCTATTTTAGGGTGCAGGGAAAATAGGACTACTTTAGACTATAAATGAGTCTGGTTTAGACTAATACTAACCTTTAAAGGATTCTGCAGAAAATGAGTTCATTTTAGAGGTAAATGAGTCAATTTTAGAGTACCAAGAAAATGGGTCAATAATAGATGTAAATGGGTCTATTTAAAGGGTCTTCAGGAAATGAGTCTTTTTCAGAGTATAAAAGGGTCTATTTCGGACTAATACCATCAAGTGTAAAAAAATATCGAGTCGGGAACGGGGCGTAACAAAGAGTCCTCTACAAGATAAATATCACTATATATTCATATAAGATATACAATATCTATTCTATAAATACAAAACGCGTACATATCAATTAGGCAGTACAAACTATATTTACTAGCAGTACTAAGTCAGTTAGTACTGCTAGTGTTATCTTCAGCAGTCCCGTTTGTATGCTTGGCAGTACTAAGTCCATTAGTACTGCTGCGTTTAATTCCCAAAAGTAACCGGTTAAACAAGTTATAGGTCAAAATATTACCTATATGTGGATTAATTTGAATGTATATCGCATGTAATAGGAAAATTGTAGGTCTATTACCTACATTAGTAATCTTGAAAGAGTACCTTACTTTTCCTTGACCTTTGCCCTTTGCCCTTAAATATATATGTTGGTGCATAAGTTAATTGTATAATATGCATGCATAATTGTATTGTTTATATGTTACAAATTCATTGATATTTTAACAATTAAATGTTGTTATATTTGGTAAGTGTGTCAGATGAATTTTTTAAGACTTCTATCTTTAGATTGTCACAAATGCTTTATGAGGAGTAAAGATAAAGATAGGTTAGAATTTTATTTTATTTTATCAAAAACAATTACATATATATAAATAAGAGAATTGCAAAAATCATCCCTGGCCAAATTGCAGGTTCAGTCTCAATCCTTTCGAAAGTACACTTGTCGTCCCTGTTGGAAACCTATAAGTGCACTCTTGGTCCCTGGCTAAAATTAAATGACTAAATTACCCTCACAGGGACCAAAGTGAAGATGAAGAGGGTAGTTTAGTAATTTAACTTTAGCCAGTGACCAAATGTGCACTTGTAAGTTCCTCACATGGACGACGAGTGCACTTTCGAAAGGACATGGACTGAACCTACAATTTAACCAAACCACAAAGACGATTTTTGCAATTTACTCTATAAATAAAGATAACCTTAACAAAGTTGAAGTAAAATTACATACGTACACATTGAAACAGATCCACAAATAAGGGCATATTTGGTATATGGGTTTGAGGGGGTTTGGGTTGAAAGATACTCAAAATTATTTGTTTGGTAAGTCCTTTAGAACACAAACGGAGGCATATTCATGCCCGTTCGTTTAATTTTAACCGAACAAAGAAACGAATACGAACGCTTAAACGGACGAATTTTCTTGTTCATGTCAGTTTATTAAGAAAATGAGTTATTCATGTTCATTTATGTTCGTTCATTAAGACACTAAACAAACATAAACGATCGAACATTAATGAACATAGATAAACAAACATAAACTTTATTAAATTATGCATAATATATTATTTTATAAGTGTTGTTTTGTTTATACAAACCAATTTTAAAATTATACAATTAAAAGATATGATATACGAACATAAATAAATAAATGAACATAAATGAATGTTAACGAACGCATAACCGAAAATTCACGAACATAAATGAACGGACGCAACTTTTGTCCATGTCCGTTCATTTAACTAAACGAACGTAAAATATTGTTCATGTTCATTTATTTAATAAATAAACAAATATAAACAAATTTTTTTACTGAATGGTTCATGAAATGTTTATTAAACGGTCAATTCATTTACAATTCTAGTTAACCCCAATTGGGCCATTGATAGAATCTCAAGAACGATTCTTCCAACTCGGTTAAATCACTGGGTTTTAAATATAAAGACTAACAAAGATTCTTTTTTGGGTTTTAAACAAATGTTAGCCACATGATCAAAGTGATTCTTAGTTTCATTTGTATTTTTTATTAGAAAATAATGTACAACATCTTAACGAAGTTATAAAATATATACATTTTTTAAATAATAGTTAATTTTTTCTCTCCTCTTTTTCTTTCAAACCAATCACAAATCCAAATCTAAGTCCAATCACACTTACAAGCCAAAGGCACCCTAACTATATAAGTTCAATACTTAAATGCGGATCTATAACCAATAAGTACATAACAAAATAAAAACCAATTTGATCTAGACATGAGCGTGAAGGATCCAAGGTGGTTGTGTTTCCCAGATGTAGAATTGAGAGGCATGGCGCAACTTTTGCTCGACAGCTCAATGAAATGAAATACTTTTAATCACGGTAGTTATGTGAGTCCAACAATGAAATCTATAGTTAAAATTGGCTTTGTTTCTTGCTAATCATATAAAAGGTAGTATTGGTTAGAAGAGGACAAAAATGAATATACACTCTTATCTTTAAAGGTTGTATTGGTTTTGTAGAATCTTTATATCTTTGCTTTTATAACAGTATAATAAACCACCAAAATGAATATATTCTCTTATCTTAAAAGGTATTGGTTTCGTAGAATCTTTTTATCTTTGCTTTTGTGACAGCATAATGAACCAGTAAACCACCGAACAAAATATCTTAAATATTGATTAACCTCGGAGTAATGACATACATTTCTATAATATTTTCTCAATTTATGTTTTCAGCATAACTTTTACATAGATATTTACTATTTGTTTTTTTTTTTAATCTTTTTAATTTATTATACTTTCATTAAAGTATAAAAAAAACAAATATAATAAAAGTATAAATAGATGTTGTTAAAATTTCCCAAGTTTATAAAAGTTTAAGAGTTTATAAAATTATAAGAGTTTATGAAAATTAGTGTTTGTATGAACATAAGGTTTTTTATAAACTCTAAAACAAAACAATGTTTGATGTATTAAATAGGTATAGAAAGTCCTAATAATAGTTGCATGGTCTATGTATAACGAAATAATTTATTTTCTCTTGTAAGGTTTGAATTTTGGTGTATAGATAATATCACAAAAAACTAATCACTTGGTTGAAAAATTCACTTCTTCCTAATTTTAGATCGATGATAAATAAACATTTACAAAGTTCAATTGATAAGATTTGAACCTTTGCATTTATGCTGAAAAGAATCTTGAGAAAACAACTATGTATATATTCATTAGAGTCGAGTTATTTCACATACCCATTATCTCTCACAATGACACATCCAAATCGTCCATTTAGTTTGATCAAAAAGACAAGATTTAAAACTAAAAAACACGGAAGAACCAAAAGTGTAAATTCACTCATAACTCACTCCAACCACTCTCTTATTTTTTATTTAGAACCCACCCACTCAAAAACACATACTACACCTACTTTCTCTCTCTAACTTTCAAACCCTAACCTCCAACCATAAAAATTAACAAAAACCATGATTTAACCATGCAAATAACATAAAACACATGGAAATGATTTAACAATGCAAATCTCACAAATAACGATTTTTTTTCTTCCTCAAATCAGGTGGAAATAAATCCATTTTCCAACGCCTCAATATATATTACTATGGGATACGTACGACATTGCAATTCTTGAGCACACAAAATATGTGTCAACATAGAATCCCACAACGAACAAAAAGTTTATATCAACACGCAACTAAACCATCTTGTTTGTTATGCAAAAATTTCATCAAAACACCTACAAAACAAAAGATATGACACAAAATATCACAAGTGATACTACACATATTATGCAGAACATATTCAAAAAAACTTTAACATGAAGGATTCATATCAATAAAAACAACAATTCAAATGTAGTTCAAACAAAATAAGCTAAGAGCTTAACTAATAAGCATTCTACACTATAATCAGCTTAAATAACACAAGTAATATACACATATGATGCATGACATATTCAAAATAACATTAATATGAAGCATTCACATCAATAAAAACAACAATCCAATGCAATTCAAGCAAAATTAAACTAAGAGCTTAACTAATAAGCAAATTTATAATATCACCAACTAAAAATATCACTGATGATACTACACATATGATACATAGCAGATTCAAAACAAATTTAAAATAAAGCAATCACATGAAAAAACAACAAACAAATGCAGTTAAAAGCAAAATTAAACTAACAACTTAATAATAAGCAAAACTACACTAACTTAAATAGCTTATCAGCAAGTTAAAACAATATGTCAGCAAATTAAACATAATTTTCATCAAATTAAACACAATTTTCATCATTCAACAGTTAATCAAACACTAACTTTAAAAACAAGACACAAAAGGAGGTGTTTGTTGGTCAACGCTCAATATTTTCCGGTGAACCAACAACCCTACTCCATTCATGGCAACCACCACAACCACCATTATCTCCGTTGTACCAGAAAACAACGACAACCAAAAGATGAAGACGTCATCTTTTAGTCT
>OU343223.1:131595746-131723400 GCA_910596185.1 Chrysanthemum makinoi | reverse complement strand
TTGGGAGGACATGATGCTATTTCACAAGAAGCTTGGCTCCAAGATTCCCTATGTCAGATACACCAAACCGTTGATCCAGAGAGCTCTTGGACTTCATCCCTGATATCCCTATGAGGCCTGCTAATTTGACCCGTGATAATCATGACATATTGATCAACTCATACTATCCGTCGTAATCAAAGAATCGCCAACAAAGGAAACAGGTACGGTATTACTCCGGACAAATTTCTCATCACCGAAATCAAAAGCTTGAAACATATAAAAGGTACCGGTTAGCCGTAAAAGAAGGCAAAGTTGGTCATCTTGATGAAAAATCTTTCCGTACACCTACTCCGGAGGACCGTAAGAGGCGGCCGAAGTGTCACAAGTACAAACATTTATAGGAAGCTTCCCAAAGGAATCCTCCTCGAAAAGGATTGTTCCCGTAGGAAGTCAACCTATTCCCACACTGAACCAAGAAAAGAAAGTGTGGATCTAAAAAGCTCAAGGTATCCGGCTAATGTAGATGAAGAGATTACCTACCTGAACCGCAAAGGATGACAATCCTTCAAGCATCAAACCTCCAAGTCCTCAAGCCGATACGTAAAAGGGAAGACTCACGCATTGTACTTATGATGAAAGCTCGAGAGTGATAAAGAGCCACCGAAAAATGTTTACAAGAAGACGCATCTTAGACACCAACACAAAGTCAAGAATTTGCCAAAGACCAAATGGGTGGTCCCGAGGATCAAGTGGTGCCGCTTCAACCATCTTCGATGCGGTTAATCAACCCGATAAGGGAGCCGGTGCCACCACTCTGGTGCAACAACAAAAGCTTGTGGAGGATACTATCGAATATGAGTTTGAGGTACCGAAACCGAGAAGTCCAAAAGATAAAGATGTTGATTATGATACATTTCTTCTAGATAGCTCCGCACGATCAAAGGAAGAAACCTCTAACCTCCGAAGGATCCAGAGTCTCCTCATATCTCTTCATCATCAGATTCGTCTTCTCACCCCTCGCCACCACCATCAAAGAAGTCAACCAAATCATCATCCAAATCCGAGAAGAAACCATCTAAATCTTGGATTTCTCAAGCTCATGAACGGATTACCAAAGCCGCCAAACAAGTCGAAGAAAAACTTGCTCAACAAAAGCTGAATTTCTTTGTCGATCACATATAGCATCTGTATGACGAGCATGAAAAGATGAAAGGAGAAAGGAAGTTTGTTCAGAAATTCATGAAAAATCACCGCCAAGAGGAAATGAACGAAATGATCAAGGCTATACTAAAAGTACCTTTCGAGTAATGCTCCTAAAGTCACAAAGGAGTTGTTCACCAAACAACTTTATCCAAATCTTATGCAGCTCGCCAAGCAAACTATTCGATCAACGCCCTTAACCGTCACAATCAATCCAACCGATCCGTTAGTTTTCTCGGATAATGAATTGGTAAGCTTGTTACACAAATGTCCGCATCGACCGACATTTACTCGATGAAGGAAAGCAAGCTTCAAGCATTGCCGGACTACCAACTTCAAGAAGCTTGTAGATTCAAGCCGAAAGTCTAAACGCCCTAAAGACGACGAAGACAAGGATAAGGATAAAGACTCGCACCTAAAGAAGAAGAAGACGCCTTTGAAATCCTAATCTCAATCATCTAGGCCTTTGAAAAAGAAGAAGAAGAAGACGCCGCATCGACGCTCGTGATCATGGCTAGATGAAGATAAAATAGAGGAATTTGAATGGTTTGCTACTCTTGTTAACAACACTCCCTACCTCAAGAAGGTCAGAACTTGGTAGACGGTTCTACATTGGAGCATGCTAAAATTCGGCAAGAAAAGTTCCATGTGAAGAAAATGACGAATCTGAAATGGGCGAATCAAGAATGAAGCATTTCAACTTCTAAAAGACGTACCGAAAGTGCCTCGAGGTCGAATATCACCTTGAAAACATTGCTCGAGCTATGTCTAACAACATGGATTGGCTCAACCCGAAAGCAAACATTGACTTCACACAAAGGGACAACCCTCCATACTACAATCGATTGACCAAACCTCTACCAACACTTGGCCAACCAAATGAACCAAGGATTCCTTTCAGATATTTCTTCAACAAAGACTTGGATTTTTCTTCTACACGGTGGCGATGATTCAAGAAAATACGCTACATCGTTGACACTTCCCCAGTTTATCTACTCAAACCGCATAGCCATTGAGGAACATGCCAATCACTTGTTCTCCAACACGCTGGAAGCATACTAATCGAAATGCATTGTATGGGATTCATCATCGCCGTAACGCCGACGAATCTACTACGAAGTTGTCGTGTTCGAAGTCTCAACATGCGTGCATAGTTCTAAAGATATCGTTGCCATCATACACGCGACCTTTCGCTCTAAGTGGGACTACACATTCCTAAAGAAGATCGTAGTCAAACGACAAGATGAACGGACTATGCTTTCTCAAGTCGACTTTGAGAATTTGTCTCTCAATGACATCGAAGACATGTACCTTGCCAAAGTACAGGTTCGCATGAGACAATTCTCAACCGCAGTACAACACGAATTTATCAAGTCACTTCTCATCTTCATAAGACGCATTGTCATCAAGGAACGTAGAAGATCCCACCGCCGCGAATCTTATCGCACGCCGCTGTCAACTTCACTCCTCCAAAGCTTGATCTTCCCGACATCAACCAGCTATCTCAATATACACTCATCGGCAAACCTTTCGGCGTTGTTTACCGTAGTGAACTTCAAAGAAATCAAGCATTTATGTAGCTTAACTCCACAAGTTCGGGATCATACCTTGAAGTGGTTAGGGATGGATTGGCGTATGTGTTGAAGGATATACGTAAAAAATTGGGTCTCCTACGGAATTCTCAGAAAGGAGGGGATGTGAGACGGATCATCACAATGATTGATGAACGGTTGTTTCAAGGGATCGCTCGACGATTGGAGAGTTATGTCGTGGTCGCACCTGTGATTAACATAACCGCTTTCAACGCCTGCACACTCCTCGGAACATCACCGCACTTCCTGGTACCCCTTGAATTGCTTCCTTCATATAATTTTGGATGTTTGATTGATTATGTATATGGCTTGTGCACACATTACAGGTACAACCCGTTTGTAAATAAAGGACTATGTGGTACGCTTCAGTGCCACAATCCTTATAAAAGGAGCGAAAGCTTCTTACTTTTGAGTAAAACCTATCAAACTTTTCATTTTTCAAGGTTTTGCTCAAAAGAACAAGTACTTTCCCTTATGATTTTCAAAACCTCAACCGTTTATATCACTCGTTGAGGGGAGTACTTGAATTAAAACTTTGTTCAAAAATTGTTCACAAGGGTCATTCTTCCCGAACATTCTGAAATGGTCATATTTATTCTCAACTTTTCAAAAATAACATCACATATGCCATTTTTGAGGGGAGAAAATACGTGATAAGAAATATGTTGTGTCAATGCAAATGAATCTTTGTGCTATAGACTTAACCCATGAATTGACGAGATATTAATTGTTAGTAACTCGAAAATACTTGTCCGGACGCAATAATTTCAAGCTAGTTTTCTAGTGATGTAAACGTGTCTCGCAAAGGACTTGTCTGAGTAGAATGTACCATTCGAGAAACTCTTGGTAGACATGAACTCGACGGGTTTGACAACCTTTCGAGTGATTGTCTACACTTCAAGGTAGTTATTAGAGCTAGTTGTCACCTAAAAGCTGACAAATGTAACTCTTAACTATGCCACGTAACCGGTGTCTCTCATGGGAATGTCTATCTTGAGTGAATCAATTCAAAATGCAAGGCTTTTCCTCACTATGCATTTTAACCGCTAAAACTCTAAGCACATGTGGAGGGGAGTATTTATGCAAAATCTTATCTCAACAAGGTACTAAAATGTTTTTCATTCATAAACACCGGAGAGATTTTTCACATCGATGGTTTTATGGCAACATAAATTAGTCATGGAGTTATAAGGTGACTAAGGTTAGGAATAACCGTCCTATGATCCGCCAGAGTCGGAGGGATCTACCCCAGGACACCACAAATAGTTAGTATTTAGAAGTCCTTAGGTATGATTGTAAAAGGAGAAAATGAGAATCGGAGAAAGAAGGAGTTGAAGAATTAAAAAGAAATGCAAAGAAAGGGTGAAAAGAAATAGCCCTCCGTGATTATTCAACTTAGGGCAGACACCGGTTCAATTCATATGCTACCGGGTTGTCACTTAGTGATGCCGTATTGAAGATTAAAAGTCGCCATGGACCCAAAGGACGATGCACTAAACCTTCTTATCCACTCAAGTTTCTCTTAACATAAGCTTGTTTCATTCTCACAGGGAACCCTAAGTAAACTATCGGCTTTCTCTTAGAGATTGCCGGTATTGAAGCAAGGAGACCCTCTCCCTAGTCTCCGCTCAGGAAAACCAAAACGCACTATTGAGTCTAGAGCCACGAGATTCATCAAAAGATCTCTTAGGTACACTTGACATTTCATCACTTGATATTCAACAATAAGAATTTCAGTGGTACATTATCGAGTCTTCACATCTTAGCAATTGCGAGAACATTTATGAGAGGTTCACATTTGTGATCCTCGATTGAATGGAAACCGCCAGGTCAACATCATATAGCCCCGACAGCCAGTCGCCGGCAACTCCCCGTGAATTACGCTTAGTGTGTCTCAAACGGTCTACAGTCGTGAGGTGATGCTTCGTGTACCTCACTCATCTCAATCGTAGGTGTACTTCGTACATCGTGTTATCTCACTTGTGGGACTCCATTCGTGAACGCCTTTGTAAGAATTAGAGTTGTGTTTTCACACTATGTTGTTAACACTCGGTTCAAACTTGTTGCCGGAATCCGCTTATTACTAACCGTTTAAATGTTTTCTTCTTATGGAAGCTCCGGAGCGGAATGATCTTGCAGATTCTTCTCATGCTCACGCCAACTTCATCACTAATGGAAGTTCTATCCAAAAGCAACACAACAAATAAGAATGATTCTTCGATATACAGAGAATCTACAAAGTTAAAGACTTAAAGAACTCCATCAGATCGAATTCCAACGCCAAAGAGCGTGTGAGCATGTTGAAGAATGACGCGGAGACACAGTGAGCGCGAAGGCACTGAGAGGCGAACTTGATCGCAACAACAACAACATACAATCACTTTCATCACAAAGAACAATGATCAAAGAACAAAGTTAAAGATGACGCCAAAGCATAACCGTTCAAAGTAAACTATCTCTACACCGGGAGATTGTTCAAATCAAGTAAATTCTTCTCACAAGAAAGAAGAATGTCAGAAGACGCCAAAGCTACTATTACATCAACGCCTTCACCGTTTTTCATCACCAACACTTGAGTGTTTGTTACTAATATGTAATAACACTTGAGGGGTAGATTGTTGGAATCACTCCTAAACCTTATTCAAGTGTTAGTTACTCATATGTAATAGTTAGCTTATTATGGCCTTTATGTTTGTTATTAGCCTTAAGCTTATGTAGAAGGCCCATGAGCTTAGCCCAAGCCCATAGGTGAAAGGGAAGGAGTAGGAGTGTTGCCCTAGCTCCTTGCCTATAAATACCTTATGTAAACCTTCATTTGAAGGTTGGTTGTTCAATTTACTCTTTCACTCACTCTCTACGCCTAACCCTTCTTCATTTATACGTGTGTGTGTGAGTGTAGATTGTTCATCCCGCTTCTTCCTCTCTATCTCTTCTCTTGATGCTTGTGTTGTAAAACTAGTGACCTAACATGTACCCCTCAGTGAGTTGGGTCGTTTAATGGTTTATAAACGTGTCTTCATATATCAAGTGTATGTCATGGTCGTTATAGTGCTCGGTTGGCAATGGCATGTTATAGTTATGGTTTAAATGGTTAAAGTGTATGTTATAGTTGGTCTAAAAGTGGTGTTTGGGATAATGTGTAATTATACCCATTTTGGGTTGTAAACGGGTTAATGATTATGAATATGATATTTTTAAATTTACTAATTATTTCTGAAAGTTTTTATGTGTTGTTAAAGTGGTATAACTCGTTTTCCAGAAAATGGGTCAAAATATGCAAAGTAAAATGGGTCTATTTTAGAGGTGAGTGGTCTATTTTAGACCGCAATGAGTCATTCATAGAGTAAATTGAAAAATGGGTCCATTTTAGAGGTAAGTGAGTCTATTTCGTGACTGCAAATGAGTCTTTTTTAGTGTGCAGGAAATGGGTCCATTTTAGATGCAAATGGGTCTATTTTAGGGTGCAGGGAAAATAGGACTACTTTAGACTATAAATGAGTCTGGTTTAGACTAATACTAACCTTTAAAGGATTCTGCAGAAAATGAGTTCATTTTAGAGGTAAATGAGTCAATTTTAGAGTACCAAGAAAATGGGTCAATAATAGATGTAAATGGGTCTATTTAAAGGGTCTTCAGGAAATGAGTCTTTTTCAGAGTATAAAAGGGTCTATTTCGGACTAATACCATCAAGTGTAAAAAATATCGAGAGGAGCGAACGGGCGTAACAAAGAGTCCTCTACAAGATAAATATCACTATATATTCATATAAGATATACAATATCTATTCTATAAATACAAAACGCGTACATATCAATTAGGCAGTACAAACTATATTTACTAGCAGTACTAAGTCAGTTAGTACTGCTAGTGTTATCTTCAGCAGTCCCGTTTGTATGCTTGGCAGTACTAAGTCCATTAGTACTGCTGCGTTTAATTCCCAAAAGTAACCGGTTAAACAAGTTATAGGTCAAAATATTACCTATATGTGGATTAATTTGAATGTATATCGCATGTAATAGGAAAATTGTAGGTCTATTACCTACATTAGTAATCTTGAAAGAGTACCTTACTTTTCCTTGACCTTTGCCCTTTGCCCTTAAATATATATGTTGGTGCATAAGTTAATTGTATAATATGCATGCATAATTGTATTGTTTATATGTTACAAATTCATTGATATTTTAACAATTAAATGTTGTTATATTTGGTAAGTGTGTCAGATGAATTTTTTAAGACTTCTATCTTTAGATTGTCACAAATGCTTTATGAGGAGTAAAGATAAAGATAGGTTAGAATTTTATTTTATTTTATCAAAAACAATTACATATATATAAATAAGAGAATTGCAAAAATCATCCTCGGCCAATTGCGTTAGGTTCAGTCTCAATCCTTCAAAGTACACTTGTCGTCCCTGTTGAAACCTATAAGTGCACTCTTGGTCCTCGGCTAAAATTAAATGACTAAATTACCCTCACAGGGACCAAAGTGAAGATGAAGAGGGTAGTTTAGTAATTTAACTTTAGCCAGTGACCAAATGTGCACTTGTAAGTTCCTCACATGGACGCATGACGTGCACTTTCGAAAAGGACATGGACTGAACCTACAATTTAACCAAACCACAAAGACGATTTTTGCAATTTACTCTATAAATAAAGATAACCTTAACAAAGTTGAAGTAAAATTACATACGTACACATTGAAACAGATCCACAAATAAGGGCATATTTGGTATATGGGTTTGAGGGGGTTTGGGTTGAAAGATACTCAAAATTATTTGTTTGGTAAGTCCTTTAGAACACAAACGGAGGCATATTCATGCCCGTTCGTTTAATTTTAACCGAACAAAGAAACGAATACGAACGCTTAAACGGACGAATTTTCTTGTTCATGTCAGTTTATTAAGAAAATGAGTTATTCATGTTCATTTATGTTCGTTCATTAAGACACTAAACAAACATAAACGATCGAACATTAATGAACATAGATAAACAAACATAAACTTTATTAAATTATGCATAATATATTATTTTATAAGTGTTGTTTTGTTTATACAAACCAATTTTAAAATTATACAATTAAAAGATATGATATACGAACATAAATAAATAAATGAACATAAATGAATGTTAACGAACATAACCGAAATTCTCGAACATAAATGAATCCGACGCAACTTTTGTCCATGTCCGTTCATTTAACTAAACGAACGTAAAATATTGTTCATGTTCATTTATTTAATAAATAAACAAATATAAACAAATTTTTTTACTGAATGGTTCATGAAATGTTTATTAAACGGTCAATTCATTTACAATTCTAGTTAACCCCAAATCTCAATTCTCTCCAACTCGGTGGGTTTTAAATATAAAGACTAACAAAGATTCTTTTTTGGGTTTTAAACAAATGTTAGCCACATGATCAAAGTGATTCTTAGTTTCATTTGTATTTTTTATTAGAAAATAATGTACAACATCTTAACGAAGTTATAAAATATATACATTTTTTAAATAATAGTTAATTTTTTCTCTCCCCTTTTCCTTTCAAACCAATCACAAATCCAAATCTAAGTCCAATCACACTTACAAGCCAAAGGCACCCTAACTATATAAGTTCAATACTTAAATGCGGATCTATAACCAATAAGTACATAACAAAATAAAAACCAATTTGATCTAGACATGAGCGTGAAGGATCCAAGGTGGTTGTGTTTCCCAGATGTAGAATTGAGAGGCATGGCGCAACTTTTGCTCGACAGCTCAATGAAATGAAATACTTTTAATCACGGTAGTTATGTGAGTCCAACAATGAAATCTATAGTTAAAATTGGCTTTGTTTCTTGCTAATCATATAAAAGGTAGTATTGGTTAGAAGAGGACAAAAATGAATATACACTCTTATCTTTAAAGGTTGTATTGGTTTTGTAGAATCTTTATATCTTTGCTTTTATAACAGTATAATAAACCACCAAAATGAATATATTCTCTTATCTTAAAAGGTATTGGTTTCGTAGAATCTTTTTATCTTTGCTTTTGTGACAGCATAATGAACCAGTAAACCACCGAACAAAATATCTTAAATATTGATTAACCTCGGAGTAATGACATACATTTCTATAATATTTTCTCAATTTATGTTTTCAGCATAACTTTTACATAGATATTTACTATTTGTTTTTTTTTTAATCTTTTTAATTTATTATACTTTCATTAAAGTATAAAAAAAACAAATATAATAAAAGTATAAATAGATGTTGTTAAAATTTCCCAAGTTTATAAAAGTTTAAGAGTTTATAAAATTATAAGAGTTTATGAAAATTAGTGTTTGTATGAACATAAGGTTTTTTATAAACTCTAAAACAAAACAATGTTTGATGTATTAAATAGGTATAGAAAGTCCTAATAATAGTTGCATGGTCTATGTATAACGAAATAATTTATTTTCTCTTGTAAGGTTTGAATTTTGGTGTATAGATAATATCACAAAAAACTAATCACTTGGTTGAAAAATTCACTTCTTCCTAATTTTAGATCGATGATAAATAAACATTTACAAAGTTCAATTGATAAGATTTGAACCTTTGCATTTATGCTGAAAAGAATCTTGAGAAAACAACTATGTATATATTCATTAGAGTCGAGTTATTTCACATACCCATTATCTCTCACAATGACACATCCAAATCGTCCATTTAGTTTGATCAAAAAGACAAGATTTAAAACTAAAAAACACGGAAGAACCAAAAGTGTAAATTCACTCATAACTCACTCCAACCACTCTCTTATTTTTTATTTAGAACCCACCCACTCAAAAACACATACTACACCTACTTTCTCTCTCTAACTTTCAAACCCTAACCTCCAACCATAAAAATTAACAAAAACCATGATTTAACCATGCAAATAACATAAAACACATGGAAATGATTTAACAATGCAAATCTCACAAATAACGATTTTTTTTCTTCCTCAAATCAGGTGGAAATAAATCCATTTTCCAACGCCTCAATATATATTACTATGGGATACGTACGACATTGCAATTCTTGAGCACACAAAATATGTGTCAACATAGAATCCCACAACGAACAAAAAGTTTATATCAACACGCAACTAAACCATCTTGTTTGTTATGCAAAAATTTCATCAAAACACCTACAAAACAAAAGATATGACACAAAATATCACAAGTGATACTACACATATTATGCAGAACATATTCAAAAAAACTTTAACATGAAGGATTCATATCAATAAAAACAACAATTCAAATGTAGTTCAAACAAAATAAGCTAAGAGCTTAACTAATAAGCATTCTACACTATAATCAGCTTAAATAACACAAGTAATATACACATATGATGCATGACATATTCAAAATAACATTAATATGAAGCATTCACATCAATAAAAACAACAATCCAATGCAATTCAAGCAAAATTAAACTAAGAGCTTAACTAATAAGCAAATTTATAATATCACCAACTAAAAATATCACTGATGATACTACACATATGATACATAGCAGATTCAAAACAAATTTAAAATAAAGCAATCACATGAAAAAACAACAAACAAATGCAGTTAAAAGCAAAATTAAACTAACAACTTAATAATAAGCAAAACTACACTAACTTAAATAGCTTATCAGCAAGTTAAAACAATATGTCAAAGAAATTAAACATAATTTTCATCAAATTAAACACAATTTTCATCATTCAACAGTTAATCAAACACTAACTTTAAAAACAAGACACAAAAGGAGGTGTTTGTTGGTCAACGCTCAATATTTTCCGGTGAACCAACAACCCTACTCCATTCATGGCAACCACCACAACCACCATTATCTCCGTTGTACCAGAAAACAACGACAACCAAAAGATGAAGACGTCATCTTTTAGTCTTCATCAAATCTAACAGATAATGACGTCATCTTCTCATCATCGTCACCGAAAAACGTTTCAACCTCACCGCTGGTTAAGCGAAGTTAATATTCCGGTATCTACCACACTTAATGATGATTGCGAAGTTGAAATGAAGATCGGAAAAACAATTGAAGAAGAATTGCAAAATGCTTGTAGATGGAGATATGCAACTGAATTTGAGGGAAATGGGTGAGAGAGAAACACACATTGAGTGTGTGAAATAATGAAAGATAAAATGATAAATTAGAAGAAAAAACCAAAAAACACTTATATAGTGTGAGTAAAAATGTTTTATAAGATTAAATCTTATGTTTAATCTCACCATTAAATCAAACTAAATGAATGATAAAGATTGATCTCAAGTATACGCTAAAATAAGAGTACGTAACTGAACTATTCTCATATTCATCTAGCTAGACAATTATTTGTTAAGTTATTTTCCTTCTCAAGCATTTAAGTAAATTAATGGTGCATGTTAGCATATAATATATTATTCATAGTGCATTTTAGCAAGTCCATAATTTTATATCTATACTACTTATAATGCACGAATGCACTTCATTTTTAGTTTTATAACATACAAGAAATTAAGCATGGTTTACAACACTTTTATTGCACCCAATTTTCAGAATTACAACAAAGTAAGCATATTGTACAACAAAATAAAGTGTGGTGTCATTTTAAGACAAAAATTCTATCAAACAACATTAATGCTATTAAAAACACCCTTTCACAAAAAATTACAACCATTTAAGAACAATGTACAATAGCCGCAACCAATTTTTAGATTTATAACAAAATAAGCATAGTGTACAACAAAATAAGCATGATGTAATTTTCAGATTTACAAAATTAATGCTATTAAAGTGGTCAATGTTATTAATGACTATAATGACTACTACTTACAAAAAATTAAAACATAGTGTACAACACTTTAATGCACATAATTTTCGTGACGCACAAGACAGAAGCATAGTGTACAACAAAACACCACATTAATACTATTTAATGTAGTCAATTATTTAACTTGTCATTAAATATAATTAATACGTTATTAAAACACCGTTACATAAGAAATACAAATTATCAAGCATATTGTACAATCAAATTAAAAACAATTCCTGAATTAAATTTCACTACTAAAAATAATAAAGCACATTATACAAATATTCAAGCCCGAACGGACAACAGGCCAAAATGGGCTTGAGCCCTTAACAAAGCGACCAACGAGCTCGAGCCCGAAAGGCATTACACGCCAACGGGTTCGAGCTCGAACAAGCGGCACGGGCTATACTGAAAATTCTTGATATCCGTAAATTTATTGTTAGAAAGAACATAATAAACTAAAATACATTATTCATCAAAAAATTTATTTCATGGTACCCGCCATCGCATCGTGCGGTATTCTCGCTAGTATTAATGATTGTAATAAAAGCAAACATTACTACAAACTTATACTAATCCTATCGTAATGGATCTAGTGGAAGAGTTATTTAAATGAGAAAAATGAGAAAAAAATCCTAGCTACAAAATTCAAATAAGAAAAGAGAAATAATTGAGATATGCATATATTTTTGTGGATGCAAATAAGATTAGTGGTCGTGGTTTTTTATCATTCTTCTCATATTAATTATATTTCTCATTTGATCATCACTTAGTAATTGTATCCTCATAGACCATTTTTTATGTTGTGTATAAGATAAGTTTTCTTTTACTTACGTTTATTTTGGTGTGTTTATTAAAGGACATTTATTTAGTTTGATCTAATGGTGAGGATTAACCTAAGAATTAATATGTCAACCTAAGTCCATGTTTTTTTCTTACCTTTTTCTTGTCTTTTTGTCTTTCTTATTTAGTTACATTTTTTTTTAAATTCACGTTATTTTTTTTCCTCACTTTCATACGTTTTCATTTTTGCACCATTTTATATGTTTTCGTTTGTATTCATACTTTTCGTCCGTTTTCATACGCTCCTCCGTTGCCGGTTTTCATACGCTGTTCGTTTTCATACGCTGCCAAGTTACGTCCGCTTTCGTTTTCGTCCATTTCATACGTTTCCCCGTTTTCGCGTGTTTTATGTTTCAAATGTTTTCCCGTTTTCATACGTATTAGTTCGTTTCTTCGTTTTTCAGGTTTTCGTCGCTTTTAATACGTATCTCGTATCACTTGTGATATTCGTGAACGTATGAAAACGTCTGAAAACATTTAAAAACAGACGAAAACGTATGAAAATGTATGAAAACGTAAGAAAAAGGACGAATACGTACAAAAATGGACGAAAATGTATGAAACGGGCGAAAACGTAAGGAAATGGACGAAAAAGTATGAAAACGAACGAAAACAGATGAATATGAAAACGGACGAAAATGTATGAAACAGACAAAACGTATGGCGAAAAGCAAAAAACGCGTGAATTAAAAAAACAACTGAATTAAAAAGAAAGGACAAAAAAATGTGAATAAATAAGAAAGACAACAAGATAAGAAAAAAGACACTAAAAAGACGTGAACTTAGGTTGACATATTAACTCTTAGGTTAATCCCCCACCATTAGATCAAACTAGATGGATTGTGAGATTTTCCCTCAGGTAAATATCAAAATAAAAGTATGCAAAATAACTCACCTCTTGTGGATAATTGATAATAAGAGAAAACTGAATAGATCGATATAGATCACATATTTGTCGTGATATCCAATGAGCCAATCATGTTCATTCATTTTTGATCAAAACAAATAAAAAATTAACTTTCACATTTAAAAAAAATTAAATATCATGCAAACCGTTAATCGTTACGCAAAAAAAATCATATCATCGCGGCGAGAATTAAATTATCTTTCTATAAATATGTACTTTTATATATTTTCGACTAATATTGTTTTTTAAAATTTTCGCCTAAAAAAATGTGGTTTTTAAAATGGATCACATGTGATTTTTACAAACTACATGTGATTTTTAGAAATCACATGTGATTTTTCTCGTCGGAAATTTAAAAAAAAAAAGTTCGTCGAAAATATATACAGAAATGCATATCTATAGAAAGATAACTTAAATCTCTTCGCGATGGTGTATTTCCGTAGCTTGAAAATTTACCGTATGCAAAATATGTTTGTTGTTAAAAAAAAAGTGAAAAATAGTTTTCTATTAATTTTGATAAAAAATAAATAAAAATGAATGACTAAAATTAGTTCATTCCACAAAGATTAGTTCATTAGATATATGTTAAATATGAGATATATATTAATCTCAACTCTTGATAATAATACTAATACCATTTGTAATTAGTAAGTATTATAAGTTAACTAACAATGAACTTAGTACAAAAACATTGTAGAGTTGGTGTTTTTAGATTACATCATTGGAGAATAAAGTATTTTAAAATAGCAGGATATGAATATATGCTCTTAATTTTGCCTATATATTAAAGAATAGAGATATAGTTTTCTTTAAAGAGCACGATGGAGTGTTTTGAAAGACCAATTAAGTTTCCGGACCAGCTGAAATGTACGTGTGGCAATTGCGTGCAAGATACATGTGTTTCATGTGATGAGGCGACAGAAGATGTTATCTCCGAGTGCGGAACTTTTAAGGGCAGGAGAGGTCCCGGTTCCTCCAAAGTTGCGGCAATTAATAACGATACAAACAAATCTTCGATTCAAATTTCTCAAAATAAATCCGCCGGTCCAAAAATAAATGTTCAAGTTCCGCCACCTGTTATCTCCAATGAAGCTATGGAGTCAAACCGCACCAACCATCTTCAGGTACATCTTATATTTCAGTGAAACTCTAATGCACTTTTACGTTTTATCAAAGTTCTAAGATAAATAGGTGTAGATTACAGTTATAATTTTTGTTTTCTTTGCCTTCAAATAGAAAAAAAGATGTTTGTTTCCTTAATTAATTAAATTTTTTTTTTTTGGTTTCCTTTAACTTTTTACATCAAATGTAAATTTAATCTTCGTATATTACCATAAATAAAAGATAATACTCACACTGTCACACACAATCTCACTGTGTGATTAATTTCTTGAACAAATTAAAAGCCGCAATAAACATGAACTAAGAGCACGTTGATTCGTTGAACATCCTAGTGTTTCTAACTTTAATACATCGAGTTATATTTTTTATTTGTTGAAAGGATTGTAAAGAAGTGACACAAGTTGGCATATGGGGGAAACAAAAAGCGTCTCCTCATAATCACTGGGATTTTCGATTTGAAAAGAATCACAAGCTTGCGAAAATAAGCATCGATCATGGTGATCTAATATTTTCGCTCAAGTTTACTACTCAAGATGGTAGGGGTTGTTTGCATGAGTCGAAAAAAGCAGGTGGATGGAATGGTGGATGTCGAGTATCCGAGGTAAATAATCCAACACCAATGACTCAGAATCCACATACCTATTAGATCTTGCAGTTCCAGTCGACTGACCTCTCCATGGGTCGATTCGATTATGTTTTTTTTTGACAGTTGATACATTACTCATAATGCTGAATCAACCCACCCCTATGACATGGAGGGGGCCAACCCAGAGCGTTGGTCGGTTTAATCGAACCGGGAACTCCCGCCACAATACTCGGCCACCTGTCGG
Source organism: Chrysanthemum makinoi (assembly GCA_910596185.1). Lineage (NCBI taxonomy): Eukaryota > Viridiplantae > Streptophyta > Magnoliopsida > Asterales > Asteraceae > Chrysanthemum > Chrysanthemum makinoi. The sequence goes on along the minus strand of OU343223.1, from coordinate 131,708,117 downwards.
GAAGAAATCACGACTTACTGTCACCACAGACACCCCATATCATCCCCTAAGGGATGAGGATTTTAAACCAAGCCTTACCCCATAACCAATGTGGGGCTCGAACTTGGGCCTGTGGGGAAAACTCCCTGGTGCCTCACCGCTAGACTAGCAGGTCATTATTAAATGAGAGATAAAAGTTTTTTTATATAACATTTTTATATAAGCGTCAAATAAGCATTAAAAGAAGAACATTAAAAAAGTTTAATTATTAAATGAGAGATAAAAGGTTTTTTCTATAACATTTTTATATAAGCTCACCACTCATCAAATAAGCTATAAAATTTTGGCTTATCGTTACTCTCTCATATAAGCTTATAAGCTTAGTCAAACACTTAACTAAACTTACTTTTATTATATAAGCTAGCAAGCCCGTAAGCTTAGACAAACGCCCCTAGAGGTTTTTAACCCTCACTAAAAACAACCCTTTATTTGTCACCTAACTAGTACCTGGACCATTTTTCCACGTCTAATAATGTGTGCTTGACTTTAGGAGTAAATGATTGTTGAAGCATAATCTGGCAAGGCAGGTGATTCAACGACTAATTTCTTTGGCCGTTAGTCGTCTTCTCGGCCCTAGTAGACCTTGTCAACAAAGAGAACCTGTTAGGAATGGACCGAGGCCGTAGCTCGGGGTCCACCTCCGACGGTCAAGTTAGTATGCGATGTAGCATCACATAAGTTCTTAGGTTTAGAGATAACCTGTCATGTATATATAGGACATGGATTAGGGATTAGGCGTAGAATGGGCCGCATCTGCCGGGCCTGACCCTTCTGGCCTCCGGACCATACGCCCACAAGCCCCAAGTCTAGTATGAGATAGCGCATGCTATGTTGTGTGCTAGACTTAAGTTCTGATGGCCGCGTAGGTGAAAGTGGAACCCGTATGCCGCATCCCGGGTAGGATGTACCTTTTGTACCAAGTAGCGACGTAGCATGGTGCGACGAAGACGCGTGTTAGCAGAAGTATGTGGCTGTGCCCGACAAACTGCTTACGAAGCGCAAGGCGCTTCTGTAGGCGAGTGGGCACTGCGTGCTTGCGACAAAGAGGTTGCGATATACATACTGTAATGAAGTGCGCGCTACGTATTTGTGCCCGGACAAAGAGGTGCGACAGAAGCGTGCAGGCAGCGCTATGCGCGACAAAGAGGTGCGACAGTAGCGCGCCAAGATAAGTGCGTATTTGTGCGGCGCCGCTTTACAACCGAGAGAGACGCCTCCCCGCACAAAGGTGCGTGCTAATATTTAAATCCGTCTTTGTACCGAGCTTGCGTTTCGCTTCCAAATATACCGCGACGCCGCACGAAACCGCGGGTAGTATATACCGTAGCCCCCAAGTTTGATGATGCTACTCGTGTAAGAGCATTAAACTTATTTAATCTGCGAAAAACACTGAATGCAAAGATTAAAAGTATATGCCGCGAATCGCAGCATATAAAACCTAATGAAGTAAAACAATAAACAAAGACATAGCATGAATAATATATTGCGCATAGCATAAATAATATTTAGCACATAAGAAAAGTGGCGGCGCACCACCCGTGGGATGCGTACGACGAAATAAGTAATTGTGTTTTTTTTTGATGTATAAAATAAAAATCTCGATGGATGTACCGCACCGCACCAATGGCAGATGGATTTATCAGAACCGCATAGACTCGAACGTTTGTGGATGATCGCAGATGTTTATACCACGCCTTTGTCCAGGCGCATCATGGCGATTGACTAGCATCGTGGTGTTCGCACGCGACGCGCTTCTCGCTAAGATGTCGAACGCATCGGCCTAACGCTGGTAGATTTATCGCGATGCGTTGTTCGAGCCGCAACAGCGTACAACCGTAAAAACAGAAAGATCTCAAGCAAATTAATTTCGGCTAAAAATAAAATAACTCCGATCGTGCGGATATTTTCTTAGGTCCGATCGTGCGGACTAAAAGATAAAATAGGTCCGATCGTGCGGACTTTTTCTTTTCTTGTATCTTATGTAAAGAAATATCATGATCCTTATATTTGTATAATCATGAGAATATAATGCGTGTACAGTTAAATTATAGAATGAATACATGCATGCATGTATCTTCATTGTATCTGAAGTATTAATTGCGAATGATATTTTAAAGCATTAATTGCGAATGACACTTTAAAGCATGCATGTAAGACTATACTTTAAAGGTGCGAATATTCTATATCGAATATACCTGTCAATCGATTATAGGGATTTAGAGTTACCGACTTTAGAAATTGATTTCGCCGTAATATGAGAACATGAAACATAGTTTATTCGTGGTCCCACGGATGGCTTCAACTTGTTGAAGCATAATGCCTGTGAGGCAGATTCAACGACTCTCCTTGGCCGTTAGTCGCCTTCTCGAGCCCTAGTAGACCTGTCAACAAAGAGAACCCGTTAGGAGTGGACCCGAGGCCGTAGCCCCGGGGTCCACCTCCGACGGTCAAGTTAGTATGCGATGTAGCATCACATAAGTTCTTAGGTTTAGAGATAACCTGTCATGTATATATAGGACATGGATTAGGGATTAGGCGTAGAATGGGCCGCATCTGCCGGGCCTGACCCATTCCTGGCCCAGTCCGGACCATACGTCCACAATGATCTTGGCTACTTTGCTTTCAAAGATTCGTTATCTTGTTAATTATAGTGTATAAAAATGAACTATTTTTCTCATAATATTTTTCATTTTTTATTTCTTTTTTTTTAATCTTGATCTTACTTAGGTTACCTTCGATTATGATGAGGAGCTAATTGGCATTTCTGGAACGGTTGGGGTATCTAGAGGAAAATATGCTGGGTACACAGTAATTTCATCATTGTCTTTCATAACGAATAAAAGGCCACATGGGCCTTTTGGTCAAGCAAGAGGGACTCATTTTGCGGTACCATGGAATAAAGGTTCATTCGCAGGATTTTACGGCCTTTGCGGTTATTACATTGATGGTATAGGTGTCTATTTGAGGGCTACTATGTAATAGTGTTATTTATAAAATACATAGCATACTTTGGGATGTGTCATCAAATTTCGGTTTATATGTAACAAGCATGGTTGCGTAGCGCTGTCAAGGGGATGCTAATCGATGCATAGAACATTTGTCATAATGTTTTGTTCTTGAATTAGTTTTTCGTTCTTAGTAAGTTAAAGTAACTTACAGCAAGATGCTTTGAAGGGAATCCAATGGCGCACAAATACTAAACAACATCTCAGAGTTAAATAAGTGTAGTTTTTATCTCTAATAGTTGTAAGAAACAAAAGTGAATATGCAAAATTACAAATCAGATTGGCTGAAAAAGTGCACCTCCAGCAGAAGTTTGATTTGCTGCACGATTACTTTCCAAATTCTTCTAGTTTGATTACGTGACAATTCTTGAACCAAACTGTAATTGTTTCAAAAAGAGGGAGAAGCATAGATTACCTCAAACTGAAACATTTCCTACTCATTTCTACTTGATGTTTCAAAAAGAGGGAGAGGAAGAAAGAAGAGTGTTGTGCATTTGTACTTGTTTGCTACAAAAACCTTTAAAAATAACTCGTAGGGTTGCATAATCTGCACTTGTAAATGCAAGAGTCCATTATTGCCAAAATGGTCAAGCATCAAACCATGTGATAATGATATACCAAAATCAATCTTTCTGACCTGTTCAATACGTACTACTATTATTAAGAACATCTCAAGAGAATTTACTCAAAACGTATACATAACAATATATAATCATATCCCTCTCGATGTACATGTGTAGTCAAGCGGCAATTTGAAAGTTTAACTGAAGGATCAGTAGACGTAGATTTATCACCATGAAGTGTTACAACCAAGTAAATAATCTCGAGTATGATGCTTGTAAGAGCAAAGGAAGCACCCGCGCCAAAAATTCCAGCCTTTACAATGTTGCATACATGATAACTATGAATGTCGCTATAGTCATGTGTTTCTTCTCCTTGATATGGAACATCTACATGACGATAGTATATCTCTTCTTTCTGATTTTCGAGCATCAACAAACCAATAATGTAGAAAGTCATTGCACCAATCCGTGCTTGTTATGACTTTTGCGGGGCTTATATGTGTTGTGGACTGTTTTAAAACCCCTAACTTATAAATTAATTTGCTAAAAGCACATTTGCTTGAGGACAAGCAAATACCAAGTGTAGGGATATTTGATAAGGTTTTAAAATGTACCTTTTTGAGGGGTCATTTAAGCCCTTATTTGATCACTTTTGTATCCGTTATTACTTAATATCGTTCCTTTTCACTTTTTAGGTCTCTTGAAGGCAAATTGCTGTAATGGCACTTATTTGGACGAAAAGGTGCGAATATACGAAGAAAATTGCCAAAGTCAAGAATCGAGACACTCAAAGCTGCTGAATGACTAGGTGACAACATCACGCTTATACGCACGCCGTCGGAGGATCTTGTGATGGGACAGAAGCCAAAACTCTTATTTTCAAGTGACGACGTCAAGTTATAAAAGAGTAGGCCGTCGCAAATCAGACGGCCTATATTTGATCCGCACGCGTCGAGAAGCTAAGGAGGACGGCCACAAGCACAAGATGACGCCGTCGCAAGTTTAACATGGCCAAGACAAAACCCTAATGACGGCGATCCGACGGCGTCACAAAACATAAGGTGACGCCGTCGCATATGTAATCTTATATATAGAATCCGAATTTTTCATTATTAGTGTGTAGTCTTTTGGAGTAAAAACCTAAACCGAACCAAGGCTGTCTTGTACAGTATTTTAGGGTTCCAAACCCTATCTTACATCAAGATAAGTGCTTTACTTCATTAATACAATTATGTCTTTGATTATTTGTGTGTATGCTTGCATGTTCTCCATGTCCGACTAATTTACTTGTGTGTTTGCTTAGGGAAGATGAAACTTAATTATTGAATATTGATTGGTTGTCTCTTATCTTAGTTGATTAATGATCTAGTAATGCGATAGGTCATTCGTTGTGTACTTAATGCTTGATTAATCTTTGTGAACCTTAGGTTATAGCACCTTGAGCGGTTGTAAGCTAAACTATCCTAAGAGGCCTTAGAGTTAAAGTTTATGATCCCTAGTGGTATTTTGTAGACGAGACCCTTTGGTAACTTCAAAGAGTTAGGAATAAACGCATACCCTACAACTTTAGACACACAACGCAATTAAGAATAAGGACGCGACAATTCAACCACCAATAGGATATAATTAAGGAGTAGTAAAACCTAAGTAAACACATCTTTAAACTATCATAATAGCACACAATAATTAGACATAGACTACATACACCTTAGATTAGATGATTAGATAAGTAGAGTAATCGGTAGAAATACCAACCCCCAAATCCAAACCCCGAGATTAGTACCTTTCCATTTCCTAAAAAACATAAAAAAGATAAAAATAATCTTCCTCAACCCCAACCTTAGCGTAGTAACTTCTCACTAGCATTCCTATTCCCCTAGAGAACGATATCAATACCCGTGGCTTATCCTAATACTACACTACAACGATTAGGTTCACTGCCTAGGGTGTTATAAAACTTGCTCGAAAAAGGAAGTTCCTTTGACCCCGAACGACGCGTGTAGCGTTATCAAGTTTTTGGCCGAGGAATAGAATAGCTAGTTAGTAGTGCACCTCGTTTAGGTTTCTTTGCTTGATTCCTATCAAGTAAATTTTTTCTCATTTTTAGCTTCCTTGTAGTCTATCTCCCTTCTTTGTGTTTGTGTTCGTAAAACCCTTTTCATTTGTCGCTATGGCAAGTGAAATTGCATTTGAATCATTAACAAATGAGGAACAATTGAATTTCGCATATTGGTTTGGTTATAATTGTTCTAATGAATTTGTGAGTGAACTTAGAGATATCCAAAAGGAGACGGGTGTAAGGTTGGATGGATTTGATATATTTTGTGTTTGTGTGGCTTCTATTCAACAATCGTTGTCAGGATCAACTCCTTTTAGCGAGACCATCGGGAGAATTTTTAAGAAAATCCTCCTATGCATAAACCATCAATTGAATGATCTTAGGCACCATGATAAAAAAGACCTAGTTTTTAAGAACATGAAACCTAAACCCGAACAAGATTGTGAGATGGTTATAGTTGAACTGCCTAGTTGCATGCGTGGGATAGATTTCAAAGCATATGACACGCGTGAGGAATCCTTTAGGAAAATAGAACATAGTGATCAAATTTTTGAGAATAATTCTTATGAATCGGACCAAGAATTTGAAATGGCAAAAGAAGGATTTGAGATGCTTAGGAGTGTATTTGGGTCAGATCATACTAAAACACATGATAAACATTTAGGAGATCTAGATATAATGGAAAATAAGATGGAAACTCCAAGCCCACAAGCCCTACCATCACTTGAGAAACACACATCGCTTATAACTTACCCGGAAGAAGTTGCAGAGACTATAGGAACCCCGATTGATGTAGAACCTTTGGACCAAACGCCACTAGAGAATGTAGGTTTAGATGCTTGTTATCATGACCTCTCTCTTAGTCCTAGGGAAGTTCCTATTTTTGATGAACCGGAGCCTCAACCAAAAACCTTACCCAATTTTCCGTCTTTAGATGTGAATCTTGGAATTGAATTAGGCCCCAATCCACCCATCAAAATAAATAATCCGGTTAGTTGCTTGATAAAGGTGGTAGACTCTAGTCCATGTAGAGTGGAAGCTAATATAGGAGTAACTCATGACCTTACACACTTATATCACCCATTCATGGTTGATAACAAGAAACACTATGGGTTTAAACCGGGTTTATTAGGTCAAGATGGATCCTTAACTAAGAATCTTTTGAAGTTAATAGAAGATGATCCATTTTTAGGAGAGATATTTGATTCACCCGCTACACCAATTGAATTAGGTAAGGTTATAATGAATGGAGCACACTCCTTTGAGCATATAAATCACCCATCACCCTCTCCTCACGTAGCAAATTTCTACCCTAAGGGTGTGTATTGCTACTATCACCCGCACTTAAACTTAAGTGTAGGGAAAACTTCCCCTTTATCTGTTAAATAAGGGTAGAGTCAGGCTCGTGACTCGAACAAAAACAAGCGCTTCTTGGGAGGCAACCCATGTGTATTTGTTTTTCATTTTCATTTGTGTGTCGTATATCTTTTATTAATTGTTTATTCTCATGTTTAAATTTGTAAAAATGCTTTATTTTGTTTTTAACCTCGTCTTAATTGCATATAAAGGTATTTTACATAAAGGATAAGTGTAGGGAGGATTACACACGTTTTCAAAAGAAACGTAAACATGAGAATAGCAATTCATTAAAAGATATATATGTGTGTTTGTTCGAGTCAAATGCTTGTATCGAGTCATAATGGATGTTTTGCAGAAATTTTTCCAGATTCTAAAGATGTAAATTTTCCAGAATTTTTCTAGAAAATCGCAGACCAGTTTTTGTCAGGATAACTGACGGCGTCAGATTGCAACCTGACGGCGTCAGATTGCAACCGACGGCGTCAGAAGGAGTAAAAACAACAGATTACTTTTTGCTCGTTTTCTGAGCTACTTATAAATTTTTGGAATTTTCCAGGTTCTAGAAATTCTGTAAACATCCATTCCACAAGCATTATATCCTAGTTTAGTAGAGTCTTATATATATTATTACCGCCGATTTTACGCGAAGGTTTCGTTGTTTTCTTCAAATGTGCAGGTTTCATTTATCAAGAAGAAGAAACAAAAGATTGGAAGGAGCTTTTCACGCACACATTCTTCTTGGAAATGATTTAACCACTACTTCACACACGGATCCTACCGAGCTAATCAGGGGAGCACTAGTTTCTTTCGTTTTTAATTACCTTCCATTATCATAACTTTGATACTTTCGGGGAACATTGGGGACAATGTTCAGTTTAAGTGTAGGGAGGGAAAACAAAACGGGAACTTTGAAACTATGCTTATCCTTGACTATTTGCTTTGTCCAATTGTATTTGTGTAATAAACCATGAGAAAATGTCGGTTAAGGTAATTTTGGCACCAAATTTAAAATTTTTCTTGACATATAGGAGTGGGCCATTAGTCTTAACAAAAGCGTCTCACGGATAGGAAGTTGCATGACTAGCACAAAAACCCTTTACCACCTAAATTCCACCCAAAATGTGAGGATCGCCCTTAGATTAGTAGGAATTAAAAGCATTCTTCTTCAATGCTTAGAGTGTGAACCGATAGTATATTAGATTCTAGAACTTGTTTTGTGATGCATTCTGAGATCGCTAGTAAGACTACACTTGTGTAGTTAGGAATAACTAAATGATAAGAGGCATTAGGATAACCCTTGTTTGATACCCGTAATATAATTACTTCTTCGACATCGGTCGAGTAATTTCCCCACACCCTTTGCGTTGTACTCATCTTTAGTACACGATACCCCTAGTTAACCCCTCAGAGCCTATCCTTTTCGCGGTTCTCGTGATGTTTCGGTTTTTTCCGGAATATCAATGAAGAGCATTGTTTACACCCCACCCCCAAATATACACCCAAATCGCCTTAGCCTACCCTGTATGCACCCACTTTTAGTGCATTATTGTTATCACCCTAAACCCTTAGTTCAATTATCTCGTTGCTTGCATGAGTTGCTAAGTCGAGTCATATCCTTTGTACACAGTTTTGGGACGATTGGGACTCATAGGAAAAATGTTAAAGGTTAAAAAATGATTGAAAGGGAACGTTAAATTCCCTTATTTGCGTAATAACATACCCCAAGTGTTTTGATCTTTTCAATTCGGGTCAAATTAGTGTTAGCGTAATAAAAATTCAAGTGTAGGGATGTGCTTATAAATCCCTATCATTTTGATGTTACCGAAGAGGATGGTAGAGTAAAGTGTATATATATATATATATATATATATATATATATATATATATATATATATATATATACGGCTACCATCCTACGCTATCCTTTTAAATTTATGTTTGTTTGTTTCAGTGAGCTAGAGTCTAGAGTGTCGAGTCTTGGCTTAGCAACGCCATTCTTCGTATACTTGCAACATAGAGATTTTTGACTTGCCACCACTAAATAGCCTATCCCACCAAACCCTTTGTTTCCCTACCGTAAGCCTAACATTACAACCCTTTAAAGACCTCTTTGATAGTCTTTCTTAGGTGCTTACGCCAAAGCGATGGAGGTTTGATCTATTCTCAAGCCTATGGTAATCTATGTACTAGGACCGGTTAATGAGTGTTTATCTTCCATTTCCAACTTGTTATATTTCATATACACCCGAGAGAGATGTGAGTATCCAAACACCCCATGTGAGGTGCTAGTATGTAATTTCCGTTCTTGTTATGACTTTTGCGGGGCTTATATGTGTTGTGGACTGTTTTAAACCAATGCTTCATGACCCCTAACTTATAAATTAATTTGCTAAAAGCACATTTGCTTGAGGACAAGCAAATACCAAGTGTAGGGATATTTGATAAGGTTTTAAAATGTACCTTTTTTAGGGGTCATTTAAGCCCTTATTTGATCACTTTTGTATCCGTTATTACTTAATATCGTTCTTTTTCACTTTTTAGGTCTCTTGAAGGCAAATTGCTGTAATGGCACTTATTTGGACGAAAAGGTGCGAATATACGAAGAAAATGGCCAAAGTCAAGAATCGAGACACTCAAAGCTGCTGAATGACTAGGTGACGGCGTCATAGCTTATACGCGACGCCGTTGGAGGATTTTGTGACAGGACAGAAGCCAAAACTCTTATTTTCAAGTGACGACGTCAAGTTATAAAAGAGTAGGCCGTCGCAACTCAGATGACCTAGATTTGATCTAGACGGCGTCAGAAGCTAAGGAGGACGGCGTCACAAGCACAAGGTGACGCCGTTTCGCAAGTTTAACATGTCTAAGACGAAACCCTAATGACGGCGATCCGACGGCGTCACAAAACATAAGTTGACGCCGTTGCATATGTAATCTTATATATAGAATCCGAATTTTTCAGTATTAGTGTGTAGTCTTTTGGAGTAAAAACCTAAACCGAACCAAGGCTGTCTTGTACAGTATTTTAGGGTTCCAAACCCTATCTTACATCAAGATAAGTGCTTTACTTCATTAATACAATTATGTCTTTGATTATTTGTGTGTATGCTTGCATGTTCTCCATGTCCGGCTAATTTACTTGTGTGTTTGCTTAGGGAAGATGAAACTTAATTATTGAATATTGATTGGTTGTCTCTTATCTTAGTTGATTAATGATCTAGTAATGCGATAGGTCATTCGTTGTGTACTTAATGCTTGATTAATCTTTGTGAACCTTAGGTTATAGCACCTTGAGCCGTTGTAAGCTAAACTATCCAAAGAGGCCTTAGAGTTAGAGTTTATGATCCCTAGTGGTATTTTGTAGACGAGACCCTTTGGTAACTTCAAACAGTTAGGGATAAACGCATACCCTACAACTTTAGACACACAACGCAATTAAGAATAAGGACGTGACAATTCAACCACCAATAGGAGATAATTAAGGAGTAGTAAAACCTAAGTAAACACATCTTTAAACTATCATACGAGCACACAATAATTAGACATAGACTACATACACCTTAGATTAGATGATTAGATAAGTAGAGTAATCGGTAGCAATACCAACCCCCCAAATCCAAACCCCGAGATTCGTACTTTTCCATTTCCTAAAAAACATAAAAAAGATAAAAAATAATCTTCCTCAACCCCAACCTTATCGTAGTAACTTCTCACTAGCATTCCTATTCCCCTAGAGAACGATATCAATACCCGTGGCTTACCCTAATACTACACTACAACGATTAGGTTCACTGCCTAGGGTGTTATAAAACTTGCTCGAAGAAAATGAAGTTCCTTTGACCCCGAACGACGCGTGTAGCGTTATCATAACAGCTTTGACTCATTCAATTGGCTGTTATGACTGCTTTATGACCACGTTTAATTGGTCATGTAACCACTATTTCTATGATTATGGAGGTTTATTATGGATGATTAATTAGCCGTTAATCACACATAATGTCCATTGATTAGTGTTGAGTGTTCTCTACTATAAATAGAGAGTGACATCTTCAGCTTGAAGATATACTGAAACATACTGATATCAGGAGAAACAAACTGAAAGCATAAACACTTGAAAGCAAAGGGTTATTGAATTGTGCCTAATTCTATAACTACATTTGGTCTTATCCCAAGTAGATATTCGTGTAACCCAGGCATTAGGGTCGAATAGTTTACTTTGGCAAGTGATTACATGATTCCAAGTGATATCAGGTAACCACCTAGTGGTATTTTCAGTTGCTACTGATTGTCTTAACCCTGTTCTGGGATCTAACCGCCAACAATCAAAGTAAACTATTTGTGATAATCAATGGCTGCTGCTGCAATGAAACACATGGCTTCAAACTTTGCCAAGCTGGACAAGTTTTTAGGGGTGGACTTTAGGAGATGGCAGAAGAAGATGCACTTCTTGCTGTCAAGCATGAGTGTGGTCTATGTTCTAACCACACCTATTCCTGATGATGCTACTGTGGAGCAGGTCAGGAGGAGGAGCAAATGGGAGAATGATGACTACATTTGCAGAGGTTTAATTCTCAATGGTATGTCTGATTCTCTATTTGACATTTATCAGAACTTTGAATCTTCCAAAGAACTTTGGGATTCCTTGGATGCCAAATATTTGGCTGAGGATGCATCAAGTAAGAAGTTTCTTGTAAGTTGATATGCACGAAACGTCAAGTTTACTCACACAAGCTAGCCACTTGTGAATGACTAACCGTAAGAAACTTAAAACGGTTCGGACACTGATCAATAATAGATGAGAAGTGTGTAGTATACGGGTAACTCAAACGTGTTAGGTTTGAGCACCGAGATCGTTCCGAACGAGGGTTGAATGGAATTTCCAACTCACGTCCCGAATTTTGTGATTTGAATAAGAGAAGGGGATAAAATGAAGTTTTCTAAACTACGGGATAAGGAAAGCAAATGGGAATAAAATCTATGGGGAAAACCTAAGAATTAAGGCAAACTACGCAAATCTACATTAAAACGCAAATACGAAATTTAAACGAAACGCGAATAAAATACAATAACGTCTATTCTAAGTCCTAAAAATTCCTAAAATTACTTTTATGCTAAAAATGATATTAGAAAACTAAAAATGAATTAAAACTATTTTTTAGGATTTTTATTGATTTTATTAAAATTAAAAACTAATTATTAACTTTTAAAATAAAACTAATTATCTAAAAATTATGAAAAAGAAAGGGAAAAATATGGAATCACTTTTCAAAAATATAAAATAACATAAAAGACTTTTCAAAACTATTTTTGTAATTTTCTGATTAATTTCCTATTTTCTATGAATTTAAATCTATTTAAATCTAATTTAAATTGTTAAAAATACCAAATAAAAGGAGAAAAATAAGGAAAAATATTTTTTATGCTTTTTATATTTATCTTAAACTGAGAAAATTGAAAAATTATTTTTTGGAACTTTTTCTGAATTAAATGCAATTAAAGCTAATTAAAAGTGATTAAAAACTGAATTAAATAATGAAAAATACTAAACAGTGACCAAAAATTATGAAAACTACAGGGAAATTCTAAAATCTTATTCTGGATCTATGAAAAATAAGAAAAAATGGGCTTATGTGAGGTAAAAAGGAGCTGCAGTGTAAACTAGTGGGAAATAAGCTCTAAGGAATAAGCTAATAAGCACTAAAATGAACCAAACTACTACGGCTATAATATCCTATAACTACTCTAGAGCAACTATATTCAACTACTCCTAACACCTAAAAAGCAGTTTACAACTGATTAAGCTAACTGACCAACTAAAGCAAATAAGCAATTGACCCCCAATTGTTTAAGCTAAACCGCTTATCCAATAAGCTAAATTGAAAACCAAAGGTATGGTTCTCAAGACCACCTAGCAGAGAGTACTTATCCAAATTTTCAGCTAATAAGAACCTAAGGTGAAGAAGTTATGGATCTAAATCTAAAGGTCATTGTGGCTAGATGCTAGCGAAGCAAAGAAAAAAATGGGTGACCTCCATGTTTGAGCTTATTCAAGGGCTTATCAAGGGTGCTTAAAGGCAAAACAGATATGTGGGACTAAAAACAACCTAGCAAACTGCAAATGTGCCAAATATTAGACCCTAGTTACTAGCAATGAACACTGCATGAAGGCGCAATACCGCACAAAATGCTTTTTAACACGTGTTTGACTTCTAAAAACAGTTAAGAAAGTTGACTTTGGTGAGATTCAAGATCAAATGCAGGACTGATATGGATGAATAATGATGTAATAAGACTTTAGCAAGCTAGTTAAACAACTTTAACACCTATAGGGAAGATTTCAACTACTGATTTTAACAGGAAGGAAAACAAGAACAGTTTCAAACTTATGTTGACTTTGGTTGAGGACAAGCATAAAACAAGAACAGCTATTGATTCAGATAACCATAACAAGCTTAAAGCAACCTAACTACTCCAATTTATAAGCCTCTATCACAGTTTCAAGCATTCAACCAAACACCCTTTTATCAATTCCAAAATGCATTAAAACTTAAAACCTTATTAAATCTGAATGAACTGACCTCATAAGCATAAATCTTACCCAGAAAAATAGATTTAAACCAGAAATTTACCACAAATTATTTGACTTTTAAGCTTTGAAAAAAGTTTGACTAATGTTGACTTTTTCTTAAAACTCAGAATTAAGCTAAAGTGACCAGAGATAATCTCACATAAGCTTGTAAAAGCTTATGTGAGATCATGTAAACAAGAATTTCAAGCAATCGAACTCGAATTTGAACTAAAGTAAATTGACAAATTAACTTTAAATTGACAAAAAGTGAATTGCATTAATAAAACAGGATTACAATACTTGAAAGAAAACTTAATTGACTACTGAAAAAGCATTAAAATGACAGGAAAGAAATGGTCAAAACTTCTCTAATTACATGAGAAATTGGACAAAATACAATGTGACTTGAGAGGTCTTTAAATAGCTTGATGCCTTGAGCTTGGGATCCCATTCAGAAGATGCTAGAAGTCCATTGACAGCCACACATTCAATCCATCGTCACTTCATCCAATCACAATGCTCCATTTGTCTTTGATGAGGTGTCGTATCCAATTGAAGAGCTTGAATTGGCCACGTAGGCATCTCTCCTGACAAGTCAGAGATTCTAGAAGCTAGGATAGATGCTAAGTACTATGTGGTGTGTTTGGCTGTTGGTAAAATGGTGGGTAACTGGGTTGTTTGGCTGGGGAAGACAAAGGCAGGGTAAAGGCGCGTTTGGCTATAAAATATATTTGTTTGAGTTTGGGTTGGTTTATTTGACCGGGTCTAGGGGATTATTCGGGTTGGGGATACATATTGGACGGGTATTAAGAAGGTTTTGGATATTGGGTTTTTGTTTTGGGCCAAGAGTATTTGGGCCATGGCTTATGATTTAGGTGGATTTAGGATTGGATAATTTATTGGACAAGGATTAATACTAAACCCATTAGACTTTAAGGGACTAAACTTGTACATTCGGATATTTGAGGGACCAAACATGCAACTTCTGAAAGTATCTTCAAGGACCATTTTGTCAACCTTCAAGTAAACCAAGGGCTAATTTGCAAATTTCTGAATCTTCAAGGGTGCTTTCGCTTGTGAAAGTTGAGGGACTATTTCTGACATTTCTTCAAACTTTGATCAAATCTTCACAAATCATCCTCGGAGATTAGAAATCTTCATAAATGCATAATTCTGACCTTCCGGCTCAGCTTAAGCTCTCTTTAATCTCTCGTGCTCGGATTTACGCCCCGATTTGGGTCCTTTTTGTGTGTTTTACATATCCGTACCTGCACAAGCACAAACTCAAGAAAACCAAAAATATTAGCAATAAACGGCTCTTTCTTGGTTGTTTTGGGTCTATTTTGATAACAAAAAGGTATGTGTTTTAGCACATACCAAAATACCCCCTGACGAGACTATTGTCGTATCCTCACGCAATGCAATCAACTCACGCTTCTAAAACCAAGGATTTCAATCTCTTTCTACAAAACCATTGATATGTCCAAACCATCAAGTTATCTCACACAAGCTAGCCACTTGTGAATGACTAACCGTAAGAAACTTAAAACAGTTCAGACAAACCAATTAGAGAAGAAGTAGTCAAGGTTCCTCAAAAGAGATTAAGAAAGCCTTAATTCTAAAAACGCCCCGTTTACCTTTTAAATTCACATATATAGATATTACGGTTAAGCACATTATGATTATGAATGACGGTTTGTTGAACTTTCATGTCGATCAATAACTCCAACATTTTTCAAACGACACGTTAGGATCACGGAGTAGAAAACACAACACAGCGTGAAGTGACCATGCGGATAGAATACATCGTCCCTGATTTTTCACAAGTCCCCAAACTAAGCGTAAAACCGAAATCATTGTTACATACGACTCTAGATGCTAACACTACCCATGGAAGTTACTTGTGTAAATACCTTTTGTTCCCATTTTCCTATTTTCCTCTAGATTTTTTTATTTTTGTGAGAAATGAATTTCTTCAAATTCTCGTTTCGATAACTTTTGTTCCAATAAAGATACAAAGCTAAGTCGATAATTAGTTATCCGCCTTCTCTCAAGAACCATTGTCGCAAAAATGAGGTCCACATCAAGGAATTTTATTACTAACTTATACTTTTGATATTTCATTTTCATTTTTCAACACAATTTTTTTTTTTTTATGCAATAGAACTTAGACTTTTACGTGTATGAGCTATGAACCACGGAGCTTCACGGGGTAATTTCAAGACTATAGGCTTCATGAAATGAGGATCCCGGCTGGATAGGCTAAGACCTCACTCAATCCCGGCTAAAGATCCAAGGGTCCGATCTCGACACCGCAGCTCATAACTTTACTTATTACTTTTCACTTATCACATATTACTGATTGCTTATTTATTTATTACGGATCCTTGATGTGTACCCAATTTTTAAAATAAAGATTCTTTTAAGAAGATAAAGAACTAACTATCGCCAAAAACTCGACATCTCTAATTATTTATTAGACAGATATGGGGTGAAACAATTTTGTGGGAACAAAAAGCCATAAGTACCTTCGATGGGCTCTAAAGAGAACCAACTACTCCACGCTTAGCATCTAAACTCATAAGTAACTCTATCATTTCTCGATCTCTGCAAATTTAAAATCCCAAATAATGAGATCCGCAGATGCTTAGCCGATAATTTTTAGATTATCTATGGTTAAGGGAACAAGCTAGGGCTCAACACGCCCGGTCAAGTCAGAATTCTATTCCTACTCTCACCAGCGGAAAGTCAATCAAGGTGTCAAAACATATATTAACTTAGCAAATGCTTCGTCTAATGAAATCAAGTCATGCATATTTAAAGTCACTCGGGGAAACTTGCAAAATCTTGGCCTTGTGAGCTAGAATTAGCATTTTATAGCTTCTTATCTAAGAGACTAGCAAACTTTTCAATCAAAAAGACTTAACAAAAGCTTACAAAAATTTTAAATTTTCCTTATTTTTGCACAATTTTTCATTTTCTAAGGAAAAACGGGGTTACGAGAGTACACGACAAAAATAAGCAAGTGCGGTCAAATCAAATTGAAGATTACCCTACCCCAGACTAGAACGAAACATTGTCCTCAATGTTTAAAGCAAGGGTATCACGAAAATCTAAAAGCCGTTTATTAAGTATGCTAGAAGATAAACGTTAGTCGATAAGATTAGGATATCGGATTTCCATCAGCATCGATCATGAAACTCGAGTGGAGAAATGACAAACTTCGAGCACGAGAGTCTTCATATCGGGACAATCCTACACACAACATCACAAACAACCAAACACGAGAATCAAGAGGCGACCCTTCACATCACTTATTAGAGAAAATAGAAAGAAGATAGAGGATAAGCATGGGGTGCCTCCCACTAAGCGCCATCGTTTTTCTTAAACGATTCGCTAGCCTGACTCGTCCCCGAATTCATTTGTCCTTGGGGAAGAAAATGGTAGAGATACCAGGGTCAAAAACGGTGTCCTCATTCCCGAAGGAAAGAGAATGGGTGGGTTGGGTGAGAAAGAAAATGTCGGGCATCAGCACATAAGGGATAACATGAAAGAATGATCCATCATCCGGCGGTTTTGCGGGTGGACGAAGGGATGACGGATCAAAATGAGAAAACTCCAAGAAAGATGGGAGCTCATGGAAAGGAGGTGTAAGCTCACAAATGAAGGCATCCAAGAGAGGATCCTTATCACGAATAACGGTTTTAACAAAGAACTCATCAATGAATATCCCGGGTTTAAAAATTTTGTCTTCACATGCGGGTTCAACGGGATACATGATGGTGGACTCATGAGAGAAAGAAGGGTCGAGCAGTCCATCAAGAAACATCATATCCCCCTCGGGATCATTTATAACAACATCCTCAATACCCGGTGGTATTGGGTCATCAAGAGCAAGAAATGAGTCGGCTTCCTCAATTATTGGGTCATTTGTCGGAGTATCGGAAATCTCGTTCAAAACTTTGCTCACATCAACATCAAAATAGAATCGCTCAAGAATCGGAGGATAAACATCATCAATAGTGGGATTGCCACTAATCTCTTCATCAAATCGGAAAGTTTCAAGCTCGGGAGAGAAATCACTATCTTTAGCGGAGATAGGATGCGAACTTGAATTATCGTTCAAGGCTTCAATCTTAGCAATGAGAAGATAAACATTTGACAATGTTTGACGTAATGCTTCATCCTCGATCTCTATATCATTAAGCTCAATCTCTTCTTCTTCTGGCTCAAAATCATTTTCTTCTTCTATGTCGGGCTCAGAAGGTAAATCGTCAACGAAATCGATGTTTCCATAAGAATCGTCATCGGAATCGGAGAACATCTCAACATGATCAATCGAATTATCAAGAGAAGGCTCATCAACAACCCCAGACTCAATTGGGATTGGGATAAGGATCTCAACACTAGTCTCTTTCGTTTCCGGAATAGTACTAAGATGCTCATCCCCCATTATGAGAGAATCAACGGGTGCAATAATGTCTGTAGAAATAGAATCATCGACCTCTTCCGTAAGAACGTCACTTTTCTCAACCGGCGTGAGTGAAGGGGAAGGGTCGGAAATGAAAGGCTCAGAAACGGGAGTGGGATTGCCACTCGGAGGAGTATAATCGTCATCGAATAGAATCATAATAATAGGTAGTTGGACGATGTTGGATCACTTTCGCGGCCTCTTCAGCTAATAATTCACGATAAGTTTTCTGATTAGGATCTCTTTCTTGAACAGGTTCATGAAGCAAGTCTTTTAATTCTTTTAACTCTTGTAATATGTTGAGAAAACCTTGGTGAAATCCTTGATTATCTGACGGAGTTTGTGGATGAATTTCTTGGTATTGTGGAGGTGGGTTATAAGCATAGTCGTAATTATCACAAGGAAATTGCTCGTAAGCAATCGGGTTCTGCATCAGACAATCGGAATTAACGTGCGGACCTCCACAATACTCACAACAGTATGATTGTTGTGACGAATACGGGTAAGGTTCATAACCAAAGGATGAGTTGTTAAATTGAACTTGACATTGAAAACCTTGGTGAGGACCACCACAATACTCACAAGAGTATGAATCTGGCTCATGGTATAAAGGTTGGTTAGGGAAATTGGTTGGCTCATAGTCAGGATTGTGGTGAAACTCGGTTCCTGATTTTCCATTGCTACAAGCAAGACAATTCCCACCATATTCGGGTCCGCTGCACCATATACACACGAGCTGATAAATCAAAGAATTATCCGGATAAGAGTTAGTGATTTCCACCATTTCCGTGATAGGCTCTGGTTCTTGAACGGGAGTCACCTCGGACTCAGAAACATGTTCCATCTCCCTCACCGAGAGGAGTAGGAATCGAGGGTTCATCAAGATTATATTTCAAAATTTTTGACAAGGCTGCAAATTTTTCAACGTTGTTAAGAAAAACACGGCGTTCAAAGAAATCGTCTCCGTGAGAATTAAACATATAGAGGGTAAAAGAAAAGAATTATCGGGTTAAGAGGATACAAGAAGAATATTTTTGGGTTTTTAAAACAAATTTTGAAAAGGAAAATCTTTTTGGGTTTTTATAAAAGGGATATGTACAAATATCAACGATAACTTCACGAGGAAGGATCTTCAAATGCACACGATTCGAGACGGAATACGAAAACTCGCTACAAGCCCTCCCCGGCAGCGGCGCCAAAAATTGATTTCACGAAACGTCAAGTTTACTCACACAAGCTAGCCACTTGTGAATGACTAACCGTAAGAAACTTAAAACGGTTCGGACACTGATCAATAATAGATGAGAAGTGTGTAGTATACGGGTAACTCAAACGTGTTAGGTTTGAGCACCGAGATCGTTCCGAACGAGGGTTGAATGGAATTTCCAACTCACGTCCCGAATTTTGTGATTTGAATAAGAGAAGGGGATAAAATGATGTTTTCTAAACTATGGGATAAGGAAAGAAAATGGGAATAAAATCTATGGGGAAAACCTAAGAATTAAGGCAAACTACGCAAATCTACATTAAAACGCAAATACGAAATTTAAACGAAACGCGAATAAAATACAATAACGTCTATTCTAAGTCCTAAAAATTCCTAAAATTACTTTTATGCTAAAAATGATATTAGAAAACTAAAAATGAATTAAAACTATTTTTTAGGATTTTTCTTGATTTTATTAAAATTAAAAACTAATTATTAACTTTTAAAATAAAACTAATTATCTAAAAATTATGAAAAAGAAAGGGAAAAATATGGAATCACTTTTCAAAAATCTAAAATAACATAAAAGACTTTTCAAAACTATTTTTGTAATTTTCTGATTAATTTCCTATTTTCTATGAATTTAAATCTATTTAAATCTAATTTAAATTGTTAAAAATACCAAATAAAAGGAGAAAAATAAGGAAAAATATTTTTTATGCTTTTTATATTTATCTTAAACTGAGAAAATTGAAAAATTATTTTTTGGAACTTTTTCTGAATTAAATGCAATTAAAGCTAATTAAAAGTGATTAAAAACTGAATTAAATAATGAAAAATACTAAACAGTGACCAAAAATTATGAAAACTACAGGGAAATTCTAAAATCTTATTCTGGATCTATGAAAAATAAGAAAACATGGGCTTATGTGAGGTAAAAAGGAGTTGCAGTGTAAACTAGTGGGAAATAAGCTCTAAGGAATAAGCTAATAAGCACTAAAATGAACCAAACTACTACAGAAGCTATAATATCCTATAACTACTCTAGAGAAACTATATTCAACTACTCCTAACACCTAAAAAGCAGTTTACAACTGATTAAGCTAACTGACCAACTAAAGCAAATAAGCAATTGACCCCCACTGTTTAAGCTGACGAAACTGCTTATCCAATAAGCTAAATTGAAAACCAAAGGTATGGTTCTCAAGACCACCTAGCAGAGAGTACTTATCCAAATTTTCAGCTAATAAGAACCTAAGGTGAAGAAGTTATGGATCTAAATCTAAAGGCTGTTGTGGCTAGATGCTAACTGAAGCAGCAAAACAGTGGCTGACCTCCACTGTTTGAGCTTATTCAAGGGCTTATCAGGGGTGCTTAAAGGCAAAACAGATATGTGGGACTAAAAAAAACCTAGCAAACTGCAAATGTGCCAAATATTAGACCCTAGTTACTAGCAATGAACACTGTACAGAGGTCGCAATACCGCACAAAACTGTTTTTAACACAGGTTTGACTTCTAAAAACAGTTAAGAAAGTTGACTTTGGTGAGATTCAAGATCAAATACAGGACTGATATGGATGAATAATGATGTAATAAGACTTTAGCAAGCTAGTTAAACAACTTTAACACCTATAGGGAAGATTTCAGCTACTGATTTTAACAGGAAGGAAAACAAGAACAGTTTCAAACTTATGTTGACTTTGGTTGAGGACAAGCATAAAACAAGAACAACTATTGATTCAGATAACCATAACAAGCTTAAAGCAACCTAACTACTCCAATTTATAAGCCTCTATCACAGTTTCAAGCATTCAACCAAACACCCTTTTATCAATTCCAAAATGCATTAAAACTTAAAACCTTATTAAATCTGAATGAACTGACCTCATAAGCATAAATCTTACCCAGAAAAACAGATTTAAACCAGAAATTTACCACAAATTATTTGACTTTTAAGCTTTGAAAAAAGTTTGACTAATGTTGACTTTTTCTTAAAACTCAGAATTAAGCTAAAGTGACCAGAGATAATCTCACATAAGCTTGTAAAAGCTTATGTGAGATCATGTAAACAAGAATTTCAAGCAATCGAACTCAGAATTTGAACTAAAAGTAAATTGACAAATTAACTTTAAATTGACAAAAAGTGAATTGCATTAATAAAACAGGATTACAATACTTGAAAGAAAACTTAATTGACTACTGAAAAAGCATTAAAATGACAGGAAAGAAATGGTCAAAACTTCTCTAATTACATGAGAAATTGGACAAAATACAATGTGACTTGAGAGGTCTTTAAATAGCTTGATGCCTTGAGCTTGGGATCCCATTCAGAAGATGCTAGAAGTCCATTGACAGCCACACATTCAATCCATCGTCACTTCATCCAATCACAATGCTCCATTTGTCTTTGATGAGGTGTCGTATCCAATTGAAGAGCTTGAATTGGCCACGTAGGCATCTCTCCTGACAAGTCAGAGATTCTAGAAGCTAGGATAGATGCTAAGTACTATGTGGTGTGTTTGGCTGTTGGTAAAATGGTGGGTAACTGGGTTGTTTGGCTGGGGAAGACAAAGGCAGGGTAAAGGCGCGTTTGGCTATAAAATATATTTGTTTGAGTTTGGGTTGGTTTATTTGACCGGGTCTAGGGGATTATTCGGGTTGGGGATACATATTGGACGGGTATTAAGAAGGTTTTGGATATTGGGTTTTTGTTTTGGGCCAAGAGTATTTGGGCCATGGCTTATGATTTAGGTGGATTTAGGATTGGATAATTTATTGGACAAGGATTAATACTAAACCCATTAGACTTTAAGGGACTAAACTTGTACATTCGGATATTTGAGGGACCAAACATGCAACTTCTGAAAGTATCTTCAAGGACCATTTTGTCAACCTTCAAGTAAACCAAGGGCTAATTTGCAAATTTCTGAATCTTCAAGGGTGCTTTCTGTCAGTTGCTGAAAGTTGAGGGACCATTTCTGACATTTCTTCAAACTTTGATCAAATCTTCACAAATCATCCTCAGAGATTAGAAATCTTCATAAATGCATAATTCTGACCTTCCGGCTCAGCTTAAGCTCTCTTTAATCTCTCGTGCTCGGATTTACGTCTGATTTGGGTCCTTTTTGTGTGTTTTTACATATCCGTACCTGCACAAGCACAAACTCAAGAAAACAGCAAATATTAGCAATAAACGGCTCTTTCTTGGTTGTTTTGGGTCTATTTTGATAACAAAAAGGTATGTGTTTTAGCACATACCATAAGTAATTTTCACAAATTACAAAATGACTGATTCAAGACCAGTCATGGAACAATACAATGAACTTCTTGGAATGCTTGGAAGGTTTACACAACACAATATGCACATGGATGAGGCCATTTCAGTCTCTTGTGTCATTGACAAACTCCCTCCTTCTTGGAAAGATTTCAAGCATACATTGAAACATAAAAAGGAGGAGTTAACTCTGGTTGAGTTGGGCAGTCATCTGCGCATTCAGGAATCTCTCAAGGTGCAAGATAATGACAAGCCAAAGAGTAGCAATGCTACTAGTGCATCTGTTGTCAATATGGTGGAGTATAACAACTCCACCAGGTACAATGACAACAAAGGCAAACGCAAATATCATGACAACACAAGGGCTGATCGTAACAAGAAGGCAACACCTACTTGTTGGAAATGTGGCAAAACTGGTCATATTAAAAGGGATTGCAAGGGTGTTAAAGTTGGTGGTAAAGCCAATGGATCAGGCACTAATGGTTCAGGGAGTGGTGGTTCTACCAACTCACTGAAAGGTAAGAATATGTTTAATAAGTCTTTTCAGATTTATTATGTTACATATGTATCTGAATCTTATTATGTGCCGGATGATGATGTTGCATGGTGGGTTGACTCTGGTGCAACAATTCATGTAACACCCCCAATTTCGTGATACGCAGCGGAATTCAAACTGGGTGTTACTTCATGGCACAACAATCATAATAATAGAAAACGAACTCTAATGGAGTCGTTTTAAAAAGGATTTATCATTCAAAATATTTAAATATATCAGAGTTTACAAAATAGGTCCCAGTTGGTTCCATTGTTTACAAAATGCATCAATATAAAGTCTTTTGATGTCTTGTGAATGATAAAATATTTATAGCCTTCTCGATCTAATCCTTGCTTTTCCGTGCCAGCTTTCGACATTATGGACCTGAAATACATGCTTAAAACTGTCAACACAAAGGTTGAGTGAATTCATAGAGTTTGTTTGATGGTTGAACACATTATGTTTGTAGTGTGAGTTATAAATTCACACAAATAGTTTGAAAACTAAACAGTTATTATTTCACTAAGTATCATGCAATCAAGGCGTTAACTT
Organism: Chrysanthemum makinoi; assembly: GCA_910596185.1. Lineage (NCBI taxonomy): Eukaryota > Viridiplantae > Streptophyta > Magnoliopsida > Asterales > Asteraceae > Chrysanthemum > Chrysanthemum makinoi. Next base: position 131,684,484 of record OU343223.1, on the reverse strand, counting down.
GCTCCAAAATTAATTGGTGAAACTGTTGGTACGTGCCCTAATAGGTAAAATTTCCGTTTTTACCTAATGTACTAAAATATAGTGCGTTTGTTTACCGGACCGGGTCAAACAAACGGGATTCGTCAATCCCGATAGATCTATCCACAACATTCGCGCTCACTTCACTCGTGATTAATGATTCATGATTTAGGGACTTAAGTTTGGCAATTGCGGTAACTTAGTGCAAGTAAAATAATCAGATAAGTTTACAGTTTGAAAGCTATATGTACGGTTTAAAATAAAGCATGTATCTCCCCCAATGGTTTGTAAAACAATTAAGTAATAGAAAGTGGGGCTATGAACTCACCTCAGAGTAAATGATTTCAAATGTATAATGAAAATGATGGGTATGCCGTGAGAACTTCTACGAGCAACCTAAAATGGAATATTGCGACTTAATGTTTGGAACAATGTTTTAGGAAAACATAAACCATTCTATATATATTTCTATGTTGATCATGATGTAGTCAATTATCATTTGATGTTTATAGTAAGATCTTTAATATGTGAAAACGTATTTAGTTTATAGATATCGTACTACCGTTCGGGCCATCATAATTCAGAGGTCATGCAGTAAACGTTCGAGGAGCTAGGACAATTTAAATCGTAAATCCATCAACTCGTCGAAATGTTTTACTCAAATGAAACCCCTCACATGAAGCTCCCTACTATTGTAGCCCTTAGTAGATACAACATATGTTTTGAGTGAAGATTGTTATATAAATAAGTTTATCATGTTTTTACAAGTTCTCGTCGTTTCATAAATATGATCACCTTAGTTAACGGTCTTGGGTAAATAAGCCTTGAGGCTTTAGCCATGGCCTTTCCGTGGCTTTGGTCTTGACTACCATGGTCTTGAGACTCAGCTTTGACCTTATCCGTAGCCGTGGTCTTGGCTTATGGCCATTAGGCCTCTTGGTTTGCTTTTAGTTGTGACAAAAGTATAGTTGTGAGACTACATATAGGGCTGTTTTTGAAAGATAATGGCCTATTTAAGCGTTTTCAAGGTCCGAGCTTCTTTAGAATTAAAGGAAAATGACGTTCCGGACAACTTTCATGTTTTAACTTTTTGATGATTCGGACCAGAAGTACCACTTTTAAAATAGACAGACCCTAAACAAATTCAATTTGGCAGTTTCGGCGTTTTGGTTTTGCTAACTTCTTTTGGCCGTATCGTTTGACTCGTTTGTCCGTTTCGGGTGATTCAAGTTGCTATGTTTACCTTTTTATCTTGTCTACCATAGTATGTAAGTTAGAAAGTCCATATGTGACTGGTTTTAATGGTCTCAAATGTGTAGAATATGACTAGTTTACTAGTTTGTTACTTTTACGACAATATGTGAATTAAAACATGTGATTGAGTATATGTACATCATGAATCAACATAGTAACTATATATATAGCATGAAATTGTTAATATTATGAATAATAAAGATGAGATGATGGTGGTGATTAGTTGCTTACAACTTTTGGCTTTCAATTAAGAAAGGAGTAACTAGTAAGGATCGGACTTTGATTGAACACTTAGGAACTTGAATTGAGCTAGCTTTCTACACCTTGGCACCCTTATGATTTTGAAGAGTTGGTGATGAAGTACTAAGTGACTTGAGTGGATCTAAACTCAAGAAGATCACTTAAACTTGCTAGAGATTTGATGTAGTAATTTACTACTTGAAACTTCTTTGCATAAACTTGGAGTTTATAGATCAAATTATGGAAGATATGATGGTTTTATGTTATGAAAGACCCAAATCAGTGTTTTAGGTTTTTTAGGATGCATTTCACTTGCCATTTATAGGAGGGTAAGTTTGGTTAACCATATATTGGGTTAAATGTTAACCATGGTTAAGTTAGGACACATGTAATGATCTAAATGAAGCATAGTTAGGATTATGCCACCAAAATGATGACTCCCACCCTTAGGTTATCCAAATGAATATAATATGACTTAGGCGGATATTCTTGGTATTATCTTGGTTACGGAGTGAGTTTTGGTTCCGTTAATCGCTAATTGTAAGCCGTTAAGTCACGAAACGTAAAACCGGGTATCGTAAAAATATGAAACTTATAAGAATGATTAAAATCATCATTATACTCCATCTAAAAATATAAAATGAGTGATAAGTCTTATTGTGTAAAGCCCTAAAAATCGTAACCGCGTTAAATGACTATTTTGCCCTCTATTTAATATTTGTAAAATATGTAAAATTCGTCAAGCTCATTAAATGTAAAAATTTAACCTAACTTGTAAAAGATTGTCAAACCTAATGTACAAAAATAAATAAAATCTTCTGACACTTTACGTCTATACATATTACACGTTTATATATTACATGAACCGAAAAATTCATAAATTGCAAAACACATATAAACTTTAATGTAAAAGCCCATCTAAGTTATAGATTGTAATTTGGACTTGGGCTTGGCCTTTGTTTTCCCTTGGCTCATCAAAACCGGTACCCCTCCCCCTCCTTTTCATTATACGCTCCACAAAATTGAAGCACACCAAAACCCTAGTTTTCCGAAAGTGACGGCAACAAAAGTCTCTTCCCCATCCCATCCGAAATTCTAAGCAAGAAGGTGTTCAAAGGAGACCTTGGTCGTGTGGTGATTCTGTCGTGATGTTCTAGGGCAAAGAAGGCATGGTCGTGGGTCAAGAAAGCCTTGGTCGTGGGGTTTATATTGTTGTCGTGAGGATTGAAGCCAAGGAGAGGCTGTCGTGGGCTTTGGTAGCCTTGGTACTCGTCTTATTTTCACGCACACGCCACAAGGGTAACGTACCATCACCTCGTTCCTTGTTTCCTTTGTTTCTTGGCTTTGGTTGCATGTTATCTTCCCATAAAATCACATATATATATAAATGTTATCATGCCTAATAAATTCGAAACCCTAATTGGAATGGAACCCTAAATGTAATTAATGGTCTAAACATGTGTTATGATGACCTAATATGAACCCTAAAACTGGACAACATAATATGATGAATTGGCGTGTGTTATAGATCGAATTTTATAAGTGTAATATTCTGGGTTTTTGTTGGAAAAGTTTATTTTATGTCTTAGTTAAGTTTTCCAAGTGGTTTGGTCGAATTTGGAGTTGTCTAAGTCGTATTTTTAATTCTTACAAGATCAAGTGTCAAAGCTGAGAAAACGGGTCTGAAATTCAGTTGGATTGTTTGATTTTTCATTTGCAAACCATAATGAATTGGGAGCTCTCCTTTTACAGGATTGACATTTAGGATATAAATGAATTTCTGGGAGTTTTGGGAATTTTTCCAAGGTGTCTAAACAGGTCCAATAAGTGTAAACTTTTAAGGTGTATTTTCTGATTTCTTTCTGGACAGGTCTGGACTTGTGATTTTCCATAGGCCATTTGGCATGAAAATAGAACCCACCAATTTTTGGAGAGTCTTTTAACTCATATGGGAACCCCTGGGAATTTCCTTGATTTTATTTGAGCTAAGTAAGTATTTTATAAAAATCGCTAAATTCTGGTCCAGATATGAAGTTAAGAAAATGGAAGATAAAAAGACTATATCAATAAGTAAAACACTTATACATGCATAAGAAGCTTATAAAATGAGTATATAAGTAATATATGATATCAATTCGTGTAGATTCGTTGACGAAGATACGACGTTGCTTTCCGGTGTTACTTTTCCGTTTGTTTTCATTACGTTGCTAAGGTACAGATATTCTGACCTTTTCAGTAAAGGTTTCTTATGACGTTTCTTTCGTCAGTTTTTCTATTTCAATTATTAGGGTTTCCGATGCCATTGCTATGAACCCTTTCTGATTGTTTGATCTGTTGCTTGTTTGAAACACCTGTTTTATTGAATCATGCAATATCTGATTTAAACGTTATGTTAGAAAGACTTTGATATGCACATTTGTTGAACCTTGCTATATTTGATTATGAACTTCTGAATTGTGAACATTTGGTTATGAAAGTCTGATTATGAAAGTATGATATGTGACTACGACATTAACTTCTGACTTCTGAACTTTTGAACATGAACCTTATGATATGAATTATCTGATATGTTATATGTTGAACTTTGTGTTTGATTATGATCTGTGTCATTTATGACAATCTGTTTGACTTAAGTTAGTTTGACACCCGAGCCAAATATTTCACTAGTCATGGGGGTTCAATGTCCGTGTCAGTGATGCACCTCTGACATGACTCTAGGGCAGTAGAGTGATGTTCTGCCACGTCCCTTTCTGTTATCTGTTTATTGATAGTATGGCCACTATCCGTCTGTTGGGGCGTATGGATGCATCCTAGATCTGATCTGTTATCTGATATGTTTCTGGTGAATGATGTCGTGTGCAATACGCGTCTTCACAAAATTCGGGGAGCTAGCTACTCCAATTAGTTTATGAGGTTACCTTCTGAATAAGAAAGATATTTCGATATGATATGTTCGGGCTCGTGGTAGTTAACTAAATCTGTACTGTTATTTCGTATTAAGTATTCTGATTTTGATTCGGTACGTTCAAGTGTTTATAATTATGTGCTAGGTTTATTATATGTTGTTATATGTGGTTATGCTTTTGTATGTTTAAGTGACTACCGCCTACTGTGCTAGGATATGATTAATATGTAAAAATATGATTCGTATGTTGTCATCCGATGTTATGTTAGTTTATCGTTATGTGAATTCATTGATGTGTAAGATGAATGTGCTAGTGTGAAAGTGAGTATCCTGGAAGTTTATTAAGTATGATTGTTCGGTTAATCTGGTGAACTTTGTCTATCCGTTAGGGTATCTATCTGCTTATGTTTGATCTACTATGTTTAGACTGTGCTTATATTAAGTTTTGGTTTGGAAAATGGTTTAATTATGATATCTGTTTTGATAATTTGCTAATTGCTATGCTATGTCTTTTGCTTATTTAGTCATAGTTTTCCTACTATGTTTCTATTTGCATGTGTGACTGTCATGATTTGACTGCTATTTCCGCTGCTGCAATATTGGATTAAGTGTGTTAAATGAAGATTAATTGATTTGTATGAATGCCATGTTTACTTTCTAGAAATTGTTTCCGTTAGCCTTTTGATATTTCGTTTGGCTCATATGTACTCGAATTTCCTGCTTTAGTAAATGTTTGGTTATCTTGATGCGTTTGCGTTGGTGCCATCAATATGATATGTGTTTGTTCTTAATTGCTATTTGTTCTTCCGGATTTCTGTATGATTGTGTGTCCGCAAAATCTTCAATGATTCATTGATCTTATTCCGTTGTGACTTCGTTATTCGTTTCTTTGTTTTATTTCGTATTTTCCATTTTGTTTAGTTTTCGTTTCTGTTATATCTGTTCACTGGGCTTTGTAAGCTCAGCCGCATTTTCTTTTCCTGCGGCAGGTATTAAGCATTCAAGATGAGCTTATGTGATAGATGATCTGGGTTGAGAGTAGAGATGAGAGCAAGATTTGAAATAGGGATCTTAGATAACTTTTGATTATTAAGTTATTTATATTTTTCTTTTGTAAGTTTTGTAAAGGCTTCCGCTTTTGTATAGTACTTAAGGTTCTGATATGAAACCGTATTTGTGATATCTTTACCCTTGTCGGGTTGGGGTGTTACAATTTATGGTATCAGAGCCAGGTTTTAGGACCCTTAGAGCTTAGGCTATGACCTGAGAGGATTGGGTAGACATTAGGTTTCCGTCTGTTCAGATATCTTTCGATTCCTTTTGACTGTCATTCAGATTTGACTTCGATATTCTTTTGTCTTCACTGAGTTGGCCCTCCTCTTTTCGCATCGAATTTTGTTATTTTGTTTTCGCTCGTCCTTTTGTCGATCGTTAGATGGAGACTACCCGCGAGCCGAAGATGATGGTGCCAAACCCGTGTTGCTGCAACATCTCTGAGCTGGAGAGGTTCGTGAAGCGAAGCCACACCCGACTGCCGTGCTGCTGGAGGCATCAAGATGCTGCTGGAGGAAGCTGGACGGACCAACCAAAGACGCAAAAGACGGAGACAAGATTCAACCGGTGGCTGAGAGGGTTCATCTACTTCATATGATTTGGGCGCGATTTATGTTACTCCGATTCGTTTGTCATGCGTTTTGAGGCGGTTTGATATTCTGTTAAGTGATTCTGATCGGTATTGCGTTTCTTTGATTCGTTCAGAACTCGGTTTGAATCGTGAAGTTTTATCGTTTAGCATTCTGGTATATCTCAGTTTTTTCTTTTTGGACCGACAGTAATGAGTCATGAGGAACCGTTTTATGCAAGATTGGTGGCCTCGTTTGTTGGGTAATATGGTAAGTTGTCTGATGTGTTATATGCTGCATGAATGTGTATCTGGTCTGTTTTGGTATGTTACTTGTTACCTATATGTTATCCGTTTTGTTCTGATATTAGTTATGTGGGTTGTCATGACCTGAGACAGAATATGATGACAATAAGAACTTGTTATGTGATGCAAGTATTATGACGCCTGATCAACGTGATAATACCGAGATCATATAATTTGAACTTATTGAAATCATATGACGTCTGGGGAAATGCCTGTGGTTGATACGTGAAAACAATATGACTTGTATCTGTTATTTGTCGCTCCTCATGTTCGATTGAAATTTTGTACCTCTTTGCGAGATTCTCATTGACAACTGTTATATATAAGTTTTGTACGCTTGGAATCCGAAATCGTTATGATCCGTGTGAACCTATAGATTGCTATGTCTGCCCTAAGTTTGTATGTCTCCACGTACTTCTGCGATTAGTAAGACCGTTAGGATTCGTTCTGTCTATGCATATGTTGTTTTCATCATTAGATACCTGAATAAGTTAGAGTGTGTTGTTTGATTTTCTGCATCTCATCTGTTATCTGCCATTACTTTGATAAGTATATGATTATCTGTTATAAGTATTTGACTGTTGAATTGATTTCTGAAAAGTATAAGTATGAATGTTCTGACAAGAATCTGTTTGTTCTAAAATAAGTTTCGCCTTTGCTCTATTCCTTGAAATTCTGAAGTCCGATTCGTTTTCTGTTCTGTTCCGTCTTGTTCAATTTTCGAGGACGAAAATTTTCTTTTAGAGGGGAAGAGTTGTAAAGCCCTAAAAATCGTAACCGCGTTAAATGACTATTTTGCCCTCTATTTAATATTTGTAAAATATGTAAAATTCGTCAAGCTCATTAAATGTAAAAATTTAACCTAACTTGTAAAAGATTGTCAAACCTAATGTACAAAAATAAATAAAATCTTCTGACACTTTACGTCTATACATATTACACGTTTATATATTACATGAACCGAAAAATTCATAAATTGCAAAACACATATAAACTTTAATGTAAAAGCCCATCTAAGTTATAGATTGGAATTTGGACTTGGGCTTGGCCTTTTTTTTCCCTTGGCTCATCAAAACCGGTACCCCTCCCCCTCCTTTTCATTATACGCTCCACAAAATTGAAGCACACCAAAACCCTAGTTTTCCCAAAGTGACGGCAACAAAAGTCTCTTCCCCATCCCATCCGAAATTCTAAGCAAGAAGGTGTTCAAAGGAGACCTTGGTCGTGTGGTGATTCTGTCGTGATGTTCTAGGGCAAAGAAGGAATGGTCGTGGGTCAAGAAAGCCTTGGTCGTGGGGTTTATATTGTTTTCGTGAGGATTGAAGCCAAGGAGAGGCTGTCGTGGGCTTTGGTAGCCTTGGTACTCGTCTTCTTTTCACGCACACGCCACAAGGGTAACGTACCATCACCTCGTTCCTTGTTTCCTTTGTTTCTTGGCTTTGGTTGCATGTTATCTTCCCATAAAATCACATATATATAAATGTTATCATGCCTAATAAATTCGAAACCCTAATTGGAATGGAACCCTAAATGTAATTAATGGTCTAAACATGTGTTATGATGACCTAATATGAACCCTAAAACTGGACAGCATAATATGATGAATTGGCGTGTGTTATAGATCGAATTTTATAAGTGTAATATTCTGGGTTTTTGTTGGAAAAGTTTATTTTATGTCTTAGTTAAGTTTTCCAAGTGGTTTGGTCGAATTTGGAGTTGTCTAAGTCGTATTTTTAATTTTTACAAGATCAAGTGTCAAAGCTGAGAAAACGGGTCTGAAATTTAGTTGGATTGTTTAATTTTTCATTTGCAAACCATAATGAATTGGGAGCTCTCCTTTTACAGGATTGACATTTAGGATATAAATGAATTTCTGGGAGTTTTGGGAATTTTTCCAAGGTGTCTAAACAGGTCCAATAAGTGTAAACTTTTAAGGTGTATTTTCTGATTTCTTTCTGGACAGGTCTGGACTTGTGATTTTCCATAGGCCATTTGGCATGAAAATAGAACCCACCAATTTTTGGAGAGTCGTTTAACTCATATGGGAACCCCTGGGAATTTCCTCGATTTTATTTGAGCTAAGTAAGTATTTTATAAAAATCGCTAAATTCTGGTCCAGATATGAAGTTAAGGAAATTGAAGATAAAAAGACTATATCAATAAGTAAAACACTTATACATGCATAAGAAGCTTATAAAATGAGTATATAAGTAATATATGATATCAATTCGTGTAGATTCGTTGACGAAGATACGACGTTGCTTTCCGGTGTTACTTTTCCGTTTGTTTTCATTACGTTGCTAAGGTACAGATATTCGACCTTTTCAAGTAAGGTTTCTTATGACGTTTCTTTCGTCATTTTCTATTTCAATTATTAGGGTTTCGATGCCATTGCTATGAACCCTTTCTGATTGTTTGATCTGTTGCTTGTTTGAAACACCTGTTTTATTGAATCATGCAATATTTGATTTGAATGTTATGTTAGAAAGACTTTGATATGCACATTTGTTGAACCTTGCTATATTTGATTATGAACTTCTGAATTGGGAACATTTGGTTATGAAAGTCTGATTATGAAAGTATGATATGTGACTACGACATTAACTTCGACTTCGAACTTTTGAACATGAACCTTATGATATGAATTATCTGATATGTTATATGTTGAACTTTGTGTTTGATTATGATCTGTGTCATTTATGACAATCTGTTTGACTTAAGTTAGTTTGACACCTGAGCCAAATATTTCACTAGTCATGGGGGTTCCATGTCCGTGTCGTGATGCACTTCGACATGACTCTAGGGCAGTAGAGTGATGTTCGCCACGTCCCTTTCATTATCTGTTTATTGATAGTATGGCCACTATCTGTCTGTTGGGGCGTATGGATGCATCCTAGATCTGATCTGTTATCCGATATGTTTCTGGTGAATGATGTCGTGTGCAATACGCGTCTTCACAAAATTCGGGGAGCTAGCTACTCCAATTAGTTTATGAGGTTACCTTCTGAATAAGAAAGATATTTCTGATATGATATGTTCGGGGCTCGTGGTAGTTAACTAAATCTGTATCTGTTATTTCTGTATTAAGTATTCTGATTTTGATTCGGTACGTTCAAGTGTTTATAATTATGTGCTAGGTTTATTATATGTTGTTATATGTGGTTATGCTTTTGTATGTTTAAGTGACTACCGCCTACTGTGCTAGGATATGATTAATATGTTAAAATATGATTCGTATGTTGTCATCCGATGTTATGTTAGTTTATCGTTATGTGAATTCATTGATCTGTAAGATGAATGTGCTAGTGTGAAAGTGAGTATCCTGGAAGTTTATTAAGTATGATTGTTCGGTTAATCTGGTGAACTTTGCCTATCCGTTAGGGTATCTATCTGCTTATGTTTGATCTGCTATGTTTAGACTTTGCTTATATTAAGTTTTGGTTTGGAAAATGGTTTAATTATGATATCTGTTTTGATAATTTGCTAATTGCTATGCTATGTCTTTTGCTTATTTAGTTATAGTTTTCCTACTATGTTTCTATTTGCATGTGTGACTGTCATGATTTGACTGCTATTTCCGCTGCTGCAATATTGGATTAAGTGTGTTAAATGAAGATTAATTGATTTGTATGAATGCCATGTTTACTTTCTAGAAATTGTTTCCGTTAGCCTTTTGATATTTCGTTTGGCTCATATGTACTCGAATTTCCTGCTTTAGTAAATGTTTGGTTATCTTGATGCGTTTGCGTTGGTGCCATCAATATGATATGTGTTTGTTCTTAATTGCTATTTGTTCTTCCGGATTTCTGTATGATTGTGTGTCCGCAAAATCTTCAATGATTCATTGATCTTATTCCGTTGTGACTTCGTTATTCGCTTCTTTGTTTTATTTAGTATTTTCCATTTTGTTTAGTTTTCGTTTCTGTTATATCTGTTCACTGGGCTTTGTAAGCTCAACCGCATTTTCTTTTCCTGCGGCAGGTATTAAGCATTCAAGATGAGCTTATGGGATAGATGATCTGGGTTGAGAGTAGAGATGAGAGCAAGATTTGAAATAGGGATCTTAGATAACTTTTGATTATTAAGTTATTTATATTTTTCTTTTGTAAGTTTTGTAAAGGCTTCCGCTTTTGTATAGTACTTAAGGTTCTGATATGAAACCGTATTTGTGATATCTTTACCCTTGTCGGGTTGGGGTGTTACAATTTATGGTATCAGAGCCAGGTTTTAGGACCCTTAGAGCTTAGGCTATGACCTGTGAGGATTGGGTAGACATTAGGTTTCCGTCTGTTCAGATATCTTTCGATTCCTTTTGACTGTCGTTCAGATTTGACTTCGATATTCTTTTGTCTTCACTGAGTTGGCCCTCCTCTTTTCGCATCGAATTTTGTTATTTTGTTTTCGCTCGTCCATTTGTCGATCGTCAGATGGAGACTACCCGCGGAGCCGAAGATGATGGTGCCAAACCTGTGTTGCTGCAACAGTCTCTGAGCTGGAGAGGTTCGTGAAGCAGAAGCCACACCCGACTGCCGTGCTGCTGGAGGCATCAGGATGCTGCTGGAGGAAGCTGAACGGACCAACCAAAGACGCAAAAGACGGAGACAAGATTCAACCGGTGGCTGAGAGGGTTCATCTACTTCATATGATTTGGGCGCGATTTATGTTACTCCGATTCGTTTGTCATGCGTTTTGAGGCGGTTTGATATTCTGTTAAGTGATTCTGATCGGTATTGCGTTTCTTTGATTCGTTCAGAACTCGGTTTGAATCGTGAAGTTTTATCGTTTAGCATTCTGGTATATCTCAGTTTTTTCTTTTTGGACCGACAGTAATGAGTCATGAGGAACCGTTTTATGCAAGATTGGTGGCCTCGTTTGTTGGGTAATATGGTAAGTTGTCTGATGTGTTATATGCTGCATGAATGTGTATCTGGTCTGTTTTGGTATGTTACTTGTTACCTATATGTTATCCGTTTTGTTCTGATATTAGTTATGTGGGTTGTCATGACCTGAGACAGAATATGATGACAATAAGAACTTGTTATGTGATGCAAGTATTATGACGCCTGATCAACGTGATAATACCGAGATCATATAATTTGAACTTATTGAAATCATATGACGTCTGGGGAAATTCCTGTGGTTGATACGTGAAAAGAATATGACTTGTATCTGTTATTTGTCGCTCCTCATGTTCGATTGAAATTTTGTACCTCTTTGCGAGATTCTCATTGACAACTGTTATATATAAGTTTTGTACGCTTGGAATCCGAAATCGTTATGATCCGTGTGAACCTATAGATTGCTATGTCTGCCCTAAGTTTGTATGTCTCCACGTACTTCTGCGATTAGTAAGACCGTTAGGATTCGTTCTGTCTATGCATATGTTGTTTTCATCATTAGATACCTGAATAAGTTAGAGTGTGTTGTTTGATTTTCTGCATCTCATCTGTTATCTGCCATTACTTTGATAAGTATATGATTATCTGTTATAAGTATTTGACTGTTGAATTGATTTCTGAAAAGTATAAGTATGAATGTTCTGACAAGAATCTGTTTGTTCTAAAATAAGTTTCGCCTTTGCTCTATTCCTTGAAATTCTGAAGTCCGATTCGTTTTCTGTTCTGTTCCGTCTTGTTCAATTTTCGAGGACGAAAATTTTCTTTTAGAGGGGAAGAGTTGTAAAGCCCTAAAAATCGTAACCGCGTTAAATGACTATTTTGCCCTCTATTTAATATTTGTAAAATATGTAAAATTCGTCAAGCTCATTAAATGTAAAATTTAACCTAACTTGTAAAAGATTGTCAAACCTAATGTACAAAAATAAATAAAATCTTCTGACACTTTACGTCTATACATATTACACGTTTATATATTACATGAACCGAAAAATTCATAAATTGCAAAACACATATAAACTTTAATGTAAAAGCCCATCTAAGTTATAGATTGGAATTTGGACTTGGGCTTGGCCTTTTTTTTCCCTTGGCTCATCAAAACCGTACCCTCCCCTCCTTTTCATTATACGCTCCACAAAATTGAAGCACACCAAAACCCTAGTTTTCCCAAAGTGACGGCAACAAAAGTCTCTTCCCCATCCCATCCGAAATTCTAAGCAAGAAGGTGTTCAAAGGAGACCTTGGTCGTGTGGTGATTCTGTCGTGATGTTCTAGGGCAAAGAAGGCATGGTCGTGGGTCAAGAAAGCCTTGGTCGTGGGGTTTATATTGTTGTCGTGAGGATTGAAGCCAAGGAGAGGCTGTCGTGGGCTTTGGTAGCCTTGGTACTCGTCTTCTTTTCACGCACACGCCACAAGGGTAACGTACCATCACCTCGTTCCTTGTTTCCTTTGTTTCTTGGCTTTGGTTGCATGTTATCTTCCCATAAAATCACATATATATAAATGTTATCATGCCTAATAAATTCGAAACCCTAATTGGAATGGAACCCTAAATGTAATTAATGGTCTAAACATGTGTTATGATGACCTAATATGAACCCTAAAACTGGACAGCATAATATGATGAATTGGCGTGTGTTATAGATCGAATTTTATAAGTGTAATATTCTGCGTTTTTGTTGGAAAAGTTTATTTTATGTCTTAGTTAAGTTTTCCAAGTGGTTTGGTCGAATTTGGAGTTGTCTAAGTCGTATTTTTAATTTTTACAAGATCAAGTGTCAAAGCTGAGAAAACGGGTCTGAAATTTAGTTGGATTGTTTAATTTTTCATTTGCAAACCATAATGAATTGGGAGCTCTCCTTTTACAGGATTGACATTTAGGATATAAATGAATTTCTGGGAGTTTTGGGAATTTTTCCAAGGTGTCTAAACAGGTCCAATAAGTGTAAACTTTTAAGGTGTATTTTCTGATTTCTTTCTGGACAGGTCTGGACTTGTGATTTTCCATAGGCCATTTGGCATGAAAATAGAACCCACCAATTTTTGGAGAGTCGTTTAACTCATATGGGAACCCCTGGGAATTTCCTCGATTTTATTTGAGCTAAGTAAGTATTTTATAAAAATCGCTAAATTCTGGTCCAGATATGAAGTTAAGGAAATGGAAGATAAAAAGACTATATCAATAAGTAAAACACTTATACATGCATAAGAAGCTTATAAAATGAGTATATAAGTAATATATGATATCAATTCGTGTAGATTCGTTGACGAAGATACGACGTTGCTTTCCGGTGTTACTTTTCCGTTTGTTTTCATTACGTTGCTAAGGTACAGATATTCTGACCTTTTCAGTAAAGGTTTCTTATGACGTTTCTTTCGTCAGTTTTTCTATTTCAATTATTAGGGTTTCTGATGCCAATGCTATGAACCCTTTCTGATTGTTTGATCTGTTGCTTGTTTGAAACACCTGTTTTATTGAATCATGCAATATCTGATTTGAACGTTATGTTAGAAAGACTTTGATATGCACATTTGTTGAACCTTGCTATATTTGATTATGAACTTCTGAATTGGGAACATTTGGTTATGAAAGTCTGATTATGAAAGTATGATATGTTACTACGACATTAACTTCTGACTTCTGAACTTTTGAACATGAACCTTATGATATGAATTATCTGATATGTTATATGTTGAACTTTGTGTTTGATTATGATCTGTGTCATTTATGACAATCTGTTTGACTTAAGTTAGTTTGACACCTGAGCCAAATATTTCACTAGTCATGGGGGTTCCATGTCCGTGTCAGTGATGCACTTCTGACATGACTCTAGGGCAGAGAGTGATGTTCGCCACGTCCCTTTCTGTGATCTGTTTATTGATAGTATGGCCACTATCCGTCTGTTGGGGCGTATGGATGCATCCTAGATCGATCTGTTATCGATATGTTTCGGTGAATGATGTCGTGTGCAATACGCGTCTTCACAAAATTCTGGGAGCTAGCTACTCCAATTAGTTTATGAGGTTACCTTCGGAATAAGAAAGATATTTCTGATATGATATGTTCTGGGCTCGTGGTAGTTAACTAAATCTGTACTGTTATTTCGTATTAAGTATTCGATTTTGATTCGGTATGTTCAAGTGTTTATAATTATGTGCTAGGTTTATTATATGTTGTTATATGTGGTTATGCTTTTGTATGTTTAAGTGACTACCGCCTCTTGTGCTAGGATATGATTAATATGAAAAAATATGATTCGTATGTTGTCATCCGATGTTATGTTAGTTTATCGTTATGTGAATTCATTGATCTGTAAGATGAATGTGCTAGTGTGAAAGTGAGTATCCTGGAAGTTTATTAAGTATGATTGTTCGGTTAATCTGGTGAACTTTGCCTATCCGTTAGGGTATCTATCTGCTTATGTTTGATCTGCTATGTTTAGACTGTGCTTATATAAAGTTTTGGTTTGGAAAATGGTTTAATTATGATATCTGTTTTGATAATTTGCTAATTGCTATGCTATGTCTTTTGCTTATTTAGTTATAGTTTTCCTACTATGTTTCTATTTGCATGTGTGACTGTCATGATTTGACTGCTATTTCCGCTGCTGCAATATTGGATTAAGTGTGTTAAATGAAGATTAATTGATTTGTATGAATGCCATGTTTACTTTCTAGAAATTGTTTCCGTTAGCCTTTTGATATTTCGTTTGGCTCATATGTACTCGAATTTCCTGATTTAGTAAATGTTTGGTTATCTTGATGCGTTTGCGTTGGTGCCATCAATATGATATGTGTTTGTTCTTAATTGCTATTTGTTCTTCCGGATTCCTGTATGATTGTGTGTCCGCAAAATCTTCAATGATTCATTGATCTTATTCCGTTGTGACTTCGTTATTCGTTTCTTTGTTTTATTTAGTATTTTCCATTTTGTTTAGTTTTCGTTTCTGTTATATTTGTTCACTGGGCTTTGTAAGCTCAGCCGCATTTTCTTTTCCTGCAGCAGGTATTAAGCATTCAAGATGAGCTTATGGGATAGATGATATGGG
Organism: Chrysanthemum makinoi; assembly: GCA_910596185.1. Classification (NCBI taxonomy): domain Eukaryota; kingdom Viridiplantae; phylum Streptophyta; class Magnoliopsida; order Asterales; family Asteraceae; genus Chrysanthemum; species Chrysanthemum makinoi. The sequence goes on along the minus strand of OU343223.1, from coordinate 131,669,196 downwards.
TTGAGAGTAGAGATGAGAGCAAGATTTGAAATAGGGATCTTAGATAACTTTTGATTATTAAGTTATTTATATTTTTCTTTTGTAAGTTTTGTAAAGGCTTCCGCTTTTGTATAGTACTTAAGGTTCTGATATGAAACCATATTTGTGATATCTTTACCCTTGTCGGGTTGGGGTGTTACAATTTATGGTATCAGAGCCAGGTTTTAGGACCCTTAGAGCTTAGGCTATGACCTGTGAGGATTGGGTAGACATTAGGTTTCCGTCTGTTCAGATATCTTTCGATTCCTTTTGACTGTCGTTCAGATTTGACTTCGATATTCTTTTGTCTTCACTGAGTTGGCCCTCCTCTTTTCGCATCGAATTTTGTTATTTTGTTTTCGCTCGTCCGTTTGTCGATCGTCAGATGGAGACTACCCGCGGAGCCGAAGATGATGGTGCCAAACCTGTGTTGCTGCAACAGCCTCTCGAGCTGGAGAGGTTCGTGAAGCGAAGCCACACCCGACTGCCGTGCTGCTGGAGGCATCAGGATGCTGCTGGAGGAAGCTGAACGGACCAACCAAAGACGCAAAAGACGGAGACAAGATTCAACCGGTGGCTGAGAGGGTTCATCTACTTCATATGATTTGGGCGCGATTTATGTTACTCCGATTCGTTTGTCATGCGTTTTGAGGCGGTTTGATATTCTGTTAAGTGATTCTGATCGGTATTGCGTTTCTTTGATTCGTTCAGAACTCGGTTTGAATCGTGAAGTTTTATCGTTTAGCATTCGGTATATCTCGGTTTTTCTTTTGGACCGACAGTAATGAGTCATGAGGAACCGTTTTATGCAAGATTGGTGGCCTCGTTTGTTGGGTAATATGGTAAGTTGTCTGATGTGTTATATGCTGCATGAATGTGTATCTGGTCTGTTTTGGTATGTTACTTGTTACCTATATGTTATCCGTTTTGTTCTGATATTAGTTATGTGGGTTGTCATGACCTGAGACAGAATATGATGACAATAAGAACTTGTTATGTGATGCAAGTATTATGACGCCTGATCAACGTGATAATACCGAGATCATATAATTTGAACTTATTGAAATCATATGACGTCTGGGGAAATGCCTGTGGTTGATACGTGAAAAGAATATGACTTGTATCTGTTATTTGTCGCTCCTCATGTTCGATTGAAATTTTGTACCTCTTTGCGAGATTCTCATTGACAACTGTTATATATAAGTTTTGTACGCTTGGAATCCGAAATCGTTATGATCCGTGTGAACCTATAGATTGCTATGTCTGCCCTAAGTTTGTATGTCTCCACGTATACGCGATTAGTAAGACCGTCAGGATTCGTTCTGTCTATGCATATGTTGTTTTCATCATTAGATACCTGAATAAGTTAGAGTGTGTTGTTTGATTTTCTGCATCTCATCTGTTATCTGCCATTACTTTGATAAGTATATGATTATCTGTTATAAGTATTTGACTGTTGAATTGATTTCTGAAAAGTATAAGTATGAATGTTCTGACAAGAATCTGTTTGTTCTAAAATAAGTTTCGCCTTTGCTCTATTCCTTGAAATTCTGAAGTCCGATTCGTTTTCTGTTCTGTTCCGTCTTGTTCAATTTTCGAGGACGAAAATTTTCTTTTAGAGGAGAAGAGTTGTAAAGCCCTAAAAATCGTAACCGCGTTAAATGACTATTTTGCCCTCTATTTAATATTTGTAAAATATGTAAAATTCGTCAAGCTCATTAAATGTAAAATTTAACCTAACTTGTAAAAGATTGTCAAACCTAATGTACAAAAATAAATAAAATCTTCTGACACTTTACGTCTATACATATTACACGTTTATATATTACATGAACCGAAAAATTCATAAATTACAAAACACATATAAACTTTAATGTAAAAGCCCATCTAAGTTATAGATTGGAATTTGGACTTGGGCTTGGCCTTTTTTTTCCCTTGGCTCATCAAAACCGGTACCCCTTCCCCTCCTTTTCATTATACGCTCCACAAAATTGAAGCACACCAAAACCCTAGTTTTCCCAAAGTGACGGCAACAAAAGTCTCTTCCCCATCCCATCCGAAATTCTAAGCAAGAAAGTGTTCAAAGGAGACCTTGGTCGTGTGGTGATTCTGTCGTGATGTTCTAGGGCAAAGAAGGCATGGTCGTGGGTCAAGAAAGCCTTGGTCGTGGGGTTTATATTGTTGTCGTGAGGATTGAAGCCAAGGAGAGGCTGTCGTGGGCTTTGGTAGCCTTGGTACTCGTCTTCTTTTCACGCACACGCCACAAGGGTAACGTACCATCACCTCGTTCCTTGTTTCCTTTGTTTCTTGGCTTTGGTTGCATGTTATCTTCCCATAAAATCACATATATATAAATGTTATCATGCCTAATAAATTTGAAACCCTAATTGGAATGGAACCCTAAATGTAATTAATGGTCTAAACATGTGTTATGATGACCTAATATGAACCCTAAAACTGGACAGCATAATATGATGAATTGGCGTGTGTTATAGATCGAATTTTATAAGTGTAATATTCTGGGTTTTTGTTGGAAAAGTTTATTTTATGTCTTAGTTAAGTTTTCCAAGTGGTTTGGTCGAATTTGGAGTTGTCTAAGTCGTATTTTTAATTTTTACAAGATCAAGTGTCAAAGCTGAGAAAACGGGTCTGAAATTTAGTTGGATTGTTTAATTTTTCATTTGCAAACCATAATGAATTAGGAGCTCTCCTTTTACAGGATTGACATTTAGGATATAAATGAATTTCTGGGAGTTTTGGGAATTTTTCCAAGGTGTCTAAACAGGTCCAATAAGTGTAAACTTTTAAGGTGTATTTTCTGATTTCTTTCTGGACAGGTCTAGACTTGTGATTTTCCATAGGCCATTTGGCATGAAAATAGAACCCACCAATTTTTGGAGAGTCGTTTAACTCATATGGGAACCCCTGGGAATTTCCTCTATTTTATTTGAGCTAAGTAAGTATTTTATAAAAATCGCTAAATTCTGGTCCAGATATGAAGTTAAGGAAATGGAAGATAAAAAGACTATATCAATAAGTAAAACACTTATACATGCATAAGAAGCTTATAAAATGAGTATATAAGTAATATATGATATCAATTCGTGTAGATTCGTTGACGAAGATACGACGTTGCTTTCCGGTGTTACTTTTCCGTTTGTTTTCATTACGTTGCTAAGGTACAGATATTCTGACCTTTTCAGTAAAGGTTTCTTATGACGTTTCTTTCGTCAGTTTTTCTATTTCAATTATTAGGGTTTCCGATGCCATTGCTATGAACCCTTTCTGATTGTTTGATCTGTTGCTTGTTTGAAACACCTGTTTTATTGAATCATGCAATATCTGATTTAAACGTTATGTTAGAAAGACTTTGATATGCACATTTGTTGAACCTTGCTATATTTGATTATGAACTTCTGAATTGTGAACATTTGGTTATGAAAGTCTGATTATGAAAGTATGATATGTGACTACGACATTAACTTCTGACTTCTGAACTTTTGAACATGAACCTTATGATATGAATTATCTGATATGTTATATGTTGAACTTTGTGTTTGATTATGATCTGTGTCATTTATGACAATCTGTTTGACTTAAGTTAGTTTGACACCCGAGCCAAATATTTCACTAGTCATGGGGGTTCCATGTCCGTGTCAGTGATGCACCTCTGACATGACTCTAGGGCAGTAGAGTGATGTTCGGCCACGTCCCTTTCTGTTATCTGTTTATTGATAGTATGGCCACTATCCGTCTGTTGGGGCGTATGGATGCATCCTAGATCTGATCTGTTATCGATATGTTTCGGTGAATGATGTCGTGTGCAATACGCGTCTTCACAAAATTCTAGGAGCTAGCTACTCCAATTAGTTTATGAGGTTACCTTCTGAATAAGAAAGATATTTCTGATATGATATGTTCTGGGCTCGTGGTAGTTAACTAAATCTGTACCTGTTATTTCTGTATTAAGTATTCTGATTTTGATTCGGTACGTTCAAGTGTTTATAATTATGTGCTAGGTTTATTATATGTTGTTATATGTGGTTATGCTTTTGTATGTTTAAGTGACTACCGCCTACTGTGCTAGGATATGATTAATATGTAAAAATATGATTCGTATGTTGTCATCCGATGTTATGTTAGTTTATCGTTATGTGAATTCATTGATCTGTAAGATGAATGTGCTAGTGTGAAAGTGAGTATCCTGGAAGTTTATTAAGTATGATTGTTCGGTTAATCTGGTGAACTTTGCCTATCCGTTAGGGTATCTATCTGCTTATGTTTGATCTGCTATGTTTAGACTGTGCTTATATTAAGTTTTGGTTTGGAAAATGGTTTAATTATGATATCTGTTTTGATAATTTGCTAATTGCTATGCTATGTCTTTTGCTTATTTAGTTATAGTTTTCCTACTATGTTTCTATTTGCATGTGTGACTGTCATGATTTGACTGCTATTTCCGCTGCTGCAATATTGGATTAAGTGTGTTAAATGAAGATTAATTGATTTGTATGAATGCCATGTTTACTTTCTAGAAATTGTTTCCGTTAGCCTTTGATATTTCGTTTGGCTCATATGTACTCGAATTTCCTGCTTTAGTAAATGTTTGGTTATCTTGATGCGTTTGCGTTGGTGCCATCAATATGATATGTGTTTGTTCTTAATTGCTATTTGTTCTTCCGGATTCCTGTATGATTGTGTGTCCGCAAAATCTTCAATGATTCATTGATCTTATTCCGTTGTGACTTCGTTATTCGTTTCTTTGTTTTATTTCGTATTTTCCATTTTGTTTAGTTTTCGTTTCTGTTATATCTGTTCACTGGGCTTTGTAAGCTCAGCCGCATTTTCTTTTCCTGCGGCAGGTATTAAGCATTCAAGATGAGCTTATGGGATAGCTGATCTGGGTTGAGAGTAGAGATGAGAGCAAGATTTGAAATAGGGATCTTAGATAACTTTTGATTATTAAGTTATTTATATTTTTCTTTTGTAAGTTTTGTAAAGGCTTCCGCTTTTGTATAGTACTTAAGGTTCTGATATGAAACCGTATTTGTGATATCTTTACCCTTGTCGGGTTGGGGTGTTACATATTGGGTGCAAAAACGCTGCCTATAGCTGGAAACACGGGTCAAAAACGCGTAATTCGCAGTTTATCAGAAAAGAACGAGATTTCAGGGAAATGTCCGTGAATTTATTTAAAGTAGACTAAAATTAGTCTATAAGTGATATGAGATGTCAAAATGTGGTTTTCGTTATACGTGGGATAACTTAACAGTTATATTTGAAGTCTAAAAGTTACGCGATTTAAGCAAAAATGTAGAACGTACAAGGTTAATTTCTTTATGGTCAAAGGAGGAGGGAAATATGTTTGAATTTTCCAAAAATGTAAAAGTGTCTAAAAATCTTAGAAAATACAGTGCAGGAATGGTTAAGTCTGGGTCTACGTAGATTTGTTTAAAACGTAAGTTTAGTCTCGTACGGCTCAGGGTTTATTTGGTAACATTTAAAAGAAATCTTAAAAATTCTCAAATTAATTATGAGTGATCTAAAAATTAATCTGATGTGGGGAAAATTGTCAGAGTTGGTTTTCGTTATGCGCGGGATGTTGAAATGGTGTTCCGACCAAAATGAAACTTTAAGACGATGTTTTCTTAATAACTTTTGCGAAAATGATCTAACGATTGTCAAACTCTCAGGTCATTACTAAAATAATTTATCTTACTAGAATGTGAAAAAAAAATTTACGGGATGAATAGTGAAAGTGAATAGTAAAAGTGAAATAGTAACTTTTCAAAAATATGAAAAGTAACCCGAAAAATGCACGTTGTTACAGTTCATGTGTATAAAGATAGAAGCTGGTTCAAGACTTATGAATCACTGAATAATGGTTCTATTCCTCACATGGGAAACGAGTCAACAGCCTTGGTGCATGGTCGTGGTTGTGTAGACCTTAGATTTAGTTCTGGAAAGATTGCAACTTTGTTTAATGTTATTCATGTTCCTGATATAAGGAAGAACTTGGTTTCAAGTAGTGTTTTGAATAATCATGGATATGAACAAGTTATTGAGTCTGATAAAATTGTCTTGTCTAAAAGTGGCGTTTTTATTGGTTTTGGCTATTTGTGTAACCAAATGTTCAGGCTTAATATTGTCACTGATAGTGTTAATTCAGCCTTTGTGACCACCTCTGACCTGACTGACTCTACCCTATGGCATGCTAGACTTGGCCATGTTCACTATAAAAGAATGCAAGATATGTCTACGGATGGGTTGATCCCAGCATTTGACATGGACACTGAAAAGTGTAAAACTTGCATGTTGACCAAGATAACCAAGAAACCTTTTCAGGGTGTTAGTCGTGAGACTAAGCTCTTGGAGCTAATACACAGTGACCTGTGTGATTTGCATGCCACTCCCTCTTTGGGGAATAAGAAGTACTTTGTGACATTTATTGATGATGCTTCTAGGTTTTGTTATGTCTATCTGTTACATACTAAGGATGAAGCATTAGATAAATTCAAAGTGTTTAAAACTGAAGTTGAATTACAACTTGGGTCCCTGATCAAAAGATTAAGGACTGATAGGGGAGGTGAGTACATGGATACTCTGTATTTTCAGTCTGTTGGTATAATCCATGAAACGACTGCCCCTTATACTCCTCAGCAAAATGGTATTTCTGAAAGGAAAAACAGGGTGCTGAAGGAAATGGTTAATTCCATGTTGTCCTATTCAGGACTGAGTCAAGGGTTCTGGGGAGAAGCTATGTTAACAGCTTGCTATTTATTAAATAGGGTTCCCAACAAAAGAAACAAGGTTACCCCTTATGAACTCTGGACTAAAAGGAAACCCAACCTGAACTATCTCAGGGTTTGGGGTTGTAGGGCTGTTGTAAGACTCCCTGATCCAAAGTTGAAAACTTTGGGTGAAAGAGGCAAAGATTGCATCTTTGTTGCATATGCTGAGCATTCCAAGGCTTTTAGGTTCTATGTTATTGAACCTAATGAATATGTTTCAATTAACTCCATAATTGAATCAAGGGATGCAAACTTTGATGAGAATAGATTCTCATCAGTCCCTAGACCAAGTCAGAGGATTCCTAATGGAACTCATGACACTGGTGTATCAGAGATCCCTGATGAAGAACCATCAGAGGTCCCTGATGAGGTTGTGGTTCAACAACCTGAACCTGTGCTCAGAAAGAGCAAAAGGGTCAGGACCCCAAAGTCATTTGGACCTGAGTTTCAATTATACTTAATTGAAGGAACAAGGGATGAGGTCTCTGACCAATAGTCCTATTGCTTCATTTTTGAGGATGATCCCAAGACATTTGAAGAAGCAATGAAGTCCCAGGATATTACTTTCTGGAAAGAAGCAATCAATGATGAGATGGATTCCATCATGGGCAACAACACTTGGGTGTTGGTTGATCTACCACCTGGTTGCAAACCTTTGGGTTGAAAATGGATTTTCAAGAAGAAAATGAAGGTCGATGGAAATATTGAAAAGTTCAAGGCTAGACTAGTCATTCAGGGCTTTAAACAAAAGTCAGGAATATACTATTTTGATACTTATGCCCCTGTGGCTCGTATCAGTACCATAAGACTGCTGATTGCCTTGGCATCTATTCACAATCTGATTATTCATCAGATGGATGTGAAGACAGCTTTCTTGAATGGTGAATTGGATGAGGAGGTTTATATGAACCAACCTCAGGGCTTCATCTTGCCTGGCAATGAAAACAAGGTGTGTAAACTGATTAAGTCTCTTTATGGACTAAAGCAGGCACCTAAGCAATGGCATCAAAAATTTGATGAAGTGGTTTTGTCTAGTGGTTATGTTCTTAACCAAGCTGACAAATGTGTATATAGCAAATTTGATGAATCTGGTAAAGGAGTCATCATTTGTCTATATGTTGATGACATGTTGATCTTTGGCACTGACCAAAATCAGGTTGACCTGACAAAGGAATTTTTGTCATCAAGGTTCTCCATGAAGGACATGGGGGAGGCTGATGTTATCCTTGGTATAAGGATTAAACATGAAGGTAAAAGAATTTCTATATCTCAGTCTCATTATATTGAGAAGGTGTTGAGGAAATTCAATTACTTTGATTGTACTCCAGTGAGTACACCTATGGATACTTGTGAGAAGCTGATGCCTAATAATGGCAAAACTGTATCTCAACTTGAGTATTCTAGGGTAATTGGCTGCTTGATGTATGCCATGACTTGTACAAGACCTGGTATTGGTTTTGCAGTGGGAAAATTGAGCAGGTATACTAGTAATCCTAGTGCTCATCACTGGCAAGCTGTTCACAGGGTACTGAAGTATTTGAAGAGAACTATGGATTATAGTCTCTCATATACTGGCTATCCTTCAGTGTTGGAAGGATACACTGATGCAAGTTAGATCAGTAACACTGAAGACAATTTGTCTACCAGTGGCTGGGTATTCCTAATTGGTAGAGGTGCAATTTCATGGGCATCCAATAAGCAAACTTACATCACCAGTTCAACAATAGAATATGAATTTGTGGCCTTAGCAGCTGCTGGTAAAGAAGCTGAATGGTTGAAAAACTTGCTTCTTGAGATTCCATTGTGGCCTAAACCTATAGCACCTATTTCTATCCGTTGTGATAGTGCAGCTACATTGGCAAAGGCTTATAGCCAGATGTACAATGGGAAGTCTAGACACTTAGGTGTCAGACATAGCATGATTCGTGAGCTTATCATGAATGGGGTGGCATCTATAGAGTTTGTTAGATCTCAACAAAATTTAGCTGATCACTTGACGAAGGGTTTGGCTAGAGACTTGGTTATAAAGTCTGCTAAAGGGATGGGTTTAAGTCCAACTTAGTCACTGAATGCTAGGACACCCAACTCCCTCCTGAGAAAACTTGGGAGCTGAGTTCAATGTGGAAAGCTGAACATTCAGTTGACTGGAGCACATGTTTTATATTTCATCCAAAGGTTGTGCTCAGAACCTGCTGAAAGGAGGATGAAGTCTTTACTTCTTAATGGTTAATTATCTTTGAAAAAGTGCTTGGCAGGAGCATGAATAAAGAGGAACCACCTATGTAAATATTGAAGTTTTGCCGCTTCAGGGAGCTTTTGGACTTTTAGCTTTTACAACATTTATGAATTTGGATATAGACACATGGCTTGTATAGTGTCAGGAGCTGTTAAGTGTTTGAAAACTTGTGTGTATTTTATCTTCAGGTATTCAAATGGGTTGAAGGGTTCAATTCTTAGAACACCCTGATTCTCGAATATTTGAACGTGTAATGTACTAAGATGGAAATTCAATCCTCAGGATATTTTCGTTTATGCACATGTTTTGTTTGATGTTTGTTTTTCTTGGAAAGGAAGTGAACTAAATTTGGGGAGGATTGTTGGAAAATTTAGTACACTTGTGGGATTAGTTCACACCTGGTTTTGGGTTAGGAGGTACGGAGTGTACACCCATGAGGTCCCTGAACACCCTGACTCGACTCAATAGTGGTTTGTACTGCTAGTGTATTGGTTACTACTGATAGTGTAGTAACTGATGGTTCCTACTGGTAGTGTTATGGTTCCTGCTGCTAGTGTAATGGTTCCTGCTGGTAGTGTATGGTTCCTGCTGCTAGTGTAATGGTTCCTACTGGTAGTGTTGCAGTAATTATTTTGTAACAGCTTTGACTCATTCAATTGGCTGTTATAACTGCTTTATGACCACGTTTAATTGGTCATGTAACCACTATTTCTATGATTATGGAGGTTTATTATGGATGATTAATTGGCCGTTAATCACACATAATGTCCATTGATTAGTGTTGAGTGTTCTCTACTATAAATAGAGAGTGACATCTTCAGCTTGAAGATATACTGAAACATACTGATATCAGGAGAAACAAACTGAAAGCATAAACACTTGAAAGCAAAGGGTTATTGAATTGTGCCTAATTCTATAACTACATTTGGTCTTATCCCAAGTAGATATTCGTGTAACCCAGGCATTAGGGTCGAATAGTTTACTTTGGAAAGTGATTACACGATTCCAAGTGATATCCGGTAACCACCTAGTGGTATTTGCAGTTGCTACTGATTGTCTTAACCATGTTCTGGGATCTAACCGCCAACAGTGGCGCGAGAGGCTAACAGCCGAGGTCCGGTATGGTTTGTGGCGCCGTCAGTTGATGCCGTAGGCCATGGCCTGAGCCATCAGCCACTGTACCTAGCCCTCTAAACATGGACGGAGCATAGTAGGGGCAAGAAGGGGTTGTGGCCCCCCAAAGTTTGGACCACCAAGCTTTAATTTTTTTTATTTTGTATATTATTTTTAAAAATTTAGTATAAATGTGAAATAATGATAGGTTTGGCCCTCTCAAAATTATTGCGACTACATTTTGGCCCCTCCAATAATACTGCTCAAGCTCCGTCTCTGTGACTCTAAATGTTTAAATTTAAAAGATCATAAAGAGTTTATTCATTAAGAAAGCTCTAACCAATGAGTACAAATCGAATAAAACACAAGACACTGTTTTTCTCAAGTTTATATCTATTGATCACTAAAAATACAATAGACACGAGCTCAGAATCGAAATTATTAATTACTAATGTAAACTAATTACACTTTGCATTCTCATGAGAAATCTGTGTGTAACCACAAGGGGTGAAGCCACTAGTAATAATATTGGCTTCCTATAGGTCAGATGTTCAAATCTATCGGGAAGAAAATTAATCTCTTTGTGGCCACGGAGGTTCAACTACGCCGACTTCAGGATATCCAAAATGGTAGTCGTCGGCCCTAAGATTAACCGGCTTGCAAAATTGAATCAGAGACCCAGGTAAATAAAAAACAAAGTAACAACAACACTATAAGAAAACCAATACCTATTGATAACATATATAGGTAACTAGTGTTATATCCCCGTGCATGCACGGGGCTTTGTGTCTAATTTTGTTAGATAAATTTTGGTTTAATAAATATATAGAGTTCGTATTGTGTATTAAATAAATACATCAACATTAATAATTACATATGACTATATATCATTATTTGTTATAAATATCAAAACATAATAAATCTCATATAAAAAAAATTATTGTTGAATTTTGTTACTTTCAATACAAACTGATATAAGTAGATACATTCTTTCTTCAACTAAAAATATTTTGTAAGACCTCTTTGTAAACAACATTTGTTGTTTTATTTGTAGCTTTTCGATCTTTATCACATATGATTACTTTCAGCCCCTTTTTAGTTGTAACTCTTGAAATTGCCACATATAGTTGCCCATGAGTAAATACAGGTTTCCGTAAATGCAGTCATACTTCTGCCAATGACTAACCTTGACTTTTATTTATAGTCATTGCAAAGCATACATCTATTGGAAACTGTCTTCTGTTAAATTTGAAAGAGACTCTCTTGTCGGAAGGCATTAACTGCATTCGTGGTAAATACGCCATTTTTCCAACATGCGTTCATGTTATGATTTTTGCCTCGATGACATGATCTGCTAATCTTGTAATCACCAAACGTGTTCCGTCACACAACCCTTTTTGCTTATCAATGTTCCTTAGTAGCATGACACACCTACTTTGAGAGTGAGGATGTGATTCGGTAAACCTGATATTTGAAAGCATTCAAAAGTTCTGGCGAATATATCAACTCATCAAATGTAGCATCTATCTCTGTTTCACAAATTGTGTCTGCGCTTAGATAAGTTTTTCTTGTTTGTTTAAATTTTTAAGCATATGTTAATTAATCATATCAACCTCTTAATTTGTTGGAACCAATATAGCTTTATTTTCAAAATATCCCGGGTTTCCCATGTCTGTTTCGATTGTTGGATATATGGCTGATATCATTGCTTCAAAAGAGTCACCTTCAAAGTTAATCAGCACATTGGCAGGAAACTCTATTTCAACTTCTTCATCATTTTCTGGTCCTATTTTACCTTCTCCTACCTTCAATAACCAATCAGCAAAATTCCATTATTTCTTTTGAATCATTTTCTTTTGCTGTTTCAATCGCATGTTGGTAATTAATTTAAGAACCTTACAATACTCCCAAATCTGTGAATGATTTATGGAGGCATTGACTATTTCTTCTCTTGTTCCTTTTTGAATTACAGGAAAAACTTCACGAAAATCACCATCGAACAATGTGGTTTTGCCTCCAAAAGGTTTGTTTTTGCATCTGCCGGATACAGTGTCTCTTAAACTTCTATCAAGAGCCTCGAAAGCATGTTTGTGTGTTATTGGCGCTTCATCCCAAATGATCAATTTGGCTTTTCTTAATAATGCACCAAGTTGGCTATCAGGAGTGATGCTGCAATAAGATTCATCTGTTAGGTTAATTGGGATTTTAAACCTAGAATGGCCAGTTCTACCCCTTGGTAGTAGTAGGGTTGCGATACTGCTAGATGCGACATTAATTACAATGTCTCCTTTTGATCTAATACCTACTGATAATGTGTTCCATAGGAATGTTTTCCCTGTTCCTCCATAACCATACAAAAAAATGCACCACCTTTGCCAGAATCTATCGCCTTTAGAATTGTATCATAAACTCCACGTCGTTTATTCGTCATTGGTGACATTAGTCGTAACACCCCGAGATTTTTCATATATGTTCCTGACAAGGAAATATCCCTATCTTTCATTGAGAACTTCCCTGAGCTCGTTTGACGAGAAAACGAGAAGTTATATCGTGAAACGTGAAAATTAGACATAACGCGAACTGACACAATCGATGATTTGACTTGATTACGGGTATTATTTACGAGAAACTAGTCGTTTAAATAGTCGATTTTGTTGGAAAAATTATTTGAAACGCAATGGCGTAAGTTTCGTAATTTAAATCAGACGTCTAACAGTCCAAACGAGCCCGGAATCGCTAAATTGAGAAAGTTAGCCAAAATTACGATTTTGGTCCTTGCATCTAAATTTACCCGCGCCCCCTGTGTTTCGGAATATTACAAAAGTGGTCCTCGTGGTAATATAAAAGAGTAAAACTCTTATTAGGGTTTCATTCTTTTTCTTACACATACCCTACCCCCTGCTCTCTCATCGCAGCCTCCACCCTCTCTCCCTCCACTGTTCTGGCGCCGATTTACGGCCACCCTCTGGCCACTCTGCGGCTACCACCGTGTCACGCAACCACCAACTACGATGAATAAGAGGAGAGCATGTGTTTTTGGATCTAGTTTAATCATGAGATTAAGGAGTCCGCGGTTTTTTGGAGTTTGGAACGAGTAACGCATAGGATGAATTTGGGTTGTTAGTGCTTATGTGCTCACCATCTCAACTCAATGTCTTTCTTTCGCTCTCGATTCTTTGGTAAGCCGACACACAAACAGACCCTGTCATTCTCTTTTGTTTATAAACCGATTTATAGATCAGTTGTATAGTTTTCGTGGCAACAAAATGGATTAAAACGATTTTGCATTGATTTCGTTTGGTAAGAAATTGCAAAAGGGAATGTTTATTTCGGTGTGTAAATCTGGAAGGATCAACACCCGACTGAAGTCCAGGTCGTGACCTGTATGGTCACGGGATGGTTTAATCTTTCTTGTCTTGGTCTTGGATCGGTGTGTCAACCTGTGTGGTAATTGGATCGAACCCGTTTGGGTCTCGGGTTGATTTCGAGTGTTAATTTGGTATAGCTTATGTTCAAAATTGGTATATATACTTGGTGTAAATCATTGGATTTAGATTATTTAGGGTGCGTTTAATTGAGGAAAACAACCTTGTTTTCCACAAAATATTTTGTGAAAAACAAAGAAAACAGAGAACGCGTTCAAATTAGTGTTTTCCAATAAAATTTTCTACAAAACACAAAATTCCTATTTCCAACTTTAATACACAAAACTATAAAACACTTTTTTTTTTGTTTCCACCTATTTTCCTTTGAAATACCCTAATCAGTTTTCGTCTATTTTTATACTTTTTCGTCGGTTTTTAACTGTTTTTGTCTGTTTTCATACGTTTTTTATGTTTTCGTCTGTTTTTGCCGTTTTTGTCCGTTCTTTTACGGTTTCGTCAAATTTTTTACGTTTTCGTCTATTTTTTACGTTTTTTTTTTCTGTTTTTTACGTTTTCGTCCGATTTTATTATAATTTTGTCATTTTTTTTACGTTTTCGTCCGTTTCCTTACGTTGTCGTTCGTTTTCGTCCATTTATTTTACGTTTTCCTTCATTTTTAATGTTTTTTGTCTGTTTTTTATGATTTCGTCCGATTTTTTACGTTTTTGTCTGATTTTTTACGTTTTCGTCTGATTTTTAACTTTTTTGTCCATTTTTTACGTTTGCGTCCGATTTTTTTTACGTTTTTTGACCGTTTTTTACGATTTCGACCCTTTTTTTTACGTTTATGTCTTTTTATTACGTATACGTCAATTTTTTTTCATTTTCGTCTGTTCTTTTACGTTTTCGTCTATTTTTTACGTTTTAGTCTATTTTTACGTTTTCGTATGATTTTTTACGTTTTTGTCTATTTTTTTACATTATCGTCTGTTTTTATACTTATTCGTCTTTTTTTTACGTTTTCGTTACAATTTTTACGTTTTCGTCTTTTTTTACGTTTTCGTCCATTTTTTACGTTTTTGTTTTTTTTACGTTTTCATCTGTTTTTTATGTTTTAGGCCGTTTCCTTACGTTTTCGTCCATTGTTTTACGTTTTAGTCTGTTTCCTTACGTTGTCGTCCATTTTCGTTAATTTTTTTTTTCATTTTGTCTGTTTTTTTTATAATTTCGTCTAACTTTTACATTTTCATCCGATTTTTTACGTTTTCGACCCTTTTTTTACGTCTTCGTCTATTTTTTTACGTTTTCGTTTGTTCTTTTACGTTTTCGTCTATTTTTTTTATGTTTTCGTCTATTTATTACGTTTTCGTTCGATTTTTTATGTTTTCGTCTGATTCTTTACGTTTTAATCTGAAATTTTACGTTTTCGTATTTTTTAACGTTTTCTTCTGTTTTTGTTACGTTTTCGTCTATTTTAACATAAAAAAACGGACGAAAACGAAAAAAAACACACGAAAGCATATTAAAACGGATGAAAACGTAAAAAATAGACGAAAATGTAAAAAATGAACGAAAACGTAAAAAAACAGATGAAAACACTATAATTTAGAAAACGTAAGAAAATGTAAAAAGCGGCCGAAAACGTAAAAAAATCAACGAAAGGACGAAAACGTAAGAAAACATAATAAAATAGGCGAAAACGTAAGAAAATGTACGAAAACGTAAAAATATGGACGAAAATATAAAAAAATGAACGAAAACGTTAAAAAATAGACAAAAACGTAAAAAAAGGGCGAAAACGTAAAAATCGTATGAAAATGTATAAAAAGGGGCGAAAATGTAAGAAAATTGACGAAAACGAAAAAAAACTGACGAAAACGTAAAAAAACCGACGAAAACGTAAAAAGCGAACGAAAATGTAACAAACAAACAAAAACATAATAAAACGGACTAAAACGTATATAACAGACGAAAGAGTATAAAAAACAAACGAAAACGTAAAAAAACGAATGAAAACACTATAATTTAGTGGGTCGACCCAACCCAAACCATCTGACCCATGACCCGTTAGACACATTTTTAAAACAGGACATGTATGACCCATGATCCAACCCGACCCGACCCGTTTGCCTCCTCTTATAAAATGTAAAAAATGTTCAAAAACATATAAAAACGTACAAAATGGATTAAAATATATAAAAACGGATAAAAACGTATAAAACGGATGAAATAAGAAATTTTACTTTATGTCGAGTTTAATGTTTTTATGTTGAATTGTAGTCGCTTGAAGATTTTTTCATGTTATTTGATGTTGTATTTTACTTTTTCAATTATTTATTTTCTCGTTTTAGATTTTTTTTAGTTATTTTTTAATATAGTTTGTTAGTTTATAATATTTGTTTTTGTGTTTTTAAGATGTTTTTTTAATATTACAAAGGTGAATAGAGAATTGAGATAGGAAATAACAACACTTAAACATGTTTTCTAGTTTTGCAAAATGGAAAACACAAACACATGTTTCTCAAACTAAACATGTTTTCTAAATTTTTAATTGTTTTGTGGAAATAAAACTCCCCTCCTTTTTCCTACAAAATAAGAAATAGGAAATGAAAGAAAATGTTTTCCAACTAAACGTCACCTTATGTTTTGGGTTGTGTCGGGTTGAAAGGGAAAACACATTCTAAATGGGCGTGTAAGTGTTTCTTTATCTCAGTTTAATCGAAATACTAGGTGGTGTTTGTTTGGACTCGTTAGGCATGTTAACAAAAGACCATGTTAACATTGATTTTCAAAAACGTGTAAATCTTAAGTGTTGAGTTTGTGGTAATGCGGCGGTCAGATAAGTCACCCATTTAGGGTGCATATTATTGGTAATAGTAAATTAACAAACATCACAGGGTGTAAATTTTGTGATAAAGTTGAGATGGTTCTTGCTTACTTTGATGAGGGTGCAACTTGTTTATTTGGTGTTGGGCTTGACAATCCCTAACACGGGTGCATTTGATACTAGTGTTAGTGTTTGTGATGGGTTGGGTTAAACTTGAGAAAAACTGTGTCTTGTGTTTTATTCGATTTGTAGTCATTGGTTAGAGTTTTCTTAATGAATAAACTCTTTATAATCTTTTAAATTGAAACATTTAGAGAAAAACACATATTAAACTACAAACGAATTACATGAACAAAAAACAGCTCAGCTGTGATATTACATAGAAACTGTAAGTTAGAGAAAGTGCCATATGGCTTATTACATATAAACTAAAATTTGACGACACATCCCCAAAGTATGCTATATTTTATTAAGAGAAATTTCTCAAAATAAGCCAAAAAGTCATTCATGAACCATTACATGGTAATTTTTTTTGGCATTTTCCTATTTTGCTCATGCTCGACTGCTCAACTGTTCGACTCCACCCAAAATTTGACACGTGTCATTCTTTTGTACTTTTTTTCTTTAGAAAAGTACATAAGAATGACACGTGTCAAAAATTGGGTGGAGTCGAGCAGTTGACCAGTCAAAGTCGAGCAGTTGAGCAGCCAAAGGAATGACACGTGTCAAAATTTGATTGAAGTCGAGCAGTCGAGCATGACCAAATGAGAAAAGGCCCAAAAAATGACCATGTAATGAATCATGCATGACTTTTTAGCTTATTTTGGGAATTTCTCTCTTTTATTAATAGCATTATTATATAGTAGCCCTCAAATAGACACCTATACCATCAATGTAATACCCACAAAGGCCGTAAAATCCTGCGAATGAACCTTTATTCCATGGTACCGCAAACTGAGTCCCCCTTGCATGACCAAAAGGCCCATGTGTCCTTTTATTCGTTATGAAAGACAATGATGAAATTACTGTGTACCCAGCATATTTTCCTCTAGATACCCCAACCGTTCCAGAAATGCCAATTATCTCCTCATCATAATCGAAGGTAACCTAAGTAAGATCGAGATGAAAAAGACTTCACTAAAAATGAAAAATATTATGAGAGGAGTAGTTCATTTGTATACACTATAATTAGCAAGATAACGAATCTTTGAAAGCCAAGTAGCCGAGATCACTAAAAACGGTTGTTTTTAGTGAGGGTTAAAACGGGTAGGGGTGTTTGTTTAAGCTTACGGGCTTATTAGCTTATATAATAAATAAGTCTAGTGTTTGACTAAACTTATATTTTTGGGCTTATAAGCTTATATGAGACAGTTTTGATAAAATAAAACTTTGTGGCTTATTTGAAGAATGGTGAATCTATATAAAAATATCTCAGAGTATATAAAAGACTTTTATTCTTCATTTAGTAATTAAACCTTTTTAATGTTCATTTGACACATTACCATAACAGAAATCGACCCATGTTGAGGTCAATCGACTGGAACTGGAAGATCTAATAGGAGTCATTGGTGCTGGATTATTTACCTCGGATGCTCGCCATCCACCATTCCATCCACCTGCTTTTTTCGACTCATGCAAACAACCCCTACCATCTTGAGTAGTAAACTTGAGCGAAAATATTAGATCTCCATGATCGATGCTTATTTTCACAAGCTTATGATTCTTTTCAAGTCGAAAATCCCAGTGATTATGAGGAGATCCTTTTTGTCTCCCCCATATGCCAACTTGTGCCACTTCTTTACAATCCTTTCAACAAATAAAAATATAACTCGATGTAATAAAGGTAGAAACACTAGGATGCTCAACATGCTCTTATTTCAGGTTTATGGCGACTTTTAACTTGTTCAATAAATTAATCACACACAGTGAGATTGTGTGTGTGTTATCTTATAATTATGGTAATATACGTGTTATCTTATATTTATGGTAATATACGAAGTTTAAATTTTCATTTGATGTAAAAAGTTATAGAAAACAAACAAAAAAAATAGAAGGCAAAGAAAAAATATATTTAAAGAAAACAAACTTTTTTTTTTTTCCGAAGGCAAAGTAAACAAAAATTATAACTGCAATTTACCCTTTTCACCCACACCTATTTTTCTTAGAACTTTGATCGTAAAAGTGCATTAAATTTTCAATGAAATATAAAATGTACCTTGGTGCGGTTTGACTCCATAACTCCATTAGAGTTAATATCTTCTATCGCCTCATCACGTGAAACCCATGTATATTGCACACAATTGCCACACGTACATTCCAGCTCGTCCAGAAACGCACCTAGTCTTTCGTAACACTCCATCGTGCTCTTTAAAGAAAATTTTACCTCTATTCTCTAAAATATATAGGCAAAAGATCTAGAGCATATATTCATCATCCTGCTATTTTAAAAAACTTTATTCTCCAATGATGTAATCTAAAAACACTAACTCTATAATGGCTTTTGTACTAAGTTCATTATTAGTTAATAACTTATACTCCATACTTACTAATTACAAATGGTATTAGTATTATTATGATCTATACAGTATATAAAAAATGGTCGATGAGGATACAATTACTAGATCACGAAAGGATTAGTATAAGTTTGTGGTATTTTTTGATTTTATTACAATTATCAATATATACAATTATGGACCTGCTAAAGTGCACTATGAATAGTAACTACATGCTAACATGTATCATTATTTTACTTAAATATGCGCATAAGAAGTGTGGACGTATAGTCCGGACTGGGCCAGGAATGGGTCAGGCCCGGAAGACAGCGGCCCACTCTACGCCTAAACCCTAATCCATGCCCTATAAATACATGGCTGGATCTCCTTCTTGAGGACATGATATATGTGACGATAACATGATACAGGTTACTCTAACCCTAACTCATCACATCGCACCGATACTAACTTGACCGTCGGAGGTGGACCCCGGGGCTACGGCCTCGGGTCCACTCCTAACGGGTTCTCTTTGTTGACAGGTCTACTTAGGGCTCGAGAAGACGACGAACGGCCAAGGGAGAGTCGTCGAATCCAGCCCGCGCCAGATTATGCATCAACAAGTTGGCGCCATCCGTGGGACCACGAATAAACTATGTTTCGTGTTCTCATATTACCGAAAGCAGAAATCAATTTCTAAAGTCGGTAACTCTAAATCCCTATAATCGATTGACCGTATATTCTGATATAGAATATTCGCACCTTTAAAGTATAGTCTTACATGCATGCTTTAAACCATATATTCTGATATAAATCCTGACGTATAGTCTTACATGCATGCTTTAAAATACCATTCACAATTAATACTTCAGATACAGTGAAAATACATGCATGCATGTATTCATTATATAATCTAACTGTACATGCATTATATTCTCATGATCATACAAATATAAGGATCATGATATTTCTTTACATAAGATACAAGAAAAGAAAAGTCCGCACGATCGGACCTAAGAAAATATCCGCACGATCGGAGCTATTTTATCTTTTAGCCGCGAATTAATTCGCGCAGATACTGTTTTTACGGTTGGTATGCCTGTTCGCGCTCGAACAACGCAGTCATGATAAATCTACCCGCATTAGGCCGTGCGTTCAGACATCTTCGCCGAGAACGCGTACGCGCAAACACCACGATGCTAGTCAATCGCCACGAGCGCATTGGACCAAAGGTCGTGGTCATGTTATGTTCATCTGCGATCATCCACAAACGTTCGAGTCCATGCGGTCACGATATATTCATCTGCGTCTATTAGTCGCGGTCACGGTACGTCCATCCGGGTTTTTTTTTTATATATTAAAAAAAAACAATTAATTATTTATGTAGTTTGTAAAACCTCGCGATAGGGGTAATTCGCACTGCTACTTCTCTTATGTGTTAAGCTCATATGCTATGTGCTATATATTGCTTCACTTCATTAGGTTTTATATGTTGCGATTCGCAGCATATACTTTTAATGTTTGCATTAAGTGTTTTACGCAGGCATAACTATGTTTAATGCTCCTACACGAGTAGCACCACCAAACTTGGGGGGCTACCAGGGTATATACTACCACTGTTTCCGTACGCGTCACGCAGGCATATTTGGAAGCAGATCGTATGTAAGAGGTATTGCAAGCCCGGTACAAAGACGGATTTAAATATTCGCACCATCTTGCCGCAGGGGAGACGTCCTCTGTCGGTTGTAAAGACGGATGTAATGAGCGCAGAAGCACGTCTTCTATCGCACCTCTTTGTCGCGCACAGCGCGCACTTCTGCTACAGAAGCACGTCTTCTGTCGCACTTCTTTGTCGCGCACAGCGCGCACTTCTGCTACAGAAGCACGTCTTCTGTCGCACCATGCTGCGTCGCTACTGGTACAAAAGGTACGCCCTTACCCAGGATGCAGCATACGGGATCCACTTTCACCATTGTGAGACTCTCACAATCGCAATGTCACTGTTACCCCAACTATAGAACTACGTGTTCTTCTTACGGGGTCTTTACTGTCACACTGTGGCGGGAAACCTAGCATATGCGCTAAACAGGACAGCGCCATGGGCCAAGTGCGCACTGTCGCATTTGGGCTGCGCAGTATGGTCCGTCCCATGTGCACACTTGAGTTGCGCACACATGGGCCATGCCGTCATGATTGATTAGGCCTACGCGGCCATGAACAGAACTTAAGTCTAGCATAACATAGCCATGCACTATCTCATACTAGACTTGGGGGGCTTGTGGACGTATAGTCCGGACTGGGCCAGGAATGGGTCAGGCCCGGAAGACAGCGGCCCACTCTACGCCTAAACCCTAATCCATGCCCTATAAATACATGGCTGGATCTCCTTCTTGAGGACATGATATATGTGACGATAACATGATACATGTTACTCTAACCCTAACTCATCACATCGCACCGATACTAACTTGACCGTCGGAGGTGGACCCCGAGGCTACGGCCTCGGGTCCACTCCTAACGGGTTCTCTTTGTTGACAGGTCTACTTAGGGCTCGAGAAGACGACGAACGGCCAAGGGAGAGTCGTCGAATCCAGCCCGCGCCAGATTATGCATCAACAAGAAGAAAAATAACTTAAGGCTAGTCCCAATCGTTGCTTTAACATCGGCTGGGCATAAAAAAAAAGACCCACGAGTGGTTTTTCAACCGATGTGGAGATCGGTTGCGACATCGGTCGGTGGAGAAAAAAACGCAACATCGAGTGGTTTTTCAACCGACTTTTAAAACGTTACTTTCCACTCTATTTTAAAAACTTGACCGTTGCATAAAAAAAAACTTTTATTTTAAAAAACTTTACCACTCTATAAATACTAACTCAAACACATTTCTAAAACACACAATTTCAATCAACCATTCTAACGAAATACCCACGAAACACAATTTTTAATATGTCGTCATTCGAGCTTTTATTCGGTTCTTCTTCGTCTTCCGACGATGAAGAAGTTTTTAGTGAGTTTGTGGAGTTTGCGGATTTTGCTTGGAAGGCTTACAAAACATCACAGCCAAAAACCCGACGAAGGTACATACGTAGGGATCATGAGGGTGCTCATAATCGTTTAGTGGCGACATACTTCTCCGAAAACCCGCAGTTCGATGCAAGAACATTCCGTCGGGGGTTCCGTATGAGCCGAGAGCTATTCACAGAAATTGTTCGAGAGATAACCGATCACTCTACTTATTTTCGACAAACTCTTGATGCTAGGGCGTACCTAGTATTAGCCCATTGGTCAAGTGTACTGCGGCCATTCGTCAATTGGGATACGCGGCCGTTCCTGATTCTCTTGACGAGAGTCTGGCACTCTGTGCATCCACATCCCGTGAATGTCTTCGTAAGTTTTGCGAGGTTAACATGGAGTTATATGGTCGTGAGTATTTGCGAAAGCCCATGTATTCTGATCATGAAAGAATATATGCTCATCACGAGCATAAGCATGGATTTCCTGGGATGATGGGAAGCATTGATTGTACAAGTTGGCAGTGGGAGAATTGCCCGAATAGTGTGAGAGCTCAACATTGTAGGGGTGATCATGGGCCACATCCATTCATTTTATTGGAAGCGGTCGCTTCCCAAGATTTATGGATTTGGCATGCGTTCTTTGGTGTCTCCGGAATGAATAACGACGTAAACGTTTTACGTCGTTCCCCTGTTTTCAATGATATCAAATCTGGGAGAGCACCAAACCTTGAATTCGAGGCTAACGATGTGGCTTATAAAAGGGGATATTATCTTACTGATGGGATATATTGTTGGGAATTATATTTAAGTTGATAAGACAAAATACATGAAAGATGAAGGACTGTTGAAGAAAAAGAAAGACAAGGGACCTACTTCGCAAAGAAGTATTTATTATCTAGTCCCTTGTAGTCATTTGTAACCCTAGTATCTCTATTATATAAAGAGATATAGGGAATTAGGTTTAAGTGTGTGTCAAGATGTAAAAACACCAAAGGTGTGTGTGTGTAGGTCTAGGGCGTGAGTATGTAAACGCCTAGACTAGGTGATAGTCGACTTGTAGTGTTTAGCCCCAAGGATCATTGATCCCTGTTGTGTAACCGTCTTAGAGTTGATCGTCTAGGATTGGGGCTGTGGATGTGTTTTGTAGAACACATGATGATGACGAAGAAACCTTAATAATAACAATGATAGTTTGATAATCCTAGATAAGGTCTAAACATTGTTATTTGTGGAATCGTTTTGGGTTTTTGTGTTTTGTAGAACATATTATTGTAGAACATATTATTGTTCATTGTTATTTGTGCTTTATTGATAATCCTAGATAAGGTCTAAACAACCTCGAGTATCGATTCTAACATGTGGTATCAGAGCGGGTGGCTCTTGATATTTAGGATTTCGCAAGGTTTCTCGAAGAAAATGGCGAAAAGATGAAGAAATTCGAATCTGAAATTTTTCGTATATGTTTCTGCAGCACTGTTTTGTAACGATCATAACGTTTTCGTTAACCGTTGGATCATGACGAAATTTTAGGTGGACGTTCTCTTTATACCCATATAACTTTTCACCGGAGGGATCGTCGATCTGAACTCTTATGTGAAAGATATTTGATGTCGAATATGGCTGCAGAAGGAGTTTTTCAAAGTCGAATTTTAAGGTTTGTTCATAACATTGGTTCGTTATTCAGGTGTATTGATACTGACATTGCTTACTTTACTAAGTCACCTTGATTTATTTTGCGTTTATTGTTTGGTGGTTATGAATTTTTAATGACCTGGTGTTTAAGGGTTTCAACAGATTTCTTGTTCTGAAAGCTTGAATGTATCATGAACACTGCTCTCATGACTTAAATTCAAACCCTAATATGAATTAGTTTGAAGATACAAGGTTTAGGGTTTGGTTAGTTGGTTGTTTGGTCGCGATTGATAAAGGGATACACAGTTTTATGTAACAAGAAGCTGCTTGATTTGGTAAATTGCATGGCCTTTGAATAACAAGTTATTAAACTGGTTTGTCGAACATGATTGGCTGATGCAAATTGATACCTCGTACCAAAGCATATTATTCACATCGTAATATATTTAATGCTTGGTCGGTGGTATTTATTGATCTGGTTGGTGGTGAATTAATATTGATATCATAACAAGGGTCGGTGGATTTTGTATCTGAGTTGCATAAGAGGTATCGAAGGAAACAATGAATAAATAAAGCTACATATAATTCGTTTGTACTCGTTCTTTCTACTGCTAGTTACTCCGTTATTGCTACATGTTCTATCACTAACTGATGCTACATGTTGACCTTCAAGAAAAGACAACAGATTCGAACGGTGTGCGTACGGGTATTACCACTGCTAGCATACTCGTGTTTCCACTGCTGCACGTTGGTAACCACTTCTCATGTATCGTTTCCACTGCTAGTTATGCGAGATTACCACTGCTCGTCCTTTGATTTCCACTGATGTACGGTCAGTTACCACTGCTTGTAGATTTCGTTCCCACTGTTACGATGTTGTTACTACTGCTACTGGGATTACGATACAAGGTTTCATGTGAATATGGCTCTTTAATATTTATGCATGGAGGATAGCTTCTTGGTTGTTGTCTCATGCATGTGATTGATGCAAAGTCAGATTATTTGATCATGGGTCGATGCTTTTTATTTATTAAGCTGCTCAAATGGGTTCTTCCTAATAAAAACAGAAAACTTGTATATTGGGACCAGATATTGGAAACATTTATTTGTACAAGTATTGTTTTGAGACCCGATAACTAACATGGTGCTATGTTTTGTCTCAACTGCTGTCATTCTGAGTTATTATTATATTACTAAGCAGTCATACGAAAATTTTATGAGCATGCATAGGACGCGTGAGGAGAAGTTAAGATAATTTTTTTGTTTTGATCGGACAGTGCATGGGAATTTTGATGGAACGAGGATGAGGCATTATAACATGAATACTAAAAGTTTTGGTTCATTAATCGATATCGGACAATACAAGATTTTTGGTTTTCGAATGGTTTGTAGATGCTGGACGACACACACATGGGTTTTTTGGATCAACACACACAAGATTACACACATGGTTGGTAATGATTCAAGACCAGGTGTTTAATAATGATGATTTTATTATTTGGTCAGGTACATTGCTTGAAGTTGATATCATGGTCATGTTCAGGGGAAGTTTTTCACTTTTTACATGGTCTCTACTATTTAACCAAAGAACTATTCTTCATGTTACTACTACTTGGTTTCAAATGCGAGTATAGTCATCTTTATTAGTATTTTGACTGGTACTATGTTCTTCATGGCTGGAACTACAACGTATTTGTGACCATGGTGGTTAGTTATTCGACAAGTTCTTATGGTTATTTCCATGCATCATTCGAGGGGAAGATTTTTACTACTACTTGTTGGTATTTATACTCCTGGTTCAGATTTCTTTTGCCTTAATTTCATTTTTAGCAAGCTCTTTGGTGATCTTCATGGAGGGTATCTTGAGGCATTAGAAGGATGAATTAGTCGTATGATATTAGTTTGTGGTGGTTGGAATCAAAGTTGCTTTTACTGAGGGTCTCCTAGTGGATTATGACAAAAAGGGGAAGAAGGCATTACATAGAAGATTTGCAAGGTTTTATGTGGCGAAAAAATGGAAAAATTCGAAACTGAAAATTTTCGTAAGGCTTCTGCAGGACAGTTTTCTAACGACGATAAATTTTTCGTTAACCGTTGGATCGGGCTACAATTTTTAATGGAGCTTCTCTATATACCCATCTAACTTTTCACCGGAGGGATCGTCGATCGGAGCTTTTATGTGAAAGATATTTGATGACGAAGTATGCGGCAGAGGGAAGGTTTAAAAGTCGAATTTTAAGGTTTTCTTGCTATCAACTTCTATGACTTTGTTTTTTATTGCATTAATTCAGTATGGAAGTTGGTTTTTAAGTTACTTGGTGTGTAAGATTCATGCAAGAACGTAGATTTAACACTGATCGACTTTAGGGTTTTTGATGCAGGTTTTACTGACTAGGTCTTAATATTTATAGTGTCTCGCTATACCTATGGTCTACCCTAATACACTAACGGGCAGTGTACCCGGTCGTGTGTAGTGTAGTATGTTAATACAAATAAGCCGTAAAAACGTTTATTTATATTTTACGATCTTCTAATGTTTTGTCGATAACAAAAGTAAGATCATTTTAACGAAACAAATAAAATACGTAAATGGTTTGAACTAATAGGTTTCTAACACACTTACGCTTTCACATAAAATACTAAAACAAGTACAAGTGATTTTATGCTTTAGATATACATATGTATAACAACTAGTGTTTACATATTGGGATAACATATACTTAACTAAGTATACACTAAAATGGGTAAAAACAAGTATATACTAAAATGGGTAAAAACAAGTATATACTAAATAGGTAAAAACTAGCAAATGGTTTTGACCCATAACCCATGGTTTTATTTATACCACTTAACCAAGTTCATTGTATACTTAAGATACATTGTATCTAGAAAGAAAACCATGGATCAACCCATAACCCATGACCCATGAACCATAACCAAAAATACCCATGGGCAAAGAGGAGCATACCACGGATCCCTAGCTTTGTGCTAGCCGGATCCCTTGTGGAAGGGATCCGTGGGATCCGGGGAACAGTAGAGAATTTTCTCTATAAATAGTAAGCCATTTCTTTCCTTTTAGCTCACCACTTCACATATACTCTCTCCAAGTTTTAGATCTCTCTAACCTCATATCCAAGAGATCTATGTAGTTTGTCTTTTGTTTTTTGTGTGATCTTCTAGGTTCTTTTTAAAGGCAAGATCACCACTTCTTGAAGTCGAGCAAGCTCAAGTCCAAGAGTTGCCATGCTTCGTCATCATCAAGACAACTGAATTTCTCTTGTTGATAGTTATTCCTTTCTCCATAGATGTTGGATTGAAGGCATTAGTGAAGGATGTCGAAAGTGTCAAGACGAAAGCATTAGAAAGATGCTTATCATTCGTGTCAAGAGCATTAGTGAAGAATGCTATAGGTGTCAAGACGAAGGCATTAGTGAAGGGTGCCAAGCGTTGTGTCAAAGGCATTAGTGAAGGGTGCCAAGCGTTGTGTCAAAGGCATTAGTGAAGGATGCCGAAGAATCGAATCAAGTAGCATTTGGGAAGAATGCCTAGGTCGTATAGTCGATGAGGTGCATCGTTATACTTATAAGTATTTGTTTATTTCCAAGGATGGTGATATCCTTGATTGTGTTGTAACAAGGACATGATCTCCTTGATATTAGGTGTTGTGTTGTGAAGGGTAGTAGTTCCTCCATAGTAATGGAACTAGGTGCTTAGCCTAGTACCTAATAAAGGGTAGGCGACGTTGTGATAGGATTAGTTCTCCTTGGTGTGAAAGAACTCGGTGGTTAGCCTAGCACCGTATAAAGGGTAGGCGACGTTGTGATAGGATTAGTTCTCCTTGGTGTGAAAGAACTCGGTGGTTAGCCTAGCACCGTATAAAGGGTAGGCGAGGTTGTGTAGGTGTGGTTCACCTTGGAGTGAAAGAACCCGGTGGTTAGCCTAGCACCGGAAAAAGGGTAGGCGACGTTGTGAAGGCTTCTCCGCCATAAGGAGATTGGTGTAGTGATTACGAACTCTCGAGTAGGTGACTCGGGGAGTGGAGTAGGGCAAGGAAGGTGTCCTTGTAGCCGAACCACTATAAATACTCGTGTTGTGGTTTTGTGCTTCTTACTCTTATCTTTTCATTACTTACCTTTATATGCTTGTTTATCAACATCCAACACACACATCCAAATAGATTGACATAAGTCGATCTAAATAGATTAAAAAAAAGTTTTAATTGGCAAAACTATTCAACCCCCCCTTCTAGTTTTCCACATAGTAAATGGTAAAGCCGAGGTCGTCCTAAGAGCTATGTGTGTTGGATTATTACTAAGTCTAATTGTCACAGAATTATAATGGTTTTGATAAGGATTTAATTAATTAAACTACTAATGCAGAATATAAAATAAAAGCAAATAAATGGTAAAGGGAAATCAATAGAGGAATAGTGGTGCTAACCTAGTCAATCCTCCTAGCTAGTTATGTCTACGTCTACCTACTTCCATCTACTTCAGGTGGGGTCAAATTCGAGAGGACAACATTTGGTCAATTCGCCCTAACCTATCAGCAAAGATGCCACCACAGGAGAAATCATGTGCACCATCATAAGTCCTGTTGTTCCTGGTCCCCTAAGCCGAGTCATTAAGTACCGCTACATGCTAGATTCTAAATAGAAAGTGCCCGGCCATTAGGAACTTAGACACTACACCCTCAATTCTTAAGTTCATCCAAACGGTAGGTGATCAGTTGGTCAAATCGCACAAGTAGAAAGGGTCGACAGTTGGTCATATCTTACTCTTTCCGTTTCAGTCCGCTCACCTAGGGTCAGTTGGTCATATCTCCTAGGCAATTGGCCTCTATCGCCATTCAAAACTACCGAACCAAGGGTGACTACCAAAGAACTATGCATGCATACACTTAGAAATAATTGTACGGAAGTAAAGGTAAACGCAAACAAAACAATTAAGGAATCATAACTAGGCTAGCACCAAAGGGTGCTTAGCCGCTCATATTAATCATGCAAATCAATTCAATATTCAAAGGTACGAAATACATGAATTGAAAGTAAAATAAATAATAAACGCTAAAGCTTATCGTAATGGTGTGACTTCTCCCTTGGAAACAGCTCCGTATGCTTCCCTAGCCCTGCCTTGAGCTTTTTCCCACGTTCTCAGAGTGTTTTGTGTGGAATGGGATGCTTTGAAATGCTGGAATTCGTGGGGTATTTATAGGCCAGGTCTGGGTTACGGCGTAACCAAAAGAGGAGTTACGCCGTAACCTTCTATTTCCTTGTAAAAGCACTAGATCTGCTTGTTACGGCGTAACCTTATAAGGGGTTACGCCGTAGTCTTCAATAAACTCGGTTACGTCGTAAGTGATGCAGTAGTTACGGCGTAAGTATCAGCGGCGTGGAACCTCTTTTGACCTAATGGAGTTACGTCGTAACCTTTGGGAAGAGTTACGCTGTAACCTCTTGATAAGTTGGACTTTTGGGTCACGCAATAGTTACGGCGTAATGTGAGAGACGAGTTACGCCGTAACTTTTTCCAAATAAGCATACTGTGATAAATCTATAGTAATGTTTCCATTTCCGCGTCTCTTTAGCTCCAATGCTCGTAATTTACCTAAAAGTGGAAAACAATGGAAAACAAGCGTAAATCCATATAAATGATATAAATAACGAGCATTATCGGGGGAAATTGACACTTAATATTCAGGACTATTTGATGTTATCAAATATCCCCCCACTTGAACTCTACTTGCCCTCAAGTAGACCTTATTAGATAGATTCCTGAAAAGATATCTCCCAAAATCTGGAAAATATGAATTTACAAATCCTTTATGCTAGAATAAAACAAAGCCGAACACCTCACGAAAGGGGAACAAACACTCAAATCTCTCAACTATTCTAAGTGTCAATTTCGGGGTGATCACTCAATCGCACAGTCATAGCATGTATTCTATCATACGCTTGGCGGTTACACAAATCTCCACCACTAGAGTTAAGGGCTAAAGAATTCTCGAAGGAAATATGGGTAGACACGAAAAAGGTTAAGGGGTGACTCGTCATTACTAACATGTCACGGTGAAGTGGACAAAATCAATGATACATGACCAAATCCATAGCCAAGACACCAAAGATTGCTCGCTGCATCACCTAGACATGCTTCATGACTAAAGGGTAGGATAAGACATGGGATATATAATTGGTGTAAAATAAAAAACAAGCAGGTAGTCTAAATCTATAACTAAGTCATCACCACTTACTGTCCGCCCAAAGTTCAAGCTTAGAAGTCTAGAGACCGGATCATGAAATGCAAGGTAGATGCGTCATTAGAGGACGTCGTGATGGGCACACTACCTTTTCTTCTTCAGTTGGTATAACTTCAACTCCAATCTTCTAAAGTGACCGAGGTGGCCTCCTCGATACTAATCAATAAAGCTCATACTATAGTGCTTATAACATCGCACTTTACAATATCATAACTCAATCAACTTTTTTTTTTTTTTTTTTTTTTTTAGCATAACATCCCCCCACTTGAGATGAACAAAGGGAATTCGGGGGGTCTTCAATGATCTTCATAAATGTTGTCGATGAAAGCGTGATTTCCAAACCTTTCCACTTGAACCTTGAACTTAGGCAAATGATGACTTCCCAATTACAAATAAAAGACTACAGGGTAGGCTAAGGTATAATGGTGTAACGAAACAATATATTGGGTTGACAAAATGAAAAGAATGGCTCAGAAGGGTGTATCTAGGGGTATCTTGCACTAAAGGTGAGTGCAACAAAAGGGTTTCACATGGGGGTCGAAAAGTCAAGGTGACTAATCGATAGACTCACAATGGTAGGCTGTTTGGGTGATAATCCTATAATACTGCCTTCTAAAACTGAAAAGTCCAAATACATCGAGCTAACTCAACATACCTCGTCTATGGTCTCGAAATGATGCAAAGGCCAAGTTCTAAAGTTTACAAGCTACCGGCACACTCATAATTTGGTGGATTTGGGGTAAAATATTGGAAATGGATAAGGCTAATCTCACCATGTAATGTCAAGGGTTGTATGTGCTTGGCTAAGGTCTAATCTAGTTAGGTTCGGAAAAACATGTCAAAATTTTCAAAATGGCATAATTTTTCAAAATAAACTAGAAAAATGAGGGCGAAATAAAGTTCACGATATAATTCTACTCCCGTCATCCCACTTGAATTGTACAAAGTCCCTTTTGTACTAGGCATTAAAATAAAGGTGAAGAGAAAGGTAGAATTAGAGCGAGAACTTCCCTGAAATTTGCTCCAAAAAAGAAGAAGGCCCACGAGAAAGAACCGTGCCTTCGTTTAAGCGTCATGAACAAACTTCCATCCCTGAAATCACAATACCGACAAGCATAATTCTAAAAAGAAAAATAAAATAAAAATAAAAAACAAACCTAACTCACTTTCGTAGGAATCACGGTTGCATTTAGCGAATGCAACAAGCCTTTTAAACCACTTGGTGTCCCAAGTGGACAAGTGAAGTCTCATGAGGGTTTACAGTGAACACACCCACAAAGTTCATTTAAAAACTAATACAAGGTTACTGTGTTTTAAAATGAAAGAATTAAAGCAGAGGAGAGTTACGTCGCAACTCCTATTAGGGAGTTACGCCGTAACTGGCAAAACCTGGTATGAGCTGTGAAGCGAGTAGTTACGGCGTAACCACAGAGATGGAATTACGCCGTAATTGGTTATGCGTCAAGAATTCTGCTGCTAAAATGTTGGTTACGGCGTAATCACCAAGATGAGTTACGCCGTACTCTGTGTAGATCAGCAAATGCAGCAGTAATTACTTCTTTGTCTCCTGCAAAAGTGGTTAGAAAACACAATACCCAACAGAAAGGAAATAAAAACAAAAGAAATGGATAATTCGGGTTGTCTCCCGAAAGAGCACTTTTCTTTATTAACGAGTCTTTAAGTTAGACTCAAAGCCGTGGGGCTCCTATGGGGGCCTTTGAGCTTGCCCCACTTTATCAATGTCCTTCATTAAGTTATTCCGGATCCAGGTGACATTGGGGGCTGTGCGATGGAGTTCCTTGATTCCCTTCCTAGAAACCTTGCAAAACTTTTCATCCGGTCCTAAGGAATACCTAGTGAATACGAACCTTTCGGTGATAATAGGAGGAGGTTCTCTATATTGGATCCCAAGCAGTTTGCATCTGTTTTGATCATACTCTTCATCTTCAATGTTAGTCACACATACCTCGTGTCGTGGTTCATTGTCAGTGGTGCAATAGTCTTTTGGTTCAAAGGAATTGTCTTCAATCCTGTAACTGCAATCTTTTCTTATGTTATCAACTGCTGTGTTACCAGTACCTTGAAGAATCTCATGATCATCATCTTTTATGCAGTCTTTCCAGATTTTGTTTTTAGTGGATGAATCTACTCTCCCATACTTGATCTTTACCTAGTCATTAAATCTTATTTTGCTTGTCCATTGAACCTCGGTGCGTTTATGGTCAGTTGTAGAAGTCCAAAGAAATTCGTCAGTCCCGACTCGTTTTGTACTACTTCCTCCATTACAGAAGTTTCCGTAAGGATCACATGAGCCCCAAGAATCACCATTAGAAGTTTTAACCATTTCGCACCAATGCTTTCGACCAACGACTCTCTGGCCAGTTGTTGTTGATTTGTGATTATTGTTTTTGTTGAGACAAGGATCAGTCCATATTTCCTTTTTATCATCGTTGCTAACTTCTCCATAATGAATTCTTATCCAAACTTCGAATGTTATTTCCTTATCATTGGTTGAAGACCATACGTATTTGTTGTTTTTTGTCCTTTCCTTGTCTTGTCCCCTGTCACAGATTTCTGAGTAAGGGTTGCATGAAGCCCATAGATCAAATCCCTTATCGTGGTCAATAGGGATGGCCTGGAACCAATGATATTTCAATTTGGGGAGGTGTTTGTAATCTACTTTTTGCACTTCGTGCCATGTTTTATTGGTCCCGTTCTTCGTATCGTTGCGCTGCATTTTATTGCTGAATTCCTTGGGTTTCTTATCCTGCACGTTACGATGATTAGAAACGCAGTGCATATTAGTGATGGAAGGAGGAGTAATTTTGTTTTTTTCCCTTTTTTATAACACAAACAGATTCGACTGGGTGACACTTACCACGTCATCCATATTTACTGTAAGCTTTCTATCGTTTATTTTTAAAGTGATGATGTTTTTGAAAACATTAATCTTAGCACGAGCAGTAGCTAGAAGGGGTCTTCCTAAAATTAAAGAAATGTCGAGGTCTTCTTCCATGTCTAAAATGACAAAGTCAACAGGGAGAGTGAAATTATTAATTTTCATAAGCACATTCTCAACAATTCCTCTAGGAATGCTAACTGTCCTATCAGCCATTTCAATGGTCATGCAAAGAGGTTTAATGGGTCCTAAGTTCAACCTTTTACACATAGATAAAGGCATAATACTAATACTAGCCCCTAAATCAGCTAAAGCATTTATATTATGTAAATTATTAATAGAGTAAGGGAGAATGAAACTTCCTGGGTCCTTTTCCTTGAGAGGGATTTGATTAAGGATGACTGAAGAGCATCTGGCGTTTAATTTAACTTCGTTTCCAGCCCCTGCTTCGTCGTTAGATTGTGTTTTGACCTCAGGAAAACTTCTCTTATTGCATAAGGCCTCATCTAGTATTTGTGATTCGGGGGGCTCCTCTTCATTGTATCGGAAAGGGGTGTAGAGAGGTTTTCCATTGCTAGAGTATATGGCATTACAGGAACCATCATCCAATGAATTGTTTGGGATAACATCAACTATTAATTTCTTGTTGTCCTCCATATCTTTGTCCCAAAAGAGTATTTCTGGAGTCCTGGAATATTTTGAATAGCGCGTTTCTGTTGGTTTGCCGTTTGTTATCTTCGTAAAGATAATTTCTTATTGATTCTTCGAGTGAAGGAGCTCTTGCTTTGGAGTGTTCTCTATAGAACGATCTCCCTTCTCCATAATTAACCTTCTCGACTAGGGATTTTATGTTATTTATAGGAAAATTTCCGGGCAGATCCCAGTCATCATTTTTGTTGCAACGAATAGTACGAACACTTTCCCGGAGTTCCCTCATATCATTTCCAAGGTTTTCCAATTTGCTGGAAATGGAAGCAATGCTTATCGTCTTAGTCTTAGGGCTTAAGCTGCACCCCCCATCATGCCATCTTTGAGAGTGATCCGCCATTTTTTGAATGGCTTCAATTGCAGTAGTAGGAGTCATGTTCGGGATAGGTCCTTGGTAGTTCATCATCTGCCTTGTAGTAACATTTATTCCTTTGTAGAAAATATTGACCTTCTCCTGGTTATTTAGGTCATTGGTAGGACACTTATAAAGAAGATCGTTGTATCTGTCCCAAGCTTGATACAGAGTTTCGACGTCTTCTTGTTTGAAGTTATGGATTTCCAAAAGCTGATGAGAAATCTTCGATGGTGGGCAATATCTTTAGATAAAGTGTTTCTTCAATAGTGCCCAAGTGTTAACTGCCCCGGCGGGCAATCTTTCGATCCATCTTCTAGCTGCTCCAGTGAGAGTCATTGGGAAGACCCTGAGCATAACAGCATCATGAGACACGCCCGGAATGTTGAAAAAGCTAGCGATGTATAGGACATTTTCAACGTGCTCATATGCGTCTTCGTCCATGTTTCCTGAAAACGGGTTAGCGCGAAGCTCCCTCATAAATTGGTCTTTAATCTCGAAACGAACATTGATAACGCTACACGCGTCGTTCGGGGTCAAAGGAACTTCCTTTTCTTCGAGCAAGTTTTATAACACCATAGGCAGTGAACCTAATCGTTGTAGTGTAGTATTAGGGTAAGCCACGGGTATTGATATCGTTCTCTAGGGGAATAGGAATGCTAGTGAGAAGTTACTACGCTAAGGTTGGGGTTGAGGAAGATTATTTTTTATCTTTTTATGTTTTTTAGAAAATGGAAAGGTACGAATCTCGGGGTTTGGATTTGGGGGTTGGTATTTCTACCGATTACTCTAATTATCTAATTATCTAATCTAAGGTGTATGTAGTCTATGTCTAATTATTGTGTGCTCGTATGATAGTTTAAAGATGTTTTCACTTAGGTTTCATTACTCCTTAATTATCTCCTATTGATGGTTTAATTGTCACGTCCTTATTCTTAATCGCGTTGTGTGTCTAAAGTCGTAGGGTATGCATTTATCCTTAACTCTTTTAACTTACCAAAGG
This sequence comes from Chrysanthemum makinoi, assembly GCA_910596185.1. Classification (NCBI taxonomy): domain Eukaryota; kingdom Viridiplantae; phylum Streptophyta; class Magnoliopsida; order Asterales; family Asteraceae; genus Chrysanthemum; species Chrysanthemum makinoi. The sequence goes on along the minus strand of OU343223.1, from coordinate 131,634,494 downwards.
GTCTCGTCTACAAAAACCTCTAGGAATTATAAACTCTAACTCTAAGGCACTCTTTGGGTGGTTTAGCCTACAACCGCTCTAAGTGTTATAGTCTAAGGTTCACAAAGATTAATCAAGCATTAATTACACAACGAATGACCTATCGCATTACTAGATCATTAACAATTAAGATAAGAGACAACCAATCAATATTCAATAATTAAGTTTCATATTCCCTAAGCAAACACACAAGTAAATTAGTCGGACATGGAGAACATGCAAGCATACACACAAATAATTGAAGACATAATTGAATTAATGAAGTAAAACACTTATCTTGATGTAAGTTAGGGTTTGGAACCCGTGTACAAGACAGCCTTGGTTCGGTTTAGGTTTTTACTCCAAAAGACTACACACTAAAACTGAAAAATTCGGATTCTATATATAATATTACAATCGCGACGGCGTCACCTTATGAGTTGTGACGCCGTCGGGTCGCCGTCATTAGGGTTTCGTCTTGGCCACGTTAGTCTTGCGACGGCGTCACCTTGTGCTTGTGACGCCGTCCCCTTTGGTCTCTGACGCCGTCTGGATCAAATCTAGGCCGTCTGAGTTGCGACGACCTACTCTTTTAAAGCCTGACACCGTCACTTGAAAATAAGCAATTTGGCTACTGTCCCGTCACAGAAGTGCTCCGACGGCGTCACAGTTAAGCAGTGACGCCGTCACCTTGTATTTCAGCAGCTTGAGTGTCTCGATTCTTGACTTTGGCCATTTTCTTCGTATATCCGTGCCTTTTCGTCCAAATAAGTGTCATTACAACAATTTGCCTTCTAGAGACCTAAAAAGTGAAAAGGAACGATATTAAGTAATAACGGATACAAATTGATCAAATAAGGGCTTAAACGACCCCTCAAAAAGGTACATTTTAAAACCTTATCAAATATCCCTACACTTGGTATTTGCTTGTCCTCAAGCAAATGTGCTTTTAGCCAATTAATTTATAAGTTAGGGGTCATGAAGCATTGGTTTAAAACAGTCCACAACACATATAAGCCCCGCAAAAGTCATAACAAGCACGGAAATTACATACTAGCACCTCACATGGGGTGTTTGGATACTCACATCTCTCGGGTGTATATGAAATATATCAAAGTGGAAATGGAAGATAAACACTCATTAACCGGTCCTAGTACATAGATTACCATAGGCTTGAGAATAGATCAAACCTCCATCGCTTTGGCGTAAGCACCTAGGAAAGACTATCAAAGAGGTCTTTAAAGGGTTGTAACGTTAGGCTTACGGTAGGGAAACAAAGGGTTTGGTGGGATAGGCTATTTAGTGGTGGCAAGTCAAAAATCTCTATGTTACAAGCATACGAAGAATGGCGTTGCTAAGCCAAGACTCGACACTCTAAACTCTAGATAACTGAAACAAAAAAACATAAATTTAAAGATAGATGTAGGATGGTAGCCCGTATGTTTTTTTTTTTTAATTATTTTTTTTACACTATTTTTTTTCATACATACACTTTTACTCTACCATCCTCTACGGTAACATCAAAATGATAGGGATTTATAAGCACATCCCTACACTTGAGTTTTTATTACTCTAACACTAATTTGACCCGAATTGAAAAGATCAAAACACTTGGGGTATATTATTACGCAAATAAGGGAATTTAACGTTCCCTTCCAGTCATTAAACTTTAACTTTTCCCATGAGTCCCAATCGTCCCAAAACTGTGTACAAAGGATATGACTAGACTTAGCAACTCATGCAAGCAACTAGATAATTGAACTAAGGATTTAGGGTGATAACAATAATACACTAAAAGTGAGTGCATACAAGGTAGGCTAAGGCGATTTGGGTGTATATTTGGGGGTGGGGTGTAAACAATGCTCTTCATTGATATTCCGGAAAAACCGAAACATCACGAGAACCACGAAAAGGATAGGCTCTGAGGGGTTAACTAGGGGTATCGTGTACTAAAGATGAGTACAACGAAAAGGGTGTGGGGGAATTACTCAACCGATGTGGAAGAAGTAATTATATTACGGGTATCAAACAAGGGTTATCCTAATGCCTCTTATCATTTAGTTATTCCTAACTACACAAGTGTAGTCTTACTAGCGATCTCGGAATGCATCACAAAACAAGTTCTAGAATCTAATATACTACCGGTTCACACTCTAAGCATTAAAGATGAATGCTTTAATTCCTACTAATCTAAGGGCGATCCTCACATTTTGGGTGGAATTTAGGTGGTAAAGGGTTTTTGTGCTAGTCATGCAACTTCCTATCCGTGAGACGCTTTTGTTAAGACTAATGGCCCACTCCTATATGTCATAAATTTTTTTAAATTTGGTGCCAAAATTACCCTAACCGACATTTTCTCATGGTTTATTACACAAATACAATTGGACAAAGCAAATAGTCAAGGATAAGCATAGTTTCAAAGTTCCCGTTTTATTTTCCCTCCCTACACTTAAACTGAACATTGTCCCCAATGTTCCCCGAAAGTATCAAAGTTATGATAATGGAAGGTAATGAAAAACGAAAGAAACTAATACTCCCCTGATTAGCTTGGTAGGATCCGTGTGTGAAGTTGTGGTTAAATCCTTTCCAAGAAGAATGTATGCGTGAAAAGCTCCTTCCAATCTTATGTAACTTCTTCTTGATAAATTAAACCTGCACACTTGAAGAAAACAAACGAAACCTTCGCGTAAAATCGGCGGTAATAATATATATAAGACTCGACTAAACTAGGATATAATGCTTGTGGAATGGATGTTTACAGAATTTCTGGAAAATTAAGACCTGGAAAATTCCAAAAATTTATAAGTAGCTCAGAAAATGAGAAAAAAGTAATCTGTTGTTTTTACTCCTTCCTGACGCCGTCAGGTTGCGATCCTGACGCCGTCAGGTTATCCTGACATAAACTGGTCTGCGATTTTCTGGAAAATTTCTGGAAAATTTACATCTTTAGAATCTGGAAAAATTTTCTGCAAAACATCCATTATGACTCGATACAAGCATTTGACTCGAACAAACACACATATATATCTTTTAATTAATTGCTATTCTCATGTTTACGTTTCTTTTTGAAAACGTGTGTAATCCTCCCTACACTTATCCTTTATGTAAAATATCTTTATATGCAATTAAGACGAGGTTAAAAACAAAATAAAGCATTTTTACAAATTTAAACATGAGATTAAACAATCAATAAAAGATATATGACACTAACAAGCAAACAATTAAGCATGGGTTGCCTCCCACAAAGCGCTTTTCTTTATTTATGAGTCTTGTAGCTAGACTCGTAGTCGTGCTCCTACGTTGTCTCGTTTTGCATTCTCAATGAGAATTCTATCATATTGACAAAATTTTCATCGACTCTATATCTAGGCCCGAGGGTCAAGCAATCCTTATAATAAAGCCTCCTTCTGTCCCACATAAATTTATAACCTTTTTCAACATCGTCCTTGCTTTTGTCCTCAAAAGCTTTGATGTTGTCTCGTTCAAAAATGGGTAGATGGCCATATTCATTTGTTTTCCAAGGCATCCTATAAGTGATCTCATCGTTCCCTTCCTTAAACCTAACCATTCCATCATGCTTGTTATGGCTCATCTTAGATGTTTCAACAAACGGTTTTCCTAGCACTACTTGGGATAAGCTATAGTCAATGACGCATCCTATATCTTCTAGGACCACAAAATCAACAAGGTAGGTGAAATATCCTATAAAGACATGCACATCCTTGACTCTTCCCACAAAGTTGCAAACTCCACCTGGATACTTAGGGTCCCTCCTAATATTAAGTCGCTCATTCATAATGTCCTTGTATACAACAGATGACATCACATTAATGGGGTATTCCGTATCTATGTAAGCATGGTCGACACTCCTATATCCGATCATACAAGGGATTTTTACGTTCCAAGGATTTCCTCTCCTAATCTTTGGGCATATCCTAATGATAGGTGATCGGGGATTATCGATGATGTATCGATGGTAAGCAACCTCTTCCTTAGTGGGGTAAAGATTGAAATAAGCGCTATCCTCTTCATTTACGTCTATCCTATGCAACTCACTAGGATCTTTGATTTCATCAATGATTTGGTTGCGAAGAAAGTTGAAGGACTGATGGTCAAGTGGTTGACTTAGGCAAGATGAGCAAAACTTAGCGAGAAAACGGGTAGTGAGATCTTCCCAACTTGAAATAGATCCCGTGGGAAGATGAAAAAGCCATTTACTAGCTTGTTTTCTTAAAGAGAATTGGAAGAGACGCAGACGCGTGGTCTCCCGAGTAGTAGCATCGAGGTCGATGGAATCGACAATTTTAAGGAAATCCTTAAGATGCTGATTAGGATCTTCGGAACGAAGTCCATGGAATGCACATCCGTTTTGCACCAAAAGGATGGTGTCGGATCGCAGAACCATAGTTTGAGCTAGGTCGGGAAGCTTAATGGCGTTCCTAAATCCTAGGTGGTTTGATCTCGAGTATTCACCGAGAGTACGGGCTCTTGGCGGGTTCCATGATGAAAAGTAATGGGTTTACGAACAAAGGTCACGAAGAAGGGGGATAGACTACGAGGAAGCTAAAAATGAGAAAAAATTTACTTGATAGGAATCAAGCAAAGAAACCTAAACGAGGTGGACTACTAACTAGCTATTCTATTCCCGTAGCGGCGCCAAAAAAATGATAACGCTACACGCGTCGTTCGGGGTCAAAGGAACTTCCTTTTCTTCGAGCAAGTTTTATAACACCCTAGGCAGTGAACCTAATCGTTGTAGTGTAGTATTAGGGTAAGCCACGGGTATTGATATCGCTCTCTAGGAGAATAGGAATGCTAGTGAGAAGTTACTACGCTAAGGTTGGGGTTGAGGAAGATTATTTTTTATCTTTTTATGTTTTTAGAAAATGGAAAGGTACGAATCTCGGGGTTTGGATTTGGGGGTTGGTATTTCTACCGATTACTCTAATTATCTAATCTAAGGTGTATGTAGTCTATGTCTAATTATTGTGTGCTCGTATGATAGTTTAAAGATGTGTTCACTTAGGTTTTATTACTCCTTAATTATCTCCTATTGATGGTTGAATTGTCACGTCCTTATTCTTAATCGCGTTGTGTGTCTAAAGTCGTAGGGTATGCATTTATCCTTAACTCTTTGAACTTACCAAAGGGTCTCGTCTACAAAAACCTCTAGGAATTATAAACTCTAACTATAAGGCACTCTTTGGGTGGTTTAGCCTACAACCGCTCTAAGTGTTATAGTCTAAGGTTCACAAAGATTAATCAAGCATTAATTACACAACGAATGACCTATCGCATTACTAGATCATTAAAAATTAAGATAAGAGACAACCAATCAATATTCAATAATTAAGTTTCATATTCCCTAAGCAAACACACAAGTAAATTTGCCGGACATGGAAAACATGCAAGCATACACACAAATAACTGAAGACATAATTGAATTAATGAAGTAAAACACTTATCTTGATGTAAGTTAGGGTTTGGAACCCTAAAATTATTTACAAGACAGCCTTGGTTCGGTTTAGGTTTTTACTCCAAAAGACTACATACTAAAACTGAAAAATTCGGATTCTATATATAATATTACAATCGCGACGGTGTCACCTTATGAGTTGTGACGTCGTCGGGTCGCCGTCATTAGGGTTTCGTCTTGGCCACGTTAGTCTTGCGACGGCATCACCTTGTGCTTGTGACGCCGTCCCCTTTGGTCTCGACGCCGTCTGATCAAATCTAGGCGTCCGAGTTGCGACGGCCTACTCTTTTAAAGCCTGACACCGTCACTTGAAAATAAGCAATTTGGCTACTGTCCCGTCCCAGAAGTGCTCCGACGGCGTCGCAGTTAAGCAGTGATGCCGTCACCTTGTATTTCAGCAGCTTGAGTGTCTCGATTCTTGACTTTGGCCATTTTCTTCGTATATCCGCGCCTTTTCGTTCAAATAAGTGTCATTACAGCAATTTGCTTTCGAGAGACCTAAAAAGTGAAAAGGAACGATATTAAGTAATAACGGATACAAAAGTGATCAAATAAGGGCTTAAACGACCCCTCAAAAAGGTACATTTTAAAACCTTATCAAACATCCGCTCCGATTGCTGGTCTGACGAGACTCGGCCCTTGATCTGCTCTAGTCAATGCGAAGTATTCCTCAAGAGTGAGGTCATCGATGTTAATAACTTCCATGGTACCTGAAAACTTAAAATATGATCGTGAGAAAAGTTTAAAAATGAAATGAAAGACTTAATATCAATCCTAATATAACTCCCCGGCAATGGCGCCAAAAACTTGATGCAGGTTTTATTGACCAGGTCTTAATATTTATAGTGTCTCGCTATACCTATGGTCTACCCTAATGCACTAACGGGCAGTGTACCCGGTCGTGTGTAGTGTAGTAAATGGTAAAGCCAAGGTCGTCCCAAGAGCTATGTGTGTTGGATTATTACTAAGTCTAATTGTCACAGAATTATAATGGTTTTGATAAGGATTTAATTAATTAAACTACTAATGCAGAATATAAAATAAAAGCAAATAAATTGTAAAGGGAAATCAATAGAGGAATAGTGGTGCTAACCTAGTCAATCCTCCTAGCTAGTTATGTCTACGTCTACCTACTTCCAATTACTTCAGGTGGGGTCAAATTCGAGAGGATAGCATTTGGTCAATTCGCCATAACCTATCAGCAAAGATGCCACCACAGGAGAAATCAGGCGCACCGTCATAAGTCCTGTTGTTCCTGGTCCCCTAAGCCGAGTCATTAAGTACCGCTACATGCTAGATTCTAAATAGAAAGTGCCCGGCCATTAGGAACTTAGACACTACACCCTCAATTCTTAAGTTCATCTGAACGGTAGGTGATCAGTTGGTCAAATCGCACAAGTAGAAAGGGTCGTCAGTTGGTCATATCTTACTCTTCCCGTCTCAGTCCGCTCACCTAGGGTCAGTTGGTCATATCTCCTAGGCAATTGGCCTCTATCGCCATTCAAAACTACCGAACCAAGGGTGACTACCAAAGAACTATGCATGCATACACTTAGAAATAATTGTACGGAAGTAAAGGTAAACGCAAACAAAACAATTAAGGAATCATAACTAGGCTAGCACCAAAGGGTGCTTAGCCGCTCATATTAATCATGCAAATCAATTCAATATTCAAAGGTACGAAATACATGAATTGAAAGTAAAATAAATAATAAACGCTAAAGCTTATCGTAATGGTGTGACTTCTCCCTTGGAAACAGCTCCGTATGCTTCCCTATACCTGCCTTGAGCTTTTTCCCACGTTCTCAGAGTGTTGTGTGTGGAATGGGATGCTTTAAAATGCTGGAATTCGTGGGGTATTTATAGGCCAGGTCTGGGTTACGGCGTAACCAAAAGAGGAGTTACGCCGTAACCTTCTATTTCCTCGTAAAAGCACTAGATCTGCTTGTTACGGTGTAACCTTATAAGGGGTTACGCTGTAGTATTCAATAAACTCGGTTACGTCGTAAGTGATGCAGTAGTTACGGCGTAAGTATCAGCGGCGTGGAACCTCTTTTGACCTAATGGAGTTACGTCGTAACCTTTTGGAAGAGTTACGCCGTAACCTCTTGATAAGTTGGACTTCTGGGTCACGCAATAGTTACGGCGTAATGTGAGAGATGAGTTACGCCGTAACTTTTTCCAAATAAGCATACTGTGATAAATCTATAGTAATGTTTCCATTTCCGCGTCTCTTTAGCTCCAATGCTCGTAATTTACCTGAAAGTGGAAAACAATGGAAAACAAGCATAAATCCATATAAATGATATAAATAACGAGCATTATCGGGGGAAATTGACACTTAATATTCAGGACTATTTGATGTTATCAGTTTTCATGAATCTGGATCGCTGCAGAAACAGGTAACAGTGCGTTGTGTTTTTTATTATCTGAGTGGTGATCATCATTAAACAAAAACCTCGTACTAAAGATTGGACGGTGGTTGGTTTATTCAATTGGACGGTGCTCATGGATAAATTATTAGCGTGGGAACAACTTGAGCAGGTTCGAAGGAGTGAAGTAAGGAAGAAAGAAAGATAATAAACATCTCAGTTGGTTTCTGACCTGGTTATTTTTGGTGCTAGTATTGAGAATATTCAGAACTTGATGATTATAACTGCTGCTCGTACTAGGCTTATTTGGTTACTACTCTTGGCTGTGCTATATTGTGGGGTCTCAACACTAATTTTCTTGTTCCAATTCACCAAGGTACGATTGAATATCAAGAGTTGTGACTGTTATTGGAACTTAGAGAGATGCCTATTGTTCGTTGAATCACTACTGCCTTCAAGATTGTATCCACTGCTAGCTCAACCACTGCTAGCTCTATCTCGTAACCACCACTAGTTTTACTCAACCACTGCTAGCTCTATCTCGTAACCACTGCTAGTTATCTTGATACCACTGCTTGTTACATTCATCATGCTGCTACTTGTTCATGTTTCTCCCTTTAGATTGCTGCTGTGAGTACATACCCACTGTTACGTTTGTGTTTGTCCTGCTTGGCTTGATTGTTTGTACTGTTTGAGGAAGATCTTCACGTTCCTACTGCTAGTTGCTCGTATCTACTGCTCCAAGGTTAGTTTGTACTGATTGTTCACTTCATGTCTACCATCGCTAACTACTCGATATTATTGATCATGATTATTGGAAGTGGGCTACTTGGTTGAATATATTGAAGCATGAAGGATATTAGTATAATTGTTAGTTGCTGGTCTCTTCCAACTGACGCATAAAACAAAGATGATGAACCAATTGAAGTAATGGTATAGAAATATTGCATGGTCACTTATTGAAATCTGCTATTAATATGTTACATATGCATGATACTGAGAACATTGTGTTGTCCCACATGTGAATATAAATGTGACAAAGGAATTGATCAGTGCTAGTTATCAATTTCAAAAGTAGATACTCATGTGTCCTATAACAATGAATGCATATATTATATTTTTGGTCAGTGGCTATATAGAAGTACATGATTTCGTATTGGATTACACAAAGGATAACACTTTTGATTTCTGTGATTGGATTCTTGAATAAAATCGAAGATTAAAGGTTCAAGGTCATGTTCGAGTTGTTAATATAATGAGAAGTTTTGTTCGATATTGGATAATATATGGTTTTGATTCTTGGATGGTTTGAAGGATATCGGATACACACACATGGATTCTTGATTCACACACACAGGAGGTTTTTGGTTTTAGTGTTATATGCTCTTAAAAGTTTCAAAGGCTCGTTTTTTGTTTTATTGAAGAATTGATTACGAAGGAGGTTATTTATCACTTATTTGAAGGTGAAGTGGAATTACATGGATACGCGTTTTATCATATCTTAAAAGGATCATACCTACTTTTAAGGTAACTTGTTCGTGCTTCAATGATTATGACAAAGAATTGACATAACACTTAAAGGAGTGACGTTATTGTGCTAAGTGATTATCGTCAAGAGATTGCGGTCTCCCTATACATGGGTATAAGTTCAATGTCATCTATAGTGCAAGATATAAGACACAAGTTTGGGATATTTTACTTCTTCATCAAATTCGTTATATTTGGTTTTCTTCACAAGTGAGCATTACAAGGAGCTTATAGATTTGAAGAATCATTTGATGTTCATGCACCACTCAAGGGGAAGTTTCTACTGTTTATATTTCCCATTTGTTGATAACAAAAAGGGGAAGAGATGTTTGAGAAAAAAAGGGCATGGACTGGGGAAGAACAAGGAAGACAAGATTACTTCATTTAGGAGATGTTTACATCTTAACTTCGCTACTTCCTGTAGGTTTAAGTTCGACACAAATTTGTTTATTTTGTCATCATCAAATAGGGGAAGATTGTTGGGATTCTTGATTTGATGAGACAAAGTAAATAGAAGAATGAAACAAAGGGACTTAAAGTGACAAATATGAAACCTACAAAAAGATGGAGGGACTTATGACAAAAAGGGGAAGAAGGCATTACATAGAAGATTTGCAACTTGAAGATCCTTGGTGATATTGCATGTTTAAGGGGAAGTTTGTTTATCTTTCATGACATACTTGTTCGTGCTTATTTGGTTTTGTCATTATCAACTAGGGAAAGATTGTTGGGAATTATATTTAAGTTGATAAGACAAAATACATGAAAGATGAAGGACTGTTGAAGACAAAGAAAGACAAGGACCTACTTGGCAAAGAAGTATTTATTATCTAGTCCCTTGTAGTCATTTGTAACCCTAGTATCTCTATTATATAAAAATATATGGGTAATTAGGTTTAAGTGTGTGTCAAGATGTAAAACACCAAAGGTGTGTGTAGTGTAGGTCTAGAGGCAGTGTAATGTACGCCTAGACTGATAGTCGACTTGTAGTGTTTAGCGGATCATTGATCCCGGTTGTGTAACCGCTATCTTAGAGTTGATCGTAGGATTCAACACACTGGATGTGTTTTTGTAACATATTGGATTTCACAAACACACTAAACCATCGATCAAATAGGTATTATGGGGTTCTAGAGAGAAAAAGTTAGAGGTTTAGGGAACTTTAGTGAGAGAAAGAAAAATCTTATTATGAGCTCCAACTCTCTACCTTGGAGGTAGAGTATTTATAGTCATTACATAAATCGCCACCTATCTGGGCACGGATCGGGAGAGCATACATGGGTAAAGACCGTCCGTCCTCCACGGTGTTACTTAAACTAAATACTACTTAACTTACAATAATCTACGACTACGAGCTTTCTAACGATTACATATACTTGAGGTGACCGACTCTTTAATAACTGGATTTACTAAATCCTAACAATCTCCCCCTAAGGGAGGTCACCTCAAACACACATTAAACATACATTTATTACAAACAGATATTATATTAAAAGATTGTTCTTGCATTCTTGATGTAGTACTTTGCTCTGAAGCTCGTAGTCATTGATTCTTATTGCATGTTTGGTTAATCCAAGTGGAGGTCTTTTTTGATGATCCACGTGATAATAATTTTGAGCCAGCTTTTGAGATCATCGCTAACAAAAATCTGCACGAGACATCCATTGTGGTGTTGATATTATGTGAAGTTGTGACAAACGGACCGACATGCTCACATTCTGGATCATGATTTCTTCTTATCAGAGTAGCGGAAGCTTTCGTTGATTCATGATATTGGCAGCCAGAAGCATGGAGTGAAAATATCGAGTCATTGATGCACTAATCATGATTTCTTCGAGATGAATGTGTTGAGGGAGCATGCGGCTATGGATTGACCGCTTCATTCGAGAGTCAAAGCGCAAACGAAACATTAGGGCTACGGCATACAACAGTTAGCAATAAAGCGCACGAAAGTGTCTTTGATCACTTTCGTTGAATTGAGTACACGACCCACGGTTCCTCGTTGATCAGTACAAGTATTGCCCAGTGGCTGATCAGGTATAATTCGAAGAATTTCCTTGAGCAGGGTTTGCATTGTTCTGTAGGCTGTTCTCATAAACCGAACTCCTCAAAGAGAGACAACACGGGAGTGAGTGAACATGAATAGAGATTCAGATTGATGAAAAGAGATTTGAAAAACAATCGTGTATTGCTCAATAGAAATTTGTTTTTGTAATACAACGAAGGTTTTAATGAAAGTCAATTATCAATCATAAACACCTTTTGATATGAAATATTGCGTACCGTCGAATGCTAAAGAAAAGAGTTTTAAGCACAACGACCGGTTTTCAAAGGTATCCGCCAATCCATAACCCGAACCGGTATTGATTCAAAAGATTGAATAAGCCCCATTGTTCATTCGGTTGTCACATGGTTGAAGAATAGATCTCACATGCCACCTACCAGGAGCTTGTTTGATGTTGGCTCCAAGGCTTTCCATCTTCATTGTGAATATGTTTGCATATCACTTTCGGATGTTGGCAACCACAAGGATAATGAGCTACTCAAGATATAATTTCACTTTCCACATTGTGTGAAACAGAGAGTCTTCATTGAAAGTGTCCTAATGAGATTTATTGATGATCTCGTGGCTCTAGACTCAATTTGTGCATATTTGGATCCTATATCGGAGACTAGGAGAGGTTCTCCTTCTTCAATATCAACAATCTCTAAGAGAAAGTCGATAGATTATGTTGGTTCCCGTGAGAATGAAACAAGCCCTTTTAAGAGGAACTTGAGTAGCTTGGGAAGATGTAGTGCATGTCGTCCACCAGGTCCATGGCGTCTTGTCTTCAACACGGATGTTACCATCGTTAGCATATGAATTGAACCGGTTTCGCCTAAGGTTGAATAAATGGAGGGCTATTTCTTTTCACCCTTTTTCATATTCAATTCTTTTTAACTCTTCAACCCCTTGATGCTTACCAGACTTTATAACTAGAACCTTGTTGGGTTTATTCGATTACTAGCTTGTCTCAGGCCGCACTCTTCCCATATTCTCATTTTCTCCTTTTTTCAATATACCTAAGGACTTCTACACTATCTAGTGGATTGTCCCTGGGTAGATCCCTCCTTTGGCGGGATCATAGGAACAAATAACTAACCTTATCATCCTTATATCACCATACATAAAGTAAAGTTGGTCGGTCTATTTGGTATTGTTCATCTGCCATTGGAACCAATTGAAAACCATTTGAAAATCAATCCAGATACTTATGATATATTATCAAAGCATTTTTTTACCTGAATTGTTTTTGATATTTTTAGAACAAGAGCTCCCCCTCAACATGTGCATCAAGTGTTTGAAATCGTTTTGGCACACGAGAGGCAAGAGAAAGAATTAACTTCTTTGAATACCATTTTCTAAAAATATCAACATCACTTCTAATCAAATCAAGCGAGATAAAGCATTTTGGGAAGGATGAGGTTTTCATAAGCTTGCTCCCCTCAGATGTGCATAGATGTTTGAAAATGTTTTGCACATATTAGGAAAAACTGCACATTGAGATAAATTGATCACGTTTCAAATATTTGTGGTTTAAGATAGATGCTCCCCTCAACATGTGCATGGAAAATTTGAAATCGTTTGGCACATGTGGGAAGGAGAGCTTGTACATCCTTATAAAACCATTTACCAATTATAGGCGGTTTAAATCCAATTTAAATCACAAATTCTCACTCGATCACAATTATCAAATCATTTGAGATTTGTGATCTCTGTAGATTTAAATTGAATTTAAAGCTTTGGAGAAATATGACTTGATTAGGGAGAAAAGCGTTTAACGATAAGGATCGGTTTTTGAGACTTTAAACTTCATTGAATAGACATGCATGATTATCTTTTGAAAATAATTGTATGACAAATAACTTTTTGATTTAATTGAAAACATTCTCCTCCTCAATCAATGACATAAGTTGTTGATTGGGAGATAGATATTTTGACAAACTTTTAAGTCGGATAATTATCAAAATAGAGTCAGAGTTATTTTTCAAAACAACTAGTTTTCATTAGATAGTAAGGATTATTTTAAAGAATCGGAGCAAGGAATTTGAAAACCAAGATAAAGTATGGCTTTGTTCTATCTTTGAAAAGCGTTCTTGCACTGAAATGACAATAAACCATTGTTTCTCTTTCTCCCAAAAATATTTTTTGATTTTTTAGATTTTTTTTTAAAATTCGAACAACATCTAAAGTTCCGTGTCATTCTTTGAATGACAACATCAAGACCGTAGATATAATCGAATCGAGAGAAACATGACAAAATGACAATATTTTTTTTTAAGATTTTTTTGATTTTTCGAATTTTTCAAATTTTTATGGATTTTGAAGGTTTTATAATTTTGTATTTTGTTTTTCGAATAAGTATTTACAAGATATAGATGAAGGAAACCTTTACTCCTCTCGTCTTCCTCTTGAAAGGCGTTTGTGTTTCTGGTTGTGTAGGCTCTTAAGACCTATCATGGAAGAATAAACTCAAACGCTCTCTAGGAAGAGCTTTGGTGAAGATGTCGCTAGCAAGCATATTGATCGACAAAGTATAGTTCCACCACCCGCTTCACGTTTCAACTTGCTCCTGAGAAATGATGTCGAATGTCGATGTGCTTTGCTCTTGAGTGTTGTACATTGTTGCATGAGAGAGCAATGACACTTTATTATCCGGTCAGAGGGATTTTTGTTGAATTCAAAGCCATAGTCAGATAATTGTGATCTCATCCAAAGGATTTGAGCACAACAAGATGACATGGCTATGTATTCAACCTCTCCAGATAGGAAATAGAAGTACTTATTTGCTTCTTTGAAGACCAACTCACAAGCTTATCACCCAAAAACTAAGCACCTCCAAGTACTTGACGAGTATCTTGACATCTGCATGATCGAAGCATGCGATAGGTCGTTAGTGACATACCGTATGTCTTCGGGTACCAAAGTCCCATAGATGGTACCTTGGAGATACCGAAAGACCCGTTTAACAACCGCTTCAGCGGTTTTTTAGGCTTAGCACGGTATCGGCACACATGCACACAAACAAGATGTCGGTCTACTAGGCGTGAGGTACATCGGATCCAATCATACTACGATATTTCATTTGATATACCATGATCCCTGAGTGGTCCTCATCAAGTTTAGTACGCTCTATCATGGGAGTGTCAACAGGGTCACTTGAATCAAATCCAAATTTATTTAAAATCGCATTTGCATATTTAGATTGATTTATGAAAATGCCTCCGGGACTTTGTGAAATTTGTAATCCCAAGAAAAATAACATTTGTCCCATCATTGAAATTTGAAATTTAGAACCCATTTCATTTGGAAAACGGTCACACTCATTGGGGATCACGAGGCAAAGATGATATCATCAACATAAATTTGAACATGAATTAAATGTTTTCCGACTTCCGGTGAACAATGTTGGATCAACTGCTTCCTTTGTCTGAATCGGTAGATAGAAGAAAATTTGATAGCGTATCATACCATGCCCTTGGAGCTTGCTTTAAACCGTAAAGAGCCTTATTCAAGCGATAGCAAAACTTTAAAAAAACGAGTAGGATGCTCGATTTGAGGTTCACAAAGCCTTGAGTTGAAAGCGGGTAAGGCGTATGAACGACTTCTTGAAAAATAAGATCTCCGAAATGCGTCTTTCATCCATCTGATAGACGATCGGTAGGACCATGTTCTTACTAGCGGCATTAGCCGCGAAGAATATCTCGATTGCCTCGATATGAGCAATGTGTACAAGATATTCGATGGGCAACAGCAGGACAAATGATTCTACAAAGTCAATACCCTCCTCTTGACGGTATCCTTTAGCAACCAATCGAGCCTTGTTCTTTAAGACATCACCATGCTCATCAAGTTTCACTTTGAAGATCCATTTTAGAGCAATGATCATAGCACAATCTCGGCGGTACTAATTCCAATACATCAAGTCGATCAAACTCATGAATTTCTTCTTGCATGGCATTGAACCGCATTTTTTCATTCATGGCGGTTTTAACATCTTTTGGTTCGATCTTAGAGTACGAGGATTGAAGAAGCACCCTAAGGCATCGGTTGCAAGTTGTTTCTCGCATGGATCTGGACGAGAGGATTTCCAATGATGTTGTCTAATGGATGATCATGAGTCCATTTTAGGAGGTGTTCATGTGGGCGTTGTTGAGGGGGGCTGAGTAGCAGAGTCGATGTCTCTGAAGAAGATGGTTACGATGATGATTCGAGGAGCAAAGATATTTTCAAATGGAGCATCTAGCTCGAGGGTAGCAAAGGGATTAACTTCTTCATTGATGCCAGAAAAAATTCCATGATGTACATTCGAAGATTGATTGAGATTTGTTGATTAGGCGAATGATCAGCGCGCGGTTCTTGACTTAATGATATTGGCTTGAAGGGTTGACTTCATTCACGGGGATAGAGCGCCTCTGTTGTGGGAATGGATGACGATTCATTAGCACTTGGCTCGTAGTGTTCATCAAACATCGGATCAAACAATTTCTTCAAATCATCTTGATTGGAGGTACATATGGAGTAGTAGACGGAGAATTTGGTACAAGGATGAACCAATGGGACTGGGAAGTGAGTCTGGAACAGGATGGATGTCCGAGACATTTGACCCGGGCATGCGCATCAAGCGTGGACGTGAATTGTTTCCATGATATTCCGGGTTCTCTTGTTATAGATTCGGTAACCTTTTCTGTTTGGTGCATAGCCTACAAATACTCCAATGTCCAATTTAGCTCTCGGTTCCTAAATCTTGACCATCATTAGTTGGATAACATAGAGCACCAAACACACGAAGGTATGATAGAGGGGGCGAGGGTTTTCTATTGTGGAAAAGTTCATAAGGAGTCTTTCCATGAGAAGTGTGAATTAGAGATCGATTTTGAGTGTAACAAGCAGTGGGCAATACGCGACCCATAGGCGAAACGTTGGAACCTTTGAGTAAATCCGCATTGTCCTTGAAGCTTCTACAAGAGTTCAGATTTAGGCTTTCAACTACACCGTTACGTTGAGGAGTTCGAGGGACACTTCTTTGGGGACCGATTCCAACATTTCCATAAAATTCATTGAGTTCTTTATTAACAAACTCAGTTCCATTGTCGTCACGGACGATTGGAACTGGTTTTGTTGAGTCGGATCTGAAGTTGTTTAATGAGTTTAATGATGACATCACGGAGTTTCATCCGTCGTCCTCAAAACTTAACCCAAGTGAATCTAGAGAAGTCATCAACCACTACTAACACATATCTCTTCCCATTAATAGTTTGCACTCTCATCGGGCCGCACAGATCCATATGAAGGGTATGAAGAACTTCCATTACTGAGTTTGTGGGTTTTGGTTTGTGGGCATATTTCGTGCTTTTTCCCAATTGGCAAGCTGAACAAAGATGATCTTTTTCATATTTTAATATAGGTAAGCCTTTGACAAGATCCTTTCTGGAAAGGTTGTTTATGGTGCCGAAGTTCAAGTGATTGAGACGACGATGCCATAACCAAGACTTTGTTTTAGAAGCCTTTGATAGCAAGCAAATTGGAGAGGACTTCATCATGTCATCGATAGAGATGGTGTATAGGTTAGAACCACGAGTACCTCTTAATAATTCTACACCATCAAGTTCTCTAACAAAGCAAGTATGTTTTCTAAAGCCACTTCTAGATCGAATCACGAATTGACCAGCGAGAAATGACATGACCAAGACCTTCCACATAATACCCCGGAAATCACACTTTTACCAACCACATAATCTCCATAACCCATAATAGCTCCAAAATGGTCGACTCAAGTCGAACGAAAGGGACTGTCCCCGAAGTTCATGAGCCTTGACCGCACAGTCATATGCTTGGAACTGACCAAAAAACGCAGCCCTCCAGTACCACAGAGCGATCCAAAATGAACGATGGCCTGGCGAGTTGAAGAGCTGAAACTCGAGCGAGAATGGATAAGCTGGATAATTGGGATCCCCATGCAAGAATGGGTTCCATGAGGCATCCATGGTTAGCGAGGATATTATAGCATTGGAACACCCATCGTTGAGATAGAAACATTCGCGCATATCGAAATAGCAGGAACAAGGGATACAGGAATTGGCAGGGACAAAGCGAATGAATAGATGAACAATCTTAGTGTCAGACAGTATTTGCCCTATTCAAAGTATGTTCACTTCTAAGGGAATAGTTCTACCAAGAGGGCATCAGACATTTTCTAGTGGGCATTGCACTGATATCCTTATGGCCAGCATATCCATTGATAACCTATCTTAGAGTCTAAATGTTCTTCTGTGGATTTCCATTTGTTTTCTAACTTTCTTCGCCTATGCCTTTTTTGCCTTCTTAGCATGATATTTTGCATTAACAATGTGCGCTAGCGGAGATTTGACAGACATTAGACAAAGCATTCACACTTCTGGACATTCATGATTAGAAAGCAGAATTCAAAGCACATCATTACAAGGTTTGCAAATAGAAAAGATCGAATTGAAAAGTTAATAACAATAATGCAGCCTATTGGCTAATACTAGAATCAACAAAAAATCGATTAGAAAAAGTCAGCATTTCAATATTCGACTCAAGCTTAAAGTTCCTAAAATACTGGTTGGTCTTCTTACTCTAATGCACATTCTTAGCTTGAGGTCCTGTCATTCCTTGTATTGTCTTGAGACTTTGACCGCTTTATCAATCTTTAATGTTATACATTACTCATTTATGTAATAAACAAAGGAATGGGAACATTAGTTGGTTTTGCTACTATAGATGTACTGGATCACAGAAACTACAGAGCACTAAGCGTTTTACTTTCTAAGCACTAGTGCTGGGATTTGTACTCCTAGAAGGCACTAGAGTTCGCTTTCTTAGCACTAACGATCAATCACTATTTGAAGGCACCACGAGGTTCACATTCATAACATTGGGCATTGAATGGATTTCATGCTTGGCACTAGGTAGAAGCATAGAACAAGGAATCAAAGGATTAACTCTCTCACCTAAGGACTTAGGGCATATTGTAATTAAGCATTCTAGAAGTTCTTGAGATCGTTTGGCATATATAAGCATGCATGGCCAATTGCATTATCAAGTGGTTTCTCTAACTTATCCTCTTCTACAATCTCACGGAGACATTCTAGACTATCCTTAAGGTATGAGAAATATGTTTGAATGGCAAGTTTGTTATTCCTAAGATGAGGAGGAACATATTTCACAGACAAAGCATATTTATTACAAGAGTGAACCTTTGATACACCATTCTCCCCATTGGTCATTGGCATTTTCCCTTTTACCTGGCTCTTCAGATTCTCAATTTCCTTTTGCAATGAAGCTATTTGTTCGTTATTTTTGTTACGAGTGACCTTTATTGATTCAAATAACTCATTGAAATGACGTTTAACCTTTTCATTTTCTTCTAGAAAACTTTCATTTTCCTTTTGTAATGCATTTACTAAGTTTTGAAGATGAAACGTTTGAGAATTCTGAGAATCTAAAGGAGGAGGCATTTGGGGACCATTCACATTGTTCTTTTCACCCTTTAATTGAGAGATTTGGGCTTTCAACTTTTTGATCGTGTTACAATGAGCTTGAATCTGTTCATCACGTTTGTTAATTTGAAAACATGCATCAAACTCGGAGCATCTGAGGATGTATTGATATTTGAAGTTTTGATATTTTCTTTAAGATGTTGATATTTTAGTTGTAGATTAAAATGCTCAACCTCTAGTTTAGAAAAATGTTTAACCAAATTTTCGTGATCATCATCCGTTCAATTTTCTCATTTAATTTAGAATTAATATTTTCAAGCTCAATGACACGATCATGGGAGACTTTCAGAACAACAGATAATTCATGAAATTGAGAAGCATTAATGGAACAATTTGTAGCAATGAAAAACACATCTTGAGCAACACATTCAGTAATAAGAGTCTCATTCAATGTATGCAAGTTCTTCCTCTCAATCTCATTATATTTTAGTGCTCGCTCATAGTCACTAACCTCAACTATCATTGCATCAAATTCCTTTTCCATTTCTTTAATGTCTAAATTCATTCCCTTTTTAAGACTTTCAAAATGATCTTTTAGTTGTTTAAAGAAAGGCATCACTTCAGTTAAATAACATTCTTTCGTTTGCATCAAACCCCTTTCCCCTTCAGTTATACCAGTGGGTGTGATCATTTTCTTACAAGTTTTCTCAAAATCAACAAATAGTTGAAAAATAACATATTGACTGATTAAGGTCTTGCTTTTAGTGGCAATAGTCCTAGGAACTAAATGCATTGGTGTATTGGGAGGATACATAGTCGCTGAAGGCATTTTCCTAAAGGGAGGGTTCGTTACAACAAGATTCTCTGCTTTTTGCTTATCTAAATCCTTTTTCGAAACACTTGTTGGTGGGTGTTAACACGTCTAGAGGCTTAAACATGTTTAAGGAAATCCAATTCTCCTTCTTGTAATCATGGGGTGTGATATTTATTTTCTTATCTTTACATTTAGGATCATCTAGTTTCTTGTTCATCTTTTCCCTAGTGGCTTCATCAGATTTCTTATCTTCCTCAGTGCACTCAACGCAGCTAGGTTTTTGTCTAGGTTTAAGAATCTCATTGCCATCATAGATTACATTTTGAGCACTTTGCTATCTTCCCGTACTCGGGGTTGGGTTTATCTATAATGGGAACACTATGCTGTCGAGCTTAAAACTCTATGCTTAGTGATCATGTGAGCAGTCTGAATGGTTTTTCCTTGTACGTACAACTTATTTTCAAGCTTGTTTTTCAAGGTTTTTAGATTAGAAAAGTCATTCAAAAGTTTTGATTCCTTAACACTGAATTCTTGCTTAAGCATTTTAACATTTTCTTGAAGTTCTTGTTTTGCTTAGCGCTTTTAGAAAGCTTTTCTTGTAAGGAGTTTAACTCTTGTTTTAATACTTCTTCTCACGAACCTACTTTTCTAATAGTGTATGTGCATTTGGTCATCCATTTCCTACGCTCACGGTGGTTAATTCAAACTTAGCTCGTTGCTCATAAATAGCAACACGTTCTTTATAAGCATTAAGTTCGAAATAACGGAATCATCGGGCACGTGCGTATTATTCCGTCCAGCGCAAAGCATAGTCATCATTGACTGCAGAAGATGCATCACTTGGTACAATCTCACTTTCACTTTGTTTCACATATTGATCATATGAGACAACATTGATATTACCCATATTTTCAATATCGACTCAATAATTAACAGTTGATTGTACTCGTTATGTATCTTTTGCTCATCAACTTCATCATTATAATTTTAATACCTCGAAATGATTTTGTCTTTGATGGACCCTTGTGGTGATGAAGATACTTTAGGAGAGACCATTGGAGAAATGCTAGCCATGAAAATGGTGTGCGATGTTTCTTCATCATCAACGAGGCGTATGGCATCACAATCAGCGGTACTTGAAAGCCATTCGATGATTATGGCCATCTCTAGAATTGTTGCTCATCGTAGACATCATATGTCTTAGCATTTCCCCGACCAGAGACCACAACTCCTCTTCATCCAAAGTGCACCATTATCACGAGCTTGCACAAGCAACATCTTATCCCTGAAGTACTACCATTCGAGGTGCGTGTTGGTGATGTGCGGTTCCTTGCAATGTGTCCTCACCTCACAGTTGTAACATTTGATTGGTTTTGCTTGACCACTGGTTTCCATTCGCTTCCCATATTACGATTTGCAGCATAACCTCTACCCGAGCTCCACCTTCCTTGTTCGTGCGCCTTTCTTGAACGGCTGCACCACTAACTTCCCACTCTGACGGTGGCTATTGTGTGGATTGGATGCGATTTCGGATTGTTGTTGGTGTGTGGGAAGAGAATTTCATGTTTTGACTAATCGGGAGCGTTGAATTAATGAAGTTTCCCATGTGTGCATCAACATCAGCTTGTTTGAACATAGGATCGGGAATGAGTTTGTGATTACCATTACCCATGGGTATAACTTGAGATGCTTTGGTGGTAATTCCAATGTTTGAGTAGAAGGCGGTTGAATCATTAGATGAACTTGTTTCTCACTGATTGGTTTTGACTGTTCCAGAATCCTTTTTCAAACAATAGCATGTCTCTCATTCGGAGAAGGAAGGCATAAGCATTGCTCATAGTTTGTATTATTCAATCCTTTAGTGACTTCACAAATGACAAACTTGTGCTATTGGGATTCATGTTGTTCACAAATTTTGTTGGTAATGAATGTTCGGGCATAGTCATTTTGATGTTCTCGCATGTCATTCACAAGCTTATGGAATCTCACATAGTACTCATAGACACTCTCATCGGGTTTCATCTTGAAATGCTCAAATTCATCATATAGTTGTGATTCTCTATCTTCAATAGTCAATTGAGACACAGAGAGAAGCATCTTGACATTATCCATACAGCCTGCTGCAGTTTGATTGATAAACTTGTAGATGTCTTTTGGAAGACCTTGCAGGTATAATGTTAGAAAACGATATCACGCATCGAATCTCTTCTTTCTCGCATCATCGAGCTCATCATACATCTTGGGTCTGCCCAAGGCATCGTAAATCAATGTACCATCTTCAGCGGTATCAATTATGACTCTAGTAGTCTCAACCGAGACGGTCCTTCATCAATGGATTTGAGAATGTGGACCCCATTTTCCTTTCAAGGCATGTACAATCTGATTCGTTGAGCCCAAGAGTCGTAGTCAGGACTGTCACATGGGTGGACGAGTATCCCGAACCAGCGCTTGAACATCCTCGGCAACAGTGGAGATAATTGTATGAAGGTTGGTAGACATGTTGACAATAAACGGGATTTTATAACTCTATGATTAAACCGGTAATAGATCTTTCACGGGATTTTACTAAATCAAGAGAAACCATATTACAGACAGTCAACCAGTTGCTAAGAAAACTGAACCCAAGTGCTATAATACCAAGTTGCTAAGACACAGTCAGGTCGCTAATTAACAACTCGCTAAGCACCAGTTCGCTAGCAAAATTTTGACAGTCAAGTCCTAAGCACCAAGTCGGCTAAGTTGTCAACGCTAAAGAGCAACCTCGCTAGCACCAAATCTCTAACCAAGTCGCTAACAAACTTAAGTACAAGTCGCTAACTTTCACAAGTCACTACCGTAGTGGAGAATCCACTAAGTGTATTGTTTGTCGGCTTGTCTCAATAGACAAGTCGCTAGCTCAACTCTAAGTCCTTCAACTACAACTCGCTACCAAATTACAAAGCAGAAGGCGCTAGCAAGAAAACTTATCCGGCTCAGTCGCCGCCGTATAAAATCACATAAACACCAGTTTTCAATCCAAAACAACCCAACCACGATGATTCAAGCTTACCAAATCAAAACCCAAACACATACAATGATTCTAAACACAAAACAACACCCAAGATTCAAACTTTAACACTAGAAATGATCAAAATGATGCAAAAACCACTAAACCTTTTCAAACTCTAAAACCACCTAAAAGTCACTAGAAATCCAAAGAGATGTAAGAGATGATCAAACCATGGCTCTTGATATCATTTGTAACATATTGGATTTCACAAACACACTAAACCATAAGATCAAATAGGCGCATTATGAGTTCTAGAGAGAGAAAGTTAGAGATTTAGGGAACTTTAGTGAGAGAAAGAAAAATCTTATTATGAGCTACAACTCTCTACCTTGGGAGGTAGAGAGTATTTATAGTCATTACATAAATCGCCACCTATCGAGCTGTGGATCAGGCATACATGGGTAAAGACCATCCGTCCTCCACGGTGTTACTTAAACTAAATACTACTTAACTTACAATAATCTACGACTACGAGCTTTCTAACGATTACATATACTTGAGGTGGCCGACTCTTTAATAACTGGATTTACTAAATCCTAACAGTTTTGTAGAACACATGATGATGACGAAGAAACCTTAATAATAACAATGATAGTTTGATTATTCCGCCGTGCATACATATTATTGTTAATTGTTATTTGTGCTTTATTGATAATCCTAGATAAGGTCTAAACAACCTCGAGCATCGATTCTAACATATATCCACAATGGTACGTTCTTATGAAATCCATTTTAAATCCTCCCACGGGTAATCGTAAAAGAATATTGTACAAGAGGAGGCACGAAGCAGCAAGGAAAGATATGGAACGGGCTTTTGGTGTGTTGAAGAAGAAGTGGAAAATGCTTAAAGTTCCTGCTCGAGGGTTTCATAAAAATGATATCCAAGATATTATGTATACATGTATCATATTACGTAATATGATCATCCGACACACTAGCGGGCGATATGTCCTACATGGTTTGAAGATGGGACACCAAGATCATGATCCCTAAGAACCATGAAGAATCGTTGATGGTTACTCAGGAGCTAATGGACTCATCAACTCATCAAAACTTAAAATCTGATTTGGTCGAACACATTTGGAGAAATCGTCGACATCATGTCATGAAGTGAATCAAGTGGATAGTAGACGATGACGATGAGGAAGACGATGAAGAGTTTTTGTAATGTTTTTTAACGTTATTTGAATAAGTTACGTAATGTTTTTAATGTTTATTTGAATTTCGTACTGTAATGTTTTTTTAAAATTTTAATGAATTTTAAATTTGTTGTTTAAAGTGTTTGAAAAAAAACAAACAAACAAACAAACAAACTTGGGTCATCGACTGTGGCATCCGGGTCATATCTGGTCGCTGGAGAGAGAAAGCTGGCGTGGCGCTGGTGACCTGAGTCATCTCCGGTCACGATTGGAGACCTGAGTCATCTCCGGTCACGATTGAGACTAGCCTAGTTTAATGGATATAGTTGTTTTCACAAGTTTCTTTTCAATATAAATGCAAAAGGTTCAAATCTTTGTCAACTCAACTTTTTAAATGTCTTTTATCACCGATATGAAATTACGTTTCAACAAAGTGCTTAATTTGTTGTAATATCATCTATACATCAAAATTCAAACCTTACAAGAGAAAATAAATTCTTTCATTATACATAGACCATGTAACTATTATTAGGACTTTCTTGTACCTATTAATACATCAAACATCGTCTTTGTTTTAGAGTTTTAAAAAAACCGTGTTCATACAAACACAAATTTTCATAAACTCTTATAATTTTACTGACTTATAATTTTATAAACTCGTGCAATTTTACCAATATCTATTTATATAAATTCTTTTTTCTTTTTTTTATAACTTTAACTTTAACGAAAATATAATAAATTAAAAAGATTAAAATAATAAACAGTAAATAACTATGTAAAAGTTTATGTAGATAAAACAAATTAAGAAATTATTATGGAAATGCATGCCATTACTCGAAGGTTAAACAATATTTAAGATATTTTGTTTGGTGGTTTAGTGGGTTATTATGCTGCTACAAAAACAAATATAAAGAGATTCTACAAAATCGATACAACCTTTTAAGATAAGAGTATATATTTCTTAGATTGAGATCCTCTCAAGTTATATGAACATGACCGGTAATGTTTTCTCATAATTAAAAATAAAGCGATGTCCCTCCGTGGGCTCCATTATTTTGTTTGTAAGAGAACATTACCGGTCATGTTCATATAATCTTGAGAGGATCTCAATCCATATATATTTTGTTGGTTTAGTATAAAGTCAATAGTGCTTCATATTCTTTTACTCCAGTCTTACTATACTGTATGTATCAATGATAATATTATTATGCATAACATCGTTAAACTTTTTATTCATCATGCATAATATACTTTTTCATAAAATATTCATTCTTCATAACTAATTAATATTATAAAATATTATGCATAATGAATAAAAAGTTTAAATATATTATGCATAATAAGTTTTTCACTGGCACAGACTATATAATGAGACTGAAATAAAAATATAGGCAAAAGTTCAATATAGAACCAAAATTTACCATGAATCCAATCAAACTAATATATCCATTCATTTTTTATTATGATAAACTTCACCCTTTTAAAAATTAAATATCTCGCAAACCGTTAATCGTACGCATAAATTATACATCGTCTGAATTAATTAAATTTCTTTCTATATCATGCACTACTATATATATTTTTAACAACTTTTTTTTTCAAATTTAGTCAACAAAAATCATATATGATTTGTGAAAATCATATATGATTCGATTTTACGAATCACATATGATTTTGAAACATAATGATTGTACAAATCATATATGATATCCGTAAAAATCGAATCATACATGATTTTTTTAAAATCATATCTGATTCTTAAAATCATATATGATTTTTTCGGACGATTTTGAAAAATGTTTGTCGAAATATGTAAAAGTGCATATCTATAGAAAAGATAATTTAATTCTCGGCACGATGGTGTTCATTTTTTATATTTTGAAGATTTACCGTTTGTAAGATATGTTGTTTTTAAAAAAAATGTGGAAAATGATTTTGTATTAATTTAGATAAAAAATAAAGGGTTATGATTGGTTCATTTGTTCTATGACAAATATGAGTTCTATATTGATCTCAACTCTAAAAATATAAGAAGCATTAATAACTTTACCTTTTATTATACAGTCATAAAAGCAAAGATAAAGATATTCTACAAAACGAGTACCATATTTAAGATAAGAGTATATATTCATATTTGTCCAATTCTATTCCAATACCACCTTTTAATATGGTTGGCAAGAAACGAATCAAAAATTTAACTATAGATATCAATGTTGGACTTACATAGATACCATGATCAAAAGTATTTCATTTCATTGGGTTGTGGAGCAAAAGTTGTGACCTTAGATCCTCTCAACTCTAGATCAAATCGATTTTTATTTTGTTATGTACTTCTTGGTTATAGATTCACATTTAAGTATTGAACGTATATAGTTGGTTGTGGATCTGTTTCAATGTGCACGTACGTAATTTTAGTTCAACTTTGTTAAGTTTATCTTTATTTATATATATGCAGATGTTTTTGGCTTTTTGCCTCATTTCAATCTCTACTCTTTAGAATGTAAAAGAAATTGTTAAGTTTATCTTTATTTATATATATGCAGATGTTTTTGGCTTTTTGCCTCATTTCAATCTCTACTCTATAATATGTAAAAGAAAAGGTAAGGCTGGTCGCATCCCATAGGTGCAAATCGGTTGGGCACCAAAAATAAGCAACCTTAACCGATGTTAAAATCGGGCGCCTCGACTGTGGTAGTCGGTTGGCACATCGGTCGAGAGGCCAAAAAATGCAACATCGGTCCATTTTACGCTCGATGTTATCGCTTCCTATTCCCCATGTTCCAACGTATTAAATTGAATACATATTTCAAAAAACGACCGTTTGGGCAATAAACTAAACTAAAAAAAAAAAAAAAAAAATTCAAACCCATTTTACCACTCTATAAATACCCACTTCACCTCAAACACAATTCACCACTCACCATTTCTCATCTACATTCATTTCAATATAATTCTTATCCAAATTCAAAATGTCAAAAAAAAATACCCCACAATCAAAAACCCGACGATCACGACTACCCCAAAATGCCCCGGATCTGAATTTCTAGCCGGAAAACAACTTCGAGTTAACCGGCATATCACCACAACAAAACCGGCCTATTCGCTTTCGTCCACAAGGTTTTGATTATCAATCACAACTAGCCCAACCAAATCAAACCAAAACCCTTTTATGTAACCGTCCTTTTGTCCACCGCAACGTCCTTACCACGATCACGAAAGAACCAGTGGGTCGTCGTACCCTCCAAACATGGACTTCATTTATCCTTCTCAACCGTATCAACCTTATTCCCGATTCGAAGTACTAATCTTGACATGAATTTGGAAGATTGGATGCCGGAGTATCCGACACAAAACTACCCAGAGTCAAGATGCTTCATGGTACGGGAGGTTCGGGTCACGGTTCGCACCACGGTTCGTTCCATGGTTCCATTCCTGTTGATAATTCTGATGATGAGAAAACCGCTTCCGCTGAAGAGATGTCCCCCATCAAACCAAAGCGCCATCAGACGTGCTTCAAAGGCCAAGGACAAAGCAAAGAAGCCGGAAACAAGCAAGGGGAAAGCCAAGAAGCCAGCAGCAGAAAAAGCCATGGACAGAGGAAGGTGCTTTGTAAAGCTTGGGTTTATGTGTTGGAAAACGCGGCGAGAGGAAACGCCCAGAACCGCTTCAAGTTTTGGGAGTTAGTGATCGACTACTTTAAGAAAGACACTAGGCAAAGACGAACCTATGACTCCATTACTACCAAATGGAAGAGCAGGATTCGTAATAGGGTTGGTAATTATTGTGCTATCATGGAGAATCTCAAGAATACCCATGGAGCGTTGAGAATGATATCGACGACACTACAAAAGCTCTTAGAGAATATCGTATGACGTACGGTCATGATTTCACTTTGGAGGAGTGTTACGAGGTTTTAAAGGGTCATGCTGCTTGGAAGGAGGTTGAGATGCCGGCTTTCGAAATGAATAGTCGGAAGAAAACAAAGGGTTCTACCACTACCTCTGGTTCAACCCAAGCTCGTGATCCTTTCGATGTCCAAGACATTGATGATTCTGCTGAGGAAGGGACTAGAGAATCACGACCAACCGGCGTGACAAGGAAGGAGAAACCATCCTCCTCCTCTCATAATGATGATGATGTTCCATCCGTACTCATTTATGCAATCGTTGGCCAAACCTTTCTTCAATACCAAGAAGCCGTCAAAAGGGGATAAAGGTAAGAATAAGGAAGGTTTAGAAGATACTTGGTTACGGTTGAGGGAAAAAGAGCTCGAGATGAAAAAAGAAAAACTTGAGCTCATGAGGATATCAAAACAGGAGTCCGACATCATCTTCTACAACACCCCAATCGACCCAAAATTGACCGGCCTTCCAACTACAAGAGTTGGAGAAAGTTAAGCAGCAATCAAAGCCGTTTACAATTTAGATTATTTGTTTAAGTATTGTAGTGTTTATTTTAATTTCGTATTGTAATGTTTTTTTTTTTTTTTTTAAATTCGTAGTGTAATGTTTTTTTTTTTTTTTTTTAATTTGAATGAAATTTTAATTTAATGTTAAAAATGTTTGAATTAAAAAAAAAAAAAAAAAAAAAAAAAAAAAAGCTTGGGTCGTCGACTGGGGCATCCGGGTTGTCCCAGGTCGCTGGAGAGAGAAAGCTGACGTGACAAATTTTAAAAGGATTTTATTTAGCATTCTTTGAAGGCCTCATTTTTAATCTCGTTCAGGGCCTCGTAAACGGCCTAGCAAGCACCATTATTTGATGAGTTACTAAAAAGGATTTAAAATGATTTTCTAGGCCATGAAATAACCATCCCAAGCATCTTGAGGCTATGTTTCGTTTATGGAGATACTCAAACCCGCTCAATTGAGAATTAAAGAACAATACCCACTTTTGAAACCATCATATAGAAAGGGGTTACTTAGATAGATACATATGATTTACAACATATTCATATGACGAATTTTAACAATAAACGCAAATTTAGGTTTGAGGCTACGAGTGTTTTGGGGGCTTAGGCATTATTTGTTACATTGTTTAACTGCAACCATACTTTAATTTTATATTGGGCCAATTTCATATATACCCAACTTAAACCTCATAATTCCATATTTCCCCAACAAATGCTTTAAAAGCATTGTACATATGCACTAAAAACTTGTGTTTTGGGAAAATATGGAATTATGAGGTTTAAGTTGGGTAAATATGGAATTATCCCTTTTATACTTTATGTAATAGTATAGTTATCGTGTATACACTTGAGCAGAGTATATTGCTTGCGGGATATGTAAATATAGCGTGATTGTATTTGATATTTTTTAAAGATCTACGAATAATTGGTGGATTCATGCTAACATTCACACTACACAAAGAAGACAAGCTAGGTGCACGAGTCTTGCTCTTATAGCTAACAGTCTTGATGATCTTTGTCACATAATGTGTTCCGAACATCGTCGTCCTTTGTTTAATTGTTTATATAGTTGGTCTTGTTTGATTCAACTATTTTGACTGCTAAAAGTTTATCGAAATTTCTTAAATGTGCTCCTATGTTAATTACACTTTGACTTTTAAGATACCCTGGAAAAAATGACAGGGCTTCAATTAGATGATTTAAAAAAAAACGAAAGATTGAAAATGATGGATGTCTAAAACAAAGATCATGTTCTAAACATGTGTGCCATTGGTGGAGATATCCTAATGATGTCAAGAGTCAAAGTAAAAAAACTACAATTCAGTATAAACACTATAATAAAGAAGTTGTTTCAATATGAATCAAAATGGATCATGCAGGGTTAATCAGAAACATCTTTTAACTAGTTTATAAAACATTTTTATTTTCTATAATAAGTTTTGATAACTAAATATTTCAAGGAATCAATTATGTGATTTTATATATTTTAGAGGGTGGTTGGGAGTGCGTTTTGGACCCGATAATCAGATTATTGCATTTACAAAGCGCAAATAATCAGTTTTGAGTGTTTGGCAAAAATAAGTTAAGAGTCGATTATTCACGTTTTAGAGATCTCAGAACGCAGGTGCAAAAGCAGCTTCCTTACCTGCTGCTAGGAAAGGTGATTTTCCTTTTCTGCTTAAATTACACAGTTGCCCTTGTAATGGGTTTGATTCTGTTAGGTCACAATTTTATCACATCAATATGTATTTCTAGAGAGAGAAAGTTTTTAGAGAGAGAAAGTGGAAGGAACTAATGAAGTGATTATGAAAATGATAATAGCAATTAGAACCAACAACCCTCTCCCTTCAAGGGAGGGGGTATTTATAGTGTTTACATAAGTAGGGGTGTTTCCCCTTGGTTCTAGAAGAACTTTCTATCACAGCTCATGGGTTTACTACATGAGCTGTAAATCTAAATACAAACATTTATAAACCATAATTGTTAACGACCTATTACAAATGAAATGACCTACACTTTATAATAAAACATGTTCCTAACAATCTCCCCCTAAGGGTTGGTCATCATTTGTTGTCTTGCTTAGGTCGTTTGACGTCTTGAACTTCTTTGGCGTTCATAGCTTGTGACGTCTTTGATTCTTTGCATCTTTGTTTTTTGTTCTTCTTGTTGTGATCAGTTGTGAAATCTGCCTTTTATCAACATCTTTGTTGTTAGTGTTGAAAGTCTTTTCCAACATGCTCATACTTCTGGTGAAGTTTGTGATTCAAACATTTGAAGCTCTCATTCTTTAACTTTGATCTTTGTCTCATAACTTTATAGATTCTTTGACTTTTGGCGTGAAATTTTCTTTGAACTTTTCTTTGCTTAGATCTTTTATGAGAATGTCTTTCTGATGTATGTATTTGGAAATGAGCTGTTGATGGTAATGATGGTGGTTATGGTCTGTGACGAGTACCTGAAATAAACAGTTTGAGAATAACGTTTTCCGACGTAAGAGTTTGGATATTTTGTACAAGTACATCCCAATTCGCTGGCACGATCTTTGACGAATCTCAGATCGGATACTTGCTAGAACTTCCCTGTACTCAATATCTTCACTCTGTCGTTGTGAGCCGCTGGAGTATACCGAGGTATCAATCCACGACTGTAGACCGTTTGAGACCACGCGAACAACTAAGCGTAACCACAAGGAATTACCGAAGTGACCTCTTTCACGGTTGCTTTGATGTTGACCCTAGCGAGGAATTCCATTCAATCACTGAGGATTACAACTGTGAATCCCCTCATAAATGTTCTGGCAGATTGCTAAGATCTGCGTAGGACTCTGGAAATGTCACTTTTGTCCTTATTGTTTGAACAATCAAGTGATGAGATATTAGGTGTTCCTAAGAGATCTTTTGATGAATCTCATGGCTCTAGACTCGATTAGTGCGCTTGGATTTTCCTAAGCGGAGACTAGGGAGAGGGTCTCCTTCTTCAATACCAACAATCTCTAAGAGAGAGTCGATAGATACTAGGGTTCCCTGTGAGAATGAAACAAGCTCTTTTGAGAGAACTTGAGTGGCTTAAAAGGTTTAGTGCATTGCGTCCTAGGTCCATGGCGACTTTTCTTCAATACCGGTGTCATCTTGTGACAACCAGTAGCATATGAATTGAACCGGTGTCTGCCCTAAGTTGAATAATTTGGAGGGCTATTTCTTTTCACCCTTTTCTTTAACTTTTCTTTTAATTCTTCAACTCCTTCTTTCTCCGATTCTCATTTTCTCCTTTTTCAATCATACCTAAGGACTTCTAAATACTAACTATTTGTGGTGTCCTTGGGTAGATCCCTCCGGCTCTGGCGGATCATAGGGACGTTTATTCCTAAACTTAGTCACCTTTTAACTCCATGACTATCCTATGTTGCCACAAAAACTTTTCTTGAAAATCTCTCAAGATGTTTATGATGAAAAACATGTTTTGGTAACACCTTGAGAGTTTTTGGTTTTTCAGAAATACTCCCCCTCCACATATGCTTATGAGTTTCGACTGAAATCTGCACAGTGAGGGTAGAGCTCACACTTTTGAATTGATCGACTCTTGATAGACAATTCCCCGCGAGACACGGTTACGTTGTATAGTTAAAGAATTCCATTATCAGCTTTTAGGTGACAACTAGCTCTAATAACTACCTTGAAGATGTAAACTCTCCTTGAAAAGGAGGTTAGACCCGTCAAAGTTCATGTCAATCAAGAGTGTCTCGAATTGGTACATTCTACTAAGACAAGTTTTGTTGGAAACAAGTCTTTTCAATTACTGACATTTCAAAGTTCGTCAATTCATTGGTGATATCTGAGTCGAGCACGTTATGAGATTCCATAACTTCCTGATCAACAATTTTAATCACATTTCTCCCCCTCAAAAATAGCATATGAATGTTGTTTTTGAAAACATGTTGATTAAAATATGCTTTTTGAGGCATTTGAAAGTCATTTGGGAAGAAATGGATTTCAAGAACATTTGATTTCGAACAAAGATTTTTTGTTTTTAAAAAAAATTAAGAAGCTTTCGCTCCTTAAGTTTAGGAATATTACACTGAGGCGTACAACAAGGTCCTTTATTTTGAAAATCGAGATTTGTTGCGAATCACAGTGCCTTTAGCGTCTATTTTGTTTTTCAAATTCATTTCAACTTGATAACATAGACCCAATCAAGTTTTTCAACAAATTCCCTTACATCAAGACTTTTAAACTGATTCATCCTGAGAAACCGTAAGAGATTAACTGCAATTCTCAACAATCTTCCCAATCCGCACTGCATGTCTTTAGAAACTTCTCCATACACTTCCTTTTGATGAAGTTTTTTGAATCAGCTTCCCCCCAAACTGACAGTCGTCTTCATCAGATTCAAATTTGATGTAGTTAACATGTCTTCTAACTTTTTACAGTTTTAAGTGCATATCAAAATTTGTAGATGAACAGTAAACCACATCAAGCAAATCTGAATTGTCTCGTAATCACAGTTGTACATAATGCGGAAAATTCGTTCTGGGGTAACATGCAAGAAATCAACAAGATCTTCTCACGTATGCAGACACTTCACACCAAACCAACCTTGAGAGATGAAATAATACTACTTCCCCCTGATTGTTGCGGTATATCGGAATAATAATCGACTATGTATATGCGAATACTCGATAAAATGATCGTGTGCGAGGCATCATAATACAGTTAAAGCATCATATGTAGGTAACTTCACACAAAATAACCCAGTGAAAGTTGAAACAATAACACCAAAGTAAGATGTTTGAACCACATATCATCTCATTGCTTCCCCCTGATTGTAGAAACTCGTGAAGGGAAAGAGTTTTCGCAAAGAAGGAAAAGAAAGCACATGACATATACTCTCTCTTCCCCCCGATTTTTTTGATGAATCGAAACATACACCACGTATGTTGATGATGAAATCGGAGACAGGTAACCGTGATGTTCAATGAATCAAACAAGTGTAAAGTACCAGAAATATCCCGTGATAATCATCTGTTGATAAAACTTCTCTACTCATTTATTTAGTTGATCATCAACTGTGTCATTGTAGTTGGAAACAGTTTGATCTACTATTATCAGAGATTCGATTGAAGGTGCATCTCCAGCAACGGTTGTTGTTGTAGATTCAGGGTGTATCTAGAATTAGAATATGATCAGGGTTGTGCAAGTGGAAACTTAGATACAACTGAAGCACGACTTTCTAAAGAATCTTTAAACAGTGGAGCAAAACAAAGTTTCCAATTCTTGACGATTGAGTACAATGGTGATGCAGCTGATGGATCATTATGTTTTAGAAAGTGAGAAGCGGGTCCTAAGCTTTTGTACTTAGAAGCCATTGCGAAGTGCGGGTCCGAAACTGAATTATTCGAAGCCATTGTTGTTATACCTGTATAGAAAGTAGGGACGGGAGAGATAGAGACAGACGTGGATCCCCAAGTGTAACTGGGTTCCAGATGTTAGAAGCATAAAGTTGCAGTGTCAATTATCTTCTTGACACCTGAACACACTGTTTTGTTGCAAATGTTTAATATCTTGCCTGTAGGAATCCACCTAAGACCAACAGTTTTTAAAATTCTACCCGTGGGTATCCACCTAAGATTAGATCTAGGAAATCTGAAACTTCTTTGGAAAGAGTCTTTGTCCTATATTGATCCACCTATTAGGTTTTCGAAGTTTGTTTCTCAGTTCAACGGGTCTATTTCGAATTGTCTGTTGACTACACTTAGGTCTGTTCTGCAATACACTAGAAGGCATCACACGAGGTCGTGAACCTAAGATTCCATCCTTTTGGAGTAGTGCCCTTTTCTAGCCTTTTCTATATCATAGTTCTTATGCGTGTCATTTGTATCATATGAATTTTTAATTTTAATGCTCGGTTTAGACACAATGTTCGAACTAATCCTAGACGGGCCAGTTGCAACTACTTGTTGAGGTTTAAAAGAAACAGATTTAACAGAAACATAAGCATTTTTCTCAGGCCAGGAATGTGGAGTGACTGGATTTGACAAATGATTATTCTCAACAACTTGGGAGGCAAACCGTGGTTTTGAAGATTTTGATCGTTCAGATTTAAAAGCTGTTGGTTGTCTAAACTATATTGGTTTCTGATTGGTTGTGGTGACGATTTCCTCAAGATTGTTGGTTTTGTAAACTTAGTATCCACACTCTTGCCAGTTAATCTTCTCAACTTGTTTTGTAAAGCAACATGCGCAAGCCCCTTTGCTTGAATTTGAGCCTTTAAATGCTCATTTTCTTTTACTAATGTATCCACACAATTACTTTGCATTTTAAGTTCAAGAGATTTGCAATGTGCCTCTAGTTTTGAAAAATCTTTTTGAAATTGAGCAATGGTCTTTTTGAGAAGAATGTTTTCAGATTCAAGAATTTGGTTTGACGATTCAGTTGTATTGTTTGCAAGTAAGGGTTCAGACATGAGACAGTTGTCTGGACATTGTGCAACACACTGGTCAACCTCTCCTTCATTTCTGAATTCAGGTTGCTCAGTTTGTTTCGCATTTGCAAGCAGAGTATGAACAACAGTAGATTGTACCTCAACCATCTGTTCTTTGTCAAAGGTAGGCTTTGTGTCATAGGTGGGAACAATATCTTCCTCAACCATTTGTTCTTCATCAAAGTTGGGCTCGGTGTCATAGTTGGGTATGATATCTTCCCCAAATCTACTTCTTGTCACACTGTCTTTCCAAGGCAGGTCTCTGTGTCATAGGTGAGAACGATATCTTCCTCAACCATTTGTTCTTCATCAAAGTTGGGCTCGGTGTCATAGTTGAGTATGATATCTTCTCCAAATCTGCTACTGTCATCTGCTTTTCTATAGCTACAACCTCATTGTTCTTATTACTGACATTTGCAGTATTCTCATCATTTTTGACAAGCCTTTGAGCATTCCTTCCTTGTACATCAACTCTTTCACCTTGCGGACTGCTTGATTCGTGGATCTATGAAGTCTGACTCTTTGAATTCTTAAATTGTGAGATCATCTTAGTCATAACATCATTCCCTTTATTTAATTCCAAAATGCATTTGCATCTTCAGAATCATCAGACAAGGTTTTGGTGAAGAAGGTTTCAAGCAGTAGATGGAAGGTGAGGAGATTTGTGAAAGCATTAGAGACATTGATATAGTGAATTTTAATTTTCCCTCCAAAAATAATTATGAAAATTTTTCTCCCCCAAAATTTGAAATTCACTATAAAATGCAATTTTAAAGTTGTAAGAAAATTTGAGGTATGCATTTGACAAGGGGCCAAATTTGACGCCGAAATTCGAAATTTAGGCCCAAAAATTTGATTTTTTGACCAAAATTTTCACAGTTAAACCAAAATTTGAATTTCGCGTAAAAATTGAACGTTTAGTCTCCCCTAGAAATTAAATTTTACTCAAATTTTTCCGAAAAAATTAATTTTTTTTTTTTTTTTTTTTTTTTATGATGATGTGTAATGGATCTTTAAGGATAATTAAGGTTGAGGTTGTTTAGATTTAGGTAGATTAGTAGCAGAAATCCAAACTCGCAGAAGAAACTCGCAGAAGAAACTCGCAGAAGAAACTTGCAGAAGAAACTCGCAGAAGAAACTCGCAGAACTTCAAAAACAAACTCGCAGAACTTCAAAAAATTTCCAAACTCGCAAAATTTAAATCCAACTCTCTGCAGAAATCAAGAGAAACGCGCAAGAATTCAAAGAAACTCGCAGGAATTCAAGAGAAACTCGCAGAAAGTCTAGAAACTCGCAGAAATGCAAATTAAAACTCGCTGAACTTCAATTAAAACTCGCTGAACTTCAAAAGAAACTCGCTGAACTTCAAGTGAAGCTCGCTGAAATTCAAATGAAACTCGCAGAAGTTCAAGAAACTCGCAGAACTTCAAAAAATATTTCCAAACTCTCAGAAATTCAAAGAAACTCGCAGAAATTCATGAGAAACTCGCAGAAATTCATGAGAAACTAGCAAAAGTTCATGAGAAACTCGCAGAAATTCATGAGAAACTCGCAGAACTTCAAGGCTAACTCGCCAAACTCGCAGAAACATGTATTTCAGTCCAATAAGTCCATAAATTTCAATCTAAAACACGTTTTTAAGTACGGATTTCTATTAAATCTAATCAATATTAACCTAAATTATCCCTTGGCTCTTGATACCACTTGTTAGGTCACCATTTTATCACATCAATATGTATTTCTAGAGAGAGAAAGTTTTTAGAGATAGAAAGTGGAAGGAACTAATGAAGTGATTATGAAAATGATAATAGCAATTAGAACCAACAACCCTCTCCCTTCAAGGGAGGGGGTATTTATAGTGTTTACATAAGTAGGGGTGTTTCCCCTTGGTTCTAGAAGAACCTTCTATCACAGCTCATGGGTTTACAACATGAGCTGTAAATCTAAATACAAACATTTATAAACCATAATTGTTAACGACCTATTACAAATGAAATGAGACCTACACTTTATAATAAAACATGTTCCTAACAGATTCATACGAGTTATCTTGCAAATAATTTTTTTATGTCATGTAATAAAACACAATAAGAACATATAAATTTATTTACAATAGATCGCATGAGTTGTTATCATCGTTGTTGTATCGCTGAATGATGCGTGCCAAAACAGTCAAGCTAAATCACACAAGCCCGCCACTTGTGAATGGCGGACCGTAACCAGCTTAAAACTGCTCAAGCACGAAATCAATGAAGATCTGAGGAGTACAGTGTTTCCCCGGGTCGTTATGTCCCAGCGAGCTATGCAATGATTTATCAAACGTACAGTGATCGAGGAGTTTGAACGGAAAAAGGATATTGATTATGATTATGACTACGGGAAAAGCCAACAAATAACAACGGCTTAAATGCAAATTAAAGAAGATTAAAAAGATAAAATCTATTAAATAAACGCTATCACTATTTTTACAATGATGTTTTGTTTTTATGTTTTTATAAAACTATCATGATTAAAACTACGCGACGTACAAAAAAAATGAAGCTAAAGCAATATTAACCCTAAAAATATGAAAATGATATTTTTACACACCTAATGATAAAAGAAACTTTTTAGAAAAAGAAAACTATTTTTATAACTAATTATCTAATTATTTTTTAATTAAAACTATTTTAACTATTTAATAATTAACTAAAATACAAGAAATGAGGAAACAAAGCTAGAAAAATAAAATTATGAAATGAAAAAGTCTAAAATATCAAACTAGAATTTTCAAAACTATTTTTGTATTTTCCTGATTATTTTTCTATTTTTTTATGAATTTTAAAAAACTATTAAAAACTATTAAATTACTAAAAATGAAAAAAAAAAACTAGGAAAAATATGGAAAATACCTTTTTTTACTTATTATATTTATCTAATCCTAAGGAAATTGAAAAATTATTTTTTGAACCTTTCTAATTTTTTATATTAAAAGTAATTAAAAATGATTAAAAACTAATTTAAATTAAGAAAATAGCTAAACAACTTGGAAAAATCTGAAAATTTCAGGAAAAGTCTAAAATGATGCTAGGAAAATGAGAAAATTGGAAAAACAGGCACTTGTTTGGAGAATTTAAGAACTGCTTAATCAAATGCTTATTAATAAGCACTAAAATAAGCAAATG
The DNA here is from genome assembly GCA_910596185.1 of Chrysanthemum makinoi. Classification (NCBI taxonomy): domain Eukaryota; kingdom Viridiplantae; phylum Streptophyta; class Magnoliopsida; order Asterales; family Asteraceae; genus Chrysanthemum; species Chrysanthemum makinoi. Next base: position 131,596,546 of record OU343223.1, on the reverse strand, counting down.
AGTAGCCAAAATGAACCAAGCTGTTGACAGAAGCTCTAAACTACTTAAAATGATCAAATGCAACTTAAAACAACAGTTTACAATCACGAATAGCAAACTGCAAGATTTTGAGGTCTATAAATTTTAACTCTAAAACAGATTCTGAGTGCTAGTTTGAGCACATGCACAAGATTGAAAATAAGCTCAAATTGAAATCTACCAATGGGAACTTGTAAAGGACCTGGGTGAGGGTATCTAGACCAAAAATCAGACAATGGCTAGCTCTATTGAGCCTTGTGCAAGCTGCACCGTTCTGAGAAATTCTCAGTATTAACTGAGCTGAGCAGGGGATTTGGTCCCAAAAGAATGGCTGATTTGAAGCTTAAAAAAAAATTGTAAAATCCAACTAAAATGGTGACAAGAAGGAGAACCAGTTGAGCTTTTTGAAATGCCAAGATTCACTGATTAAGACCCAAACATTAACTCAAAACAATTCCTACTAACTGAGCTCAAAACCACTTTTTAGCTATTTTGACTTTGACACATAAAGAACTTTGACCAATATGAACTTTAAATCCAAAGTTTGTTACTAGGTGAATTAATGTTATATGTTGTATTTAACCTAATGCAAACAATGTTGATGATATTTGAACACAAAATGATGAATGCTCTCTTAACCTACACAGTGGGATCAGTTAAAGGGTTTTTAAGATCAATTTTTGACTTTTGATGTTGCGCCCCAAGTTATTGATTCAATTGAGCTCAAACACACTTCACAAGTATGAACTACTAAAACTTTACTACTGATTAGACCCTTATAC